>CM060904.1:689645148-690874077 GCA_030737815.1 Allium fistulosum | reverse complement strand
TAAAATGCGGAACATTCAAATTCACAAAACCTAGCCGCCACTTGATAGTCAACGATCGACTGCCCTATCCTACCGGTCAACCGTGACGTTTAATTTGGGAAAAATTTTGGTGCCGTTGTTTTTTATTTATTATATTCCTTAATTATACTTTAACGTTAGCGTTAACTTTAACGTATACTTAAGCCCCAAGTCTAATTACTGTTAACTTTTGAATTTCAAATTTTAAAATTAATTATTCATTTGAATTTAAATTCTACTTAAATTATTTTAAACTCGCTTACTTCAAACGTCCATAACTTTATGTTTGAGCTCCGTTTTCAACATATTACATATGAAAATTGATCAGAATTTCACCACGAATGCAACAACAAAACTTTCGTGGTTAAATTCAAACTTTTCCAAAATTTCCATTTTTATCCCTATTTTATTTAATTTAATTTATCCAATTTATTTATGGTTGATTTTACGGGATGTTACATTCTTCCCCCTTGAAAAGGATTTCGATCCTGAAATCTTTTCCAAGAGGCGAGCAGTCTAACACGCACTAAACATTCATGTTATACAACCAAGTTATCCACACATCCATCTACTCATCCAAAAGTGCAATGTGATTATGTATTGCAGATATACTATAAGTGAGCTCAATCCTAGTGTGAGTGTGTGATTGTGACATAAAAGTATGTATGCAAAACACCCTAAACATGCATGAAAATTTCCACATGAGTGCAAAGTGATGGTGAAAAGTGTAGCAACCATCTCCTACCATCCAATCTGGCAACCATGATGCAACCAAAATTTAATTTTGGAGAGGAAAGTTTACCAGAGAAAAGTTTAGGATGAGAAGTCCTCATGCTTTCCATCGGATTTCCTCCCCATTATACACGAACCAACCTAATTTCTTTATTGTGGAGCTTCCAAGTTTTGTGCTCCACGGTATGTATAGTGGCACGTGATGCTATTTGCTTCATCTCAATATCAGGCTTTACCATAATAGTTGCGCTATGAAAGTATTTCCTCAAATGTGAAATGGAGAAAAAACATCATGGATTCCTACAAACTTATCTGGTAACTCCACACGATACGCGAGTTTCATATTTTTCCCAAAACTGGGAAAAGCCCAACAAATCTTGTTGCCAACTTTCTTAATTTTCTGAATCTCACGACTTTCATAAGAGGAGAGACTTTCACAGACTTCATGTCTCCAACCCCAAACTCAAATTCTTTCCTTCTCTTATCTACGTAAGATTTTTAGCGATCTTCTACTGCATTCATTCGCTGCCTAATCAACTCTACCTTCATCGAAGTTTCACGAATAAAATCTGGTCCAAGTAAAATTTTGTCGATGGTTTCCCACAAACAATTTGGTGAGTTGCATGGCCTCCCATAAAGCTCTTCGAAGTGTACCATACCAATTGTCGATTGATAACTATAAGCGAATTCCATGAATGGTAGGTGATGCTCCCAATGTCCTCCGAAGTCCATGATGCATGCTCTCAATAAGTCCTCTAATATCCTATTTACTCTTTCCGTTTGTCCATTTGTCTATGGGTTGTAAGCAATACTAAGACTCAACGATATTCCTAAAGCTATTTGCAAACTCCTCCAAATTTCACTAGCAAATAATGAGTTCCTATCACTAACGATGCTAACCGGAATTTTATAAAGGCGTATCACCTTATTGATATAAATCTGTGCTAGAGACACTGCAGTCTTATTGCTACTTACAGAAAATTCTACTTCCTTCTTCTTCATCCTTGTTCAATAGAAAATTCTCTTCACATCCCTATTCACTCTATCTCTTTCTTGATTGGTCACATTTTACAAGCTAAAATTTATTTTTTTGAAATCCTAAAGTTTTTGGGATTAAAGCATTCTTTTATTTCTGGTTGTTTAACCTAATTTCCTCATTAACTTCCAGTCTTACCCACGGTTTATTGCTAGTTAAGTATTCCAATAAAACTTCCTTATTTACGTTGCCTCTCAATTCATATATACTTATCAGGCGGCTCAATCCCATCCAAAAACCATCATAGTGGTAAAACTTAGATATACCTTATACCATATTTTATGCCTTTCCAATAACCAAGGGAGACAACTAGCGATTACAACCTAAAACTTCTAAAAGAAAATTTTGTTGGATGCCGCCATTTATCATTAACTGATATAAATGGTGTTAAGATCCTAGCACTCCTTACTAAATCAAGGTGGGCATTCCCAATATATCAATCCAATATCGCCAACTTTCCTTAATTTCATTCTTGGTTTCTAATAAATGTGTCCATCCATTATTTTAGTTAATATACCCATTATTGTCAAAATTGGATCATCTCTAATCAATCCTCATCTAAATCTCTTTAACCTTTGTACAAATTTCAAAATCCATATATTACTCCGATTCAATTCCTTCATAAATGTCATTTAAATTTCCCTAATCATTCCCCATTTAATTCTTTTCAACACTCATTAAATACAAATTTATTGCATGTTAAATTTATAATTAATGTCCATAAATCCTAATTCGTTAATTACTAACTAATTTGTATCTAATCGTAAACTATGGGGGGGTGTGTATTTATTTATTTTTAGTCGTTAAGCGCGGTTTTACATGTATACTAATTTCTAAACTAGAACGCTTATTTCCACATTTTTAATTTATCAAAGCTATCCTTCTAAAAAAGATTACCGTTATACTTTTTCATAAATGAGATTTTTGCTTTGTTTGAGATTACAAGGGATTATTTCTTTCTTTTATTAAATTAGATAGTGTAATCTACAAAAGAGCATCCATATTTTACACATCTCTTTCCCTTTTTGGTACAACCCTTGTTAATTCAAACAACGTGTTTTTACACATATTTTGGAATTGGATAATCTATGGAAATTACATGGAAACCACTCCAAATAAAATGAAACATAGAAATTTACATTCCAAGTTAACTTAGGTCAACCTAACCTATAACCCAGTTATAAATCTAGAATATCTTCATAATTTTTAGCAATATTCTACAATTAAATATTTAGGCCCGCTTTCAAATTTCCAAATCAGGTTATACCTATTATTCCTATTTTATTCATCTCTTAAAAGCTTTGCATTGCCTTACCTATCTAGTGATCCTATCTACTCCATATAAAAATTAGGTTCAGTTCTCCTCATTCTTTCAAACTAAAATTTCACAATTATAAAGTACCTTACCCGAAACCTTTATCTTTAAAAATATAAACTTGGAAACCCTTTTTGTCAATTTCAAAAATAGCTTTGTTCCCAAAAAGGAGTAAAATAATTTTCCTTCTCATATAATTTTTTCATCAAAGATGTTCTTTCAAAAGTTGGACTTTTCAGTCATAACATTCAAAAATTTCTTGGTTTTCAAAAACGAACTATGAAAAGTTTCCCTTTTTAATTATTCCTTATAACAAAGGCTTTCTTCTTTTGAAAGTAGGATTTTTAACCCAAAACATTCAAAAATTCAATCATAATACAGAGTAATCATTCATTTCAAAAAAAAATTAAAAACATCTCATATAACTTTAAACAATAAAAAGTGGAGTAGACAATGATAACTTGCATTCTATTATTTTCCTCTTATATTATTTCTAATTAAGCATTCTTTATATAAATTCCTAATGTTATTACTACAAGATAAGAGTCACAGGTCCCTGTTTTTGATGTTGTTATACAAAAGATCCCTGGCGAAATGAATTTGTAAATTTGGTCCCTATTTTTTAAAAATAAAAAAAACGCAAAGCGTTTGCACTTTTCTGAAAGAAAATGCAAGATAACTTGCACTTTTCTAATTTTGAAATATTTTTCGAAATTTTTGAAATTTTCTAAAATTTGAAAATTTTGAAAAACGCAAGTTAACTTGCACTTTCTATTAGAAAAGTGCAAGCTAGTTTGCGCTTTCTAATTTTGAAATTTTTGAAAAGCGTAAGGTAACTTGAGCTTTCTAATTTTGAAATTTTTTTGAAAATTTTGAAATTTTTGAAAGCGCAAGGTAACTTGCGCTTTCTATCAGGAAAACGCAAGCTGGTTTGCGCTTTTTTATTTTGAAAATTTTGAAATTTTAAAAAGCGCAAGCTACTTGCGTTTTCTGATTAGAAAAAACAAGGACTAAATTTACAAACTTATTTCTACAGGGACTTTTCTTGTAACACCATCAGAAATAGGGACCTTTCGTGCAAAGCCCCTTATTACTATCTATCTCAACTTTCATTTTCCGCATTTCCTTATACGGGAATGTTCCTCCTACCAACCATATTAAGCATTCTTAACCATCTATTCTTTATATCCTATCTTAACCAAGTGTCGTTTCTAATTTATACACTGCTTTTAAAAGAATTTTAAAGAAAAGAACTTTCAATTTTATAAAGTAGGAAAAATTATCAAGTCTAACCTACGTTCTACTTTACATTTGTTTCAAAAATGTAAAATCCCTTTATCAAAATAAATCTTTAGACCAAAAACTTTTTGGCTCTATAATTTTTAAACTAAGAATTTCAAGAATGCAAAATCCTTTTAAGTTAGAACTTTTTAACTTAACTAATTTATAAATTATGAATTTTCAAATTTTCTTGCTCTTTCGAAATACCAACTTCCAAATTTATGAAGTGAGAAAAACCATTGAGTCCATCATATGCCCTATTTATTTCAAAAACAAAGAATCCAGAAATTGAATACGGTTTAACTCAACTAATTTTTAAACTAAAAATTTCAAAAATGAAAACCCCATTCCACCACTCTTTAAATTTACATCCTTTCACAAAACAATTGACAACAAATTTCCAAACCCGACTAAAATCACTTTTCTTTCAAAAAAAGAATTTCAACTTATGATACATAAGATCTTCATTTAATAATCCTTTGGAAAGGTCCATTCAAAACACTTCAAGGAATTTTCAAAAATCTTTTTACTAAATTCTTTCTCATGGGGTTAGATCTAGAAATTAACTTTAATTGTTCCTCCTTTTGAACTTTACTACTCAACCTTTAAAGAAATCTGGTTATCTTCTTGTGGTGATTATTTTACACCTTCTTTACATCTTACTTCTGGATGTTTACAAGTATTTTACCTTATAATATTTAATTACTATCCAAAATGTTATTCGCTATTTCTATAAATATCAGTTGTCTATAATAAACTATTATAATTCTAACGGACAATTCTTAAGGACATTATTTATTCATTCTAATTTTTACCGATTATGCCTTCCTTATCTCTCCACAATTTCTCTAATAATCTTTAATTAGTCCATTTATGTCCTCATTAAATTCTTGTAACCCCCTATTTATTCCACATTTATTGCCTTATTTATCCTTGGAGTTACTATCTTTTGCATTTACATTTTCTATCCATATTATTTATTCGGCGATTTATGTTAACGTTCTAATTACATCTAATGTGAACATTGGTGTGTATTACGCTTATAGAGTTCACAATTATAAGGAAGTCTAGGTGAACAAAAGAATCAAAAACCATTTAGCTTCTAAAGGTACTTCCATATGTTGCACTCATGCTTTTCTTAGTCCACTCCTTACGATGCGGCCTTCGCCCTGTGGGTAATCAGGGCAGGAGTATAAATTTAACTCTATTTATTTTTTCAACTCATAGATGCTTTGCCCATCCTTTCGCAATATGGTCGCAACTACCTTTATAATTGGAATTTATAGAGTTAGGCGTATCTTCAAAATAAGTATATTTATATATAGTAAAGTTTTTGAAAAATACTTTTCAAAAATAACAAGTATGTCATTCATACGTATACATATCCCCTTTGATTGGGCAACCTAAGCTCTAATACCAAATGTAACAACCTGCCTTGAAATGGGCCTAAATTCCAACCCAGAAAAAGCCCATCGAAACATAGAACCATCTCAAAGCTGGCTGTTGGTTGGTAAAAAGAACAATACAGAGCTATTTATCTACACACTTAGAATCTCATAGCGGAAGGATAAAATATAATAATAACAATAGTACCCATTTTATTCAAATTTCAAAATGTCATTCAAAATCATAATAAAATATCGATAATACCAAAACCCAACAATAGTCGTAACATATCCGCGATACAATATTCAAAATTACAACATTGTTTTTATTTCATGGGTAAATAAAAAAGGTAGAAAATAATAAGTAAATGAATTGACTATTTCCACAAGTCTCATCATCGTCTTCGCCTTCAACATTGTCCTTCCTAACCATTGTTGCTATGAGCAGCGAGTCAGAACAACATATGTCTGGTGGATAAAAATCTCAAGCCTTCCTACATTAGTACTTGGGCAGTATAATTTAAATAGGAATACAGCTTACATTTTCTTCCTACAACATAAATCTTTCCAAATATAATCCCAAAGGCTTTTCTCAAACTTAAATAAAAGGCTTTCCGAATATAAGCCCATAACTAACTTAATATCAACCCAATAACCCACATCTATCATCCATAATGTCTTATAAATGTAAGAGATAATACTCAAGTCACTCAATACCTTTTAATGGGAATTAGGTAGATTCTGACCATTTAATACCTTATTTAAGGCATGTCCACGTCATTTAATACCAATAATCCTAAGGCGGACTCCTCATTAGTAACTATATAGCTGACATTGCATAGAATCTCTTCAGTTGCTTAATACTTCCTATTGAAATGGGCCCTCACACAACCTCCGATTTGCTTCAGTCTCTGAAGCGGGTCTTGTGTATTATGACTCGTATCCCATGGTGACATCTCACATTAGCCTGACTATTCGTAGGTACCGATAACCAGATTAGCTGGGCAGATTTACCCTATAGAATTTGGGACTAACCCCACGTCATCATAGTTTCTCATTATAGGCGATGTCTCACATCAACCCTAAAGCCACACTGCTAGTAGCCAGATTAGCTGGGTAGAGTTCCATGTGCTTTTGACTGGTCTCACATTCCTATAACTTAGTCATAACCTATATCACTCTCTACATATATTATCACACATCTTACCTTTTCCATAATCAAGGGCTTATAAGAGATCTCTCTTATTTTGCATTTAACATTAATTACCTTCCTACGGGTGGATTTTGATAACATTAATAACCTATTTAACTACGCAATTATACGTTATACTTATATGTTAATTACGCTAATACATGTGTGGGTCTTTATATATGTATGTATGTACCTATGTACGTGTGTGTGTGTGAGTGTGTGTGTGTGTATGCGCGCCTAATAATTTCTAAGCGTGCAGAATTTACGCCCTATACTAGCGTTTAAATGTCAACTCTTTCAACGATTATACTAATTTTATCTCATATTATCAACAATACTGAAATTCCAATATTAATATCCAAAAATTCCAATTAATAGACTTGTATACAATAAAAATTTAAATTCAACTTATTACATCAAAATAAAGGAATATATTGATAATAGAAACTTCCAATTCTAATTTTTAAGCTCTATTCAACTCCTTTTTCACATAAAAATAAACAAAGAAATTTCTATATAATTCATGGGAATAAGTAGTGTAAACTACGAATAAAATTCATACCTTACACACTATTCCTTAATCAAAATCCTTTAATCAAATTCAAATTCAAAGAATAAGGTGTGGAATAAAAGGAAAAATTATCAAAACTGCAAATCTACAATATTTCCATTATTTTTCCATAAACAATTGAGATTCCAACATATAATTGACATTTCGTATTGAAGGAGTTTTGGAGGTTTATAATATGATATTTTCGCAAACCAAAACTCCCCAAGGCATATTCAAACTCAACCTATACTAATCAATTACTAAAATAGAAAAGCTAAGATTTCCACTCACAATATATCCTTAGCTTTTCTTCCTTTTGATTTGACATGCCTGTGAAAAACTTTATCAGATCTCTTCTTTTCGATATATATATATATATATATATACAATAAGGGATTTTTACATATAGATTAGATTTAGAAATTGAGGGATTAAAGGAGAATTGTTATGACCCACCTTTTTGGCCCTTAGAAATTCACACTAATACATCCTCGGTATTCACATGCCGCAGATCTAAGCGCCGGAGAGGCGGATTATAAAGGGTAGAAAGAAGAAAAGAACAGAACAGAATCTTACATGAATGGAATAACTTATATTGTTTCAACATATAATCTTTACAGCGGAAAATTTCTAATACATTTATTAGAGTTTAGCGTAACATTAACATGGACAGTTATAAATATCTATCCTTAAAATGTGGAATACAATAGTACAAGAGTGTGGTTGAAATGGATAACAATCTTCATAAGAATCTTCTAACTCCATGCTCCGAGCTCTTCATAAATGCTCCAAACAAAACCTGACTAATAGGCTACCCAAAAAAATAGGGCACACAAAGTTTAAGGGAAAGAAAATAAACTCTGCATCAGTCATGGGACTGGTGTGAGAAACTCAAAATATGAGTTTTTTGAAAAAAAGGGTATCTCATAAGACGACTCCGCACATAAACACGGAATGGGTTTTTACCTTATGATAACCAAAATATTTGAACGCAAAATCCAGTGACAATATTTTTAATGACATCCTTTTGAAAGCACTTTTTAAATAAACATATTCAAATAGGCGAAATTGTTACATGGGTTAAATTTGATGGCATAATAGGTTTACAACTGAAACCGAAGGCATTTATTGGTGATTTGGATTTCCAACGAATAGCGAGGTAAGAGACTACCTCCCGTACAGTGCATCTCTAAAAGGATGCACCTAGGCCACCCACATATGGTCCTCTGTGAATTAAGACCGGCCTAACCGATACCAACAGATGGTACAGATAGCACTGAATATGATATCACCCCGGCCGTTCCCTACCTATCCGAGAGCTCTCATACCATACACCACATATTTTTTTACCCGACGTCATAACGGGCGCAAAATAAATCAAGAAAGATAATATCATACCCTAATGGTTGTGAACCACATAGCCTTAAAGCAACCCCTATTTCACAAATCCTTGGGTGTGAGGCTAGAGGTAATGTTTACCTTTCTTAGAACATTTTCACTTAAAATGCTACACTGCCATTTCCAACAACACACTATTGATTTAACAAAAGTACAACCTCTGAGATCGTACGTCTTAGAAAAGGGTGTTCAATATAAGAGGGTTTACCACCTACACCACCAAACAGATGTACGTTTGTAGAGTTCAATGTACTGTGTTCTTCAAAATGCAATGTCAGACATCCATCCATACAAGTTATCCAGGAACAGGACAAACCGAAGGCACTCACCTACCACATCCTATCAGGCATTACCCTTAGGATTATTAATGAGTAGTCCTTGCATACGAAGATCCCAGGACGAAGGGGCCATTGCTATTTACTTATCTCGGGAGCTACTCCGAAATTATTAAGAAGCATTCCTTCTGTTATGAAGATCCCCGCCTTCAACTTCATTGTCTTTAACATATCTTCACTTTCGAACTCGTAAATTGGTTCAAAGTGGTTTTTGGATAAGAGTTACCCAAATCCGACTTCGATTCCTTCGAACCAATCATCAATAAAAAGATGTTAAGTAAATAGGTGCTTATCATTTGATTAATTAATTTCTCTTTATAAAAAATATCTTCTAGAGATATATATCTTTTAAAACATTTCTTTCCGGTATATACGAAATCATAAATCCTCTCTTTAACTTTGGAAATACCAAATCAATTTTTTTCTCATAAATCATATTGCAAGACCTTATTGAGTAAAAAAGGTTGATAGAAATTATACTAATTCTACTTAATACCAATTTTCGTATTCAACCTTTACTATCAGTCGAATAACGGCAAAATTGCCTTTTAATTTCACATGGATAGTATGGGTTTCCTCCTTGGAATTTAATACCAAGTATAAGAAGATTATTTTTATATAATCCAAGTTGTATTAAATTTGGAAAAATATCCTCGTTTCTGACATTTCGACCTTATCTATTCCTCGCCCAGGAAAGAGGCCAGTTGAGCTAGGGCACTGGTTGCTCCTAAATATCTCCTTAGTTTAAGTACCTCCCATCCAGATCCCACTAATAAAAAAAATACAGCCTACTCATCGTCTTTTAGAGCCACGATTAAATCAGTTGATTATAACAGCTTTTCTTTAAATAATTAATTTAAACTCTTTTTAAAATAATTATGAGACCTCTAGATCATCTTTAAAATACTTAATTATTTATTTGAAAATATTTATAAAAGATTTGGAAAAGAATACTTAAGTTTAAAGTTATATTTCAGAAGTTATTAGAAGTTCTGCAAAAAGCGCTGTGAATAATGCTTTTAAGGCTTATTTGATCAAAACAACTTTTCTATCATTTAGAAATCCATTTTTATAACTCAAATATCTTTTAAAACATTTTAACATGTTTAGAGAATTTATTCCATATTTTAAAGAATTAAATATATCAAATTTAAAGAATTTATCGCTTTGATTTCCGAACTGCCAAAGCGCGACTATTTTGAAAACTTGATTTGCTCATATTTCAAAATTTACTAAATGAAATCTTGCTCATTTTCTTTTGTTTGAAAACCATGATTATAAGAGTTTGGAAAATTCTTATTACAAAGAATTTCGACTCCGAATCCATCTTATAAATGGATTTAACTTTTTATGGTGCGAAATCGCGAACTGCCGTTACGCGACACGCCTATTTTTGACTCAACTTTCATAACTTGTCCAAACTTCATCAATTTGGGTTTTAGTGTTTATAAAACATTTACAAACCATTTCAAATCATTTCAGAGGGGTTTAATGATTCCATATCACCTTTATAACTTGATTCGAAAAGTGATTTCCTTATGTAATATCGACGTGTATTTAACTTGACTTGTTTACACAATTAAACACTATATTAAAACAAACCAATACTTGATGATCAAAGCATAGTAAACATCTATAGCAATCATATCACATCATTTATTTATACACACACACACATATATAAATAGAGTTTCTCACCTTCTTTGGTTTCCAATGTTATGAAAATTCGCTATGGCTTCGCTACGATCGAATCAAAGCCTACGAAATCGAGCCTTGGACCTTTGAATGGACTCGGCCAGTGCTTGCAAATGGAAGTTGGCTCGGCCTTGGTGGTAGGAGGTGGTGGCCGTGGGTTGTGAGAGAGGAAAGGATGGATTTGTGCTTGTTTTTAAGTGGATTGCAAATGTATATATACTTTTTCTTTTTGCTAATTTTTCTTCATGATTTCCTTAAGGTAGGAAGTCATTGAAAAGCTTGAAAATGAGGAAGAAGATGAAGTAGAATAGTGTGTAAAATTATAAAGAGAATGGTGGGTATTTATAGGAAAAAATTTGGAAATAAATATCCAAATATGTAAGGACCAAAATGCCCTTGCCCACACCCTCTCCATCACCTCAACGCGCACGACAATGCCACTACCTTGTGCCTCCTTGTGTGTGAGTTGATGTGTGTACGAGTTCGACTTAGGTTTTCTTAAGAATGAAGTTTATGTAAAAATATCTTAGATCTTTTGTATTATATATATATATATATATGTATATGTGTATATATATAAGTGTATATGTATATTTGTATGTATATATGTGTTCATGTGTATATTAGGGTGTGCATGTGTATGTTATATATGTTCACAAGACATATAAATAAGGTTGCAACAACTTTGAACAACTTTCATTCGTTAAACCGTTGAAATTCGGGAAACCAATTCCCGGTCACATTTTCACTTATAAATTAATTTACATATAAATGTAAACAAAATTTGAAAACTAATTTCTTATCAGTTTTAACTAATTAAAATGATCAAATTTGATTTGTAAAACCATATAAATAAATACTAAATAATTGTTTGCAAAAAGTGCTTATCGATAAAGCGATACGAATTTTCCTTATAATTTCAAATCAATATATAACTTTTAAAACAATTATAAATGATTTATTATCATTTCATAATTAATTAAAATGAATTAGTATTATTTAAAAACAAATAATGGAATAATTATAATAATTCTAAAATCATTAATTCTCAATTTAAATTCATAAATCAATTATTGAATATGATGCCATTGTTAATGATGTCATAAATACTTTTTGTTTCCCACAAATAAAATAAATAATTTTATTTCATATTCTTCTTTATATGGATAAATAATGTATGTATCCATCTCTGTGCGTGACTTCTGACCATTTTATCAATATCTTTCGCAAAGTATATATTTTTGTAAATACTTATTCAAAATAAGATTACCATTATTATTTATTATTCAAGACATCATAATCTATGTTAAAAAACCTTATATTTGAATATTTCAATATAAAATATCTTTTATCAAAGTGATAAATTTGCGGGTCGTTACAGACTCCCTTCCTTAAAAGGATTTCATCCTCGAAATCACAACGCAAAACTCATAGGTGTTTGCCAAAAATATTTTTTTTTAAACTTACACTTGTATAATGTATATAGATTATACGTACACAATATCTGATTCGATCTACTATTCGAATACACCACTTTGCTTCCAACTAGTATTGATCCTTCGATTCTCTAGTGCGGACCTTCTATTTTCCTTGCATAGCTCTCAACTATGATAGAAAATGTAAGGATTTGGCTACAAATCCTCATCAATGTTTGCCCTAAAGCATCGAGTGATAAATCCTTTTTGGATATCAAAATCCTATATTCAATCTCTTGGCCAAATTTGTGTTACGAAATAATTCGTGTGAAATGCATATTCTTTTTATCTTTCCCAAAATATTTAGAAAATTTTGGTTTAAGTTTTTAAACATTTCATAAAGATATAGTTTTATTCTTATGAAATTTTCTTAAGTGATTTGTGCATTTACATTTGAACAAAGTCATAAACAAAGGACATAATTATATTATACATGCTTAATATTTTACATTCGCACATCATTTCTCCTTACATACTTAAACCATTTTTAAGTCCTTTTAAACCTCTTGGGTTTTCATAATACTGATACAAACACAACTACCTTACAAGCCATACATATATATGCTACTACATAATATTAATACTAGATAGGTGTTATCAAATCTTCCAATCTCAGATCATAATTACCCCTCGGAGTCCTATGCTAACGGTCCATTTCCATATCCAAAATCAAACAAGACTTCTCCATCGTCATCACTATCATCTTGTTCGTTATCAGCTTCGTTTCCGTCCTCAATCTGTGGTATCACATCCACATTATATGGTAGCCGGGACTAGTTCCAATGCACATGCTCAAGTCCTGCTGGCACTTCTTACATAACTTCTCCTTCTTGTAGTTCTTCTAAACCTTGCACTTCTTCTTCCTCGGGATCCACAAATTCTTCCTCTTCGTCCTCCATGTTGTACCAATGGACGGGGGAATCTGACAACTCCTCGCGCCAAATAATAAGGTCACCGTCCATCTCCCATATGACGTTACTATCTCTACTGCTGTTGTTTGATTCATGGGATATCATAGTGTTTGGGTCCGGCTCAGGTTTAGATTCTTCTTCCATCGGCTCCTTCTTAGGAATTTCTTCTTCCAGTTCAAATTCTGAACTTACCGGGTCAGTGATCCACATTCCTTCTGAGTCATGAGGGGTCTCTTCATCCCTAGACACTATAATAAGTTCTGGAGTTGGAGGAGATATAGGAATTTCGGCATAAAGGTAACCGTCTTTATCTAATTGGGTGTATGGATCCAATTCTCCTTTAATAATGGGCTAGGGTGTACTAACCCTATCTCTAATGAGTTACTCATCATAGGGTATTACTAACCCTATCTTTGATGAGACTTTACCCCTACCAGGCTCAGGTGTTCACTCAACCTAAGCTCTGATACCAAATGTGATGACCCGCCTATTCGACCCTCGAAAATCGACACTAATACATCTTCGAAAATCGACACTAATACATCATCGGTATTCATGTGCCATAAATCCAAGCCCGGAGAGGCGGATGGTAAAGGGTAGAAAGAAGAAAAGAACAAAACAGAATCTTACACAAATGGACTAACATATATAGTTTCAACATATAATCTTTACAACGAAATTTTTTAAATACATTTATCAGAGTTTAACTTAACATTAACATGGACAGTTATAAATATTTGTCCTTACAAATGCGGAATACAATAGTACATAAGTGTGGTGGAGTGGATAACAATCTTCTAACTCCATGCTACGAGCTCTTACAAAATGCTCTAAACAAAACTCGACTATTAGGCTGCCTAGAAATATAAGGGACCTAGAGTTTAAGGAAAAGAAAATTAACTCCAGGTCAGTCATGGGACTAGTGTGAGAAACTCAAAATACGAGTTTTTTTAAAAACAAAGGGTATCTCATACGACCACGCCGCACATAAAAACGAAATGGATTTTTACCTTATGATAACCAAAACATTTCTACGCGAAATCCAGTGATATTATTTTTAAATACATTCTTTTGAAAGCACATTTTAAATAAACATATTCAAATAGTCGAAATTGTTACATTGGTTAAATTTAATGGCATAATAGGTTTACAACTAAAACTAAAGGCACTTATTAGAGATTTGGATTTCCAATGAATAGCGAGGTAAGGGACTACCTCCTGTACAATGCATCTCTAGAGGGATGTACCAAGGCCACCCAAGATGGTATGGATAACACCGAATATGATATCACATTGGCCGTTCCCGACTTATCCGAGAGTTCTCATACCATACACCGCATATATTTTTACCCGACGTCATAGTGGGTGCAAAATAAATCTAGAAAGGTGATATCATACCCTAATGGTTGCGAACCACATAGCCTTAAAGAAACCACTGTTTCATAATTCCTAGAGTGTGAGGCTAGAGGTAACGTTTACCTTTCTTAGAACATTTTCACTTAAAATGCCACATGCCATTTCCAATAACACACTATTGATTTCAACAAAAGTATAACCTCTGAGTTCGTACGTCTCAGAGAAGGGTGTTAAGTATAAGAATGGTTACCTCCAACACAACTGAAAAGATGTACGTTTGTAGAGATTTATGTATTGTGTTCTTCGAAATGCAATGTCAGACATCCATCCATACAAGTTGGCCAGGAATAGGACAAACCGAAGGCGCTCTCCTACCACATCCTATCGGGCATTACCCCTAGGATTAGTAGTGAGTAGTCCTTGCATACGAAGATCCCAGAACGAAGGGACCGCTACTATTTATTTATCTCAAGAGCTACTTCGAAATCAGGAACAAGTAGTCGTTCCGTTATAAAGATCCCCGCCTTTAATTTCATTGTTTTTAACATATCTTCACTTTCGAACTCGTAAATTGGTTCAAAGTGGTTTTTGGATAAGAGTTACCCAAATTCGACCCCGATTCCTTTGAACCAATCATCGATAAAATGATGTTAAGTAAATAGCTGCTTATCATTTGATTAATTACTTTCTCTTTATCGAAAATATCCTCTAGAGATATTTTTTTTAAACATTTCTTTTTGGTATATACGGAATTATAAAACCTCTCTTTAACTTTGGAAATACCAAATCAAAATTTTTCCTCATAAATCATATTGCAAAACCTTATTGAGTAAAAAGGGTTGATAGAAATTATACTAATTCTACTCAATATCAATTTCCATATTCAACCTTTACTATCCGTCGAATAATGGTAAAATCACCTTTTAATTTCACATGGACAGTACAGGTTTCCTCCTTGGAATTTAATACCAAGTATAAGAATATTATTTCTATACAATCCAAGTTGTATTAAATTTGGAAAAATTAAATCTTTTATACTTGCCTCATTTCTAACATTTCGACCTTATCTATTCCTCCCCCAAGAAAGAGGCAGGTGAGCCAGGGCACTGGTTGTTACTAAACATCTCCTTAGTTTAATCACCTCCCATCCGAATCCCACTAATAGAAAAAATCCAGCTTACTCATCGGCTTTTAGAGCCAAGATTAAATCACTTGATTATAACATCTTTTCTTTCAATCATTCATTTAAACTCTTCTGAAAATAATTATGAAACCTCCAGATCATCTTTAAAATACTTAATTATTTATTTGAAAATATTTTTAGAAGATTTGGGAAAGAATACTTAAGTTTAAAGTTATATTTCGGAAGTTATTAAAAGTGCTGCAAAAAGTGCGTGAATAGTGCTTTTAAGGCTTATTTGATCAAAAACAAGTTTTCTATCGTTTAGAAATCTATTTTCATAACTCAAATCTCTTTTAAAACATCTAAAATATTTATAAAATTTATTCCATATTTTTGAAGAATTAAAAATATCATTTTTAAAGACATTATCGCTTTGGTTTCCGAACTGCCAAAGTGCAACTATTTTGATAACTTGATTTTCTCATATTTCAAAATCTACTACACGAAATCTCGATCATTTTCTTTTGTTTGAAAATCATGATTATAAGAGTTTGGAAAATTCTTATTACAAAGAATTCCGACTCCGAATCCATCGTATAAATGGATTTAACTTTTTATGGCACGAAATTGCGAACTGTCGTTATACACGACGCGCCTATTTTTGACTCAACTTTCACAGCTTGTCCATATTTCACCAAATTGGGTTTTAGTGTTTATAAAACATTTATAAACCATTTCAAATCATTTCAAAGGGGTTTAATGATTCCATATCACTTTTATAACTTAATTCATAAAGTGATTTCCTTGTGTAATATCGACGTGTATTTTATGTGACTTGTTTACACAATTAAACACTATATTAAAAAACCAATACTTGATGATCAAAGTATAGTAAACATCCCTAGCAATCATATCACATCGTCATTTTATATATATATATATAAATAAAGTTTCCCACCTTCATTGGTTTCTAACTTTATAAAAATTTGCTATAGCTTCCGTACGATCGAATCAAAGCCTACGGAATCGAGCCTTGGACGTTTGAATTTATGACCTTACTATCATATTGAAACACCATTACTATTTCAGGTTAAAAATAACATTGTACATTTCTCCAATCTTCTTATATCAACATTAGAGATCTAACCCCAACAATTTTAATATCTTCATCTATAATTATATATAATTCAAATTAAATATTAACAAAATCGACGAAGATTAAAATTGAAACTACTAAACCCTAACGATGTCACTGAAAAATCCAGTTGTTCAACAAATGTAATCTTGATACAAAATCCATATGGAACAGTGCAATATTTCATTAAATTTATGTTTTCATGAAAAGGGTAATTTGGATATAAAATAGGGTGGGGATGGGAATATGTGGGGTGTTATTCTTTTGTAAAATATTGGGACGAGAAAGGAAAAAAGTGGGGTGCTAATAGAGCTAACCCTCCTAATTATTTGTTATAGAATAATAAATAACTTACATTTTGATATAGATTTTGAAAATACCCTTTCTTTATTATAAACATTAAATAAGAATAGAAATCGATTAATATGTATGGTAAAGCGATTTAAACTTCATTATATTTGATACTAGTTTTTTCAATCCAAAAGGACACTTGTAAAATGTAGGAACTATTTTTTTTCTATTCTATGTGTTTGCATACTAGTACTTTGGTGCCTAGTAGAAAAATTTATTTTCAATGAAACTAACCATTTAAAAGCTTATTGTATTAACTCATAATGTATGTTTTAAAAATAGCAATAATATATCATTAAATAAAAACACCTAAAATACAAGATGATATTAGAAAAATGAAACAAAATTCAAAAATATAGGAAGATGTCGCTACTTTAATATATTGGTAATGACAAAAATGAAGATCATGGAAAATGTTAAAATTTGCAACAGAAATATTCACTAATGGTGATTTATAGTGACATAAGGTTTCGTAGCAAGTTTAAAGTAACAATAGATACGTATGTTTGCATTGTGAAAGGAATTGGTTTCTTTCGCAACACTTACAATATGTAGTAAATGTTTTGAATCGCTATGGGAAATTTATAAATTTATTTTATGTGTTTATTTGCGACGCATAATACAACCATGTATGATAAGACTTTATGAATAGGGTCATCTTCTACAAATATTAGTGGCATCGTAAGAAAGCATTGTAAATATTCATTTTTCGCAATATATTTTCTTATATCGCAACTATTTGCATAGCTAAAAAAATTTGTTGTAGTGATGTGCGTTTATATCTGCATCCAAAAAATAGTAACTCAATATAAGTAACAATCTTTTATCCCATATTATCAATATAATGAGTGGTTGATTTGGACAAAAATTTGTTGTTAAATACTTTTTTGTATTTAGAGCAATGATTATTTCGAGCAAAAATTGTGACATTGATGAAATTAACATCGGTATATTTTTGAAATCCATTAGATGTTTTGGCCCCATCTGATTACTATTATGTATGATCATTTTGTAAATATTCAATTTTTATTAAAATGAAATTCAATATTCATCTGTTACAATATTTGTTGGATTTGACCATTATTGCAAAAATGTATAAATATAATAATATTTACATTTTGCAAGTCATTTCTACTCAAACAGTTTATAAATTTTTATTGTCCTCCCTTTTTATTCCACATGTACGATATTTTACATATGGCACGAGGAATAAGGGAAAGTATTGTCGAAATCTTGCTGAATCATTTGAGTTGTAATGGTTTGCGAGATGTAAATATTGCTATGTTCATAAAGAAAAGTAGGATGACTATCAATTAATAAAAAATTGAAGTCTTATCATTGTCACTTTAATTTTGAAACCCCTATTGGTTTGAAATCATCTGTAAAATCCATCATTATAAAATAACATTGTCATCGGCTATTATAGAATTATTCATTATGAAATATAACAATACATAATGTTATCAATAAAATATAATAATGTATGGTATTATTAATATAATAATAATGAATGGCATCATTTAAATACTATAATAATATGTGGTATTAGTAATAAATAACAATATAAGGTATTATGAATAAAAATAATAGCATATGATACAAATAATAAAAATTGATAATATATAGTATTATTTATTAAAAATAATTATGAATGGTACTATTTGTAAAATATAATAATATGCGATATTATTAATAAAACTATAATAACAAATGGTGTTATTTACAAAATATAATATTATATGGTATTATTTGTAAAAATTACAAGAAATGGTATTATGAGTAAAATGTAATAATATATGTTACTAATAATATATGTTATTATTAGTAGAAAATAAATAATGAATTGTATTATTTATAAAATATAATAATATGTATGGTATTATATTTAATAATAGTCGTAATACATTTTGTGTCACACTTTTTTGGTGTAAACGTAATTTTTCGAAAATGCCCTTTCAATTTCAAATTATACCCCAAATATATCTATATATGCTCCCATCTTAATTAAATTAAATTTTATATATTATATTACTCGGTCAATCCATCTTATCTTTTAACTAAAATTTCTGCTACCTTAATTAAAACGCAAGTTATTCAGTTACTAAAACCGAGTCAATAAGTTTTAAACCTTAAACCAGTTATACCTTAATTAAAATGCAAAATTTTCATTAGTTAAAATGGACAATTTTCGTATGATATGACAGAGTTAATCAATTATATCAAAACTAAATTTTAAATTATATATTAATATCGTGCATTTGTAGAAAAAAATTCATGCGCGAAGCATGTGCCATAATCATGCACGAAGCGAGTGCTGTAACGCTCGTTCATAAAAATAAATGTTAACAAGAAAACTTGTCAACACCCTAAAGTTGATTTTAAGGAAAAGGCTAGTCCTTTTTAATCTTTCTTGGTTAAGTTAAGGAAGATAGGATGTGGGTATTCCCTTTGATCCAACCTTTTGAATAGGTTTCCTTTATGAAAACTTTCACTTATTGACCTTTCAACCCAGTTGAAACACTTAAATTCCTTTCTTTTTGGTCTATCAAGCTGACTGAAGTAGTTTGATTATCCATTTGAAATGTTCCTTTCGAAACAGTTGTGGAACACTATAGGATAGCTCTAAGGATTCAAGGGTAAGGTTTAACTAGGTGGGTTCCGACCTTGTCGAAAGCTAGGTTAGTTAGTGACTTAGGTTTGGTTTTGGAATCTAAGGTAAACCAGCGTGGGTTAAGGTTCTGACTCACTAAAAGGTGAGTGTTTAGTGAATGGTGGTTTGTAGTTAAAGACATGGATTACTTGGAAATGCAAGGATTTTGACTCACTCGGACGGTGCCTTTCGATGAGGTCGATACCTGTAAAATACAGTTAAATCTAGTAAAAAGCCTTCAAACAACTATATAATCTGAAATATTGAAATCTTCCCTCTATTAATCCAATAATGATTGTGTCGAACAATTTTCCCCAATTTGATTTACAAAATTAAGGTTACAACTTTGCAAAATTAAGAAAATACAAATTTGGAATGAATGAATTCCGATCCCCTAAAACAGACCCCTTGGGTCTTATTTATAGATGTGGGTCGGCACCTTTCGACCCAATGCTTTCGACCTGGTCGAAAGGTGGCTTCAAATATCTTTCAACTCCTTTGACACTTGTGCACCCCTCTGTAATGCTTTCGAATAGGTTCAAATGCCTCCGTCTTCGTTGAAAGGGGTTATTGTGCCTTTTCTTCTTTATGTTGCTTTGTTGTCACAAGGAATAAAGGTAGAAGCTTTCCACTCTGTCGATAGGTAGTTTCCAGGTGTTTCGAAGGTGTTGAAATGCTGATGGTTTCGACGCTGTTTGTAACTTCCAAATGTACGCTTGCGAACTGATGCAGAACCTTCCCTGGATGTTAAAGGCTTCGACCGGTTCAAAAGCTCGCTTATGCTTTCGAAAGGGTTGTTTTGACCAAGGCATGTTTCTAAGTGTTTGAATGAAGGCGAAACATTTGGTTTCGAAAGGTTTGGCATGCATATGAAGGATTGTCATTCATCGTCTTCGAGAAGTGTTTCATTAACTCATTCGAAAGGTCTTCATGAGTGTGGAAGCACTTGCTTCGAAAGGGGATTACCGAAGCGGAAGGGTGCTTTCAACCCTTTCGACCCCTTCGAAAGGTTCTGATACTTCTTGTAACAACCCGCATATCTATCGATTTTATATTTAAATATTTTATCGTTAGTCGGATGTTAGTCCGAAAAGCTACTTTTTGCATACGGTCAAATTAGGACTCGAGACCACTTCCATTGAGTTCAAAATGACGTTTGCGATCTTTTTGAGTGTAAACTTCGATATGTTTGGAGATAGTGAAATTTTCGTCACTTTTTTCTTTGAGCTTTGGTTTGGACTGCACTTGTTAACTCAGTCCCAACCCCTTCTCCTCTTCATCACTTCATCAAAAACTTTAAGCTTTATCAAAAATGGTGGAGGGAATGGGAAATTAAAATTCCAAGCTCAAGTTCATTAGCAAATTCAACATCTAACTCCAAATTCAAGAAGAAGACATTGATTCAAGCTTGGGGTTGTTCTTGCTTTGTTTCAAGCTTCATCTTCATTTGTTTTTGGTGCAAAGGTGAGATTTTTATCTCACATCTTGCCTATAACTGCCATTGGATTGTTGGGAATGACTTCCTATCACTTTAGCATGAATGTTTGCATTTGGTTTGGATTAAATTGGTGAGAAACTCAATTTTTCAGCGTTTTTGGAAAATTCTAGGCCTTAGGTCGCTCTGTATAGAAGTCACTGCCTGCAGATTTTCGTTCTGGACTTAGGTCGCTCAGAGTTAGGTCGTAGGTCACTCGCTATTGCTTCTGGCCTTAGGTCGCTCGGAGTTAAGTCGTAGGTCGTCTCCGACCTTATATCGCCCGGCTTGTTTGAGTTAGGTCGCGCCTCCGTTAGGTCGCGAAACCTTTTAGGTCGTGTACCCAGTTAGGTCGCAAAACCCTTTTAGGTCGCGAGTTTTAGGTCACGTGTCCTTAGGTCGCGAGTTTTAGGTCGCGAGTCCTTAGGTCGCGAGTCTCATTTCCTTAGGTCGCTAGGCCTTGCTTCACTTAGGTCGTTGGACCTTATATCCATTAGGTCGCTGGATCTCATATCCCTTAGGTCGCTCAACCTATCTTCCACTTAGGTCGTAGGTCGCATGACCCATTAGGTCGTATGGCCCCTTAGGTCGTTTGGCTTCACTAGGTCGCTTGTCTTCACTAGGTCGTATCGTTTTGGACGGGTCGCTGCCCCCTGGACCCCTGCAACCTGACCGGGCAGGTCGAACCCCGTAGCAGGGGCGTTGCCCCCGCACCCTCACCTAGGGGGTTGCCACCCCCCTGGACCCCCCTCCGTAGGCGATCTTATGTGAAAAACATTCAACAGAACTTCCACTTTGATGCATTTTCAGCTGATTTCCTTGGATTTTGTTCACGTCTTCGAATGTGAATTTTTGTGATAGATGGTTTCTACAATCATTTTTGTGATTTGTCACTTTAAAAATATGAAGGTTTCAATACAAGTAGTAAATATCAAAACTCTTTCATCAAAGCGATTTCAACTCTATTTTATTACAAAGCTCTTTTTCCTAAACCGTTTTCCAACCTATTAGTATATACAAGCTTTTACTTCACTCGGATGAGAAATCGAATTAAACGACTTAGTAAAACGAGTGGTATGAAACGCTTGCGTTCACTTCGTCGGTTAGCTCTTGGACTTGTTCGTTTGAACCCTTTTGTGACAATTTTCTAGTGAAGATCTACAGTTTGTTCGTAAATATTTAAGTTAAGCTAGTGGTTATGGGACATGAAGCTAAACTCATATATTTACTGGCTTAGTGTAATTGACACTTCTTTATGATCATGACGATCATTTTTGTGATTTAGACTAGCGATTGAGCGATGTCTCTTTGTCTTCGAGGGAGACTAAACCCCGTTTGTGTGATGTTTCACCATCACATATTGGGGTAGCGCTCCATGGTCTTCGGGCCGTTCGTGTGTCAAAATTTAATGGATAGCTTCCATGAGATAGCTTCTCGTTCATGTGTTACGCGCGTTGGTGAGTTTTCATGCTCCCATTCTTGTGATAGGCCTCCCTCCTTTTTATGTGATTTCTGGATTTCTTGTGATGATTTCTGGAATTTGTGCTTCACCAATTTTCATGATTTTCATTGATATGATATCAGTTTTTGTGCATTGGTGAATTCGTGTGTCATTGACTTGTTATGAATACAAGTTTAGGGTATGATACCCTATTTTATCTTTGAGAAGATTCTTGTGATATTGATTAATCTCTTGTTGATTATCATTTACATACTTATAGTAGTATGCCATTATAGTTATTACATGTTCATGCCATGTCTTTTACTTTATACCATATCATCTGATATTTATAGCTAGACTGATCCGTTTATTATTTTCTTATAAATAATACCCGGGTCAGACCGAGATGTTACAGGTGCTTCTGCTTGACTTCTCTTCAGGATTATTCTGACTTTTGGCTAACTACTTAGATTAGTAGTTTTTGGATGTACACATTTGAGATATAGACTCTATGTTGTGTACTTATTCTTTTGTATAGCACGTGCTGCTATTCTTTTGTATTATCGTGGATCTTTCCGACCACTACTCTGATGTACACTTTCATGTGTTATATATATATTCATATCTTTTTCCGCCTTTTTGATATGGATGTCTGTGACTGATTTATGTTATATTTACTTCTATGTTTGTTTCCGAAGATTATATATAGCCACTGTGTGATAGCTTTGAGTTTGATTCGGTATGTCGGATTTCCTCTTTAAACGATATGCATTCTATACTATCTGACATATCGGTGCTCGCTCAAAGAAGTTACACGGATGGTCGCTCCTCAACAGCCTTATTCTCCGTGCTAGTCGATAGCATTACACCATAGTGTTCTTGTCTAGCGTGGGTATAGAGGTGGGGCGTCACACTTCTAGTCATTGGCTGTAGCATCCCTTCGACTCCTTCGGAAGGTCTTGCTAGAGCTACTTTCTCTTATCCTCCTTTGTCTTCTACTCAATCTGGTTTCATCATGGTCGAAAGAATATTTGGTAGTAATAATAACAATATATGGTATTATGAATAAAAAATATATTATATGGGACTGACAACAAAAATTAATAATATGAGAATTATTAATAAATCAATAATAATGAACCGTGTTATTTATAAAATATAATAATATATGGTATCCTTGGTAAAAAGCTAAAAATATGTGGTACTATAAGTAAAAAATAATAATATATGTATTAATAATAAAAATTAATAATATATGGTTTTATTAATAAATAAAAATAATAATGAACAGTGTTACTTATAAAATATAATAATATATGGTATTATAGATAAAACTTAATAATATACGATATTATTTGAAAAATATGAAATATAACATAATTTTATTGTGTAAAATACAATATAATATATGTTTACTTGTATATTTAAAGATGGATTATATGAAACTTCGAAATTGGATGTACATGAATGGAAGGAATATAGGAAAGGTTCCATTCCATTTTAGAAATGAAGTGGAAGCTTCTTAAAGGTGTGGCATCTCATGATAAAATAAGCCTGAAAAAAGTCATGTATGAAATGTCGTTTCATGAAACTTCTGGATTATGAAATTTTAACTTTAAATTTGTGTAAACATGTTTGTGCCAAACTATTAGATATAGATATCATAGTGAAGTTGATAGTAAACATGATTTGACGGTGGTAACTGAAAATGAGATCGAAAACATTAATAACGATTTCATTGAACCCCACAAGAAAATAGAATGATAGAAAATGGTTAATGATGTCGTTGGTTCAAGTATGTAAACCGACGAACCTAATATGAATGAATGACTTGGTTCAGAAGCTTTAAAATTTTCAACTTACTGGAAGCATCAAACGTCCGCTTTACAAAGGATTTACAATGAACACTTATCAGTGACATCTAGGTTAGTCACTGTGAAATCCGAATATAACACATCAAAAAACCCAATAAAGGAAATTCTTCTGCCTAACAATTTGTTGGTAGAGAACTGCTACTCATTAGAAAAGAAGTTTCTAAATTCAGTTTTTCGTATGAAAAGATTGATACTTGTCCAAGTGAATGCATGATATACTAGAAGGAAGATAAAAAATGCTTATAAGGTATAAATTATGTAACAAACCAAGATATAAATCTACAAAAAGCAATGGTAAATGTGACCTTTCTTTTACTCACATGCATTATTTCCCACTTACACCTAGATTACAAAGGTTATACGCATTTTGTGAAGGAATTTGGCCGGATCGCAACGGATTAAATGAGTGAATTCAAAAAAAAGGTTCATCTTTAGATCTTTGTTGGGCTTATAAATTAAAGTCAAATTAATTTTAGATTGATCCAATCTAAAATTATTTTAGATAAATTATTATTTTATTTATTTTATTTTTAATTAAATAGAGAATTTGGTTTTGAATTTAATACATGTATAAGCAAATGTACAGATGTGTGATAATATATTGTGTAACATAATATATTATGTATACAGTTAAAGTGTACGTGTATAGGTGTTAGGATTTACACCGCAACGGATTCAATATTCATTTATATACATTTTGGCTATCCAAAAAGCTAATTAAAAATTATATAAAAAATAATAATTTTGATTTTTTTACAATTAAATTATTTTGACCAAGTCGGTAATTTTGAAATTTAAAATATTTTTAAAGATTTTTAGTTGTTACTTGGTAAAACAATTTAAAAGAAGAACCGAATTTAACTGTTTAAAATTTTATACACACACAAAATATAAACTAAAATTCAAAATAAAATTTATAATACTTTAAATAATGTATAATTTACCAAAACAATACTTTTTTAAATTGTGTGTATGAGTGTGTATGTATGTGTGTGTTTGAGACCGGCTATTAGGACATAAAACAAAACATATTTGGTGACATAATATATTAGACCGTTGAATCTCATTGTATTCACACACGGGTTGAAATCATGGGACAATCCAATGACTGAGATTCATTCTGTTATCAATTGTGTCTTCCCAGCAGATTTTCTTACTAAAATTACGCTGCGAAATAATATGTCTTTAAAGCATATAAAGTTGGAATTGATTGGGATAATGGACAAATTTCTGACCTAGATCTTTTTAATCTTACTAAAATGTAGCCAGGCGAGTTCTTATTTTTGGAAATTTATGTTGAAGTTTCTCAAAATACTAGTCAGTTTCGTAGGCAGGTACAAAACTAGCTATGATCCAAAATAATGGTATTGGTTATGTCGTCTAAAATAAGAGATGCCTTGTAAATTTGTACATATCATGGCTAAGTATATAAGATCAATTTATCAATTTTTATAGTTTTCCAATGCATTTCTCGTGCCTCCCTAAAGGCTTCAGAATTACATCAGAAGTTTATGGTCGGAAAATCTAGCTTATTCTTGGAGTGATCAGTGTAATTGATATATTTTGATGTATTTTAGTGAAATATTTATAATTAAATTCAGAAATGAGAGGGTGCATTGATATATTAGAAGAAAAAAACTTATTATCACAAAAATTAATTATTGAGGCTAATGGAATGTTTTAGCATTTATATAACACTGAATATTACTTTGATTTCCAACGTGATCTTATTTGAGTAGAATGTATATATAATGTGTACTCTTACTTTAATCCTCTAAAGTATCTCAATTATTTAATAAAATAATCTTTACGAATGGAGTTATAGATTGATTGGTTGATGAATGAGTTTAGTCTTTAGTTTTGGGGGGGGGGTGTTTGTGCATGCATGTGTGTATGCATATATATACGTGTCATAAGACAAACATGGTTGTTGAAAAACAAGAGCGAGACTAATATGTCTCAAGTACTACAACTCATGTACTAAGACTTACACAACAAAAAGATGATAATCTTAACACCCGAAGAGCCACATTAAGGTTGAACCATCAAACAGAACATGGATCTCAAGTGACAATGCAATGGTTGAAGGAGGTGACTGATGGGACTTTTTTAAGAAGAACATGACTATTATAATTCAATTCCTAAAGAGGAATGAGAGTATATTGGTTAACCTTTTTAAAGATCCAAAGAATCAAGTTTTGTTGGAACTTTAAGTGAATTAATTAAAATATAAACAAAAATAGGTTAATGGTTATATATTTATGAATCTTTATTATAATTGAGCCGTTGCAAATGTATAACGATAATATATATTTATGAGCCATTATTATAATGGAGATGTTGCAAATGTATAACGGTCATATATTTATGAGTCATTATTATAATTGAGTTGTTGCAAATGTATATCGGTAATATATTCGTGAGCCATTATTATTGAGCCATTGCAAAAGTTAATGGGGTTAAAAATTCATTTTAAATGATAATAAATTCAAATCCATTAACATTCCCTCACTTCAGTAACTCATACAATTTCTATTATGCCTATTTAAACTATAGATAGGCAAAAGAGAAAATGTGAATTACAGACAACTTTTACTTTTTCTTCTTTATCTTCTGCATTTTTCTCTCTTTAAGAAACTTTACAAGTAATTGAATTAGAATCTGCTACATTTTGGTCAATTTGTTGTAGTGCAAACAACAAATTGACCAAATTTCAGAAGCTGTTTTATCCTAGGGATGGAGCAGTTGATAGATAGCTTTGCACGTTGAGGCTAAACCGCGAATCATCTTAAAGAGTGCGATGTAGTCTGCGACTCAGCCAAAAAAAATGAATGTTGCAGATTCAGATTGAGGTACAACAATTTTAAGACAATCATGGCTTCGATCGCCGACACTCTACTGCCCCAATGGTGATGTTTGAGGTTCTGACTGTATTTGCAGTGCCGTTCAGATTCGTAGGCTTGCATTTCAAACGATTACGCCAAAAGATGAAGTTTTTTCTAACTACACGAAAGGTGGCACATGTGCTGACGATCGAAAAACCAAAGCTGCTTGGAGAAGCAACGGACGATTAGAAAAAAACTTTGAAGGACTGGATTGAACATGGCTACCTCTACAAAAATTATATTCTTAATGGTTTGAGCGATGATCTGTACGATTATTACAACTCAGACAAGTTAGCAAAGGAGACCTGAGACCTAGGATGCGCTGCAAAAAAATATGATATCGAGGAAGTTGGAGCGAAAAAATACGTTGTTAGTTGTTATTTGAAGTTTCAGACGATAGAAGACAAATCTGTGTAGGCACAGTCGTACGAGCTCCAAAAAATTGCATATGGGATCATCTCCGAAGGTGTGGATTTAGATAAACAGTTTCAGGTTTGCTGTGTTAATTGATAAATTACCCCTAGTTGGAAAGATTTTAAAAATAATCTCAGGCATAAGACTAAGAAGTTTTTCTTAGAGAGTTTGATTACTCGTCTTCGTATTGAAGAAGAGACTAGAAAACATGACCAGAAAGAAGAGGTGCTTGTTGTATCTACCAATAACACTAAGAAATCAACAAACAAGAGTCTGAAACCAAGTGCGAAAAATTGTAAAATTAAAATCGCAAACTGAATCAGAATTAAAACAATTAGTATCAAAAGAATCAACATAATAGCCCCCTAAAGAATGGTACTGAACAGTTGTTCTTATGTTACAACTGTGGCAAAACAGGCCATATGGCACGGAAGTGTTGGAACAGACCAAATCTTGCACCGTAGGCTAACCTGACTGAAGAAGCCCTAGTGGCTATGCTTACTAAGACCAACCTAAGCGGTGGATCTGAAGGGTGGTGGGTAGACACTGGTGTTTCTTGCCATGTCTGGTATGATCGAGAAATGTTTAAAACATATAATGCTGCTAATGACATAAAAGTAATGTTGAGAGATTCTCACACCACTACTGTTGCTGGAATTGGAACTGTGGAGTTAAAGTTTACCTCTAGAAAGAATTTATTGCTGAAAGACGTGATGCATACTCTAGAGATGAGGAAAAATTTAGTATCTTGTTTTTTTATTAAATAAATCTAGTTTTACTCAAACTATTGGATCTGACTTGCACACCATCACTAAAAATGGTATTTTTATTGGTAAATGATATGTTGTAGATGTGATGTTTAAGTTGAATGTTGAAGTTAATAGTTCTGTTTATATGATATGTGATTTTAATATTTGGCATGTTTGACTTTGTCATGTTAATAAACGACTAATTTATAACATGAGTAACTTAGGTATAATCCCTAAAGCTTCAATAAATGATTTAGAAAAATGTGAATATTGTAGCTAAGCTAAAATTACTAAGACCCCATATAAATCTGTGTTTAGAGATTCAGAACCTTTAGATTTAATACACTTTGATATATGTAAACGTGATGGTACTCTAACTAGGGATGGTAAATGCTACTTTATTACTTTTATTGATGATTTCTCTGATTTTACTTATGTTTATCTCATGAAAGTATAAAAGGGATGTGTTAGACAAGTTTAAATTATTTGTCACTGAAATTGAAAATCAATCTACTAAGAAAATTAAAATATTTCGACGTGATAGAGGAACAGAGTATGAATCTAACTTATTCATTGAATTTTATAAACAACACGGCATAATTCATTAGAGAGTTACACCCTATTCGCCTGAAATGAACGGTAAAGCTGAAAGAAAAAATATGACCCTTACCGAATTAGTAGTAGCTGTTTTTATTAAATTCGGGTATTGCGTCTCATTGGTAGGGAGAAATTTTATTAACTGTTTGTTATGTCTTAAACAAAATTCCTAAATCTAATAGCAAACTTGCACCTTTATAGATTATTAAAAATCATAAACCTAACTTGTCTTATTTTAAAACTTGGGGTTGCTTAGCATATGTTCGCATTCCTGATCCTAAAAGGATTAAATTAACAAATCGAGAATATAAATGTGTTTTTATTGGTTATTCCATTAACAGCAAAGCATATATAATTTTTGATTTGAATGCTCGAGTTATTACTGAGACAAATGATGCTGATTTCTTTGAATATAAATTTCCGTTTAAACTTAGGAATAGTGGGGGCACTTCTACTACTAATAATCCAATAATAAAAAATAATGAATATAATACGGAAAGCGAATCTGAACATAGAAGAAGTAAAAGAGCTAGGATAACTAAAGATTTTGGTCTAGAATATTATGCTTATGCACTAGTAGTGGACCCTGCTAATCTATTAGAAGTCCTGTCTTCTTTGGATTAAGATCTCTGGCAAGAAGCTATAAATGATGAAATGAGATCTCTTGAATCTAATAAAATTTGGAATCTAGTTGATTTACCTCCAGATTGGAAAATTATAGGTTGTAAATGGGTACTTAAAAAGAAGTTGAAACCTAATGATACAATTGATAAATTTAAGGCTCGTCTTGTAGTTAAAGGATTTAGACAAAAAAAACATTGACTTCTTTGATACTTTTTCACTTGTTACAAGAATAACATCAATTTGAATTAATTTCTTTTGCTTCACTATATGATCTACTAATTCACCAAATGGATGTAAAAACTGCTTTTCTAAATGGTAAATTAGAAGAAGAGATTTATATGGACCAACGCGAAGGTTTTGTTATACCTAGTCAAGAGGATAAAGTTTGTAAATTAGATAAATCTCTATATGATTTTAAACATACATTAAAATAATGACATGAAAAATTTGACAATCTAATTATTTCACATGGTTTTAAAGTAAATGAAAGTGACAAGTGTATTTATTATAAATTCGAAAATAACATTTGCACCATCATATGCTTATATGTTGATGATTTACTTATATTTGGTCCAAATATTCATGTTGTAAATCATGTTAAGTCCATATTATGTGCCAATTTTGTTATGAAAGACCTCGGTGAAGCAAGTGTGATTCTTGGTATTAAGATTACTAAGTCTGAAAAGGGAATTTCTTTGGATCAATCTCATTATATTGAGAAGATGTTAAAGAAATATAATTACTTTGAGTGTAAATCTACTAGTACACCATATGATCCAAGTGTAAAACTATTTAAGAACACTGGTGAATGTGTAAGACTGTCTAAGTATACGAGCATCATTGGCAGTCTTCAGTATGCCACCGATTGTACTAGAACCGACATTGCATATGTCATGGGATTATTGTGCAGGTTTTCTAGCAGACCTAGTATAGAGCATTGACATGCTATTGAAAGGGTCATGAGATACCTTAAAAGAACTATGAACCTTGGATTATACTATCAGAAGTTTCCTACTATCCTAGCATGATACAGTGATGTAGATTGAAATACTTTATCAGACGATTCCAAAGCTACTAGTGGATTTATTTTCAGTATTGCAGAAGGAGCTGTTTCTTGAAAATCTAAGAAACAGACTATCTTGGCTCAATCCATTGTGGAGTCAGAAATGATAGCACTAGTTACTGCTAGCAAATTACTTAAGAAATCTGCTAGCTGAGATCTCTTTATGAAAAACTGATACCAACTGTGTTGATCCATTATGATAGTATCGCGACTATTGCAAAAGTTGAGAACTATTATTACAATGGCAAGAGATGATAAATTCTTCGTAAGCACAGTACTATAAGAGAGTATATCTCTTTAGAATCTATAAGAGTGGATAATGTACGCATTGATAAGAATTTAACGGATCCTTTGACGAAAGGACTGAACAAAGAGAAAGTCTTTTCTACATCTAAAAGAATGGGACTATTGTCCTTAGATTGTTGCGTCACGCACAATGGTAACCCGACCTAATGACTAAAGATCCGAAGAACTAGGTTCAATGGGTAATAACAAATTGTAAAGTGATATGAGTTGAACATGTTATTTTTATATACTTAGAAGCAAGTATTCCTGAAGTGATTAGAGGATGAGTTAATAGAAACTCTTAATGAGATCTATACTCTAAATGGAGGGGAGTACTTACCTTCAGGAGTACTTTTGATAGACTCACCTATGTGGATGTGGAAATATGTCCGTTTCCTATGGAATTTTGGGCAAGGTTCCTACAGCATTCACTAAATTGGGATAGACGTGCATGACCATAAATGCACGGACTTAGTTGATAGCACTTTAGAAAGGTTGTGTGTGGTTTGATGCCAGAAATAGAGTTCAAGACTACGAGTCATTCTAGTAAACTGAATCTTACTCACTATGCAAAGATTCAAACCAAAAGATGCCTTTTGTTTATGGACAATCCTATATTTTCAGAAATTGCTTGAATTTTTTTTTTAATAATTCAAATGGGGGATTGTTAGAACTTTAAGTGAATTAATTAAAAAATAAATAAAAACAGATTAATGGTTATATATTTATGAGCCTTTATTATAATTAAGCCATTGCAAATATATAATAATAATATATATTTATGAGCCATTATTATAATTGAGCCATTGCAAATGTATAACGGTCATATATTTATGAGTCATTATTATAATTGAGCCGTTGCAAATGTATAACGGTAATATATATTTATTAGCCATTATTATTGAGCCGTTGCAAAATTTAATGGTATTAAAAATTTATTTTAAATGACAATAAATTCAAATCCATGAACATTCACTCACTTCAGTAACGCATACAATTTTTATTATGCATATTTAAACGATAGATAGGCAGAAAAGAAAATGTGAATTACAAATAATTTTTCTTTCTTCTTCTTTGTTCTCTGTGTTTTTCTCTCTTTAAGAACTTTAGAAGTAATTAAATTAGAAAGTGTTACATTCAGAACAATTTCCTGGAGTGCAAATAGCAAATTAACCAAATTTCTGTTTTATTCCGAAGATGGAACGGTTGATAGATAGTTTTACACCTTGAGGTTAAGTCGTATGAATCGTCTTAAAGTCGCAACTCAACCAAAAAAAAAAAATTGCTGCAGATTTAGATTGAGGTAGAACAAGTTTCACTTATAAATTTTGAGCAGAAGTGCACAAACCCACGTAACACATACTGTAGGCAATTCATTGAATGTAAAATGGTGTAACAGAATAATGTGAGACTTGTAAGAAATTGTAGAAACAAACAATTGACTTGCGTGAGACAATATACTACAGATACGTGAATTTGAGACAGTGATAGGTAATTAATGATAGAGTTGGAAACCCGTATAACTAACCGTGGTTTTTGAATGATCTATCTCATGTCTGATGCTGTATGGTTCTTTCCAAGAAAATCGAGAGCAGTGCAAACTTTATCGCTAGCAAATATGTCAAATTGGACGTGTTCAGATTTTACTGGACTTCACCTATTGCACTGCAATCCTATTTTGTGAAAATGCTATATATTTGGCATTGAAAGTGCAAATTGTGAGTAGTTGAAGTGGGTTCATGATGCGGCACAAAGAGAAACTGAGGGATCAGGAAGAGGAGCAGAGGTGGATTAAGAAAAATAGGGAGAAAGGAATGAGAGAGAGTTCAACAATAAGATTCTTTTCTATGTATTTTTCATTGCTTCCTCGTACATATATAGCCAATTTCCTACAACAATTCCTTAACCAACCTTTACACGTGGTTGGCTATGATTTCATGCAGTACAACAACTTTTTAGCGCCAAAAACAAATAACAGAAAGGAGCGAAAAAGAGAAAAACAAAAGAAATACACTTCTGACATTTGCTAACAACCCTGCAGCAGCCTTCCCCTTTTAGTCCAGTAACCGTTTTGGTATTTGTATACTTCTTCTAGGCCGAATATTGTTATGTGCATTGCTTCCCTGTGCAGGTGGGTTAGTGGTGTGCATATCAACACTCACCCCTTCAAGGTCGACCTTGTCCTCAAGGTCGTTCGGTTCCATACTTGGTGGTAGTTGTTGTGGTGTGGCTGAGACTGAGTGAGGGCACAATTTGAGTAAGGATACATGGAAAACAGGGTGGATGCGGGTTTCAGGTGGAAGTTTGAGTTTATAGGCCACTGGTCCAATGCGTTCCAGGATTTCAAAGGGTCCGTAGTATTTTTTTGATAGTTTGTGATGGTTGTTACGAAGGGTGGTTTGACGATAAGGTTGAAGTTTTACAAAAACCCATGTACCGACTTCGAACTGTTTGTCACTACGGTGCTGGTCTGCATGATTTTTCATTCGGGTTTGTGCTTTCTGCAAATTGGTTTTAATGATGTGAAGTAATTGATCTCGTGAAGCTGCCCATTCAAGAAGTTCAGGTATTGGAGCTGTGGAGCTGATGTAGTTGGCAAGGATTGGTGGTGGACGTCCATAAACCGCTTGGAAGGGTGACATGCCGATGGAGGTGTGTTTTGTAGTATTATACCACCATTCCGCCCATGGAAGGCATTTGAACCATTTTGTTGGCATATCGCCTACTACAGCCCGTAAGTACGTTTCCAGACAGCGGTTCACGACCTCGGACTGGCCGTCTGTTTGCGGATGGTATGCACTACTCATTTGTAATTTGGTGCCATGTAGTCGAAACAGTTCTTTCCAAAATTGACTTGTAAATAACCGATCTCTATCGGATATGATGGAGCGGGGAAATCCATGCAGACGTACATATTCATGTAAAAAATAAGCAGCAAGTTGGGAAGCAGAGACCGACGTAGGTAACGCACAAAAATGGGCATACTTGGAAAGCCTGTCGACAATTACCCAAATTGTTGTTCTGCCGGACGATGGTGGCAAATGAGTAATGAAATCCATTGCAATATCTTCCCATATTTGAGCAGGAATTGGTAGAGCCTGTAAGAGTCCTTTGTACGGAGTGTTGTCAGGCTTCGTTTGGAGGCAGGTGGAGCAGTTTTTTACAAAGTGCTGTACTGCTACCGCCAACTTCGGCCAGTAAAAGTTGCTTGCGACTCTTGCTATGGTTGCCTTAATACCGGAATGTCCTCCCGTTTTCGAAGCATGTAACTCAGAGATGATTTGATTTTTTAATTCATCATTATCCGGGATATATAATCGGTTATCCCAAAACAATAAATCACTGCGGAATTGAAATTTGGGATTGGAGCATATACCTGTACGCAGCTGGTCAATGAGTTTCTGCGCCGCTGAATCTCTCTGTAGTGCTGACTGGATGTCCGCCAGAAGGGGAAAAGTTGGCCCTGAGATTGCATTCATGGTGGACTCGTCAGTGAAGCGGGATAGACCGTCAGCTACTACATTCAATTTGCCCGGCTTGTAGTGAATCGTGAAGTCGAATCCAAGAAGCTTGGTGAGCCATTGCTGCTGCTCCGGCGTCTGAATAGATTGTGATGTCAGTTCACGGAGACTCTGGTGGTCGGTGTAGATCTGAAACGGTCGACCTAGTAAATAGTGACGCCATTTTTTTATTGAAGAAGTTATTGCGAACATCTCTCTCGAGTAGGTGGAGGCTTTCAGGAGGTTGTGTGGAAGTTTCAGGCTAAAATAGGCGATAGGATGATCGGATTGGGAGAGCACCGCACCAATGGCTGTTGCTGAAGCGTCGGTGGTGATTGTGAATGGTTGGGTGAAATTGGGGAGAGATAGAATGGGGGTTTGAGTGACAGCTTGTTTTAATTTCTCAAATGCCGCTTGGGCTTTTGGGCCCCATAAGAATGAATGTTGCTTTAGTAAATCAGTAAGTGGGCTGGCAATTGAAGCGTAGTGTTTAATAAAACGGCGATAGTAGCCGGTTAGCCCTAAGAACCCCCTAACAGCCGTAACCGAGGTTGGTATTGGCCATTTTAGCATTGCTTCAATTTTGGACTGATCGACGTGTACGCCCTTGCTTGAAATAATGTGGCCCAGATAGTTTAGCTCGGTGAGACCAAAGCTACATTTGTTGACGTTGGCAAAGAATTGATGATGGTGTAAAATTTGTAGCGTTGTTTGAAGATGATTTAAGTGGTCTTCCCATGATGAGCTATAAACGAGAATATCGTCAAAGAAGACGAGTATGAACTTTCTTAAGTGTGGGCGAAATATATTATTCATTGTTGCTTGAAAAGTGGATGGGGCGTTGGTTAAGCCGAATGGCATGACCAAAAATTCGTAGTGGCCCTCGTGAGTACGGAAGGCGGTTTTTGGTATGTCGGGCGGGTGAACACGAATTTGGAAGTATCCACTTCGGAGATCCAATTTTGAAAAAAATATAGCTCCATAAAGTTCGTCTAATAATTCATCAACTGTAGGGATCGGAAAGCGATCTTTAATGGTGATTGCGTTGAGTGCTCTATAATCAACGCAAAATCGCCATGAGCCATCTTTTTTTTTTACCAAGAGAACGGGTGAAGAAAATGGGCTAGTGGATGGTTGAATGATGTTAGATTGAAGCATTTCCTGGATTTGTCGTTCGATTTCATTTTTTTGAAAATAGGGGTAACGGTATGGTTTGGTGTTGATTGGTTCGGAGTTGGGGATGAGATTAATATGATGGTTAAGTGTTCGAGTTGGTGGAAGTGTTTTGGGTTGTGAAAAAACGTGGTTGTAAGAGGATAGTAATTTGTGGAGTTGTGGATTATTGTGGTGTAATGGTTGATGTTCAGTTGCGCAATAGGTTGGCTGTAATTGTAGGTATAGGAAATTGGTAATTGATTCAGTTGCGTCTAACCGTCTAAGTTGCTGGACCGATATGGGAACTGGTTCAGTAATTGGGCTCATGCCCGTTAAACAAATGGGCCTACCCTCTGAATTGAATTTCATCGTTAATGCTTTATGATCCATTGTTACCGGACCCAACTTCTCCAACCATTGGATGCCACAAACCGCATCAGAGCCCACAATTTCAAGTAGGTGGAAATCAATAGAAAATACGTTCCCTTGAATTTGAACGCTTACATTTTCACAACAGCCAGAGCTTCTCAGCTTCTCACCATTTCCCACTGTGACTGCAAACGAATTGATGTCATTTATTTCCAGGCCCAAGAATTTTGCCGTTTTCGGGTGTAGGTAATTGTGCGTGGATCCCGAATCAACTAAAATAGAGATTGGTTTGCCTTTGATGGAAGCAGGTAAGCGGATTGCACGCGGGTGAGAGGACCCTGTTAAAGCGTGGAACGAAATTTCTTGCGATGGTTCTGGGCATAGAGTTGTGTTGTCAGGGAGTTCGGAAATTGGTGGTGGGTTGGGCTCGAAGTCAGTTGGGGCTGGATTGTCATCTGGGTTTGTGTCGGGGAGTATCATAAGAATATGGGTAGGCTTACAGCGGTGGCCGAAATGGTATTTTTCATCACAATTAAAGCATAAACCTTGTTGTTTTCGGTTGTTCATTTCGGCTTGGGAGAGCTGCTTGATGGGAATGGAAGGTTTTGATGTTTGTAGATTAGGTGGTTGTAGAAATGCCTGGGTGGTTTGTGAGGTGCTGGCGTTGGTTTTTTGGAATGGAGAATTGCTTTTTGTGAATGGAATTCTGGGCAGATCAGTGAATTTGCGCTCTATGAGCTTGGCTCCATCGATTGCATCGGAAATGTTTGTGGGTTTAAGGATGTAGAGCTCGTTTTGAATATGAGGTTTGAGACCTGAAATAAAACATTGGAGGATGGAGTCGGGGGATAGGGTGGTTATACGGTTGCAAAGGGTTTCGAAAGTTGATTGATAGTTGTCGACCGAAGTGATTTGTTTGAGCTTGAATAGTGTGGCTTGTGGGTTTAGGAAGGTGGGTGGGCCGAAGCGTTGCTCAATCGCTTTCGTTAATGCTGCCCATGTTGATATTTGCTTGTTACGGTGCATCCATTGGAACCACGAGAGCGCTTGGCCTTGCATATGGAAACTTGCAAGGTCGACACGTTGATCTTCCGGTGTGGAGTAATAGGCGAAAAAACGATCGGCTTGAAAAATCCAATCGTGCGGATTTGATCCGTCAAATGTAGTTAAAGTGCATTTTGGTGTTCGAGTGGATGTAGGTATTGATAATATGGGTGGTTGTCGGTTGTTAGGAGATGGGTGATAAGCCGTGGATGTTTGATTGGTTGGGGAAAGGGGTGTTTGGTTATCGAATTTGCGATTGAGGTCCGAAATGGATTTGGTAAGATCTTGAAGTGTGGATTTAATGTCAATGATATCGGCGTGTTGGCTTTCTAGCATGGAACTGTGGTTGGTTTGGTTATCTTGAATGGAGGTGATGGTTTCGTGGTGTTGGGCTAGTTGTTGGAGAGCATCGTCCAGTTTGGTCATTGTTTCTGAGGAGAGATTGGATAGTTTGGAGGGAGGGAAGAAGAGAACAGCAATGAAAGCACCAGTTTGATGCGGCACAAAGAGAAACTGAGGGATCAGGAAGAGGAGCAGAGGTGGATTAAGAAAAATAGGGAGAAAGGAATGAGAGAGAGTTCAACAATAAGATTCTTTTCTATGTATTTTTCATTGCTTCCTCGTACATATATAGCCAATTTCCTACAACAATTCCTTAACCAACCTTTACACGTGGTTGACTATGATTTCATGCAGTACAACAACTTTTTAGCGCCAAAAACAAATAACAGAAAGGAGCGAAAAAGAGAAAAACAAAAGAAATACACTTCTGACATTTGCTAACAACCCTGCAGCAGCCTTCCCCTTTTAGTCCAGTAACCGTTTTGGTATTTGTATACTTCTTCTAGGCCGAATATTGTTATGTGCATTGCTTCCCTGTGCAGGTGGGTTAGTGGTGTGCATATCAGTTCAATTCTTATGTATTGAAATAATCAAAAATGGTGGACTCATTGATTTATCGTGATGAATGACAGAACGTTTTAATGACATGGAATGACAGGAAACAAGGGACCAAGAATTTGATTTGAGTTGAGTATACTTAACTGCGTAATAGTCATTTTTGCAAAACAAATAAATGCACTTCGAAATAATATTTCTTTTAAGCATATGTAGTTGGCACTGACTGGGGTAATAAGCAATTTCTAACATCGATCCTTTTAATCTTACTAAAATTTAGCTAGGCGAGTTGTCATTTTCAGAAATTTAAGTTGAAGTTTCACAAAATACTAGTAAGTTTCGTAGGCAAGTACAAAACTAGATATGATCCAAAATAATGGTACTGGTTATGTCGTCTAAAATAACAAGAGATGACTTGTAAAATTGTACATATCATGGATAAGTATATAGGATCAGTTTATCCATTTCTCAACCAGAACATTTAATTTGTAGGACTCGAACTCTTCTTGGTCAGTGTAGTAATATATGCATCAACCTGTCAACTGCTATAATTATAAAAATATAACCGCAATGAAATATATGATAGCAGTGGTATAAATAGATAAAACACTGACTTTATGTTATCTTAATTAGAAACTAACTAGCGAGTTTTTTTAACATAATTTTTCTGGAAAAGGAAATAATCCAGTTCCTGCATGGAAACATGTTATGTGTTTGTTTGTTATGTGTGTGTTACGTTCCGAATTTTTCCTAATCTAATTCATTCATACATGCTTCTTCCTTCTTTTTTTTCTTCTAAATAACCTACCGAATCAATCAGAGATTCTTCTGTTGTCTTTTAATTTATTTACATTTATTAATATCACTGTATAATTTCAAATATCATGGATGGTCATATGTTTATAGATTCATACATTATGAAGACTACAAGTTTTTTACTTTCTAGTTTCATATTCAATTTTCTTACCATAAGTGTTCTGAAGACCCAACCCAACTTCGGTCCGACCGCGGTTTACCTTCAACCATAAAGCGTTATGGTCTTCAAAATGAAATAACCATGCACGTGCGCGGATCCACGGTTTAACCCTATTACCTTGAAAAACCTTTTTGTTAATAAACTGATAGAAATTGAAAATGCTTTTGTATTTCATTAATTTGTATTGTGTACATACGACGGTATTTATATGAGAGAAACAACAAACGGCCATATAAGATAATGGGCCGGGTTGGTTTACAACATGAAGACCAGATGCTATTTGATACTGCTAACAAAGAAAATAAAAGGCTAACAGCCGTTACACATTCTCATTGTCTTCAATACACCCCCTCAATTAACTCTAGGATTTTTCATCCTCTCGAATCGCCTCTGCCGATTTTACCTGAAACGATGATTTCAGTAAAATCTTCTTAAGCAAAAAAATGAAACTATGATGTCTTACGTCCTTCTATTGCTTTAATTCTTTAATTAGGCAGCAGGCTTTCGATCCAGTTCCTTCGATGAGTTGTCTGCGATTTGTGTTGCATGTTGCTGAGCTTTCATCATCTTCGTTGGGTTGCTTATGGCTAGTATTGCCTGTGATTTTGAGATGCTCGTAACTGGTATCGCTTGCGGTTTCTTCAATCTTTAACCACTGTCTCTGATGGATTGAGCTTTTTGTCGACAGCGGTTTGGTTAAAACATCTGCACATAATCTACATAATCTCAGCAGTTGCACTTGCCATACTTCTAAATTCGGCTTCAATGCTAGACATTGATATTGTAGATTGTTTTTTAGAACACCAGGATATGAGGTTTTCTCCCAGATACACACAATAACCAGATGTTGACTTTCTATCATCTAAATCTGTGGTCCAGTTAGCATCTGCATATGCATTAATATTGATACTTTTTCTTGCTTTAAGAATCAGGCAGTAGTTCATAGTTCCTCTTAAATATCTTAGAATCCTTTTGACTGCTTTCCAATGTAAATCAAGTGGTGCTTGCATGAACTGACACACTTTATTTATACTGTACGCTATATCTGGCCTTGTTATGGTGGCATATTGTAGGGCACCAACTATACTTCTATATTGTTTTTCATTTTCAATTGGTTCACCCTGATGCTTTGATAAGTTGATGTTGCGAACCATAGGAGTAGGAAGAGACTTGGCTTGATTCTTGACTTGTTGAGAATTTCAGCTATGTATTTTTTCTGGCTTAGTTGAATTTCTGAGTCTGATGGACATTTGATTTCTATGCCCAAGAAATAGCTAAGGTTCCTCAAGTCTTTGATTGAAAATTGTTGGTCCAGTTGATGTATTAGCTTATTGATTTCATCTTCATTGTTGCATGTAATCATGAAGTCATCAACATATATGAGTATAAATATTACTGAATTATTTTGAAATTTAGTAAACAGAGAATTATCAGACTTAGTTGGATGATAATCCAACTTAATCAATTTTTACTTAAGTTTATCAAACCACACTCTTGGTGCTTGCTTTAGACCATATATAGCTTTATTTAATTTGTACACCATACTGCTGTCATCTTGACTAAAACCACATGGCTGCTGCATGTAGACTTCCTTCTGTAGTTCACCATTTAAGAATACATTATTCATATCTAGCTGTCTAATTTTCCAATAATTATACAATGCTATTGTTAATATAAGTCTAATTGTTGTTGGCTTGATAACTGGTGAGAAGTTTTCAGTAAAATCAAACCCATGCTGCTAAGTGTAGCCATCAGCCACTAGTTTAGCTTTATGCTTGTGTACTGTACCATCAGCATTCTTCTTAAGCCTGTATGTCCACTTGCAGCCTATTATGTTCTTGTTTTTGGGTATTGGAACAAGTTGCCATGTTTTATTTCCGATGAGTGCATTGTATTCTTCTTTCATGGCATTTCTCCACTTGCTGCTCTTTACAGCTTGATCATATGTTTCTGGTTCCACTTGATCTAAGTTTGTAGTGTATGCTTTTGATTTGAATATCCCACTCTTTGATCTTATGACCATGTGATGTTGAGTATGTGCAGGTAGTGGTTGACTTGAACGATTCTCAATGATTCTTTGTTGAGAACTGAATGAAACTGCTTCTTCCAGTTCTTGACATGGATCCTCATGATGAATGTCATCATGATGATAAGAGATACCAGTGTGTTTATGACCTGGTCTGGTGGTGGACACTGTGTGTTTTGAACAACCTTCACTTTGGCTTGCTTCCATCTGATTTTCTGCAAGTCTACATGGTGACAAATGTATAGCAGGTATAGAAATTCTTGGATTGTATATTTTTTGAGATGTTTTTATTTCAGAGTTTGAAAAAGGGAACACTTACTCATTAAACATTACATGTCTAGATACTATAATTTTTCCACTGCTATTCAAACATTTGTAACCTTTCTGATGTGTAGCATAACCTAGAAAGGTACGTGGTGAAGATCTAAAATCTAGCTTATGTGTATTATACACTCTTAAGCAAGGAAAGCATAAACACCCAAATGTTTTTAAATGATGATAATCTGGCTTTAAATTGAACAATTTTTCAATTCGGGTTTTATTAGCTAGAATTTTAGTTGGTAATCTATTTATTAGATAGACAACAGTGCTAAATGAATCTGGCCAAAATTTTAATGAAATTGAAGCATGAGCAAGTAAAGTTAACCCAGTTTCAACTATATGTCTGTGCTTTCTTTCAATTAATCCATTTTGTTCAGAAGTGTGAGGACAAGTAGTCCTATGTATTTTTACTGAAAAAAACTCTGAGTGGTTTGAACTCAGCTCCACCACCAGTTTGTATTATTTTAACTTGATGATTGGTTTGCTTTTCAGCCTAAGTAATAAAGTGCATAACAGTTTTGCAAGTTTCAGATTTGGTTTTCAGAAAATAAATCCAGGTATATCTGGAGTATGCATCTACAAAAGATAAGTAATACCTATAACCATAATCTGAATTAATAGGTGCAGGGCCCCACAAGTCAGTAGCCACCATCTCTAAAGGTTTGGCATAATTATATTGTGAATTTTGAAATGGTAGCTTGTGACTTTTACCCATTTGACAAAAAGTACACACATAAGGTAAAGCAATGTTTTTGAATGAAATATAATTATCAACTAAAATTTTTCTTACAACATTAGCATTGGGATGACCTAATTTCCAATTCCATACATCAAAGATGCTTTTACTGCTTTCACTTTGAGAAATTTCAGAAACATTGCAACATTTTGTCTTAATCACAGAATTCTTGGAACTGACAAGTTTGAACTTATATAGTCCTTTATGTGCTTCACCCTACAAAAGAATTTCATTAGTTAGTATGTCTCTAACTAAACAATATTTAGGATAAAATTCAAAATAAACATTGTTGCCACTTGCAAATTGTGATAAGCTTATAAGATTTTTTTTGATATTAGGCACTCTTACTAAATTATTAAGGTAAAGTTGTATTTCACCTTTTATGCAGGCAATACAAGTGTGAGTTATATTAATTGACTCACCATTTCCATGTGTATGGACTGATTACCTCTATACTCTTTGTTTCCGAGATTGAGATGATCTAAGTTGTTTGTCACAAGGTTTGTGGCACCTGAATTTGGGTACCAGCATTCATCCAGAATATCCTCGGGCTTTGCAATATCACTCTGGTGAGAATTTCTTGAACTTTATGCTGTGCCTCTTGATTCTTGCTGTATGCTTGCAAGATTTTTTGTAGGGTTGTAACTTCTTTGATTATTGTTGGGTGTATAGTTAAGGTCAAGTCTGAAACAACATTTTGTTGCAGTGTGACCATACTTTTCACAGATTTGACACCTTGGTCTACTGTTGTTGTTGTTCAATTTACTTCCTCTACCTCTGCCTCTAGGATTTTGACCACTTCTTTGATAATTTTGATTTGCACTACCCCTGTTTTGATTTTTATTTCTTGATTGAGAAACAACATTAACTGACATATCAAGATTTAAAGGTCTCTTTTGCTCTATTCTTTCCTCATGAGCCAGCAAAGTAGAATGAACATATTGTAGTGTTGGTGTTGTTTCTTTAGATAGAATCACTGCTATGACAGATTCATATTCTTCATCTAGGCCATTCATAATGCTCAAGATTTGCTCATTATCTGTCATTTTGTGACCAGCTGCCTCAAGAAGGTCACAATATGTTTTCATCTTTGTGAGATATTCCCTCATTGATAAGTTGTCTTTCCTTTGATTTTGCATTAGTCTCTTATAATGCGTAACTTTAGCAGCTGATTGTGAACTGAATATCTGTTCAACTGATTTCCAAATTTCTTGAGCAGATTTGCACCCTACTAACTGTGGTAGAAGATTGACACTTATTGATGATAATAATCATGCACACAGCAAGCTATCTTGTCTTGAGTATATGATGTATTCTTTATTCTTGATTAGTTTTCCCTCTTTGTTTGCTGTGTATCTTTCAGGAATGATTGCAGTCCCATGGATGTAATCTTCCAGACCATATCCTCTAATGTCAGTCTCAACTTGGAATTTCCAGAGCAAATAGTTACTTTCAACCAATTGGATATTGACTATTTGACTCTGTGGATTAATGAGGGATTTGATTGCATCATCTGAGATGTTCTGGTGGGTGGTATTAGATCTTCCTTGTGTTGGTGAGGTGCTTGATGATTGATCATCCTCATTGATAGCCATGACTGAAAACTACTCTCTGATCAGATCAAGATTCAACCGATCTTGCAAAAGAACAGTCAAGATGTGACACGAAAAGTAACACTACTAGAAAATTGCTAAATAGCGACCGGGGGGGCGACGGCTTCCGACGGCCAATTTTCGACGGCTTCCGACAGGCCGTCGAAAGCCGTCGGAAAATCGCGATTTACAGGCCTCAGCCGAGCCTCCTTCTTCCTCATTTTTCATACGAAAATTTTTAACCCAAAATCCCCAAATCTCTTCCCCAAGCTTGCAATCATCAATTTCGAGCTTCCGGATCCTCCCCGGCTGCGTAATCAACGGCTATTGCTCTCTAGCTCAGGTAATTTTCACAAAAAATCTAATTTTTACTCTAAATCCAAATTTGCATAAGTTGTTAAATTAGGGCTCATTGGTGATTGAAATTGTTTCCAATAGTGTTATAATAGTTTCTAGCATTCCATGGTATTCCTATTTCATCTTTTATCGTGAAATTGTGAAAAACATGTATAATTTGTGGTTGTTCGTGTATATGTAAATCGTTGTGTATGCCTTGATTCTACGATTGTATATGTGTGTAGCGCTGCTATCATTGTATTGTGTTAGTTGGAATAAGATAAAATGAATGCACGAGCTAGGAATATTATATTGTGCACGTATTGACTTATGCAACAACAAAAAATGCGTCGAACGAGCCTTAAGTTGATGTAATACGTCAAATAAATGTGTTAAATTAAAATATATTTTTGTAAATGTGAACAGTTAGTAAAACTGTATTTTTTCGTAAAATGCGCACATCTAATTGACAAATGTCCCTTAGAGAGTTTTTGGCCCCGTCTGACGAGTGTTGTACATGATCGTTGTATAAATAGTCGTTTTTTTTCGAAAAACGACCATTTATATTCATCTGGTACAATGTTTGTTTGATTTGTCCCTGTATTGGACAAGTTATGAACACAATAAGCATTTACATTTTGTATACTACTTCGTCTCAAACGGTTCATAAAATTTCGGCCTAACTTTTCTTTTTTGTTTCATGCGTACACGCATTGTGTACAATGCAGGGAACAAAAGGGAAATGCTGCCAAAATTTGTTGAATCGTTTGAGACGAAGTAATAAACGAAATGTAAATGCTTACTGTGTTTGTAATGGGAAGTAGGATGCCTGACCATGGAAAAAAATATTTTTGTACAATTTTTTGTATCGATACGTTAAAAAATAAAATGTGCCCTATTTGAAAATATTTTTAAATTTGTGAAGTAGTTCTTTAAATTCAAATATTATACGACCATGAAAATAATCTTTTTCGAATTTGTATTCTTGAAAATAAATATTAAATTTTGAACTTCTCATTTTCTCAAATAGGAAAAATGATTGATTATTTTGTTGATCGGAGGAGATGGATGTACCAAACAAAAGGACCGAGGGGCTCAATAAAAGAAGATTTTTATAATGGTATAAACGTATTTGTTGAATTCGCTTTAAGTAATAACGGAAACGATCCAGAAATTCGTTGTCCGTGTAGTAGGTGTAGACATTTGAAGTATTTGTTACCAGATATTGTGAAAGTTAACACCAAATACACAAGTATGTTTTGGTAGAAGCGTGTAGTAGGTGTAGACATTTGAAGTATTTGTTACTAGATATTGTGAAAGGTGACCAATATATTTCGTCAATGGATATAAATTTAACACCAAAGAATACGGTGCAGAAAAATTAACAAATAATACTGGTGTATTTGTTAAAGGTAGTGACGATCTAGAAAATCACTTAAATGATTTTTATGGCGTTCTAACACAAATTTTGCAACTGACATATTTCTCACGACCCGCGGAGGAGGTGTTTCTATTTAGATGCAATTGATTTAGCAATGTTCCAGGTTCTGGAATTAATGTGCACAAGGATTATAATCTTATCGAAATAAAACATACATCGCACTATCAAAAGTATGATCCTTTTGTACTAGCCAAACAAGCATTGCAAGTTTATTACGCTCCTTATCCATCTCTAAAAAGAGATAAAGCAGATTGGTCTGCAGTTTTTAAAACAAAGGCCATATTCACATTCGATGGGAAGAATATTCCGGAGGAACAAGCTTATCAGGAAGATCTTGAGCAAAATAACGAAATAATAATTACAGACGATCATACAGATTTTGTCCTTTGATTGATGAATCAAATGTTTTGGTAGAAGCGTTTGACAGTGCAGAGGAAAATATCGTAGAAAACGAGACCGAATCTGAATCAGAAGACGATGATGACTGATATAAATCTAAATATGATTATTTTTGCAATTGATGTAACTATGTTGAATTCTTGATGTATTATGAAATTGATGTCACTATGAAACCAAATCTGTTTACCATTGTTTACATGTTTTATGTCATTTCCATTTGTCATTTATTTAGCAATTTTTATTAAAAATGCAATGAAATCTGCTTATCGTCGGAACATTAGACCCATTATGAATCAGGTATAACACACTTCCATTTCTATTTCCATTTCGGTCATTAATTAAGCAATTTATACCGTTGATGTCATTTACATATAAAATATATTTCATTATCATGTTATTGTTCTCTTATATAATGATGTGTATATATGTCACAGGTTTATCATAATGTCATATAGAGGTAGGAGCTCTTCTCGATCATCAGGAGGCGATGGCAGTGGCCCATCGCAAGATCCACAACGTCTAGTAGTTTCGTTAGTCCCTAGAGCAGAAGGGTAAAAATTAAATTTTATTCAACATCTTTTTTTTTATGATATACGTACGTACTTATCTGTATCGTATGTAAAAACAGGAGGTTCGACCTACTTCCCTCGAAGGTTGTGCTGGATGTCTCTAGAGCTTCTTATCGCAGTAGGATGAGTGTTTGCTGGCCGAAGTGGGATAACATCCCTCCCCACATCATAGAGTGTATATGGCAGATGTCCTAGTATGTATATTTTTATGTTTTCCATTTTTAATTTGTTTTTGTCGTTTTTCTACTGTTTATCGTTCACAGTGTAATCTTTTTTTTTGCTTTTTATCGTGAAACACAGGCTGAGATAGACATGCAGACAGACGATATGCTGCTGGCACGAGGATACTGAATGAAGAAGATGTGCAAGAACTATAGGGACTCGATATCTGAAATTAAGAAATCTGGTAAGAAACCACGGTGGATGGGGCAGAGCGTATGGCAAGCATGGTTGGCATACTGGGAAACTAACGAGGCGAAGGCAAGTATACTAAATTTTTTTGAATTATTAATTTGACGTCATCGAAAAATAATGTATCAAATTTTTAATGTACAGGCAGAGTCGGATAGAAACTCTGCAAACAGAAATAAAAATCTCGTCACTCATCGCGGAGGGTCGAAGTCATTTCAGCAGTATCGGCAGGAGTTGGTAAATTTACTGAATGATAATTGTAAATAGTTTATGCTATATAATTTTAAATGTATAATAATTGTATGTAAAAATCAACTTCAGAAAGCTGAGGCGCATGATCCCGTAGGCTATATGGACGTGTTCACTCGTACGCATGCTGCCGAGCATGTAAATCCGGACGGGACTGTTTCGTATAAATGGCACGACGATAAATCCAGCAGGAGCCATGTAAACATATTTCATTTTATGCAGTATTAGTAATTGTTTTGCTTGTTAAACTATAATGAAATAAGATATGATGTTATTAATTTGTTAATGCAGGAAAGGTTTATGGAGCAGCGCCAGAAACTCCTTACTGATACGGGTCGAGATCAGCTGACGACTGATAAGGAGGATGTTATTTTTGAGTCCGTTATGGATCGATCAGAGCATGGAAGACGATACGGATTTGACAATCAAGTGGTAAATAATTTATTTTACTTCTAATTTGATATTTAAGTCATAATTAATTCGCATACCTGCAAATACACTTACAGAGATCACACAGCTAAATTAAATATTTATTGCAGGCCAGCAGTCAGAGACGGGGTCGGTAGACTAGAGCTCAGATCGATCTAGCAGCGATCGAAGATTTGCGGGCTAGAGTGGCCCAGCTGGAGGAGCAGAACCGCCGACAGGCCATATAGACCACACAGTTGCTAGACCAGCGTATCGCCGAGTACATACAGCAGTATGGTGGTCGCTTCCCTTCCTCTGCTGGCTCTGGATCCGGAGGAGAGTGATTGATTTCTTGCTTTTTAAGGTATGTTTTTTTTAGTTTTATATGATTTGGTAGACGGTAGAGGTAGTTGTTGATTTTTGTATGATTATGTTTGATACACTTGGTTATGTGGTTGTATGATGATGTGAATGTTGATGATTTTATGTTATGTTGTGTATGTATGACATGGTAGAACACCTGTTGTGAATGTTGGAATGGTTATGTATATTATGTATTTTATTTTGATGTAATTTGATGTATTTGTGTGTTTGATGAATTTTGTGTAGTTTGGGTTTTGATATTTGGTTGAAATATTTTATACTGGATTCTACAGTATTGGTTTAATAGTGTTTGGATGAGAAATGTGGATGGAAGGCTATATCGCAGCAGGAATTTAAAAAAAATACAGCAGATGTCCGACGGCTTGCAGGTAATAGTTTTCCGACGGCTTCCGACAGCCTATAGGCCATTTTTTTCGACGGCTTCCGACTGCTTCCGACAGGTGTCGGAATCCGTCGAAAGCCATCAGAAAAATGTTTTGCGCCCTGTGTCGAAAGCCATCGGAAACACTGTGCCCCGATGCCTTATTTTCCGACGGCTTCCGACGGCCGCCGACGGTTTTCAGCCGTCGGAAAATGCTGTTTTCCTTGTAGTGTAAAAGAAAAGAAGGGGAATCAAGATGCAGAAACTTTCACTGATGAAAGAAAAGGTGATGCAGCCAAAGTAGGGGATGATGAGGCTTCTCTGACCCTCTTTTTGGTACGGCACAACCTTCAAGAAATGAAATCTTGAGAAGAAACAGTTCTCACTGCGTGGGTAAGTAAAACTCCTATGATGAAATTAATTATGAGGAGTAAAAGGTAAATCAAGAATATAGAAACAAAATCTCTGATGATGAATCTTTTCTGAGGAAAAAACAAACACTGCAGCCATGTTAATAAAATGATAGAAATTGAAAATGCTTTTGTATTTCATTAATTTGTATTATGTACATACGGCAGTATTTATATGAAAGAAACAACAAACGGCCATATAAGATAATCGGCCGGGTTAGTTTACAAGATGAAGACTATATGCTATTTGATACTGCTAACAAAGAAAATAAAAGGCTAACAGCCGCCACACATTCTCATTGTCTTCAATAATTTTGAACCCTACCTTAAAAAACCGCGGTTCCCAAAAATTGGATAATACGGACTGAATCCTCACTTTTCACTTTCCCATCTTCATAATTTTCTTACCTAATTCTTTTACTTCCAAGCCCTAGATTTTAAACGAACATTTGATCTTAGTATACTGTCATTATTTTTTAGTCTGAAATGCAAACATTAAGCATTGTTTTTTGTTAGTACGTACTGGGTATGATTGTACTTTGAGTTCTCTAGTTGTAGTTGTAACTGGTATAGTTAATATTATGGTTACACAGCTCTTGTGTAGTAATGGGTACTGCTTTTTTGTTTTGTGTATCATGAATAATATTCTTGTTATGGTTACCGCTCGATTGTGATCCTTCTTAGTAACAATACACTACTACTACTATATATTTAAGATCTAGATAAGGCAATTTGATACTGCTTCATATTATTAATAATATAATTTAATATTGTATATATTATATGATTTGGTGCCATAAATTTAGTGTATTATATACCTTTTTTGTGAAATGATTTATTTAACTAAAAAAAGAAAGTGTGCGGTTTCAACGGTTCGACCTTCGAAACCTTGGACCGTGGACGATCACGGTTCGATTTGCGGTCCGGTATCTAAAACTATTCTTATGATTATTCATGCTGAAAACTAAAATTCAATTGTCAATGTACTTTTACACAAAATTTAAGTTATACTTTCATTATCATAAATTAGAAGGTAAGTGGTGGATTGGTTGTTTGTGCCAGCATGCATGAGCATGACTGCGTCCTTAATGAATGAATAAACCTTGACTAAACGAACAGCTTGAATACATCAAGGTTGCTTGTATTATGTGCATTAACCTCCACTGGCCTATGTTTACGTTTTATATACTAATATAAACTGCACGTACGTGCAAAAATTTTGGTAATCACATCGTTTTTATTTCAAGTTATTTTGTTGGTGGTGTCGGTTTTAAATTGGTAGTAAATTTCGTTAATGGGTCGTTGAGAATGGATGGTGGTGGATGTTGCAAACTAATGGTGGGTTTTCGTTTATGAATAAGAGCATTTTTAAAATTTCAAAAATACACCATAAAAATGCTAGCCATTGAATCCTCTTTGTTAGTAGTAAAGATAAACATAACAAATGAGCTTTTATTATTTATTTTTCTATGAAATTATTTGATGGCTGCTCAGCTATTATTTATACTGTACATCCTGGTGCAATATACTCTGTATGATCAGGATAAATACATGCAGGAATGTTAAGCTGTAATATTTAGCTAAGAATCATACTTCAGAAAGGTATCGCTACACCTTGTAAGTGCAATAAAAAGAATATCACTATCGTTAAATTTACATGTCATTTAAAAAAAAAAAACTTAATATAGACCTAGTTTATGAGTTTACAATTGTAGATTCTAGATGATGTTTGATATGAACCGAAGAAGTATATGAAAGAACCATAACAAACTTTATCAGCCAACCACATTTCTTGCCCAAATAAAGATTAAAGACAAATTCAAAGATATTGATCACTTCCACATTTCTTAACTCTTTCTTCTTCCAATACCTCACGTGCAGCAAATCCTTCCTCTCTATCTATATACATAATCACTTCATGCGACATAATCTCACTGCAACCTTTCAAAAGCTCATACAAAACTAAAAAACATATTTTTCCATGAATTTCCAAACTTGCCCTTCCAACTCCGGCAATCAGTCACCAAAAAAGGAGATTCAGGGCTCACGGCCCAGCCCGCTAAAAGTTCAGAAAACCTCCCACAAAGTGAAAAAGCCACCGCAGCAAACACCGCCTAAGCACCGTCCACCCGTCATCATCTACACCGTCTCTCCTACAGTCATCCACACCAATCCTTCCGACTTCCGTTCCCTTGTCCAGCGTCTTACCGGGTCCAACCCGGCATCGTCCGTTCAACAAGAATTACAGTCGAAGAGCACGGCTGATGAGATGATAAGCGAACACGGTGCGGGTCGGGTGGGGAATATTCTGTCTCCATGCCCGGGTTCAGTGCCCGCTATCTCTCCCGGTTTGTTCACTCCGCCCGGTTCTGTTGGGTTTCTGCATGGGCTGAGTCCGGTGATCCGTGGTTTTGGGGGACAGAATAGGAATTATGCGGATAATGCTTTTTTGATTAGTCCTTGAAATTTGTTTTCGAGTAGCTTGTTTCCTTTCTAGTAATGGATATTTGGGATCTTCTTAATCAGTAACGTAATCATCAGTGAATAATGGAGTTAGAAAACTTGAAATTCACTGATATTTGTTTTTGATAGTAACGTTTGGACTTTTTTTTTTCCTCTTTTTTATTGTAAATTATGATTTTGGTTTGGAGTTGGCACGTAGTAGATATAGCTTGATCAATCAAGCTCAAATTTATATACAAGTGATTGTAAAAATAGTAATAATAATAATAATCTTTATTAATGGTGGTAACAGAAGCAGAAACTTTTGGTCCGACCGTGAAGTTTCAAAGCTATCCTTATACGTGTTTTTTTATTAATAGTTGTAATATATTTGGTGTCACCTTATTTTAGCGTTAGTGTAAAATACCAAAAATACTTCTTTGTGAATGTTATCAAAATTTAACATCACTTAAAAATAAAAATAAGATCTGACAATTAAGGTTGCTTTATAAATTCAAAATTTCCTCAGCAAATATTTATCAAATATTAAGAATACCTAAAAATTACTTTACAAATTTATATTTTTAGTAATTAATAATATAAATAAAAATTTAAACTAACAAAAATTTAAATATTGCAACTTTGAAATAAACATTCAAATTAACTATGTATGATTCAATACAGAAATATAACTAAATATTGTTGAAATCATTTTCTTTTGAATGTATTAAATAAATACAATTTGTAAAAAAAATATTTTATGTACCTACATTACGCGTGAATCGCGTGCCATAACACTCGTAATAATAATAATAATAATAATAATAATAATAAATAAAAAAAGAATCTAGGACTATCAACCATAAAAGTGCAAACATATATAGGGCCAAATCTACAAGTAAATCTTCTATTATTTACAATTCCATGTCATCATGTTAATGTAGATCCTGATCTTTATTAAACCAATTTACACACAAAGATATATATATATATATATATATATATATATATATATATATATATAAACAAATACTTGGGTCAACAGATCAAAGTGAAGCCATTTTGGCTATTCCGAAAATGACCAGTTTTAAAAGATAAACGATACTAAACTTGAGGATACATTTGTAATTTTCATGTCCACGTTTTCCATTCAATCCCACGTCGCATAATTCAGCTTCTCTTCAGCTTTTTCTACCTCATTCTTATTCGTTCTTTCTGCTTCAAATCAAACCTTTGCAATAATAAAAAATTAGTAGATTGAAATTGATGCCTTCGTGTGGGTAATAGAGCCTAACCTCCTCTTTCTCAAGAAGTCGCATGCTAGATCTTGGAATTGGTACTTTCCTAAGCCTAACTGTATTATTATTTACTATATGACCCTTTTCAAGTTTTGATTTCAAATGTATATTTTTTTAGGAAATTGTTTAAATGATTTAAAACATTAATAGTATTCGACTCTAACTTAAATTTTACTGTTTGAAAATTGGAAAGGCAGAACCAGCGGAAGAATCCTGAATGCGGAGTCCTGTAAAATCACTGGAACAATGTCGAAGGTTGCAATTGTTTCATTATTACGGATAAGCTCAGCAATTTGATGTATGTTAGTTTTTTGTTGTCTTTGATCCTCTATTGCTTCCTTCTAGATATTTAAGCTTAATAATATTCAGTTCTAAGCTCAGATTTAACTATTCGAAATTTGAAAAGGTAGAACGAATTGAAGAATCATGAAGGCAAAGACCTGTACAAGTCATTGGAACAATGTCGAAGGTTGCCAATTTGTCTGTTATTACTAAGAAGTTCACTACAAGTTGATGTATGTTAGTTTTCAATTGTCTTTGATCCTCTGTTGTTTTCATCTAGGCATTTATAAGTTCTACAAAAAAATTTCTATACAATTTATTTATTGCTCATGCCTACCCATTTGTTATATATGAAGCTTAAAAAGATTTTCACTATGTGAGTTGGTTTAAATTGGTATTCATTTTCTGTTGTTTGAATCTAGGGACTTATATTTTGAATGTAATTTTGAATTATTCTTTTATTTCTTTGTATGATCTTTTCTTGCATGTTCCAAGATATAGAATAATTTAATCTAATCTCTTCAATAAACCCATATGAATTCATTTTAATTTTCTTGAAATTATCCATTGTTATTGATAAACACCCAAGTTAATATGCTATTACCGTGTTCAGTTTGTACCTTAACTTAATTATGCTTATTATAAATAGACTTAGTAATATACAATTTGCATTTAGCGTGTGTATCCTACCATGTTCAGTTTGAGCTTTAAAATATGCTTTTTATAAGTAGACATAGTAATGGACAAATAGTATTTGCTATAAATATATATCTATAATAGGTATACACATCATCATAACTTGGATGTAGTGTTTAGTCTTTATTATATCAATAATTATGAATTTAGCATAAGTATATTGATTTATGCAAGCCTTAATAGCCGCACTCAAATGGTATTGTGATATTTGGTAATATGTATTAGCTTTTATCATACCTATCTGGTTGTATGTGTTACCATATTACTAAAGGTATAACCATTAACTATAATTATACCTATTAGGTGCATAAATGTAACTATATTAATAAAGCAATTCGTTTACTTGGCTAAGTTTTCATTTGTTTCTTAAACTATTCATGTTCTTATTAGTAAAGTAAATAATTAAACGAAAGATATATTTGGATATTTTAATAATTTTTCTTTTTACCTTTTTCATAAACATATATATACTGTTATATTGAAGAATTAGCAAAACTCAGCTTGAATTTTTATTAATCACCAGCATCCCTATTTATAATACATACCCAAGACTCTATCTGAAACAGTAGGAAATCTTCCGAAAATATTTCCCTTATCACATACCACTCATAACATCTAATCATATATTGCGGAAACAGCAGTAATTTCTGTTTTTTTTTCTGTTTTTTGTGTTTTTTTCCTCTGTGCTTGTGGCACTGTGTTTTCCTTTGTTTTCTTCGAGCTTAGCTCAATGTTGTATGTGTTCGGTTCCATTGGTGCTGCAATAAAATGGTCGGGGTCCATCTAACCCCGTCGGCCTTGCCAAAAAAAAAAAACAGCAGGAAATCTTCCGAAGATATTTCCCTTATCACATAACACTCATAACATTTAATCATATATTCTAAATATATCATAATATCTTAATCATATATTCTAAATATATCTCAATACCCTCCTCAAGTTGGAGCATGAGATTCAAAAATGCCCAACTTGGAGAGAAGAAAATCAAATTGAGCCTTGCCGTTGTCTTCTAGACCCTGTATCCCATCCTTCATGGAACGGTGCCACTCATCGGATTTCATGGCTTCTTTAAATGATTTAGGGTCCTTACCCTTAATTATGGTTGAAGAGTGATTGGAAGGAGGAGAACGATAATTTACAGAAAAATTGTCACAATTTATGTAATGTGCTAGAGGACAAGGAGTACCTGAGGAGTGATTGGAAGGAGGAGAATCAGAAGATGGACCATTAGCAAAAACCATATGTGTCACAAAATCTCGATACAGAACATTTGGGAACTTTTCCCGAAGACCACGATCCATTTCCTATGGACTAGTAGACTGATCCGAGCAGAACCATGCGCAGACCCAGCAGACCAATTATCATTAATCAAAAAATCAACATCCTCATCTTCATAAATTATTTCAGAAAAATCTTGATGAATATCATGATCATTATTCTCACTAGATATTATATTGGCATCTTCCGAACACCCAAACGGGAATACCTCCTCTACAAATTTCACATCTCTAGACACGAAAAATTCCTTTGTATCAAGATCAAATAATTTCCACCCCTTCTTACCAAATGGGTAACCCAAAAAAATACACTTTCGACTCCGACTTGCAAATTTATCTCCCTTAGTTTTTTGATTATGAGCAAAGCACAAGCACCCAAAGGTTCAAATAGCACCAAAAGAGGGTGGTTTACCAAAAAGTATCTCAAAAGGTTTTTTATTTTGTAACATGGAAGAGGGTGTACGATTAATTAAATGAGCGGCAGCAAGAACACATTCATCCCAAAAATAAATAGACAAGTTTGCTTGAAAGCGTAATGCCCTACCCACATTCAAAATATGTATATGTTTCCTTTCAACTCTCCCATTTTGTTGTGGAGTACCCACACATGAAGTTTGAAACAAAATTCCAGTTGCATTAAAATAATCAATCAAACAATTAAACTCAATTCCATTATCACTTTGAACGATCTTAATTGTTTGAGAAAATTGCCTATCGACCATAGCAACAAAGGACATAAACATTTGAAACACCTCTAATTTGTCAACCAACAAATAAATCCAAACTGCTCTCGAAAAATCATCAACTATTGCCAAAAAATAACGGGCCCCACACGACGAAACATGTAGATACGGACCCCACAAATCACAATGTATTTTCTCAAAAATTCTAGAAGCTTTATTGTCATTTAAAGAAAACTTGTCTCTAGGATGTTTAGCACGCATACATACTTTACACCCTTTATCTAAACTATCTTTATTATTTTTGACATGAGGAATTAACTTAACTACTTTTTCGGAAGGATGCCCGAGCCGACGATGCCACAACTCCAAATTTCATGTTGCTTCAACTGTTGACACAAATTCCGGTTTGCTAAAGTAATACAGTCCATCTCTCCTAACTCCCGTTCCAATCAGCTCCTTCGTTTGGTCCTGTATAGCACAAGTATGAGAATCAAATTGGACAACAGTTCGTAAATCATCATTAAGTTGAGAAACAGAAATTAAATTGCAACTTAAGTTTGGAACATAAATTACTCCAGTGAGAGTAATTTTGTCCGTCACACATATGGATCCCACCAAAGTAGCCATCACTTTTTCACCATTGGGCAAACCAACAGAACACTCAAGATTTTGTATGTCAAATAACCATGAACGTTGTCCTGTAACATGATGGGTTGTTCCGGTATCGATAATCCATGAAGTATTATCAAACTTACCATTCAATCGATTTTCGAGAATTTTAGTATTACCAATCACGCCCGAAATAGCTTTCCACTGCTCATTCATGAACAATTGACCCAAGGATGACACCGTCGACGAATTGGATGTGATAGAGGAGCTGCTGCCAGCAGTCGCATTAGCGCGTACTTGCCCCCTACCTTGCCCAGCGGAGCTGCCTCGTCTGCCATTGAACCAACCATCGGGGTATCCATGAAGCTCGTAACACCTGCTAACCTCATGGCCTATTTTCTTGCAATGGCTGCAAACGGATTTCGCCCAGCAACTTGAGGCCTCATGGCCCTGCTTCTTGCACTGAGAACACGTCGGTCTATCAGAGGTTCCTCGGCCCCGACCAGCCCCTGTATGTACAGCGAAACCGACTGCTTCAAAGGGCTTTTGCTCGACTTCCTGCTTCTATTGACGAACACGTTCTTCTTGTAACACTAATTGATAAGCTCGATCAAGATTAGGGAGAGGATCTTGAGAGAGGATATGTGTGCGTAAAGGACCATAAAATTCAGAACAAAGGCCCATCAAAAAATCGTGCAATTTGGCCTGTGCTCGTCATTCCTCATGTAATCTGCCAGCCAAGCACGAGGAACAATAAGAACAAGAGATTAAAGGTTCATGGTGATCCAATTCTTGCCACAAAGCGTGCAATTTTCCATAGTAAACCGAAACAGGCATCGTCTTTGTCTGCTCACATCGCGCAATTGAAGATCGTAATTGTTGAACCCTAGGTCCGTTTGTTTGGGGAAAACGTTGCTTGAGATGATCCCAAAAGGGTTTAGCTTCCATGAATTTTGACAAAGAGGACCTAACCTCGGGGTCGATAGTATTCGAAATCCAAGAAATAAGCATAGCATTAATCGCGGTCCAATCGGACTTTGTACAGGGAGGCGCTGGTGCAAGGATACTGCCATCAAGAAATTCAAACTTGCGCCGGGGTTCTAATGCCGTCTGAATATCAGCCGCCCACTCGTCATAATTATCGACCTTGAGTCGAGTGGGTGTAATGAATCTTGTGGGCCGAGATAATAAGGGGAATTGGGTTCAATTTTAGGCGGTGGATCTTCAACACCAGGCGTGGCAAATTATTCTTGAAGAAAAAAAAATCGTTAACCTCGCTCTGATACCATAAAGAATTGGCAAAACTCGGCTTGAATTTTTATTAATCACCAACATCCCTATTTATAATACATACCCAAGACTCTATCTGAAACAGCAGGAAATCTTTCGAAGATATTTCCCTTATCACATACCACTCATAACATCTAATCATATATTGCGGAAACAGTAGGAAATCTTTCGAAGATATTTCCCTTATCACATACCACTCATAACATCTAATCATATATTCTAAATATATCATAATATCTTAATCATATATTCTAAATATATCTCAATATATATTATTACTTAGTTGCATTTCAAGAGTGCACAAGCAACCTAGAATTTTTTCGTGAATTTTAAACTGAAAGCTCACAGCTCCCTTTCCTCTTTTTTCCCAAGCTGTCAATTTTAGTTTTGCTCCTCTTCAATTGTGCCTTTCCTGTTCCTTCTTTCTCCAGAGCTAAGTGATTATGTCCCCATCGAACTGCTTTTCTTCTAGCCCTAATATAGATTGTGGCTATGGATTTCCATAAATATTCGACCACGTGATTAAAGCCAGGCGATCAGAGCTCTACTTATCAACGTTGGCTGCTCCCATCGTTCCCCGACATCCTTTGTCGTGTGGCGCTTCTACGTTTCCCTATCGATGGTTCGCTCAAGCCCTATACGTTATTTAACCATTTACATCAAAACATGAATGTGTAGAATTTGTCTTTTTTCAACCCTCTCAGGTATTTTTTGATATGTGGTTCAGTCGTATTTTCTATGCCACAACACATCACAAGAAGTATATATGACATGGTTTTATAATGCATATTGGGTAATTGATACAACAGTGATTATTTCATTTTGAAAATTCACACTGCATTTTCAATGGTGAATCTGACATATTTTAAATTTTGTTTTAGAATACATAGCAATTACAAATAATTGGTGCAATATTAATTATGCGCACCTTCAGATATGCAGCTGTGCAATGAATAGCTATAAGGAAAATGCACACAAAATATCAAAATGATTTAATTATAAATACTAGCTTATGTTGGTAGCATATTGTCAATTTATTTACTAACTTTGGACAAATGTAATCGAGTATCAGTTTTCTATAACATGGTGGATTTTGAATATGTAACATGGTGGATTCCATAGCGTACTGTCAAATTTTTACTTGGTTTTAGAATAGTAGAATATGTAACATGGTGGATTCTGATAGAACAAAATGTACAACTTCATTTGTTGCATCACTAAGTTGCATTCATTTAGTGGTCATGATTTCTTACTGTTTTTTGATGTTCACTTTGCAAAATCAAAATAATGGTTTAACTCTTAGCATTCAATGACTACAATAAATTTTTGCATTTATGGTATTAAGATTTTTGGATATGTATAAGCTATAATATACCAACAACAAAGAAAATCTGATGCTATTTTATGTACTTCTTTCACTTGCAGCCAAGAAATGCTAACCATCCACAAACACATTATTAACATTTCTTTATCTCTTGGTAGGTAGGTGTTTCAATGGTTATGAATCCGAAAGTCTTAAATCGGATATGACTACACTTTTATCTCAACTACCTTCACCAGCCTCTATGATTCCATAACCAACCAGTTCAACTTTCCACTATCAAATAGCAGCCACCAACCTCTTCTGTTCACCATTTACCATCGGATGTCAGCCTACGATCCCTCGGTTTTACCAAGGTATGTATCATTTACGTTTGCATTTTGAAAAATTATCGGTTCACTATCTTTTGTATTTGATTATATAAATTACTCATAGTTCATATTTATGGGAGAAATTTGTTAATTTTTGGAAAGGAATAATTTTACATATAAGGATATGCAAATACGAAGCTATCCATTAATGGTGTGCTCTAAATTTAATGTGATTCAAATTTGAATTTTGTTACTGTATATATACAAGGTATTACACAATTTCCATGTCTATGAACATCGTCCATATTGGACTTCGTAGAAGTTTTTAACATTGGAAATTTGTGTATATTATAGCATAATTAATGAAGTAGGACATACATGCCGCAGTTTCTTTTGTTTAAAATTTCATTTATTACCTTGCTAGAGAATAAAGAAAGAAATGTTAGGCATCTATTATAGTAGTAAGTGGTGCTATTTGCAGTTCAGAAAAATAAATTTGAGTTAGAAGATGAGCTACCAAGAACTAGATCTTAATAAAGCATCATTTCTGCATAAGGTATGCCATGTTTTATTATGATTTTAATTTCGATATTCTCGCCGATTTAGATTTGTTAATTCCTATATATGGATATTGCAAATTTATTACTACATACCTTCATTAAATATATTAATAAGTTTCTTTTCTCAAAGATTGTGCTAGCTTACTTTTAATTTAGGTTTATTTAATGACAACATAGTTTCATCTTTTTCATATGAGTCTACCATATATAGTTATAATTTTTTTCGATTTCCTTTTTTTACTGTTTTATCTGAAATTAAGCATCAAATAAAGAGATGGGTATGAAGCTGTGTAATTAATTGACGATGGGAAAATAACTTCTACGCATCAACTAAAGAGATGGATATGAAATTGTACATATAAGATCCTCTCACAGGAAGAACTTATTGTTGATATATGGAGAGATTTATTAAAAAATGGTTATAACTTGGATAACCTAATAGATAACAATGACTCTTTAAATATAATTAATAAAAAGATTATGATTAACTTATCATATGGTAATGTACATATACTGATGTTAATTAACATGATATTGAATAATAGCTCTCGATCAAGCATATCCACCACCACAGTATGCCCCTCGGTATCCTCCTCTTCCTTCTCCTCCTCCTAAGGTAATGTCTATCAGCAAGCTCCCGCTGCTGAATCCGGATGCCTAGAAGGAAGGTTAATGTCTTTTTTTGTGTATTTTGTTACCTTTTTATCGTATTTTATTTTTATTTTTAATATTTTTAGCTTTTCAGTTAATCTAAATGATTATGTCTAACAAAAACCTTACTATTATTGTTTGGCTTCTTTGTGTTATTGCTGGATTCTGTGAGCAATGCTTCTGATTAAAGGAAGAAAGAAAGAATACTGGATGCTCACTGTATTGTTACAACTTACAAGCATGATACTGAATATGTTTATGTGTTGTGTTGTTATTATATCTATTGAATTTTTCAGCTTTCTTATCATAAATTTTGTCAATAATCTATTCTCCTTTCCTTATTATTATTGTCTGTTTTATAGTTGATTGTGGTATACATTTATTTATAATCCTTGAAGTATGGCAACAATATTATGTGCAATACATTTTTAGTTATTGTTCAACCGGAAACTGAAAAATACTCAAAAAATATATCAGAAGAAAGACAATGATTTTGAAATTTAGTGGCAAAAGTGAACAGAAGTTTCAATAAACTATTTCTAAAAGGATCTACTGATTTATATCTGTGGGCAGTTCTACTTAAAACCATGGTTTTGCTGATTATGACTCATCAACATTTTGAACCTTTTAATCATGAAAATACAATCTTCTGCCTTTGTATTTGTTTACAGATAACATTTGGTAAGGGTTTATTTTTGTTTCTCTATTGTAACAACACAGTTATATACATTTGTTTACAAGTTGCATGTTTAATTTATGGAGGACTATATGTAACACTAATCTGGCAAAGCATATAACATTCAAATAGTTCTTTGTAATAATGATTACCGTCTATATATTATTAGAAATGCTAATTACATAGAGTATAGCCGTGTTGTCCACTAATCATATGCAGACTATAACCACACTCCTTAAAAAGACCATGACCAAATTATTACATCAATTTAAGTTCTACTAATTTTTAAAATGATATTAACATAAAGGAAAATTTGATTTGTGCATGTCTATACATAAAATATGCAACATTACGTACACGACAATCATTTTGTAAGATCAAAAAAAATCTTACAAACGTTATTTCATAATACAAATTCCTCCTATGCACGTGCATTGCATGTGCCAAAGTACTCGTGTGTGTATATATATATGTATGTATGTATGTATGTATGTATGTATGTAAATTTTTTGTTAATTAATATAAATCTATACAAATTATTTTAAAATAATATTTGTGTTTGTATATATATATTTATAAATATATACTTTTATAAATTAATATTTGATTTTATATAATAATGTTTCGGTTTATTAAAATAGAATTTTTTATTAAAGTATGGATGGCACATGGATGGTGCCTATGCTACTGATGCGGTGAGGTGCAGGTGTTTCTTCATATCCCTAAATGTGGTAGCTATAATATGGTTCACTCGGCTGGTTTCGAGGTCCATATCATCTTTCAACCAGTTAGTGAAGAAGTTTATAGAGCAGTTCAGACTCCATACCGCTCGAACAAAGGATATGATGTCCTTGTCGTATGTCCATCAGGGTTCTAGAGAGGCTCTGATGGATTTATTAATACGATTCAACACCGTAGTAACTGAAGTTAGTAATCCGAAGGAAGATGTTGTTTTGATGGCATTGATTTGCGGGATTCACCCGACACAGACTTTGATAGATGGCTTAAAAGAAAGCAACCACCTACCATGGAATAGTTTTACCAAAAGGCACCGTAGTTTCTATGCTTAGAAGAGGCAGACATGGTTGTAGGACCAATTTGTGGTGGGTTATCGAGTGAGGTAGTACATATCAATGTTGCTATCAAGAAAATCGATGAGAGCGCTATAAATGTTGTTGTATATATTAGAAACAATAACCCAATGAGAAAAAAACAAGGCGCATATGAGAAGAAGTAGGACACCAAAAAGAACACGAGGTATATAAGGCTATGAAATTATTCTCCATTGAATGATACTGTTGAGGACATCCACCCTGTCATGCAAGGTGTAGAAAACTATAAGAAGCCCTATTGGAGGGAAGCAACTACAGCTGAACGATGCTAGGGGACGTATTTTCGCTTCCACGAGACTCGTGGGCATAATACCAACGAGTGTCGTCATTCAAGGGATGTAATTGAAGATTTGATTCAAAAGAAGAGACTACAGCAGTATGTGAGGAATCCACAAGATGGCAGACACAACGATAGACCCCAGGGGTAGAATGCCCTAAGAGATCGGCTTGGTTCTAGTGGAGTGGGTCTGAAGCAACCTGAGGGTACGATCGTTATACATACCATATCGGGAGGACCCCAACTGGTAGAAAAAGCTGGAAAAAATGGGGAGGTATGGTAATTTATTGAAACATGTGCATCAGGAGACTTGTTTTATAGTCGAAAATGGAGCTCTGATGAAACAGTAGAGAACGATGAATGATTACATCATTTTTGAAACAGGGAGGTTGACGAGGTCGAACCACTGACGCTTGATCCCATAGTGATGATGACCATAGTTGGACCAATAATAGTGCACTGAGTTTTGATAGACTGTGGAAACTTGGTTAATATTTTATTCAAGAAAACCTTTGATCATATGAAGATCAGTCCGAACGATCTGAAGCCATTTAAATCATGTATCCAAGGATTTACAAAAGAGGCTAAAGAAAAGTTGGATGTATTGATTTATCTATAAAGTTGGGCGAAGGAAACTGCAAGATAGTGTGGGTTTAGAATTTTATGGTTGTCGATGGAATTTCGGCATATAATGCTTTTCTAAGCCGATCGGTTCTTGCTAGTTTCAGAGTAGCACTTGTCCCGTGGTGTTTGATGATGAAGTTCCCCATCCAAAATGGAGTTGGATCTATTCAAGGCGACCAGAGCACAAGTTGATAATGCTATGTCGCAAAGCTTAAAAAAGAAAAGTGATGCGAGAAAGGGAAGGATGCAAAGCCAGTTCTTTGCATCAAGACTTCTGATGCGTAACAACTTGCACCTAAGGCCTAGCTCGGGTCCTATAGTAAGTTCTACAAACCCGTGGATCCTCAAAAAGAGCCAACTGATGTAAAGGCAACACTAGGTTTTTTAACAATCAACAACCCTATCAATTATGATGATCCCACTTGGGTCTTCAAGGTCAGATCCCAGCCCGACATAAAAATGAAAAAGGAGTTAGTAGGTTTTCTTCAGGAAAACTGGATGTGTTTACTTGGACGTATTCCGGTATGTGTGGAATTTTGCCGAAGCTAGTGTGTCTTGCATTGAACTTGGACCCACGATTCCCTTCTGTGAAGCAGAAAAGACGCATCTTGGATTCAGAGCGATCTACTGCATTGAAAGAAGATGTTGATAAGCTGAAGGTAAATAACATCATCCAAGATGCACTATACCCTAAATGGGTATCAAATCCAGTATTGGTCAAGAAGCCTAATGGAAAATGTAGACATACATCGATTATTCTGACCTGAATAAAGCATGCCCAAAAACAGTTTCCCATTACTGAAGATTGACCAACATGTGGATTCTACCGCTGGATATAAACCACTATCCTTTATGGATGCATACTCCAACTACAATCAAATATTAATACACATTTAAGATCTGGAGCATACGAGTTTCATCACTAATTTGGGGCTGTATTGTTATCGAGTGATGCAATTCGGTTTGAATAATAATGGAGCTACTTACCAACGATTGGTAAATAAGATGTTTAAGGATCAAATCGGACGGAAATGGAGGTTTATATGGCAGATATGCTTGTGAAGTCACAACTATCGATGAATCATACGGATGTCCTCTTTGAGATGTTTGATGTGCTTCAGAAGTATGGAATGAAGCTTAACTCACTGAAATGTTCTTCCGAAGTCACATTGGATAATTTTTTGGGTTTCATCGTAAACTCAACGAGCATTGAAGCTAACCCAGAGCAGATTAGAGCATTGAAAGATTTAACTACCGTAAAGACACTGAGGGAAATGCAAAGCTTGAATGGGAAGGTCACCGCACTTAGTCGATTTATTTCGATAAGCGATAGACAAATGCATATCGCTCTTTGATACCCTCAATAGAGGAAAAGGAAATTTTGTCTAGATGAAGGAATGTTAAGAAGCTTTCTAGAACTTACTAGAGCATATGGAGAGACTACCAAATTTTTCCAAAGCCTATGGAATGAGAAGATTTATTCGTTTACCTAGCAGTATCTGCTCATGTAGTAAGGGTAGCCTTGGCATGTGAGGAGTCTAAAGTCCAAAGGCCAATGTATTATATCAGCAAGTGATTCATTGAAATGGAGAAGAATTATTTAAAGCTACAGAAGCAAGCATTATGCTTGTTGATTGCTTTAAGGAAGTTGGTACCAGTCTTCCAAGCTTACCCAATAAAAGTGCTTACCGATCAGCCGCTAAGGTAAGTAATACTTCGATCCAAGACTTCAGGGAGATTTTTGAAGTGGAATATCAAGCTGAGTTAGTATGATATAAACTATCACTCCAAGAAGACGATACAAGGATAGACATTGGTTGACTTCATTGTTGAATTCACCATCCGAATAGTGAAGTGGAAGAAGATATGGTCCAATTTTCCCACTGGAAGTTTTATGTAGATAGAGCCTCCAATGGACATAGTTCTAGGGCAAGAGTAATTGTTTTAACCCTAGAGGGACGGAAAATATGCTATACTTTGAAGTTAGAGTTCCCAACGATAAACGACGAAGCCAAACATGAAGCATTGATTGTGGAACTTAAGATAGTAAAAGAACCGAGGGTTAAGACACTACATATATTCAATGACTCCCAGTTGGTGGTTTGTCAAGTTAAGACGGAATTTTAGGCTAAGGCAGCGAGACTTTCCCCTTACCTGACAATAGTTTTGAACTACTGAACAACATTTAACATTATAAGTTAGCTCTTGCCCCATAGAAGAGAATACAAAAGTTGATTCACTGGCCAAACTGGCCAGCTCTGAGGATGCACAACTTATAGGACCTCTTCCAGTGGAGATTTTGTTAGTTCCAAACATTGGCCATATGCATGTTAATTAGATCTTGGAGGCCGAGAAAGAAAAGGAGTCATGGATGACTCAAGAAAAAGACTATTTGGTGAAGGGAACTCTCCCAACTGGAAGAAATAAATGATGAAAACTCTTGCATAAAGTACCTCGATTTATCATGCAAGAAGGAGTGCTATATAGGAGAAGACTTCAACCCCCTTGCTTCGGTGTGTTAACAAAGATGAAGCTATGAAAATTCTTATAGATGTGCATAAAGAAAGCTGTAGTGATCACACTAGGGTGGAGACATTGGCAAAGAAAGTTCTTCGCTATGGATAATTTTGGCCAACAATCAACCGTAATGCTACTGATTACACCAGATGTTGTGATATGTGCCAAAGGTTTGTGAAGATACCGAAAGCCCCATCTATTGAGCTTATGCAAATGGTTAGTCCATGGATATTTGTAGTTCGGGGAATTGATATATTGGTGTGCTACCGATGTCGAATGGCGGAGCGAAGTATGCTATTTTAGTTGTGGATTACTTCACAAAGTGGGTTGAAGTGGAATGACTAGCTATGATCACTATGAAGAAAGTAATTAACTTTATGGTAAACAATATTATATGCCGATTTTTAATTCCATAGAAGATCATCATCGATAATGGAACTCGATTCAAGAGTGTTGAGTTCAAAGACATCTATAGCTAGTACCGAATTAAGAAGTGTTTTGGGTAGCAGCACAACTACAAGTGAATGGAAAGGTGGAGTCGGTGAACAAGATCATCAAATCAATCATAAAGAAAAGTTCGACGAAAGCTATGGGCAACTAGGTTGATGAGTTACTACTAGCACTGTTGGCTTATAGAATGACCTACACGTCCGTGATTAGGCATATTCCATTTGTTCCAACCTACGGAGCTGAGGCCATGATTTCGAATGAACTGAAATTCCATTCTCACCGAAGAAAGCATTATGATCCTAAGATGAATGAGGAACTCTTGCTTGAGGCCCTTGATTTGGTCGATGAAAAATGAGAAGAGGCTGAACTAAGGGTAGATGCTCACCAGAAAAGGGTAGCTAGGTACTTTAGCACCAAGGTTAGAAACCATACCTTTGAGATAGGCACCTTTATTTTGAAATGGGTCTTTCCTAGTATAGGGGCACATGGCTTGAATTGGTAAGGTTCCTATTCGATGAGCAGAAGCTTGGAGACAGAACTTTCAAGCCATCAACCGTCGATGGGATCCCAATTCAACGGGTATGGAATAACGAACATCTACAATGCAATTTAACTTAGAGTCATTTATTTTTTGCAAGTAAGATATCCTGAGTGATGGAATGAGATATAATAAGGAAAAATTCTCCGTCTTTTCGTTTATAAATAAAGTTGGCATTTGGAATCAATGGAACTGTATTCTTGAAACTCTAACTTTGTGCCCTGTGAGCAGCGGAAAAATAAGACGTTCCTTGTTTTGAAAAACCAGATGTTTAGTTACATAGGGATAGGTACAAACGAACTCCTCTGATCCATGATAAAGCTGAATGAGTATAATCAAATATAGGCTGATCAGATGATTGAATTACACATCTAATCTTTTACTAGTGCCCAAAGATCGGCCGTGTCATGGATTGATTCCCGAAGGTAGGCATCTTGGGCATCAGATCTCAAAGATAGGAATCGATGCAGAATTGTATCTTTTCAAAGGAATGACTAAGCTTACGACTTGATAAGACATGCTCAGCCAATGATGAGCGCAGATGGTCGATGAATGCTCCCGATTAACACCTAGAGATAGGTGAGATCAAGAATGGATGCCTAGAGATAGGCATTTGAAACACCGATCCCAGAGAAAGGAGTCGGTGTATAATTGGAACTTTTGTAGACACAACTATGCTTATGTCTAGCAAGACCTGTTGGATCGAAGATAAGCGAAAATGGTCAATGGATGTTTTTGATCAACGCCCGGAGATAGGCGAGATCGAAAATGGATGTCCGATGATAGTCATCCGAGGTGTCGATTCCGAAGATAGGAGTTAGTGTATAAATGAATTTTTTGTAGGTAGAGCCATGTTTATAGGCCAACTGATATGTTTGGATGATGATAAAATAGGATGATTGGTGAGATATCTTTAATTATCATCTAGAGATAGGTGAAATTAAGGGTGGATGTCCAAAGATATACATCCAAACTTTTGTTTCCAGAGACATGAAATGGTGCAAAAATAGTTTTGTTAATACAGCCTTGCTTAAGGCCGAGTAGGGTACGTTCTGCCGAAGATAAACAAGGTTGTCCATAGAATTGGACAATGTGATGTAGCTCTATTTACGGTTGAGCGAGATGCACTTGATCGAAGATCTGTAGAGTTAGCTAGAGAAGTATAGTTTTGTTTAGCCAAGAAAGTAATATATTGGTAACGATAAACAAAAACTAAGTAATGAAATAACACCGACCAATCACAAAAATTGATTTAAATGTACAGAGTTACAATAAATAATGGCATTGCACAGACATCGACATGTATGAATTGCAGATTATTATATTATGTATGCACGCAGTTATATAGATAAATAGAACAAGAGATGCAACAATGTAAATAAGAAAAAGATTAATCAATAAACAGTCTTTTACTTACATAAGCCTTTTGTACAAAGTACTGTATGAGCCACGCTCACACAATGATGGCCTATATATAAGAAATGCCAAAATGGAACAAAATATAGGAAATGCAAAAATGAAAACGTCATTCGAAAACCGAGATGACCACTTGCTACCCTTTGTCATGCTTGTTGCTCCTGGTATCAGGCTTGGGGCGGCACTTCTTCGAAGCTTTCGCTTGCTTTTCCTCCTTCTCCTTTTCTATGGAGCTCTCTTCAAAAGAGGAGGCTTCTTCTTCGGTTGTCCAATATAATGGATCCTCGGCTTTTTTGGATGCGGGATCAAAGGTCTTGGATTTGCAAGCACTGCGACCTTTAGAAAGCTCGATTATCAATGGAGGGACTTTGGGAGTAGGAATTTATTTTCCAGAGTTGGCCATAGGGTTTTCAGTTTCAAGCTCTAGTTTGATCTTGATCTTTTCGAAGTCGTGTGTCAACCACTCCACCATTGTGACAGAATCATCTGGATCCATTGTACCCATCAGTCACCTCTTCCTCTTAAGATGGATCAACGGCCTCCAACCCTTCCGACGCCCCTATCTTTTCCGAGTCTATGCCAGGGCCAGAGTTAGAGGGAGGAATTGGAGCAATTGACATTGTTATGATGGAGGTTGACATAGTTGTAATGGCACTTGGGCCTAGGGCTTCGGTGGTTAGCGGTAGAGGAGGTAATGATATATGGCATGTAACTTGACAAACATAATGGTATGGATTAGCAATGTCTTCATGTGAGAACTAAAGTTTCTCAAAGATTGGAGAGACTAAAGATTTACTTTGGCCAACCGGAGTGTCCATTGATGGGACTTAGCGACTTCCTCCTCCTCGAGAGCAGGCTAGATTGGTTGAGCGGTCGAAGGAGTGAGATGTGAATTTTTAATGCTTGATGTAGTAGCGACATGAGTCTCGATAAGGACGACATCAGAAGTATCCACGACGGAAGTGACAATGTCTGTTGTAGGCTATTTTAAAGTAGGAGTGGTTATTTCTGCTTGAAACGATGTGCTGGGACCAGTGGGAGCCTCAACAGCTGCCTTTCCTACAGCAACATCTTATGCCACCACGATAGTTTTCCCCTTTTCCAAGGCCACAATATCCTTCTCATCCAAAAAGATTGATTTCAGATAATCTTTGTTGACCCGTGGCCAGCTTTATCGGCCCTACGAAAGATCTCTTCCCAAGCTCAAGCAGTGTGATCAGATAGCTCTCTCCAAGCCATTTTAGATTCTTCATTTCAATCACATTAGTAAAGAATTATAGGACAGTGGTGTCTATTTCTTCATTGGTTTGAGTGGCCTTCACTTTGAGCTCCAAGATTTGTTCTCTTACGCCAACGAGCTCAACTTGAGTTTGAACTTTCAAGTCCGACTTAGCCTTTAAGCTGGCTTTAAGATTCTCCACCATAGCTTGAAGAGTTGCAAGATGTTCTTCTTTGGATTTGAGCTTTTTCTCAAGCTTGGAGTTTTCAACATGTGCTATGTGACGACCCGGAATTTCGAGCAATAACAATTTAATAATTTATATTAAATATTTAAATTGTTTTGATATATCTTTGATTTATAAGACTTGAATAAATACTTTTCCTTTAATAAATATTGTATTGGTGAGTTTTATCTTTTGAAACTAATAAATTATTTTCTATTTATGATGAATATATATTGATATATATTGTAGATAGGAAAACTTTGTTTTAAATTCAAGTAATAAATTTTGTTTTCAAATTTCTTTTAGTGATTTGGGAATTATCATTTATTTAAAATAATCTTTTCAAAGCTATTAAATAAATGAATATATGGGTTAAATATATAAGATAAATGTTTAAATAGTTTTAAAACTTGTTTTAACTTTAGTTTAAATTTAATTTAATTTACAAGGAGATGTGTTCTATTTTCTTTTTAAGTTTAGCTTGATAAATATAGTTTACAAATATATGTAAGTTTTAAATACAAGTTTTGTCAAGTGATACTTTAGTATATAATATTAAGTAAGTAGTTATAATAAAGATATAATTTCTTTTATAAATCCTTTCAAATTGCTAAATGTGTTATTTATTTTTAAATAATATTAATAAGTAAAGGAGGTACACATAGAAATAAAATATACATAAGTAGAATTTTTATAGCCTTGTAAATCACAAACTAAATACACTATAAAATAAATTAAACAACATTCATTTGCATTTCAACCAGTAACATTTAACTATGTTTCAAAATGTAAAACAAGAGGATAAAATACATAAAGAAGTTTTCCAGCCTCCAAATAAAAATCTGCAAAAAGGAAAAAAATTCATAACTTGTATAGGATAAGTATGTAAGAAAAATGGCTCGAATATTTTATGGATATGCAGTCTTGAGTATAACTAAGTCTAGGTAGATATGTAGGCTGGTAAGAAGGAAAAGGTGCAAGATAAGATTTGAAAGCAAAGTAAAAATATGATATATATGTAGCTTGTAAACTAAGACAGGCAAGTATAAAGAAAAATAGGATAAGTATAAAAAAAATAACATAAGGTACAAATAGCATTTAATGTCTCCATTTATTAGCAGCAAACCAAGTCTATTCGAAGTGTATAAAAGAATCCTTTCAGCCTCCAAAACTATGAACTGTCTCTGATAAATTGTACAAAACTTGTACACTGTTGCATAAGAAAATGATACCCTGTAGCTTGTTATAAAACATCAGCCTGTAAGCTATTTTCTCATATCATCTTTCCATTTCTTTCGAGCTAAGCAAAACTAAGATAAAAACTTCATTGCAAAACTTAAGCAAACATTCTCAAGCAAGCAACTCAAAACAACAGAAGCAAGATGATTTGGCAAGAAAATCTACATAAAGACATTTTCCAGCTTTTAGAGTTCAAAACTGTTTTCAAAACAGGGTGCTCTGATCTTTCACAAAAGAATCTTGGTGAGTAACAATTTACTTAAACTTATAACTTAAGCTAATATGGTATGCTTCCCTCAGTGATGTTATGTATCTTGTATATTTATGACCGTGCAAAATATATGTGTGTCTGTTTTCTCTGATACCTGTTATTTGTGTTTGTGTTTTGTAGATAGGAAAAATCAACCTCATCTCTTGATCTATCAACTAGTTGAGCTTAAGTTGTAAACAAAAGTAGATTGTTTAACTAAAATCTAAGTACCAAAATTTATCTAAGATTTAATTAACTTGTATTTATCTCTGGGAACTAAGAAACAAATCTCAACTTCAGATAAGTTTAAAATCAAACTTCTTGTTTAAGGAAACCAGGAGTATAGGGCGAAACATCATACTAAAATAGGATTTTTAAAACAAGTTTTGCAATTTTTAGAGCTTGGTTTGAAGAGCAGTTTTCATTTTACTGTTTTGAATGTTTTGAGTTGCCGGGAACGATCTAGTGCACTAGTAACGTCGTGGTTTGGTCGAGAGGTAGAGGAGTGATGGGTGAAGCTAGGAAAAATGGAGTCGAAGTGGCCAGATCAACATGGAGGCGATGGCGATGATTTCTCATGAGGAAACCTAGTTTTTGCGTGGTTTTCGTTTTTGTCTCGTTCGAACTTATGGCTGGATCGAGTGTCACGTGCGGTTGTGGTTGGGTAGAGGAGAGGTAGACGAGGCTGTGGCCAGAAGTGGAGGTCCTCCGGTGGTCGGAAATCGGAGGAAGGCGAACTGCCAGGTTTTGAAGTTGGGAGGTTGTTTCGGTTCCAGGCTTTGATTGAGGAACTCGATCTCGATCGCGAGCTTGAGTTGTTGATTTGAGGTTCGGGAGAAGATGGGGAAGCGATCGCCGATTTGTGGAGAGGGTCGTGGTCGACTGGAAGTGGCGATCGACGCCGTGCACGTGCAAGGTGGGGTGCTCTGGTGATCTGGGTTGGCAGAGAGGAGAACTCGAGATTCACTCGAGTAAATTCTTGTTCGTCTCGAGTAAATTCACATTTTTCTCGAAGCAAAAATATGAGAGCTCGGGTAGATTTGGTTTCTCAGTTGTAACCTGTCGCAGTTTTACAAATTTAAAATTTGGGGTTTTAAATTAAAACCAATGTTAAACTGAGGCTAATTCAAGTGTTTAAAATTCCAGTTTTGAAATGGAAGAAGTTTAAAAGTTTAAATATTTTAAATAAATAAATATTTGAAACTTTAGTGGATTTGGTCTAAAATCCCTTGATTGCTAAGATTTGCTTTAAATTTGAAACTTAAGATTTTTAAAGTTAGTTTATACATTGATTTAAAATTCAATTGGTATTCGTTTTAAACCGGGAATTTAAAATGGAAAATTAAAGGAAGAGTGGAATAAATGCTTTCAATCATATTGGAAGTGAAATTTGATCGGGAATGAAAATGAGTTTTCTTTAAGTAATAAAGATTAAAGATTTCAATTCATTAACTGTTAAAATAATTGGAATGATAATTGACCAATTATATTGATTAAATTAGTAATTATAAGTTGAAATATATTAATTAAAGTAAATAAGGAGTTAAGTAATTAATGTGTAATTTAGAATCATAGATTTGACTTTAAAATTTATTAATGAATAGTTAATTGAACTTATAATTAAAAATGAGGAAATTGTAAGTATTATTTAAGATAAAGTAATTAATAAATAAAAAGGAATGTCATTAACTAGATTATGTTATAATTAATTAATATAATTGATTTTTAAATAGTTAATTAGATTAATTAATTTAATAATCAACATTGTAAATGTTTAAGTGTAGTTACTTAATGGGAATTAAGTAAGAAATTAATTACTCACTTTAATTAATTGAGTAATTTGATTTATTCGAGTTAATTAATTTAGTTTAATTAATTTGGATTAATTACTTGATAATTGGGAGATATAATTACTTAGGAAAGTAATTGATGAATAATTACAGGATGTAATTAATTGGATAATGATTTGTTAATAGAAGTAATTTAAATAAAAATTACTTGAAATTAATCAAGGGATTAATTAAGTCTGTTTATTGGGAGTAAGTAATTAAGGATAGTTAATTACTGTACGTTATTAATCAAGGTGATTAATATATGTGATTTGAAGATTAGTTTTTCTTAATAAAAATTAAGAAATAAAATAACTAATTTAAAGATAATTTCTTGATGTAATTAAATTAAATAGTAAATGTAATTAAAGATCATTAATTAATTAATAAAATAAATGTTGGAATTCAGAATGGATTTATTTGAATATAATTAATAAATGAATAGATTTATTTATGTGATTAATTAAGTAATGTAATTAATTTTAGTTAATTAATAAATGAAGTAATGTAAAGGTTAATTCCTATATTTGGTTAAGGATAATTAAATTGTGAAAATAATTAAAGGATAATTACTTAAATGTAATTAAAGATAATTAATCAAGGTTGATTAATTAAAATGAATAATTGGATGATGATTAATTAATTGATTGATAATTAATTAATAGTAATATAAGCAAGTTAATAATGGTGAAGTAATTAATTTAATTTACTTTAAATTAATTAGAGATTTGTAATTAGTTTAATTCATTTTAAATTAATTATAAAATGAGGTGATTATTAATCTTTGTTTATATATGATGGATGACATTGATTTCCATGATTGATTGTGATCTCAGATATATATCTATTGTGTTATGGATGCTTGGTTAAGTATGCTGATATTGATTATCTGTTCAGTAGATAATATGGATTATCTGTTTATGATGATGATGTCATTATCCATTGCTATATTGTGTTTTATCTATCTGTGTTGATATAGATAATAAATTGAATTGTTTTAACTTTAAAACAACTTGGACCTAAAAGATGGCGTTTTGGATTTCGATGAGACCGGGATCAGATCTATCCATATTTGGGGGTCCGAAAACCACATCGATCCAATCTAACGTTAGGTCGTGAATCTCAAGTGAAGATGAAGATTCAGAGTGCAAGGGTTATCATCGTTAACTCTGAGGGTGATTCCAAAATGAGTGTAACGAGATAATGCCTTCGGTTTCGTTCGAACCCGAACATCGTCAGGTGGGCGATGAGCATTCTAAGTGATGAGTCCTGTTAAAGGTAATCGTGACCTCAAGCCTCATCAACCGGGAATGGCTAAAACATGGGAGGTGCAGCAAGGCTTCGTGGGTAGCCCCCACTTGAGAGCGGAATATACCCCTGTCTAGAGTCCCTTTATATTCGGCTTAGTGGCAGTTGGAATTGCGCACCGACTGCGGGGTTGTTTTATTTGGAACTGTCCAGTAAGGGATGGTTCCGGCCTTGTGTTGCAGGGGACTTAGGGTGGGTCCTCGGTACGGTGATCTAGGCCACGTACTGTGACAGGCGGTACCCCAGTAGCCCTGCCATTGTATGGAATCCAATCTCCAATAAGTGCCGTACGTTTTGATTGTGCCCAACTATGTTGGAATGTGAGATGTAAGCATTTCAACTATTTCTGTATTTTACTTGAAAACCCTAGACACTATTATAATATCACTGGATTTCCTATCAAATGTTTTGGTTAGCGTAAGGTAAAAACATTTCCATGTTTATGTGTGGGATGTCTTACTTGATACCTTTGTTTCAAAGGATTTTCAAAGTTAAGCAAGTTTAACCTGTTACTCATACCAGACCCATGTCTGACCCGAAGTTTATTTTCTGTTTTTCTTAAACTCTCGGGTACCTAAATTTTTACGGGTAGCCAAGGGATTCAGGTTAGCTTTGACGTATTCTGGAGGAGCAATGGAGCAGGAGGCTTCAGCGTATAGATATATAGTGATTTCCGCTGTGTTAGAGTTTATTATGTATTTCCGTTGTGTTGTATCTCTGTGATGTGTGAGTTGTATTAACTAGACAGGTGTTTATAACTGTCTAGTATGTGTTGTATTATCTGTGTAACTCTGATGTATATGATATTATGTAATCTCTTATGTGATATATATTATATTTCATTCATTCCGCTATTGAGATTCTGGTGTGTTTTCTTCTTTCTTCTCTATCTTTTCTATTTCTCACCCTTTTCTTTCTTAAAGATGTCACGACTTTCTGGGTGTAGAAGGTCGGGTCGTCTCATGCTAACTTAATATGGTCTTTCATAACTGTCGTGACTTGCATATGGACTTTTGATAGCTCGATTATTAAATCTTTGGAGTGCTTGGTCGATATTCATAATTCATCCCTTTCCTTAGTAATGTCAACCAATTATTATTTTTAGCCTCATACTATATTGTTATGCTTGGCCCTCTTTGAGTCAAAAGAACAGATGATTAACTAGTTGACCTGATTGATGTTAGAGAGGCCTTTCGCTAGCCTTTTCCATTCAAATAGTTGATCCACGATCTCCTTGAATTTTTCAATGTCTTTGTTAATATCTTCTCGAGTGATATCCTTAACATTACAGTCAAACATTGCCCCCTTTAGGTAATAGTCAAGCAGGCCACTTGCATCTTAGTAGTGATAGTTGAGAATTGGCTTATGGGGGTGGAGGCGGAGTACCGTGACTAGAAGTTCTTTGGATTGATAGGAGACAGAAATGGTAGTGGTAGGATATTGAAATCATGGAGTTTGTTTATGAGAAGATTGGGAGTGAGAGCATGGCTTAGAGGGGTGGAGTTGCGCTCGAAATGCTCACGCAAACCTCATTTTTCATCTAGGCAATGTTTCTTCCTTTCAGCATCGCGTCGCTCCTAATCATCGTGAGAGCACTCCTCATCCTCTTCATCTCAATGCTCCATTCTTATCCTCCTTTCAAAGTTTTCCTTTTGGAGTTAAGGAACAATACCGATCCATGCTGGAACGAAGATGGTTGAAGCATTCCCTGCGTTTTGTACCAGAAAAGAAGAAGGAATATACCAGAACTAAGATAGCAGAATAAGACTGAGTGCTTATGCTCAAGATCTTAGAAGTGTATGAAGTGTTGGTATTTTCCTAAGTAGCCTACGGACTGTGCTCAAGGGGTCCTAGAGATGGAGTTTCATCACCCTTAGTAAGAATAACCCCATGAGGGAAGCTGAATTTATGGGAGTTGGTATTGAGGATATCTCCAAAGCTTATTTCCATAGAGCCAAAAGTAGACAAGTTACCATGATCACCTAACAAAGTAAAGATGTTCTCAAAGGAGCCCGTAGGAAGAGTTATTTCCTTAATGGGTTCAAGGCTTAGACCGAGAGCAGGCCGTGAAGGCTTTATGACTAACTAATTTGGATGGGTAGGTGTTGTGACTACGGTGCCTATGGGAATGTCCCTCAACATGATTTGTCCTTACCGAGGTCATATTCCTCATCGTAGTCAACCTCATCTTCCTCTTCTTCTCTTCTTTCTTCCTATCCTTCTCCCCCTCCTCTTTCCTCTCTCCCTTCACCTCTTTCCTCAACAACATTATCTTCTCTTTCTTCTTACCCCCCTAAGTTAGCCTCACCTTCCTGATCTTCTTCATCCCTTAGTCTTCATTGTTAGAATCATGATTTGGAGCAGAAGAACTAATGGTGGCCCAAACTCTTTTGATGGAGAGTCTATCTGGAATAGCACTACTTCCATTATATAGAAGTTGATATTGGTGAAGCTGAGCAATCATTAGAAAATAGGAAATTGTATGGAATCCCTAGTCAATACCTTTCAAGAACTCCAAATTGTCAGTGTGGGCATCGTTGACTTCTTGTTTAAGGAGATCTATGAATGATACAGAAAGTTTGTTAGACGCTTGGTTGAAGAAAACCCAAGCAAGAAAGAGATGTTGTATAAGAGGACCTATGTTAGACAACCAGAAGCGGTTGAAGCCTTAGGGGTAGCGAACAATTAAATATTTGCTCTTGAAGTAACTGCGCTTTTATGGAGCACTTCGATGACCTTGCAATGGTTATATGCCTCAACTATTAGCAAAGAGGGTGAATCTTACCTTTTCTTGAAGCCCAAAAGGTTGGTGAGCTCTTTGAATGTTGAGGGACGATTTAGTTGAATCAAAAGGAGAATGAATACTGAATTGAGTAGGGCATGGCTGTTGGGATGTGTTTGTGTAGAAGCCGGCCCGATCTCTTGAATAAAGAATTTTATGAAGTTGTTGAATGGAGACATGGCTCTAAATAAGCACATATATCTATTGCATGTCATATAGCAAAGAGGAGGGAGATGAACCCGTTGGTCTAGTGTTAGTAAGAGGACCTCATCCTCGAGGACCCCTTGTTAAAGGAAAACTGAATGAAGTGCCTCTACGGTTAGCTTTAATGCCGTATGATCTCGGGGATGATCCAAGACCATTAGAACATGTTGTTTGTCTATTAGAGGTGGTTGGCCTTGAGGTTGTGTAGCACCCCGCATTTTATGGTAATTAATAAATAACAAATATTGAAAAAAGGAATTTTTACAAATATGGGAGTTTGGCCATGAAACTCATACCATTGGATTCGTGGCGATTTTCTAACAATTTTCATATATAAAATTTTCCAATCAGAGTTCAAATGAAAAAGTTATTAGCGTTTGAATTTTTACAGTTGGAAATAATTATATATGTAATTAAGGAAATAATCTAAAATAAATTAATGATTCATTAACACCGTAAAGTCGGTGACTTGATCGTTAAGTAATACAATTAAGGAATAAGATAAGAGTAATTAAATAGGAGAGGAAACAAAGCAACATAATTGTATAAAACGGTAAACAAATCAACAAAAATAAAGAAACGCATGAAAATGCATGTGCTAGGTCGACCGTGACCTACCCAGGTCGACCGTGAGCAGTCGACCAAGGGTTAAGACGGTCGACCCACACATGTTGAAGGCAACAGTAAAGAGTGGCCGCACGGCCCAGATTTGAAATAGTTTAATATGACGGTTAGCACCAATTTGAACCTATATAAATTAGGACATAGGGCTTCACTTCTAACTCATTATTTTTCTAATGAGCACGGAAGCTCTATCACTTTCTCTTCTCCTCTAAAACTTCTAAATACACAAAAATACAATAGATTGCACGTATACACATTGGAGAAGAATAGAAAAGGATAGAGGATAGAAGATAGATTCAAATCAGTTTGCTACATTAAAGGTAAACTTTTAGATCTAGTTCTAATTAATAAACCTAAATCTCTTTTCCCTAATCAAATTTCTAATAAGATCTGTATAAATATTGTCTATTGATTCGAATAGGGAGTCAAAAAGTGAAGAATACAGATAATAGGGTCGGGCCTAGATTAAATCTAGAGATTTGAGAGTGCTAATTAAAGGTGACCGAGAATATTATATATTTTTATATAATATTAGATATATGGTTGCAAACCTATTCCTTTATGTATGTAAATTGAATTTAAATTATGAACAAATTCATAAATGTGAAATATTGAAGACTATAAACTTGCTTATGCAATTACATAATGATTAGTTTTGTATATGTAATTACGTAATGATTAGAATTGTTAGTTTCCACGTCTGATAATTTACATGTTTTACAAGTGATAATATACATGTTTTATGACTGAGAATTTACATGTTTTATGACTGATAATTTATATGTTTTACGATTGATAATTTATATGTTTTAAGTCGGATTTTAGTTAACCTTAAAGTAACGAATTGGGATTTTGTTTTATGTGATGTTAATTAAAAATGTTATTTAGACTTTTGGGATTTTAGTCATATTTTAGTTTATTGAAATTTGTATTGTTGTAAGTAGATTTCCATATATTATCAGGTCTAAATTCATAAAAGTGCGATGTTTGAAACGATAAGGAATATATATATGTCTGTAAAAGAAAGATATGTACAAAATAGGGATGATTACCGTATTTTGCCTATATTCTTCAATAAATAAAAAAATAATTCCTTATAGTTACAAACACCGCACAAACAACCACTTTTGAATAAGATATGGAAATTTTAACAATTAGTTGATAAAGCTTTATTCCAATTTATTAAAACGTAGTAAATCCTAAAGGTGGAACATTTAGATAAGAATGAAACAAAAATGTTAATAAAATGAAAAATAATGAAAAAGAAAGGCAAGAGAAATAGTTAGAAGTAGTGTCAGTAAATTATATTAAATAATGCTAGTAATCTAATTAAAGAAGCTAAACAAAGGGAAATACACGTTTTCCATTGTTATGCGCATTTAATTTATGTGTCTTTTGAAAGTCCCCCTTTATGATAGTTGGAACTCTTCCAAATATTGAATATAGGAAGAGTATGAGATGTAAAGAAATAACAGGACGATAGTTGTCTTTATCTACTCCATTTTTTTTATAATTTAAAAGTTATGAAAGATGTTTTGAAAACATATAAAGTATATTTTTGAAAGTAGTAGTTTAGTGCAAATAAATAAGTTTTCGAAAGAAAAACTAAATAAATGACTGAATTAAAAATCCTAAATTTTTAATAAAATTTGAAAAGGTCTTTAAAGAGAAAAATCTGATTTGATTGTAACTTAGAATTGTTAACATGCTCTTTTAACTTTAGTGAATAAGTTAAGTTCAAAAATCTTAAAAATTTAAGTTTTGAAAAGAGTTAAAAACACCAAGTATTTTTGAATTTAATAAAAGTTTCTAAGTAGCACATTTAAAGACAAGAGTTTCGGGATTAGATATTTTCAAAACTTTTGAAGTTCTCATTTGGAAGAAAAATGATAAAGACCAAACCGAGATTTTAAATATGGAGTAGATATGAATTAATGCCTAGGTGAGATAAGGAAAGAATAAGGCTATAAAGGAGATAGCGATGACTACTTTTGGAAAAAGTAACAAGGAATAACCGTAGAGTGTGAGGACGCTAGAAAAGCCTAGGAATATTATGTTGATATGTGCGTAAACCATAGGGACAATATTGAAGTGCACTTTTATAAGTTTTGGAATATACTTGTAGGAGGCATTTGAATAAAAGAAATACCAAGGAGAGAATACTATCAAAAGAATGAGTTTAAGAGAAGATAGTAACAGTTGGTAGTGAGATGGTAAATACACATGGAAGATATTGGTAGACTTAAGTTAGGGAAGCAAAAGAGAAAATAGGAAAGGTTATTTCCCCAAGCTTAGTTGTCATTTAGTATGAAGACTGCATAGATTGTATTTCTTATCCACTTCAGCGAGAGGAGGCATGGTTATTCCATAATTGGGTATGGAATGGAAGAGATGAAAGGACCTTATTCACCATAAGTAATCAAGGAAGGATAAGGTTTGAAGATTTTAGCTGAGTGATGGCTTATTAGGAAGGTTCATTCTAATTGTGGTAGTAGTTAGTGGTTTGTGTTTCCTTTCAGTATAGTTTTTCTCTTCATGGATTTTAAGCATTAGTTGTTACCATGAGCTACGTACGTTTAGGGAAATGTTTCTTTTTTATGTGTTTTCTATGTAGACCGCAATGATTTGAGAAAACAGTAAAAAAGAGATTTTATGAAGTCACTTAACTAATGCAAGGGAAAAGAAAATAGTCGGAACTAGAAGTTAAGTAATAAATTAAGAAAAAATTATTTAACCAACTACTAAATAAAAGAAAAATGAAAATGTAAGTTCCGAAAAATATGAATTTTTCAGATAATAAATTTCAGAAGATAGAGGAAAGGATTATGGAGAGGTGAGTCACGGGTTAAGGTTCCTATTTCTCGAAGACTGAAATTTAAAAATTCAACACATTTGCTGGTTGATGTAATAAAGAAAGGTTTTTGAGAACTTAAAATTTTACCGTGCAATTAAGTGGAGTCCGTTATGAACGATGAATGGTTAGCTAAATCCTGATGTCAAAAATGCGAAAATTTATTTATATAATGTAATTATGCATATATTTTGAAAAAAAAAATTTATGAAAATTTTATTTATGAAAAGCTTTCATTATAAATAATATGACTTTGAAAAATTACACATTTCTTTGGAAAGATTTTGGGTTTTAGAAATTTTGAAATACCGCATGATGACATTGGGAAATAGTCGTTAAGTTGATTTATGTAGATTTTACTAAATAGCTATATTTGTAGTAAAATAGATACGGTGAGCAACAAGGAAACTATTTTGTCTGTGGAAGGTTTTCTAGGATACCTTGTCAATGAGTGAAAATTTTTAAAAAGATGATTTTTGAAAACATCAGTGTTTTTGAACTTTAAAAATAAAAAGTTGCTTATGCAAGCTGTGCTTGGGAAAGTAGGAAAAAGATCGGGGGCAAAGGAGTAGATCCCAAGGTACAGTGGAAAGTTGTTATATTAGAGGATGATGGAAATATGGAATTTTCCATCTAGACCCTTTCCTAGTATAAAAAGATAGGTTTAGAAAACTGAATTTTTTCTAAATTTGGATGTTAGTAATTGTATGCTAGAAATTTGAATGGTAAGAATTGGATGAAAAATTGGTTGAACTATGGTTCTATTTATAGGAGTGTGGGAAAATTTATTTAGATGAAAAACCGTTTTGATCTTTCAAAAAGTTGCATTCATGTAGAACTGTCAGTATATATAAGATGTTTGCATCATATTTTTTAAAATTTGTTTAAAGGAAATCATTCATATAGGAGGCGCCGATTAGAAACTTATTACTCATGTATATCATATGTGTTGTGATGCACTGTGCACATGTACATGAATTGTTGCAAAAATTGGTTGTACACTAATTGATTGTTAGTGTAGAATGGATATGCAATGGTTTATATGGTTGAACCCTTGCGGAATTTCGGGGACGAAATTCATTTAAGGGGGACGAACGTAACACTCTGCGTTTTTATTGTAATTAATCAAAAAGAAATTAATTAATTAATTAATTAATAACAAACGGTGAAAAATGGATTTTTTTTACAAATTTGGGAATTTTTCCAAGAAACTTATAACATTAGATTCGTAGCGATTTTCTGATCAAGTTTCTTCAAACGAAAAATTATTAGCCTTTCAATGTCTACAGTTGGAAACAATTATATATGTAATTAAGGAAATAATCTAAATTAAATGAATGATTGATTAACACTGTTAATTAATGATGACTCAATCATTAAGTAATTCAATTAAGGAATAAGATAAGAGTAATTAAATAGGAGAGGAAATAAAGCAACTTAATTGTATAAAACGGTAAACAAATCAACAAAACTAAAGAATCACACGAAAATGCATGTGCTAGGTTGACCGCTCACGGTCGACCATGGGTTAAGGCGGTCGACCCGCACGTGTTTGAGGGTGGTAGTAAAGAATGGCCGCATGGGCTAGATTTGAAATAGTTTAATGTGATGGTTAGTGCTGATTTGAACCTCTATAAATTAGGATATAGGGCTTCACTTTTAACTCATTATTTTTCTAATGAGCACGGTCAGTCACTTTCTCGTCTCCTCCAAAAATTCTAAATACACAAAAATAGAATAGATTGCACCTATAAACATTGGAGAAGAATAGAAAATGATATAGGATAGAAGATAGATTCAAATCAGGTTGCTACATCAAAGGTAAAATTTTAGATCTGATTCTAATTAATAAACCTAAATCTAAATCTCTTTTACCAAATCAAATTTCTAATGAGATATGTACAAATATTGTTTGTGGATCTGAATAGGGAAAATGGAGAATAAAGATAATAGGGTCAGATCTGGATTAAATCTATAGATTTGGGAGCGCTAATTAAAGGCGAGTGGGACTATTATATATTTTTATATAATACTAGATTATATCGTTGGAAACCTGTTCCTTTATGTTTGTAAATTGAATTTAAATTGTGGATAAATTCATAAATGTGAAATATCGAAGACTGTAAACTTGCCTATGTAATTACATGATGATTAGTTTTCTTTATGTAATTACATAATGATTAAAATTGTTAGTTTCTACATCTAATAATTTACGTGTTTTGCGACTGATAATTTACATGTTTTACGAATGATAATTTATATGTTTTACGTCGGATTTTAGTTAACCTTAAAGTAATGAATTGGAGTTTCATTTTATTCGATGTTAATTAATAATGTTATTTTGACTTTAGGATTTATTGATCTTTTAGTTTATTGAAATTTGTATTGTTGGAAGAAGGTTTTCATATATTATATAGTCTAAATTAATAAAAGTGCGATGTTTGAAATGACAAGGAATAAATATATGTCTATAAAAGAAAGAGATGAATAAAATAGGGGTGATTACCGTATTTTTTACTATTTGTTTCAATAAATAAAAAAAGAATTCTTGTAGTTACAAAAACCACACAAACCACCTCTTTTGGATAAGATATGGAAATTTAGTAACAATTAGCTGATAAAGTTTAATTCCAATTTATTAAAATGTATTATATCTTAAAGGTGGAATATTTAGATAAAAATGAAACAAAAAAGTTAATAAAACGGAAACTAATGAAAAAGAAAGGCAAGAGAAATAAGATGAATTAATGAAATGGATTAAGTCTTATAATTGAATGAAAATGAAAAGAAATCAAAGCTGAACTAATGAATGTTGTAGCAACGATATTAATGACTGAAATAAGAGGCAGTAAATAAAATTAATGAAATAAAAGATAAACGCATAGTTAGACTGAAGACTTAAAGTTAAACATAAAAGATGTTGGGACAGTAAAGGAAATAAAAGAAGAATAAATATACATAAGTCTAAAATATATATATAAGTAGCCTCAAATATGTGTTTATGATGGTGTGAATAATTATAAGTTATATGTTATAATTATATTGGACCAATGTCTGAAAGTCGTTATACTGGGTTGGGATGCTAAAAACATATCCAATTAATAGGTCACGTAGTGAGTGTACAATTCATACTAGAGGGTACTATTATTATTCCCTTGATTATAAATTGTCTGCCATAATTATAAATACATGTTACAATTATCTCAAGGCAAAACATGCACAGTTAAATTAGGTCTGCTTCAAGTTTTAGAGTGGAGTATTGCCTTGATTGCACTAGGCAATCTAAATGGATGGTGAGTGAGATCAGATTTATGCAACGGGGCATAGGAAGTCTGGGTGCCTAAATACCAAAATGAGTTGCAATAAGTGTATGTATACTGGCTTACTTGGATACTATAGACTAGGTTAGGAGTTTCATATATCTCGAGCTCGGCATCGATCCCTTGCGGTTAACGGAAAGGACAGGGTTATACAATACCACAGTTTTTGGTTAGTCTGTTTGATATGGCAAGGCAAGTTAACCCATACAAAGATTCCTTCAAAACATAGACGGGGTGGTGTTTCACGGAGCCTAAATTCCATAAGGTGGTTCATGGAACCTAAATTCCATAAGGTGGTTCATAGAGCCTAAATTCTACAAGGTGGTTCGTAGAGTCTAAATTCTACAAGGTAGTGTGTTGGAGCCTAAAATCCACAATATTTGATGCAGACGAAGGTATACATAGGATTGGCGTACGTGAAAAATCCCAGAAATATTAGGATCTCATAGACTAGAGACCGTCGATGCGTATGAAGGGATTTCCTCGGTGATACGATGGCGATGGATCTTTATGAGGTGCTGAGCGATTGATACTAGTGGGGATAGTATCTAGGTTTATTAGTGGACTTGGGTTGTGTGTGTGTGTGTGTTTATTTACCTATATAGACATAAATCTACATAGGGTAGATCGGTACGGTTCATACATAGCAATGGAATCGTAGCGACTAATAATAAAATCTAACATAACATGAAATAGTGAACAATCGGCATAAGCTAGTTTTATGTATAAGATGTCTAATTTTCTAGTCAATAGAACGTGGTTCTGATCCCTTTCTCATTACAACCCACAGGATTTAGAATGGCAGTTACTGGTGTTAATTTGGAGCAATGGTCTGGCCGAGGCTCTTGACTTTTGAGATTTCAGGTCAGCAAGTATATTGGTCTATTATATTTTCTTATTTCCACTATGAGTTATTACCATTAATGGTCTGATATATTTTCCTCTTTGCAGGGTATCAAACCAACGATCTATATTTTAGTGGACTTGGGTTTTTGGTTTAGTAAAAATCTGGGCCCACTGAAATGTGAATTTTTACAGGCTGTGTGGTTGGAAGGGCCTAAAGTTAATTGGGTTATTTAATACCTCGCTTCGAATGGAGTGGGCATACAGGCTTGAGTAGTAGAGGAGCCCACCCCTGGTGTAGTAAAAGGGCCAGTGCTGACTTTAAGGCGAGTATATCGTCGAGTGATTTTGAACTGAAAAGTAGATGGTGAATGCAGTCAGGATGTTTTAAATTAATAAATTACATTAATGTTTAACGACAAATTTTCTATCGGTTTAGGAAATTGCCGATAAATTTCAAATTAAAATTTAACCGCAAGCGCACGATGTACTATCGTAGTATGTAGTGAGTACGGGTCGATCCGCAGGGAATTGTAGATTTTAAATTTCTATTCAATCAAATTAAACCAAGAATTTGAAGAGTGTGAAGCTAAAAATGTAGAAAAATGTCGAAAAGAAAGTGAGAAATATATGAGAATAAATGACAATTTAGAGACAATTCCTCTCTCTCTATCATATAGTTCAACAAAACATGAAATTATTATCTCTCTTTTTTAGTCATTAGTAAGTTTAATTGATGTGCTTATCATAAGTATGGCTCATTTGTACTATTAATTAGCTCAACATAAGCCATCAAACTATAACACACCATTTAAACTACTTTTCAACTCTCATGAAAAAAGACAACAAGTTGAAAGCAAAATCTATTTTAAGTATGGTCTATTAACTATTAATTAGAAATATAGACCATCAAATTTTAATTTCAGCATTCGCTTCTTTGCCATAATCATATTTAGATGAAGAGGTAATTTTTGTTTGTGATTGTTTAAGCATAGCCTATTTATTATGAACAACATAGACTATCAAATTCATCATGAAACAATGAATCACATCAACATTCAATTAAGCATAAAAGAGAGCAATAATTATCAAAATGTTGAGGCAACATGATTAGAGGCTTCATTACCCCTAAATTGAAGGGGTTAGCCTCTCATTTGTGTTATCATATCAACACAAGTAGCGTGCAACATGAAACTAAAAAAAGAGGAAAAAGAGAGAAAAATGAAAAGAAAAGCTAAGTAAAAAGATGTAAACACTAATCTACTTACAAGAAAAATAAACTAACAACTAACAAGAAAGAAATAGAGCATGTGAATAAGAGAGAATATTAATTAACATTGCATAAAATAAAGGAAAATTAGATGGAATGAAATATGGCTAAGTAGCCATGAAAAGAGAAAGAGAGCTTGTGTTTTATTTTGAGCCTAAAACTAACTAAGAGGAAGAGGAGGGTTACATGAAATATGGGGTATTTATACAAGTTAGAAACCTTAATTCATTTTTTTGGCGAATGCCCAAAATGCCCTTGTAGGAAGTGTGGTGGCCAAGTTATCATTAGCTTCAATAATCATCCATTAAGTGTGCATGAAAGTGTAATGGCCATTAGCATGTGGATTAGCTTCTAATTTGTACATGAAGGAAGGTGGGTAGGTGGGGTCCTCCATGATCATGGCTTTGAATTATTTTCATCTCCATTCCTTTGTATTCACTCTTGTGCATGTATATATCTTCATGAAGCCACTTGTATATGAAACCAAATTCCTACAAAATAATATAGAAATTTCCAATTAAATTTTCTCAAATTAATATGTGCACAAAATTGACCATTTTGCCCCCATATGGAGATGAATATGTGACAATTTGAAAATAATTTGAATTTGGTTTAAATAAGTTAAAATGCATAATATGATCATTTATTTAATTTAAATAGATTAAATATGATGGTAAAAATATGCACATTTACATGCAACATGCCGTTAAACCTCTGGGTGTCACCAGTAGGACGAGTGTTGTCTCGTGAGGCTTTTCAGCGGATACTACCCACAAAATCCTAATGCAGGATGAAAATATTTACAAAATGCAAGATTTATTTTCAAAGATGTGAATGCAAGTTTTTGAAAATATTTACGAATGAATGATTTACTTTTAAATTAACACAAATAAGTTAAATATAGGTTTGGTTATTATCAAGAAATTTAGTCATTTACTCGTCAAATTTCCAATAAAAACGAAGTTATCATAACAAATAGACAATAGTTTAACTCGTTGTTTGAGTTGATAACAAAGTGTAACCATGAAATAGATCCTCAGTTGATTATCAAAGTTTATCAAAGTGGTATTTTCATTTCTTTTCAATAACAAGTCAAATCAAATAAGTTAAAATAGTGCTTGGATTTCATTTGCTTACACTCTCTTATTTGAAAATTTTATTGATATTAACAATATTTACATATGCCTAACTCAGATAAACTAAGACCAGATATATTACCCATGCACTGCCTTGCGGACTGATGTGAGGGGAATACAGAGCGTGGCGAGTGAACACACAAGTGTGAACACTTATCGACTGTAGGCGTTATTAAAAAGAATTTTTATATACATACACCTAATTCAGATAAACTGAGGCCAGATATACCGGTCGTGCACTGCCTTGCGGGCTTATGTGAGAAGGGTACAAAGCATGGCGAGTGAACACACGTGTGGGAACACATGACTCTAGGTGTTTAAAAATATATACATATATACAAGAAATATTTTTTTTTGAGAAAGAGAGTTTCGCAAAATCATCTTAGCACCATTTAACTTAGAAGACAAAAAATGTTATATCCTTTACTTTAAAGTCACCACTTTTTTAAAACAAAGATTTTCAATGACATTATTTCATAATTAACACATATGAACCTTCCTATATACTAGTTAAACCATTGTTATTTGTAATCAAACTTTATTTTTATTTTTGTTAAGACAAATAAATTTTCAAAAATTATAATTTAATTAACCAAAACCATATTTTTATCCTATAGTGTTTCTTTAAAAACAAATCAAAATGCTAATTTTTTTTTGAGTTTTGGAAGAAAAATGAAAAATTAATCATGAAAAAGCAAAAAGAAGACGAGTCCCCACACTTGATTTTGACTGTGTCCCCACAGTCAACCCAAGTGGAAGGAGAAATATAAATAAAAATAAAAAGATGACCTATATTTACATGAAAATGAACGGTATTTACACGAGATTAGAAAGTATATCGTCAAAGAGTAAATGAAACGGTCTTCCAAAAACCGATTCATTTGTCTCATCAAGTATACAAGACACAGCTTAAGCTCGAAAAACCAAACCATACATGATTTCAAAGTTGAATGTTGATTTGGGAAAACGAATGTCGTTTTATTAAAAATCGTATGATTTGTTTTATTTTCGATTGTTTTCGAGGTTGATAAAACGATTGATTGAAATTCAAGTTTATTTTCACCAATTTGAAATTCGAACTTATCACTGAAAACTTTCTTAGAGTTATTGATTTCAAAATCAAAATGGCGATTTAAATCTTCCTTTTCGAAATTTAACAACTCATTTTCAAAAAGTCCATAGAATTCGTGTTCATTAAATTCGTCTTTCTTTGTTGGATTATCAACAACTTCATTACATGTATCAAGTTCAAAATCCAAAGTTGTTGTATTTAAATTTTCGAAATTGAAAAAAGGAAGATCGAATCTCAAATCAAGTTTCTCACCCTCAAAAAAATTGAAATCCAACTCAATTACCGTATTTTCAACAACTTCGTTAAGATTTTCGTTTTCAATTTCAAAAGTTGTTGTTTGAAAATCATCAATTGTGGTAAAAGATGGATTACTATTTGACTAGTCACACGTTGGGATTTGATTTTGTTTATCACGTTGTTTCATATATGTTTTAATCCACAAGTCCATGTGATCATTGTAAATTTCGTCAATTTGCTCAACAAAATCCAATTTATAGTTATTAACATTAGGATTAACACTTTGAAATTGTTGAGAACAAAAGTTTTCAATTATATCATGGTTAAGATTATTCCCATTGCCAAATTCGTTTGAAAAGTTGTTTCCCTTTTCATTTTGAGTTTGAAATTCATTTTGGAGTTCGAAATCGTTTGAATTTTGAATTGAATTCAAATTTTGAAATCCTTGACTCAAGTTATTACACAAATATGAATTACACAAATCATTTATACTTTGATTTTGTTGTGTAGAGAATTCAAGTAAAGATGAAATGCTATTTTCAATGCTATTTTCGAGATTCGAGGGTTGTTCGTCATTTTGAAAATTTTATGGTTCAAAACTCGAATCATTTGAACAATAGTTGTTGTTAAAATATCCATACGAATTTGGAGTGAAATTATATGGATTAAATTGATTTTCACAACTATCGTAAAATTCATGTGAGTAAGGAAATTCGGAGATTTTCAAGAATGTTTTTGTTTTTTTTTCAATTTTTTTTGTTTTTGAAAAGATTTTATATATTTTTTTTGGATTTTTGAAATTTCAAAGAAAAAGGATTAAAAATTTCAAAGGAAAAGGAATATTTACAAAAAGAATTTTGATTTTTTATATAAAAAAACTAACTCAATTTTTTTTTTGATTTTTGATTGAAAAATAATTCAAAAGAAAGGATTTTTAAAAAAAAACTAAGTTAAGAAATATTTACAATATTTTTAGTTTTGGATTTTGAATTTTTTTTTAAAATATGCATGAACTAATGCAACTAAATGAATGCAAGGGTCTAATTACAAATTATTCATCCTAGGTTAACCCAATTGTATAATCACACTTTGTTTTAAATCAACAAGATAGTTCTCAGCCAGGTAATGGGCATGAGTTATCGATGCACCACGAATCAATATAGCAATGCACCCGAAGGTTTAAGTACCTTTAGAGGAACAACCACTATAATATTTACGAATCACCGTAATATTTATAAATGGTAATTACTCTGCCATAGCATAGACACCAAGAAATTAAATTGTTCAAAGAAGACAAATTGTCAATATACAATTAAGAGTTATCAATTTCTAACCGTTATTATTAATCAAAACTCTAGGATGAAATGCAAAGCTGAAATTAAACGTGTATTAATAATGCAACTATGAATGAAATTTGTTTTTGTTTTTTTTAAAATATATAAATGCAAATGCAAGCAATAAAAAATGCAACTAAAATAAAAATAAGAGATAAGGGTGCGAATTTTTTATGCAAGCAATTTATTTTTGGCAGCAGTTCTCCTCCTTCTGAAATTCTGTTTTGGCAACCTAAAAACAAGTTATATACAATTTTGTTTTTGTTTTTTTTGAGTAAATGAAGAATCTTAAAACAAATTCAAAACAAAACAATTTAAACTAACACCATTTCAAATACTTGGTTTTTTTAAAGAAAGAAACAAAAAAAAGAAAATATATATATAACAAAAGAAGACATAAAAGAAAGGAAAAAATAAACACCGCCCCCATTTTTTTGGTAACAATAAAAAGTAAACAATTTAAAAAAAGGAAATAGACTAAAAAGAAAAGAAAATTGCATAGAAGCCTTATCAGCCCGACCAAATTAAAGTGTCTGCAATCTTCATCATACAAAAAAAACCGTGGATCGCTATTTCACTTCTAGTCCACAATTCGAAATTCACGTTCTTCTCAAAATCAATTCACCAAACAAAAGAAAAAAAATGCTAAATTGCAAATTCTGTGTTCGAGGATTTGGTTCGACTGTCGATTTGGGTGATTCGGTAATGGTGTTATGGGAGATGTGGCAGTAGGCGATTCAAGCAAGGTGAGGACCGCGGATTGTGGTTGCGACTGGGGTTGAGGGCGGTCGACGTTTGATTGGTGATAGAAATTTTCAATCGCGATTTGGTTTTAGAGGTGTAGATTTCGGTTGAAGTCAGAGGTGGTCGTGGCTGTTATCGTGGTGGATGAGGAGTGGTAAGAAATTAGGTAATGAATTCTTTTTTTCTTTTCAATTCTGGTTACCGGCTGTTTGACGACGAAATTCGATGGTTGTTTTTGTTTCAGGCAATGAAGGAGGAGGAGGAGGCAGTTATATGACAGGACAATTATAGAAGAAGTGGATAGAATAGTGGTCAGAGAGTGGATGATAGTTGCTGCAGCGGTTTTCAGATGGTGTTATGGTTCAGGGAGATTTGGCAAGGCAGTGGTATGGGTGGTAGCAGTGATCTGATGGCAGGTATATGTTTTTTTTGAAGCAACGTGGTTGATGTGGCGGGGTGTTGCCGGTTCGATCTTGCAATGATGTTTGTTCTAGGAGCAGTATTGGTAGTTAGTGATTCTTGAAGTATGGTGGCTGCTGCAAATGTGGAGTGTCAGAAAGTTATGTATGCTGTAGTGATGCAGGAGTATTTGGTGGGAGATGATATGTATGGAAGTTGTATGTGCAGATCAGAGAGTTTGTATGTAAGGGTGATGGCACGGTTTGACAGTGTGAGTTTGTGAAGTTTGAGAAGAAGTAGAGATGTATTTGTGGTTGATGAAGTGGTGGTTGAAAAGTGGTTGTGAAGTGGTGGTATGGTGATGTTATGAAGCTATTTCGTCAGAGTAGAGAAGAACTGCAGTTTGGAGTTGTTATGCTGGTTGTTGGATGATGATGATGAGGTCTGGTGGACCGAGATCTTGTACTGGCTGCAGTGAAAATTTGTTGTAGTTAGTAGCTTGATGACTCTGGGGATGTTGATGTGATGAGCGAAGTTGTAATGCAGCGAGCTGAACTGTTAGTTGATATTAGAGTAGTGTGGAGTTGAATGTGGATGGAGGTATAGCTGTGACAGCAATGAAAGTGGGTTAGTGCACAGTTTGATTTGCAAATTGACAATGAGATATGTATAGGAGTTAAATGTGAACGTGAGAGGATTTTTATGAGTGGTATGTGCTGTTTTTGTTGAAGTATTGGCAATTGAGGCAGGAAGGTAATGTGTTAGAAGTTGTAGAAGGGTGAGAAGTGTGGTCGGGGCATGGTGGTTTATGGGTGTGCACCGATGTGCAAAAGTGGATGTGAAGGATGTATGGATGGTATGGAAGTGCAGGGATTGTTGTGGTTATTGAATGGAACTGCAGTGGAAGGGATAAATAGTTGTGATGCTAGACAGCGAGGAGGTGGTAGTGATTGCAAAAAGGTGGATGATGCAGTGTTGATCAGGGCAGTAAATGGTGGGTGTGTGGATGAAGCAGATATTGAGATGAAATAGTATATGAATTCTAATGTTTGTTGAAGGTACACTACAAGGGGAAACACGTTTTCCGACGGCCAGAAACCGTCGGCGGCCGTCGGAAGCCGTCGGCCGTCGTCGGAAAAAGCCGTCAGAAATGACTGTGTCGGGAAGCAGTATTTCCGACGGATGCTGTCGTAGCCGTTTCCGACGGATCCCGACGATTTTCGACGGTTTCCGACGGATTCCGGCGGGCATCGGTAAACGTCGGAAGCCGTCGGAAATGTTAAGTTATAGGCCGCCGGTAGTCGTCGTAAGCCGTCGGAAATTTTGACCTATAAGTCGTCGGAAGCCGTCGGAAATCTACTGTTTTTTTTAAATTTGCTGTAAATTTAGCCTTCCAACCACATTTCTCCTCCAAACACTATAATATCAATACTGCACAATCCAATATACAATAATCCAACCAAATATTCAAACCCAAACTACAAAATATTCAATAAACACACAAATAAATAAAATTACATCAAAATAAAATACAAAATATAAATAACCATTCCAACATTAACAATAATCCTAACAATAACTGTTCTACCATGTTGTTAATACACAAATTCATCAATATTCTCATACACGTCCTCATACAACCATAGAACCAAGTGTGTCAAACATAATTATACATAAATCAACAATTATCTACGCTGTCTACCAAATCATTCTAAATTAAAACAAAACATACCTGAACGAACAAGCAAGCAAGCAAGTAATGAATCAATCTCCTCCAGATCCAGAGCCAGCCGAGGAAGGAAAGCGACCACCACACTGCTGCATGTACTCTAACAACTGTGCGGTGTGCATGGCCTGTTGGCGGTTTTGCTCCTCCAACTGGGAAACTCTAGTCCGTAATTCTTCTATATCTGCTAGATCGCTCTAAGGTCTACTCCGCCGTCCCCTACTCTGACTACTGGACTGCAATAATTGAAAAATAAATAAAATCCAAGTTTATTGTTTTGAAAAGGTCAAAATATCATATTTTAAGTATTTTAAGAAAAAGTAAATTATTTACCGCTAAATTGCCAAATCCGTATCGTCGACCATGCTCTGCTGGATCCATAACAGACTCAAAAATAACGTCCTCCTCATTGGTCGTCAGCTGATCTCGACCCGTGTCAGCAAGGAGTTTCTGCCGCTGCTTCATAAACTTCTCCTGCATTAACAAATTAATAATATCATATCTTATGTCATCATAGTTTAACAATTAAAACAATTACTAATACTGAATAAAATGAAATATTCTTACATGGCTTTTGTTGGATTTATCGTTCTGCCCATGTGTACGAAACAGTCCGGTCTGGATTAACATGCTCGACAACATGCGTACGGGTGAACACATCCATATAGCTGACAGGACCATGTGACTCGGCTTTCTGAAGTTGATTGTTACATACAATTATTATACATTTAAAATCATATAGTATAAACTATTTACATTTATTATTCAGTAAATTTACCAAGCTTGCCACACGCTCTCTCCCATCCACCGTGGTTTCTTACCAGATTTCTTAATCTCATATATCGTATCCCTGTAGTTCTTGCTCATCTTCTTCATCCAGTATGCTCGTGCCAGCATCATATCGTCTGTCTGGATGTCTATCTCAGCCCGTGTTAAAAAAAAGATTACACTTTAAACGATATAAACAGTAGAAAAATGACAAAAACGAATTAAAAATGGAAAACAGAAAAATATGCATACTAGGACATCCTGCCATATGCACTCTATGATGTGAGGAGGGATGTTATCTCACTTCGACCAACAAGCACTCATCTTACTGCGATAGGCAGCTCTAGAGACGTCCAGCACAACCTTAGAGGGAAGTAGGTCGAACCCCCTGTTTTTAAGTACGATATAGATAAGTACGTACGTATATCATAGAAAAAATAAGATGTTGAATAAAATTTAATTCTTACCCATCTGCTCTAGGGACTAACGATACAACTGCACGCTGTGGTTCTTGCGATGGGCCACTGCCATCGCGTCCTGATGATCGGGAAGAGCTTCTACCTCTACATGACATATTGATAAACCTGTGACATATACACATCATTATATAAGAGAATAAAAACATGATAATTAATATATTTCATATGAAAATGACATCAACGGTATAAATTGCTTAATTAATGACTGAAATGGAAATAGAAATGGAAGTGTGTTATACCTGATTCATAATGGGTGTACTCTTCCAACGATAAGCAGAGTTCATTGCATTTTAAATAAAAATTGCTACATAAATGACAAATGGAAATAACATAAAACATGCAAACAATAGTAAACGGATTTGGTTTCATAGTTACATCAATTTCATAATACATCAAGAATTCAACATAGTTACATCAATTGCAAAAAAACAGATTCAGATTTATATCAGTCATCATCGTCTTCTGATTCAGATTCGGTCTCGTTTTCGACGATATTTTCCTCTGCACTGTCAAACGCTTCTACCAAAACATTTGATTCATCGATCAAAGGACCAAAATCTGTATGATCGTCTGTAATTATTATTTCGTTATTTTTCTCAAGATCTGCCTGATAAGCTTGTTCGTTTGGAATATTCTTCCCATCGAATGTGAATTTGGCCTTTGTTTTAAAAACTGCAGACCAATCTGCTTTATCTCTTTTTAGAGACAGATAAGGAGCATAATAAACTTGCAATGCTTGTTTGGCTAGTACAAAATGATCATACTTGTGATAGTGCGATGTATGCTTTATTTCGATAAGATTATAATCCTTGTGCACATTAATTCCAGAATCTGGAACATTGCTAAACCAATTGCATCTAAATAGAAACACCTCCTCCGCGGGTCGTAAGAAATATGTCAGTTGCAAAATTTGTGTCAGAACGCCATAAAAATCATTTAAATGATTTTTTGGATCGTCACTACCTTTAACAAATACACCAGTATTATTTGTTAATTTTTCTACACCGTATTCTTTTGTGTTAAATTTATATCCATTGACGAAATATATTGGATATGTCTTGACCACTCTTTTTGGTCCCATCGCAAGATGTTTCAACCCTTCGTCAACAACACAATTTCTCGGTTCATAAACGTAATTTGAAAACCAACCGGAAAATTCTTTACTGAGATCTCCGTTCGGATGTTCATGTTCATAAACACTGTTTATATAAATAAATTATTACATTAGGTTATACACGCGCATGCATTATAGAAAAGAATAAAACACAAATTATTATTTTAGATTACCTAACAAACGGTGCAACCTCGGCACGATTTAGAAGAATATAAGTGTGTGCTACATGAAGATCTCTATCGTCTAGCCATATTTGTACACATTTTCCAGAAGGCCGACCATGTTGTCTAAAAATAGATAACATTGCTTGAGAGGACTCTTGTTCGTCGCCTTCGTCATTACGAGGAACACTTTGAAATGAAATATTCACATGGTCACTGAAATAGTGAGAGAAAAAGAACAAAGCTTCTTCTTCGATGTAAGATTTACATATCGAACCTTCAACTCGTGCTTTTTGCCTCACTTTTTTCTTCAGATGATTCAAATATCTATGCAAAATTAATTTATATTAACTTCATCTTTCAAATGCAATTAAATTACGTTATAACATATTACATACCTCTCAAATGGATACATCCATCCATATTGGACATGACCTCGAAGTCGTGCTTCAGATGGGAGATGAACAGGTAAATGTTCCATCACATTAAAAAACCCGGCGGAAATATTTTCTCTAATTTGCAAAGCAATATAGGAATGTCCACTTCAAGTTTACGTAAACGTTGCACTTTTAAAGTAGTCGAACAAAGCTCTTTGTAAAACATACTAAGCTCCGTTACTACCTTCCAAAATTTTAACGGCAGTAGTTCTTTGAACATTACGGGAAATAAATTTTCCATCATTATGTGACAGTCGTGACTTTTCATTCCGCTCAATCTACCATTTTTAAAGTCAACACATCTACGAAGATTTGATGATATCCCATCAGGAAATCTTAACCCTTCCACCCATTTTAACACAGTTTTAACTTGATTATTATCTAATTCGTAACATGCTTTGGATTTTTTACTGTCATTTGGTTTCATATGAAGCTCAGGACGTTTGCATAATTTTTCTATATCACGTCTTGATTTCAAATCATCCTTCGTCTTCCCTTTCACATTCAAAATTGTGTTAAAAACATTATCAAATACATTTTTCTCATTGTGCATCACATCTATGTTATGGCGAAGCAGAAGATGTTTCCAATACGGTAACTCCCAAAAAATAGTTTGTTTGCACCAGTTATGAACAACTGATTTGCCTTGAATTTCTGTTTGCTCGCCAGTTTCATATATCTTTGGATAGTCCTTAACAAGTTCATATATGTCTTCGCTTGACCATATCGTCGGTGGTTGTCTGGTTTCTACTCTATTAGCTAAAAAGTTTTTCTTGTCTCCTCTGAAGGGATGATTTACATGGAGAAAATATCGATGACAGTCAAACCATGAAATTTTCTTACCATGAGGTAAAGAAAACGCTCGTGTTTCATCCATGCAATATGGACATGCTAGACGACCGGCAGTACTCCATCCCGAAAGCATTGCATAGGCAGGAAAATCACTTATAGTCCACAACAAAGAAGCAAACATACGAAATTTTTTTTTCTTGGACACATCGTATGTTTCTACTCCTTCGTTCCACAATATTTTTAACTCCTCAATCAACGGTTGTAAATATACATCGATTCCTTGTGTCGGATCGTCGGGGCCAGAAACGACAACAGTAAGAAACATATATTGCGTTTTCATACACATTCATGGAAGTAAATTATACGGTGTGACGATAATGAGCCAGGATGAATATTTAGAACCAAATTGAGAAAATGGAGAAAAACCGTCCGTACATAATCCTAATCTAACATTTCGAATCTCCGCTGCAAAATTTGGATACGTTTTATCGAAATGCTTCCATGCTTCTCCATCGGCCGGATGTGTCAACGTACCCTCTTCCTCTGTTCTCACGCTATGCCACCTCATATTAGACGCAGTTACAGAAGATGCATATAATCTTTGAAGTCTTGGAGTTATGGGTAAGTAGTGCATACGCTTGTACGGAACTTCCTTCCCCTTCTTTTTTCTTGGTTTGTATCTCTCCTGGTTACAAACTTTACAATTTCTAAGGTTTGCGTCTTCTTTCCAAAACAACATGCATCCTTTTAAACATGTATCTATTTTCTGATACGGTAAACCAAAACCCGACATAAGTTTTTTAACTTCGTAGTGATTTTCACACATTTTATTATCGGGCGGCATATGTCTTTTTGCAGCTTGTACAATAGCCGTAAACCCAGCTTCAGTGATGTTGTATTTTGACTTCATCGCAGTGTATTCTGCGATTACTGACAGCTGAGTGCCGCTTTTACAACCATCCCAAATAGGTTTCTTAGCTGCATCTAGTAAATCATAAATTTTTTTAGCTTCAATATTTGGTTCTTCAACATTTCCATCATCGTCGTCAACTTCAACCATAGGAAACATTGATCGTGCTGCATCTTCGACCATATTTTCTATACGGGTCGTTGAAACTATTTCATTAACGACGCTTTCAGACTCTACAGAAGTATTTGCTACAACTTCTCCATGCCGATCCCAAACATAATATTCGGATGCGAAACCGTGTTGGCACAAATGAACTTTCACAATATCTGATAACAAATACTTCAAATGTCTACACCTACTACACGAACAACGAATTTTTGGATCGTTTCCGTTATTACTTAAAGAGAATTCAACAAACACGTTTATACCATTATAAAAATCTTCTTTTATTGAGCCCCTCAGTCCTTTTCTTTGGTACATCCATCTCCTCCGATCAACAAAATAATCAATCATTTTTCCTATTTGACAAAATGAGAAGTTCAAAATTTAATATTTATTTTGAAGAATACAAATTCGAAAAGATTATTTTCATGGTCGTATAATATTTTGAATTTAAAGAACAACTTCACAAATTTAAAAATATTTTCAAATAGGGCACATTTTATTTTTTAACGTAACGATTTAAAAATATATATAATTTTTTTTTTCATTGGTCAGGCATCCTACTTTCCATTACAAACACAGTAAGCATTTACATTTCGTATATTACTTCGTCTCAAACGATTCAAAAATTTTTTGACAGCATTTCCCTTTTGTTCCCTGCATTGTACACAAATGCGTGTACGCAGGAAACAAAAAAGAAAAGTTAGGCCGAAATTTTATGAACCGTTTGAGACGAAGTAGTATACAAAATGTAAATGCTTAATGTGTTCATAACTTGTCCAATACAGGGACAAATCCGACAAACATTGTACCAGATGAATATAAATGGTCGTTTTTCGAAAAGAATGACTATTTATACAACGATCATGTACAACACTCGTCAGACGTGGCCAAAAACTCTCTAAGGGAGATTTGTCAGTTACATGCGCGCATTTTACGAAAAAATACAGTTTTACTCACTGTTCACATTTACAAAAATATATATTAATTTAACACATTTATTCAACGTATTACATCAACTTAAGGCTGTTTTAACATTTTTGTCATTTTTCAATACACACAATTATAATTTAGAGTAATGCATTTTTTTTGTTTCATAAGTAAATACGCGCACAATATAATACTCCTAGTTCATTCAATCAATTTATCTTATTCCAAATAACGTATACAATCGTCGAATCAAGGCATACACAACAATTTACATATACATGAACAACCACAAATTATACGTGTTTTTCACAATTTCACGATAAAAGATGAAATCGGTATACCATGTGATGCTATAAACCGTTATTACGCTATTGGAAACAATTGCAATCACTAATTCACCCTAATTTATCAATTTATGCAAATCTAGAATTAGGATAAAAACTGAATTTTTCACAAAAATAAGAGATTATACCTGAGATTAAGAGTAATGGAGGTTGATTAGGGAGCCTTGGAAGATCCGCAAGCTAGAAATTAGGGATTGGAAGTTTGGAGGTTGAATTTGGGGGTTTTTTGGTGTAATTTTCGTATGGAGAGGAGGAGGAAGAAAGCTCTCGGCTGGAGCTATAATCGCATATTTCCGACGGCTTCCGACGGCCGCCGACGGCCCGTCGAAAGCCGCCGAAAATTGGCCGTCGGAAATCGTCGGCCCTGGCTGTCGGTTTTAAGCCCTTTTCTAGTAGTGGTAGTTGTAGTTTTGAAGCTGAAGTGAAGTGACAGTGGGAAGTTTTGAGGCAGAGGGGTTTTGGTGCACTGTGCACAGAGAAAAGGATGCACGGTGTAAATTTTTTATTTTTAAATAGAAATTGAAAATGTATAGAAATGCAAATGTAGATGAAATGAAATGTAATCGAAATGTAACAAAATTGAAGATGAAATGGAATGCATTGTTTTTTTAGAAATTGTGTATGTTTTTTTTTACTAGAAAATGCAATGCAACTGGAAAACTAGAACAACAAGCACACAAAATCAATCACACAATACACACATTTTTTTTAAATCAGTACACACAAAACAAACGCACACTAAAAAAATCAAACGAAAAATAATTCGAAGAATAGAAAATCAAAATCAAAACTATTTCCCGGTAACGGCGCCAAAAACTTGTTTAACAACGAATTTTGCATTGGTTTAGAAAATTGCCAATAAATTTCAAATTAAAATTTAACCACAAGCGCACGGCGTACTATCGTAGTACGTAGTGAGTACGGGTCGATCTGCAGGGAATTGTAGATTTTAAATTTCTATTCAATCAAATTAAACTAAGAATTTGAAGAGTGTGAAGCTAAAAATGTAGAAAAATGTCAAAATGAAAGTGAGAAAAATATGAGAATAAATGACAATATAGAGATAATTCCACTCTCTATCATATAGTTCAACAAAACATGAAATTATTATCTCTCTTTTTTAGTCATTAGTAAGTTTAATTGATGTGCTTATCATAAGTATGGCTCATTTGTGCTATTAATTAGCTCAACATAAGCCACTATAACACACCATTTAAACTACTTTTCAACTCTCATGAAAAATGACAATAAGTTGAAAGAAAAATCTATTTTAAGTATGGTCTATTAACTATTAATTAGAAATATAGACCATCAAATTTTAATTTCAACATTCACTTCTTTGCCATAATCATATTTAGATGAAGAAGCAATTTTTGTTTGTGATTATTTAAGCATAGCCTATTTGTTATGAACAACATAGACTATCAAATTCATCATGAAACAATAAATCACATCAACATTCATTTAAGCACAAAAGAGAGCAATAATTATCAAAATGTTGAAGCTACATGATTAGAGGCTTCATTACCCCTAAATTGAAGGGATTAGCCTCCCATTTGTGTTATCATATCAACACAAGTAGCATGCAACATGGAACTAAAAAAAGAGGAAAAAGAGAGCAAAATGAAAAGAAAAGCTAAGTAAAAAGATGTAAACACTAATCTACTTGCATGAAAAATAAACTAACTACTAACAAGAAAGAAATAGAGCATGTACATAAGAAAGAATATTAATTAACATTGCATAAAAGAAAGGAAAATTACATGAAAAGAAATATGGCTAAGTAGCCATGAAAAGAGAAAGACCACTTGTGTTTTATTTTGAGCCTAAAACTAACTAAGAGGAAGTGGAGGATTACATGAAGATATGGGGTATTTATACAAGTTAGAAACCCTAATTCATTTTTTTGGGGAATGCCCAAAATGCCCTTGTAGGAAGTGTGGTGGCCAAGTTATCATTAGCTTCAATAATCACCCATTAAGTGTGCACGAAAGTGTAATGGTCATTAGCATGTGGATTAGCTTTTAATTTGTACATGAAGGAAGGTGGGTAGGTAGGGTCCTCCATGATCATGGCTTTGAATTATTTCCATCTCCATTCCTTTGTATTCACTCTTGTGCATGTATATATCTTCATGAAGCCACTTGTATATGAAGCCAAATTCCTACAAAATAATATAGAAATTTCCAATTAAATTTTCTCAAATTAATATATGCACAAAAATGACCATTTTGCCCCCATATGAAGATGAATATGTGACAATTTGAAAATAATTTGAATTTGGTTTAAACAAGTTAAAATACCTGATATGATCATTTATTTAATTTAAATAGATTAAATATGGTGGTAAAAATATGCACATTTACGTGCACATCAATTAATCAAACCCGTGTAGCTAATGTATGAATCCAGCAGATGTCGAAGTGTGTCGACTTATTAAATTCTGCAGATTGATCGGGGAAGAATGAAGTGTAAATATGTGCAGTCTATGTCCTATGTCCAAAGCATGTTGTACGCAAACACTTTGTGTAGATAGCTCGCTCGTGCTGGAAAACGAGCTCCACCATGCTATGGAATTGTTTATTGGATTTAATCCATTATCATAGAATATACAATAACATAACTGTTGCTGGAAGCGACATGGAGTTTTCTTTGTAGAAACACATGATTATGGGGTTTAACTTGAAGTTGGCATGCATGTTTTATTCGAATGCCAATAGGTGTTTGATGCAACCGTTCCCCAGAACCATCTCACCAAAATAGAGCCATGGATCCACATTCGACAAAAGGTCGACAATGATTGATTGCACCACTACTGTTTGTGAAAGTTTGTCATGTATCAAAAGTCAAGATCAAGCCATAGAATGAACTTGGAGCAATGCTACGAAGACACGAAGCTAGCACCAAATTGGGAAGACAGGTGAAACCAAAGGAATGGTTGGTGCCAACCTCGTGTATGGCTCGAGTTCTTCCTAAGCCTAAACCTCGATTTCAACCTTATAAAGTGGGGCTACAAGTTATTGTCAACTTTGGATCTATGGTAGCAACCATGACATCAACCGCTACTATGCGGTGTCAATGATGATAATACGACGGTGGCAACCATTACTTAACCAAAACCTAGAGCCAAAAAGCCTCCTAGGCAATAAGACAAGTGTCTGACATGTGGTCACCTAAGCTGCTTAATAACGAGCTAACATCAATGGCAGCAAGGTTAGGCTACAACGACACTATAGATGGCAGCGATGCAAGTATCAAAGGTCGAAAAGCTTTGTTGGTTGATGATTGAAAATCACAAAGGAAAAAAGAAAAGAAAATTGAAGATATCTCTACTTGTTTAAGACACAACATAGCATCCATAAAATTAAAGACATCGACCCTGCTACTGAAAAAGAATGGCATATCAACTATTTGAAGTGATGAATGGATGCTCTTGAATTAGAGGCGATGCTTCAAAGATGATGGTTGGCTGATTATCGAATCTTGAGCAGCTATATTTCTATCTCGTCTTAATCCAAAGCATGCTTTGTTTTCACCAAAGCATACTTTGAGGAAGGGGGCAAGTGTTATCCAGCATTTTAACCGAGCAGCTTCTCAGTAAATCCTGACTTCACGACGAAGACGAAATGGATCAAGAACTTGAATGGATGCTTGGAAAGATGGAATGAAGTAGTAGAAGAAGTTGGAGCCAATTTGGAGCAAGTTGCCTAGTTGATTTTAGTATGGGTCCCACTACTAAACAGTTAGGTGAACTGCTCCTGTACATTGCAGAAAAAAGAAGTTCCACATAGGACAAATCATGTCGGTACCGACATGATTTGGTAGAGCAACTTCAATAACTAAGCTTGAAACTTGAAGATATGCACAAGTATGAGGAAGCAAGCTATATGGTGAAGAGCAATTATGCTCGATACCAACCATATTGTGGTCGGTACCGATATGATTTTCCTGCAAAGAATTGACTCAGTCTTCCTGTAATACCCCAAAATTTTGTGAAAAATCATTTTTGTAAAATGATTTAATTTTTGAAATATTTAGATTTAAATATGGTGAAATTTTTGGAATAAATGGTGTGCAAGTATATGTGTGCACGTGCACACTGAAATGGCACAAGGAAGAACTCCAGATTTCTTGGATTTAAAACAAGAATTAAAAAGCAATACAAACATGATTTTGCAACATGGATATTTGATTTTTGGAATTATATGGATCATCTTAGAAAATAAGAAAAGTAAGTTTTACTTTAAATCAGTAAACAGATTTTATTTAAAACCCAGAAAAGAAAATTATACATATATATGTTATAAGGATTTGTAAACCTGTATACATATAGGTGCATATGTTTCTGAAATTAAAGAGGAATTAAATAAGCCTAGATAAGATATGTATACAAATATACATTTTTAAGTACTGAAAAGTATATATATATATATAAGCAAGTGAAACTATAACATTAAAATGACATGAAATGTGATACAAGTCAATATGCTTGTGTAGGCAAAAATAGCAAAGGGGATTCTTAGGAATAATTAAAATATAAAATAGGATAGTCACACTTTTAACATGACTAGGTGAGTGGCCATTTTCTGAAAAGTAAAAGAAAGAAAATGCAGCCTTTAAATTGGTTAATATGGCCGGGGGTAATTAGGGATAAAAATGAGAAAATGCAAACACACAATGCATGATGCTAGCCAGATCAGAAATGGAATTTTGTTTTAACAAAACCCTAGTGGAAAAATGCATATAAATAGGCAGTTTTAGCCAGTAAAATTATCTTTACCCCGAGCTGCACAAAAATAAGAAAGGAAGAAAAATATTGGAAGGAAGGAGAAAACACTCATACAAGGATTTTCTGGATTAATAAGAAGAAATATTTAGGTGAGTAACCTCACTGAGTTCATGGCATTAAGACCTGAGATGAGGCAGCCACTTTTTATATTGCCATTTATATATTGCTGGTTTTGATGTATATGATTTCATCAATGCTTTTTGGATGTCTTATTTTAAATCTGATATGATTTAATATGGATGATTTTGGTGATCTTTGATTTGCTGAGACATTTGTCTTTGGATGTGTATCATACTGTTTTATTTTTACTCAAAAATGTTAAAGTCCAGAATCTTAAAATTATATAGAGAATACTCTCAACTGTTATAGATCTATGGCATGGAAACTTTACAAAAAAATGTTGGGAGCTGCATTATACTTGGTATAAGTGCTGAGGCTTGAGAAGAAAAATGTTAAGGGTGCAATAGAAATTTTCTAAGTGCTGAGCCCTTAATCAAATCAAAAAAAAAGGAAGAAACTCACAAGCTAAAATTATGATTGAACCAGATCCTGAATCTGAATCAATCATAAAGGCTTGCAGATCAATATAATAAGAACATGCCATGCCTCTTTTACAGTTGAAAATATTCTTATATTTTACTGAGATCAAGACATATTGACCCCATTTAGGAAATAACTGTCTGCTTATTTCTGAGGAGAATTATGCTAGGAAAAATTATGGATGTTTCCATGTTTGCAGTGACATGTTCACTTAGCATATTTGATGATAGGATTTAAGTCAATACACTAGTAAATAAACTAGGGAAGGGAAGGCCAAGAAGGCTGCTGGAATGCTTGTCATATTTGAAGTATGCAAGTTGGCACATGGTTTGTTTAAGCCCTGAGATCTTTGTGCAATGATGTGAATTAGTTCATTGCAATGTGTCCCTGTGATTCCTTAATAGCAGATGAGGCAGGAATTTAAATTGAATTATACAACCTGTAAATGAAGAAATAGGAATATGGATATTTCTTAGGTTGAATGGTATGGAACCAAGATGGTTCCAGTGAATGCAAATATTGCAAATAGATAATTATGTTTGCATGATTATGTATGCAAGTGTAAGAATGATAAATGAATATATCATACCTGAATCAACTTATTTATACTATGTTAAAGTAATTGATTGCAGGAATTTGCTTAAATAACTAGTTGGTGCTCTTATATTCTCTATTGCTTAATATCATGAATGTATTGATGTTATTCATACCAGATCTTAGATCTGACCCTTGTTTGCTCATGGCATATGGGGTGTCTCATTTTAAAATGAGGCAGCCACTTATGCTCTTTCAGGGAACGCAGGCACTAAGTAGAAAATGAAGTTATGGCTATTATGGAGGAGTGAATGAACATGCTAGCTAGTTTCAATAAGAACTTAAATTAATTATATCTGCATGTATTCAGGAAAATTTTTATGTTTCTAAGATTTCCAGTCATGTAATGAATATTTTATGGTTAGTGATCAAGTTGCTCTTATGTTCTGTAAAGTGTCAGATTAAATTAGTTGTTCTGTCGAAATTGTTGTGTGTTAAGGTTTGATTTGTTTTTGAAGTAGTGTCTGAAACATAAACAAGAAAAATATGCTCAAGTATCAGCTATAAAAATCTGGTAAGAAATATACAATTATGTGAGCAATTTCCTTGCAATTATATTATGTATTGGACAATCTTAAGTATTTTAAAAACACTGAGTTTTGGAGTAAATTTAGAATTTACCTTGAAAAATACCTTTAAGTATCTAATTGTTTTTCCTCTGAATTATGTTTACAAATGGTTCAAGTCTACTTTTTAAATTGTTTTGAGAGAGGTAATTGTATGGGAAGGCTTCAGGTATGATGCAAATGACTGGCATTTCAATTGCCATGATCAGATACCTGGCATGACACAAGGCACATGAGTTAACCAGCTTCAAATAAGTGAAGTTTAGGTAGATTCTGGTTTGTAAAATGCAAATAAAAGAATGGTCAGATTAACCACATGGTTAGACCATAGGTCAGGCAAATTGTTCACTTCAAATCAATGAAGCAAGGAACCATTTGAACCCAGTTTTCTGGAAAATGAGCAAAGATATTGACATGTACATGTACATCTGTGTACATGTTGATATTTGGGCAAAAATATAAACATAAATTCCTAGAACAGTTGTAGGAATGGGTTTCAAAAAATAATAAAGCAAGAAATATTGTTTTGTATGTTAAATTATAGGCAAAAATTAAGTATATATGTGCAGATATAGGTAGATATCAGATTTCAAACCATACAGGAGAAAAAAAAAAGAAAAAAAACAAAAATTGGGTTTGAACCGACCAGCATAGCACTCGAACTCGTGACCTCTCATGTGTAAGTTAGGCGCGTTTCCATTACGCCTAGATGTTGCTTGTGTTCACTTATGATCCACTTTCTTTTAGCCTGAGTTTGATACTATTCAGACTTTAACACAATCATCCATATTAAAAGCTTGCTTTCCACTGATTATTACTTGATCATTTCTTAATTAGAATAACAAACTAAAGTACATGTTTCCAGTGGATTCTATGGTCAAAAATCTGGATACAATAATTAACCTTTTATCAGGGAATTATCACATTTTAATAGATTTAAAAGGATTTCTACTTACATATTATCATGCTCTGATTCTAGTAGAATATAACATAGATATCTTCATATATGTATGTTAGGAATGATTTAGATTTAAAACAATATTTTTATATTGTGAAAGATCCTGGATATATTTTGTTTATTGGAGAAAGAAAATGACCCTGGGAAATATATTTGTAATGAATGATATATCTATATATCATCTCTTAAAAAAAAAAAATCCTTATGAAATTAGGGTGGAAATAGGAGGGTCATTTCACTTCCTTTTTATTTATATGGATCTGACCTCTTACCTGGGCTTCTGTGCGATTTCGACTATAAATAGGGGAGTTAGAGTAACGTGAAAATGACTTTTGGATTCTCGAGCTCTCTCTTCACTCTCTGTCCTCTACATCAACCTTTGCTATGAAGTGCTGTCAAACCTAGGTTACATCGTTTTATAGACTTAAAGCATTGTAAATCATTTGTACTTACGTCAAATCTCAAGCAGTAAAATTAAAGTGGATATAGGTAGTGATTTAAGGGCTTACACTATAAAATTCCTTGTGTTATTACCATTCTTTCTTATTTTTGATTGACTTACTCTCATTTGTGATTGATTTGGGGGTGTTGTGTCACTTTTGACCCAACAACATGCAACAAACATTATAAGATTTTGGTGTAAATTTCATTAAATCACCTATATTTTTTGAAAACACTAGTGTTATCAATTTTTTTAAGAATCCATTTAATCATTCTAAAAAAAATGACATTAGATATCACTTTTTAAAAGGTAATGTAGAAAATGTTATCATATCACTTGATTTTGTAAATTCAGAAAATCAAATTGCTGATTATTTTTACAAAACCGCAGTGTGAAAATACATTTTAAAAACTAAGAAGAGATTTAGGTATTTGTTCATTAGATGATTTTATTTAAAATAATTATATTTGTTTCTTTTCAAATTAATATGTGATTATATATATATATATCATTTATATTATTTCAGATTGAGTTTATATACATACATACATAGATATATAGATACATACATACATACATAAATATATGTGTCAAAAAAATACGTATGACAAAGAAAACCAGATGTCTAAACACATAATCAAACGACTAATGCTTTCAATCAATATTTTTTTAAATATATTTGATGTATACATTCAGACGTCTAAATTAAATTTCTAGATGTTTGAGTCCTTATTCAAACGATTGATTATTTATTTCAAACGTCTGAGTACATGCAAATTTGACTTATTATCTTTTAGGTTAATTTTCCTGTAAAACCAAAAGTTTGAGTGAAATTTTCAGACATCAAGTCGTTTAGTAACTGCTCTTTTGATAAGTTAATCATGGTTTCCAAAATTTTGACTTTCTTTTTTTTGTAATTGTTCCTCTATTTCACTTCTTCATCTTCTATTTTTATCTTTTAAGAAATAGAAAAGTTTTTTTACTTTAAATCCCTATCCTTAATTTAATTTCAAATCAATGGCACCCAAATCTACTTTAAGGAAAAGGAGATCGGCTGAAGCTTCCTTTCCCCTGTCTACTATTATCTCCAGAACAAGTTAAGGAATGGCTTCCTCACGATAAGAAAAGTATCGAGAGGTTCAAGGTACTAAATTTTATGAAACATTTTAATGGACATTTTTATAAAGTTTATGAATTCCCGAACTATAATTTAAGGAGTTTAACCGACAATGCCAAAATTACCTCTCGTATCGATTTTGAACATAACAATGTAAAAATTAATACATTCGTGGTAAAATTATTTTGGGTAAATATGAATGGGGAATTTATTAAGTTTCATAGCAAAGGTGTTTTATTTGGTCTAGTGTTTATGGAAAAATAATCAAACTTTATTTGGTTAGTATTTACATGATGAAATTTCATCTTTATTTTATCACGTAAGAAAAAAAAATTTATGCCTATACATCATGCGTCTTATGCACAGTGATCAAATTCCTATTCTTGAGTAGGGCTCAGTAGAAGTCACATATGCGGGAACAAAATATTTAAGTTTAATGAAACTTCCTCGGAGAGTTCCTTCGTACATTACATTTGAAGAATATTGCCAAAAATTGAAAGAATCAAAAGCTCAAAAATCAAATGCACCTTCCCAAATAGAACAGTCCTCCTTTACTCTTGTGACTACCGTTCTACACCAACGACACCCAATATACCTGTATAGTGCGCCTTAGCAGTGCCCGGTCGATGCAGGATGATCGTAAAGTGTTGTAAAGCAAACAAAACATTATAGAACCTATCATATATGTAACAACCCTGGTTTTGGTGATTATCTGTAAAATTAAATTATACAATGGTTATAATTTAACAGTGGAGAAATAAAAATAAATTGGAGCCGTAAAATTTGTTAAAATTGTTTACCTTAAATAAACAATGGATTTTGAGTAAATAAAATAGAATAGAGATGGGTTGGTTGTTAATAATTGTGAATAAAGATATTTTATTGATTTGGTGGTTAATAAATTAATTAAGTGGGATAAAAGAATTTAAATCAACATTAATTTTTTGAAATAAATGTAAATGTTGAAAATAAAGTTTTAGAAACTTTATTATATTAGTTTCTTATAAAAATGAACATTATATGGTTTTAATTTGGTAAAATGCCATAATTTTGCAAATTATTGCCAAGTGTTAATTTTTGTTAATTTTAATGAAGTATAAAATTTTTATATGGTGAATATTATAAATAAAAAGGTGAAATTTTGTTTAAAAAAAATATTTGGATGTAAAAGTGATGTTAGTATGGTTTGTTACATTTAATTTGACAAGAAAATGATTTTTGTGTAAATTATGGTGTTAAAAATAGTGTTTTACATAATTTATAGTGCAAATTGATGTATTTAAGTAAAAATAAGGTTTTAATAATGGTTAAATAATTTTTATGCCTAAAATAATCTTTTATATGTTGTGAAAACATTTTAGTTAACATAAACATATGTTGTATAAAATTTATTTGGTTAAATATGTGTAAATATGTGTAAATAAGATGAATTAAAGTGTAACATTGAATAACTTAGTCAAATTTTAACTAAGTATGGATACATAGGCTAATGGATATTGGGTTCAAACCCAAAGTCCATTTCTAGAATATTCAGGAGGAAGCTGTACGTTCTTCAACTTTCTTCTCATTTTACCTTCCTTCCTAAAAACAAACCTGAGAAAAGAAAATGGCCTCCTCTTAAAAATTTAAAATCTAACTTCAAATTTTAGCAAAATTAAAAGGGAAATCATAGGAAAATTTAGCAAGTTAAAGAGAATAATAGGTAATTTCACCAAAACCATAATTTCATCCTCTGTTTATTTTATCTGAAGAAATTTGAGTCTGTAACTTTCTTTTCCTTTGTTTGCATATCTTTCTATTCTCAGTTACAGGTCAAGAAAGCTTCTCAAAGCAGAAAAGATCCTAGCTTGCAAGTTAAAACCACTCAAAATCTCGCTAAGGTGAGTATAACTCACAAATTCTAGCTTTGAACAAGTTGTATGCTGAAATTGGTTGAATTTGTGCTTACTGTAAACAAAATTTCTTGCTTTAAAGTTTACAATGAAAAACTGTCTTAGAGTGCTTCTTTTTGCCTTCATATCTCTCAATTCTTTTCTTGAATTCAAGCTGGAATTTTTCTAGATTGTTGTTCATGTGTTGTTGTTGGTGCGTGTTAAATTTCATAGTGTAATTCATCTTGTAGCTACCTAAAATCCGTGCTCAAAATCTAGTTCGAAGCAGGCAGAAAATAGTTGTAGAAATTGCGACTCAGTGGTCGACCAAGCACTCATAGGGGTCGACCTAGGTACCACATAGGTCGCCCTTAGGTCCGACCTATGCCAAACAAGGGTCGTCCTATAGGTCGACCTGTGCGGTGATTTTTTTTTCCAGCCTTCTTTCTTTTGTTCTGTGTTTTCTTCAGCTTGTTCTAGTGACTTTTGCAGCTTGTTTTTGTGCTATTTTGGAATGTTTTGAAAGGTTTAAAACCTATCAATAGGTAAGCCAAAATTTGGGGTTGATCCGTACTTCAGATTGATGAGTTTTTGAGATAGTTTCATATGCTGATTTTCAGTGTTTTCATACGAGCACGAGTTTTCTAAATGATTTTTGAAATGATTTTTATAATTTAAATAGATTTCTAAATAAATATTTTACAATATTTATAATTATTTCTAAAATCCATTAAAAATCTATATTCTATAATAAAGAGAAATTCAAAGGAAATGTTTTCCAAACGATTTCAAAAATTGTTTTAAAAACTAGTGTTCTCAAAGCAAATTATTTTCTATATAAAATACATGTTTTTGCACTCTTTGAGCGTATGAGAAAGAGAATTAAACAATTTAGTAAAACATGTGGTATGGGACACATGCGTTTACTTTTTCGGTTAATTTCGGACTTGTTCGATCGAAGCTACTCATTCATTGACCTTCGGGTCGTATATGCCGATAATATGAGGCAATTATTGTGATTTAAAAGATTTTGTTTTCCAGTGTGGCACTGACTAACAGTTAGTAAACCTTTAAGTGAGAACGTGTGGTATGGGATGCACAGTTACCACTTTTCGGGTTCCTATCTAAGAGTTTGTGACAGATTCACGAGTTATTGCCAGTACTAGACCTTCGGGTCATCACGAGACATTTGTGACTTCGGTCACCATGAGATATTTGTGACTTTGGTCACCACGAGACATTTGTGACTTCGGTCACCACAAGACAATTGTGGACTTCGGTCACCACGAGACATTTATGACCTTCGAGTCATCACGAGATAGGTAACTTATACTTATATTAGTACTGGACACGAGATTTGCACGTGCGGCATAGCTTCGGCTTTCCATCGGGGATTTGGGTCCAATCCGGGTAATTTTCTGAGTTATGAGTTTTATTTATGATTTCACCATTTATAGATGATTGTTTTATATATTTTATAGCTTAGAGCTATATGAGAATTTATACATATATGGTGATTTCATTTTTGAGTTTTGAACTCTCAACCGAGTTCCATGAGTTATGAGATTTTTGTGGTTACCTTCTGAGATTTTATGACTTTTTATCAGAGTTTATAATACGAGTAACTTTCTAAGAAGGAAGATCCGTATTGAGTAGTGTTATTTATGAATTAATCCTTGAGATAATTCAGTGTTTTCCGTCACTTGGAAACTGAGTAAATCTGAGTTTATATCATTCCTTTTTTATTAAAGGAATGTTCCCTTATGAGAAATTATATCTTATTTATCATCTACTAATCATCTTGTTCAAGTTAGACTGACCCGTGTATTTATTACTCGGGTCAGACCGAATTTCAGGTTAGATTATTTGGCTTTTGCTTAGCTATTCTCTATGGACCCTCCTATCGACCTTTCTGGATCATATGCATAGTTTTTGTGTAGCTCATCTTGTAGCATGTTATCATGTCATGTTTATGTATATATTCTTTTGTGGGGACTTGATGCATGTATTTATTGTGGTTGTATCGCCACCCACATATGACACTATGTATTATACTTGATGTATATGTATATATGACTGTGTTTGCTGTTCTGTGATCTGTGTTTATTATTTATATTGTGTTTTGTTCTAAATAGATCCTGTAGCCACCATAGTTTTTTATTAAACATATATTGAGTATGTCGATCCATTTGAAAAAGATAAAAGAGAAAAAAAAATTAGAGCACCCAATCGACCTATTCAATACATGTTTAAGACAAAGCTATGGATGGTCGCTCCTAAACGGCCCTATTCTCTGCACTAGCAGATAGTATTACCTAGTAATACTCTTTGTTAGTGTGGGTTTCGGGGTGGGGCGTCACAGCTTGGTATCAGAGCTGAATTCAGAACAAAATGTGATAAACACAGAACAATATACATGCTACAATACATTGAAGTATATATGAGTGAAAACATCATCCCTAATCGAAGTTGTTTCTAATCTTGCCCTTAACCTTTTCGAGTCCTTTGGGGGTAGATAAGTGGGAATATGCCTAGGAATGTAAATTTTATAATTTCGTATTATTCCTTATTTAATGAAGTCAATTGATAATATCTTACCCCTGTGAATAATTCAATCTTATCTTAACTTTCAACTCATGGCTAGAAGAGGAAGAGGTCGCACTTCGGGGGCTGAGCCGTCCAGTGGCTCACGTCCCGAAGGTGTGCACATGTCGACTGATCAGATTCTAGAGCTTATTCGGAGCACTCAGCCTCCAACTCCAGCCCATTCTTCACCTCCGTGCAAATCCGCATTTGCACGCATATGTAGTGACTTCACTCATTTAGGAGGCAAGCCATTCAACGGCCCGGAGTCAGTTCTAGAGGTTCAGGCATGGCTCCGTACATGCGAGCGCATTTTTACTTGCATGGAGATTTCTAACCATCACCGTGTTCTTGTCACATCTAGTAAGTTGAAAGAATGTGCATTAGATTGGTATGAGTTGCTTATGGCAGAGATTGATGAGTCTACCTTGGAGCGGGAGCAATTCAAAGAAAGATTCGAGCTCAAGTTCGTTCCTGAGTCTGAGAATTCTATTCTAGCTCGACGTTTCCTTAACCTTAAGCAAGGGAAGTCGACAGTTTTAGTGTATGTTGCATCTTTCGAGGCCTTGTCCAAATACGGTCTCGAGCATATTAGCACTTCATATAAGAAGAATCACAAGTTTGTTTTTGGCCTCAAGAAATATCTGAAGAAATCTCTTATGCTCCAGCTTAAGCTATCTTTTAAAAGCTTGTAGATGCGGCCCTTCATCTCGAAGCGGTCGAGAATGAGAAGGATAGTGATGTTGAGACAGAGGTTCGGAGAAATCCAAACAAGAAGCGCTTTCCCTTCCATAAATCTAAATCATTCCAGCCAAGTAAGAAGAAGAAGCAAGGCAGTTCTAGTTCGCACTCTAATGTAGCACCCCTTTTAATTAAAGTCTTGGAGTGTTGCCACTGTGGCTCTCGTGACCATCTTCTTAGAGACTGTCCTCAACCCCGTAGGTGCCTTTATTACAAGCAAGAAGGGAATTTGATCTCTTCGTGTCCTAAGAAGAAAAAGGGTTCTAGTTCGGGAATCCTTAATGTGGCGAAAGCATCCGGTGGTCCATCCCAGCCTTGAGGTACATCTTCTTCTATTTTGGAGGGTTCTATATTATTTCATGACCGTTTCATTCGAGTTCTATTCGATATGGGTGCGTCGCATTCATTCGTATCGACGGAACTTATTGATGCTATTCCATTGGATGTTTCTTGCCATGTTACTTCTTTGAGGATTGCGAATCCTATCGGGGGATCCGCAACCTTTAGCATGTTATGTGAAGATGTTGAGTTATTTATTTGTGGTTTCCTTTCCGTGCGAATCTGCATGTAATTCATTTCCTTGGTTTTGATATGATTTTGGGTATGGACTGGCTCGTTCGATACGAGGCCAGGATTCTTTGTTCTAAGTGATTTTTATATCTTCGACATCCTGATTTGCCGGCACAACTCTCTCTTATTCTTCGGAATGTCGATCATGATTCCCAGGCATCTTTATTTGCTCTTGAGTCCCTAGATGAGGAAGAAATATCTCGGATTCCTATTGTGCATGATTTTCTTGAAATATTTGAGCCTGTTTTGTGTTTGCCACCCAAGCGGGCCATCGAGTTCCGCATTGACCTCATTCCTGGAGCACAGCCAGTTAGTCGTCCTCCTACTAGGATGTCGACTAAAGAAAATGAGGAACTCAAAAAACATCTTTTAGAACTTGAAGCCAAGTAATTTATTCGGTCTAGTTCTTCACCGTGGGGAGCCGCGGTGGTATTCGTGAAGAAATCCGATGGGACTCTTAAGCTATGCGTTGATTACCGCAAGCTTAACGAGTTAACCATCAAGAATCGATATCCATTGCCTAGGATCGATGACATGTTGGATCAGTTGAGTGGTGCTAAGGTCTTATCTCAGCTTGACCTCGCCAAAGGATTTCATCAGCTTCGAGTTGCGGAGGACAACATTCCTCTCACAGCATTCCGCACTCGATATGGTTCTTATGAGTGGCTCGTCATGCCGTTCGGTTTGACGAATGCTCCCGCATACTTCGTCGACCTTATGAATCGAGTATTTCGAGAATATCTCGATAAGTTTGTTCTTGTATTCATCGATGACATTCTTGTTTATTCTAAGACTGAAACTGATCATGCCTATCATCTGAGAATTGTTTTGAGTACACTTCGACAACATCAACTCGAAGCAAAATTTTCTAAGTGCCATTTTTGGGAAAAGCAAGTCAAGTTCTTAGGCCATGTAGTATCCTCTAAGGGCATATCAGTCGATCCGTCTAAGATCAAAGCCATTCAAAACTAGAAGAGGCCTGAGAATGTTTTCGAGATTCATAATTTTCTTGGATTGGCGGGTTATTACCGCCGGTTCATCATGGAATTTTCCCTCATTGTGCTTCCTCTCACTAGCCTTACCAGAAAAGGCGTTCGATTTATTCGGTTTGATAAGTGTGAAACTTCATTTTAGAAATTGAAAGAACTTCTCACTAATGCCCCTGTCCTTGTGGTTCCTGAAGGAAATCAAAATCTTATTGTCTATACTGATGCCCGTCATTGTGGCCTTGGTGCTGTTCTTATGTAGAGGGACCGGGTGGTTGCCTACGCTTTAAGGCAATTACGTCCGAATGAGGTTCGATATGCTACCCATGATTTGGAGCTTGCCGCTATCGTCTTCGCATTGAAGATATGGCATCATTACTTATCGGGCAAGCACTTTATTCTATATACCGATCACAAGTCACTCAAATATTTATTCACCTAGAAAGAGCTCAACATGCGACAGCAACGTTGGCTCGAATTCCTCGCTTCTTATGACTTCGACATTCAGTATACTCCGGGCAAGGGGAATCGAGTTGCTGATGCATTAAGTCGTAAGCAATCAACTGTTGTTTCCATGATGCTTAAAGAATGGAAAGCTTTAGAGACTCTATCTATTTGTGATATCCGAGATCGTGCCTCTACTTCAGAATCTCCTATTTTATTATATAGCATGGATGCTCGACCTACTCTATTAGATCGAATTGTAGAAGTTCAACGGCAAGATTCTGATATTTCTTCTCTTATTCAGAAGTGTAAGTACGAATCCCGTGATGATATTGAGATGAGGGATTTCAGCATCGACGACCACGGATGTCTTCGTAAGAAGAATAGAATAGTCGTGCCGTCCATTCCAGATCTTAGGCAGGACATTCTAGCTAAGTGTCACCGTTCTAAATACACTATCCATCCAGGAAACAACAAGATGTATGCTGACATGCATCGCTTATATTACTGGGAAGGTATGAAACAAGACGTGGCAAGTTATGTAAGCAACTTCACGACTTGTTAGCTCGTGAAAGCAGAGCATCAGCGACCTAGTGGTCTCCTTTAGCCTTTGGAGGTCCTAATGTGGAAATGGGACCAGATCTCTATGGATTTTATTGATGGTTTACCTCACTCGAGGTCGGGCCATAAAAGCATCTGGGTTATTGTAGATCGTCTTACAAAGTCCGCACACTTTATTCCTATTAAATCTAATAGGACGACATCTCATCTTTCGAAGCTTTATATTAAGGAGATCGTGCGATTGTACGGTATTCATAGTTCTATAGTATGCGATCGTGATCCACTCTTCATGAGTCACTTCTGGCAGAGTCTTCAGTAAGCTTTGGGCATAAAGCTTAATCTCAGTACCGCTTATCATCTGTAGTCTGATTGATAGACTGAACTGGTGAATCGTATTCTTGAGGATTTACTTCGAGCTTGCATTCTTGATTTTGGTGGTAGCTGGGAAGATCACATTCCTCTGGTTGAGTTCACTTATAATAGCAGCTACCAATCTTCTATCGGCGTGGCTCTTGAGGCCTTATATGGGAGGTCGTGCCGTTCTCCTTCTTGTTGGCTCGAGTACAGGGAAAAGCTTATATTAGGCCCCAAATCAATTCGAGAAGCATCCGAGAAGATCGTTCTTATTAGAGAAAGAATGAAAGAGGCATAAAGTCGTCAAAAATCCTACGTGGACAACCGTAGGAAGCCTCTTGAGTTTTCTGTTAGTGAACATATCTATATCCGAGCTTTTCCTTTGAAAGGAGTGGTACGCTTTAGCCAAACTGAGAAATTGGCACCACGATATATAGGGCCATTTCCTATTACAGAGCATATCGGTCCTGTTGCTTATAGAGTAGCACTTCCTGATCGTTTTACTGGAGTTCATGACGTATTTCACGTCTCTCAATTAAGGAAGTGTTTACGAGATTCTAATTCTGTGATTGATACTTGTGTATTAGAGGAGCTTAAGGTCTCTCCTGATTTATCTTTCGTGCAACACCCTGTGCGTGTTCTTGCTTCGGAGGTTAAGCACCTTTGAAACAAGAATGTGCTGCTCATGAAGATTCAATGGTCCGATAATCCCAATGACTGCACTTGGAAAACCAGAGAATTTATCAAGCGATCTTATCTTGGTTTTCTACCATCACCTGTTGAAGGCAAGAATTTTTAAACTCAAGCTGTCTATTTTCCTTTGCTTGATGAAATAAATCGTGTCGAAACAACTCTTCTCTAGAAATTGTGAGGACACAATTTTTATAAGGGGGAGTCTGTAACAACCCTGGTTTTGGTGATTATATGTAAAATTAAATTATAACGATGGTTATATGTTAATAGTGGAGAAATAAAAATAAATTGGAGCTGAAAAATTTGTTAAAATTGTTTATCTTAAATAAACAATGGATTTTGAGTAAATGAAATAGAATAGAGATGTGTTGGTTGTTAATAACTTGTGAATAAAGATATTTTATTGATTTGAAGGTTAATAAATTAATTAAGTGGGATAAAAGAATTTAAATCAACATTAATTTGTTGAAATAAATGTAAATGTTGAAATAAAGTTTTAGAAATTTTATTATATTAGTTTGTGATAAAAATGAACATTATATGGTTTTAAATTGGGAAAATGCAATAATTTTGCAAATTATTGCCAAGTGTTAATTTTTGTTAATTTTAATGAAGTATTAAAATTTTATATGGTGAATATTGTAAATAAAAAGGTGAAATTTTGTTTAAAAATAATATTTGGATGTGAAAGTAATGTTAGTATGGTTTGTTACATTTAATTTGACAAGAAAATGATTTTTGTATAAATTATGGTGTTAAAAATAGTGTTTTACATAATCTATAGTGTAAATCGATGTATTTAGGTAAAAATAAGGTTTTAATAATGGAAAATTATTTGTATGGCTAAAATAATCTTTTATATGTTGTGAAAACATTTTAGTTAACATAAACATATGTTGTATAAAATTTATTTGGTTAAATATGTGTAAATAGGTTGAATTAAAGTGTAACATTGAATAACTTAGTCAAATTTTAACTAAGTATGGATACATAGGCTAATGGATATTGGGTTCAAAACAAAAGTCCATTTCTGGAATATTCAGGAGGAAGCTGTACATTCTTTACTTTTCTTCTCATTTTACCTTCCTTCCTAAAAATAAACATGAGAAAAGAAAATGGCCTCCTCTTAACAATTTAAAATCTAACTTCAAATTTTAGCAAAATTAAAAGGGAAATCAAAGGAAAATTTAGCAAGTTAAAGAGAATAACAGGTAATTTCACCAAAATCATAATTTCATCTTTTGTTTATTTTATCTGAAAGAAATTTGAGTTTGTAACTTTCTTTTCCTTTGTCTGCATGTCTTTCTCTTCTCAGTCATAGATCAAGAAAGCTTCTCAAAGCCAAAAAGATCCTAGCTTGCAAGTTAAAACCACTCAAAATCATCCTAAGGTGAGTACAACTCACAAATTCTAGCTTTGAACAAGTTGTATGCTGAAATTGGTTGAATTTGTGCTTACTGTAAACAAAATTTCTTGCTTGAAAGTTTACAGTGAAAAATTGTTTTAGAGTGCTTTTTGCCTTCATATCTCTTAATTCTTGTCTTGAATTCTTGCCGGAATTTTTTCGGATTGTTGTTCAGGTGTTGTTGTTGATGCATGTCAAATTTCATAGTGTAATTCATCTTGTAGCTACCTGAAATCTGTGCTCAAAATCTAGTTCGAAGCAGGTAAAAAATAGCTGTAGAAATCGCAACTCAGCGATCATCTAAACATTCAAAGGGATCAACCTTAGGGTCGACCCGGGCACTACATAGGTCGACCTATGCCATACAAGGGTCGACCTGTGCAGTGTTTTTTTCCAGCCTTCTTTCTTTTGTTCTGTATTTTCTTCAGCTTGGTCCAGTGACTTTTGCAGCTTGTTTTTGTGCTATTTTGGAATGTTTTGAAAGGTTTAAAACCTATCAATAAGTAAGCGAATGTTTTGGGTTGATCCGTACTCCGGATAGATGAGTTTTTGAGACAGTTTCATATGCTGATTTTCAGTTTTTTCGATGATTTATGTTGTTTTCGAGCACGGGTTTCCTAAACGATTTTTGAAATGATTTTTATAATTAATATAGATTTCTAAATAAATATTTTACAATATTTATAATTATTTTTAAAACCCACTAAAAATCTATATATTCTACAATAAAGAGAATTTCAAAGGAAATGTTTTCCAAACGATTTCAAAAATTGTTTTAAAAACTAGTTTTCTCAAAGCAAATTATTTTCTATATAAAATACACGTTTTTGCTCACTTCGAGTGTATGAGAAAGAGAATTAAACGATTTAGTAAAACATGTGGTATGGGACACATGCGTTTACTTTTTCGGTTAATTCCGGACTTGTTCGATCGAAGCTACTCATTCGTTGACCTTCGGGTTGTATATGCCGATGATATGAGGCAATTATTGATTTAAATGATTTTTGTTTTCCAGTGTGGCATTGACTAACAGTTAGTAAACAGTTAAGTGAGAACATGTGATATGGGACACATAATTATCACTTTTCAGGTTCCTTTCTGAGAGTTTGTGACACATTCACGAGTTATTGCTAGTACTAGACCTTAGGGTCATCACGTGATATTTGTGACTTCGGTCACCACGAGACATTTGTGACTTCGGTCACCATGAGACAATTGTGGCCTTCGGTCACTACGAGACATTTATGACCTTCGAGTCATCACGAGATAGGTACCTTATACATATATTAGTACTGGACACGAGATTTGCACGTGCGGCATAGCTTCGGGTTGTCATTGGGGATTTGGATCCAATCCGGGTACTTTTATGAGTTATGAGCTTTATTTATGATTTCACCATTTCTGGATGATTGTTTTATATATTTTATAGCTTAGAGCTATATGAGAATTTATACGTATATGGTGATTTCATTTCTGAGTTTTGAACCCTTACCCGAGTTCCATGAGTTATGAGATTTCTGAGTTTTGAACTCTTAACTGAGTTCCATGAGTTATGAGATTCCTGAGATTTCCATGGTTTCCTTCTGAGATTTTATATGACTTTTTATCAGAGTTTATATTATGAGTAACTTTCTAAGAATGAACATCCGTATTGAGTAGTGTTATTCATGAATTAATCCTTGAGATAATTCAGTGTTTTCCATCACTTGGAAATTGAGTAAATCTGAGTTTATATCTTTCCTTTTTGATTAAAGGACTGTTCCCTTATGAGAAATTATATCTTATTTATCATCTACTAATCATCTTGTTCAAGTTAGACTGACCTATGTATTTATTACTCGGGTCAGACTAAGTTACAGGTTAGATTATTTGGCTTTTGCTTAGTTGTTCTCTATGGACCCACCTATCGACCTTTTTGGATCATATGCATAGTTTTTGTGTAGCTCATCTTGTAGTGTGTTATCGTGTCATGTTTATGTACATTTTTTTTTGTGGGGACTTAATGTATGTGTTTATTGTGGTTGTATCACCGCCCACGTATGACACTATATATTGTACTTGATGTATATGTATATATGACTATGTTTGTTGTTCTGTGTTTATTATTTATATTATGTTTTGTTTTGAATAAACCCTGTAGCCACCATATTTTTGTATTAAACATATATTGAGTATGTCGATCCTTTTGAAAAAGATAAAAGAGAAAAAAAAATTAAAGCACCCAATCGACGTATTCAATATATGTTTAAGAGAAAACTATGGATGGTCGCTCCTAAACAGTCTTATTCTCTGCACTAGCAGACATTATTACCTAGTAATACTCTTTTTTAGTGTGGGCCTCGGGATGGGGCGTCACAATATATCTCACAGCACATCGAATAAAATATAATAGTAAACATCTCAGATATAAAACAAGCAAAACAACAAATAACTTAATGAACCGTAGAATCAGAGTGCACAGGTCCATACAGTATACAATATAGGAAATAGAGTTCTACATCAAATAGTAACTCATAAATAAACGCCTCTAGATGATAAAGGAACTAGCAAACCCCATAGTGTTGTGTAGCGGAATAACAATTATGTAAATGTAGTGATACGAGAGTATAGCCTCCTACTTGCCACCTGTCCAGCTCTACCTGCTCACTGGACCTAATATTCCTAATCTACTCATTTAAGAGTACCCAGAGTAATATGAAGCAAAGCATAAAATCCCGGGTTAGACAATAGTCTGGTGTGAGTTGTAGTAAATATCTAAATACTAATATACCACTAAAATAGGATAAATGGTATGAAGGATCATACATGACCTATCTCTGCATCCATAGAGTTAGCACATATAAAAAAATATACGCTACTCTATGTCATAGTCAGCATAAGTGTACTATACATCAAAGTACTATAAGGTGTCCAAATAAATACATCAGTAATATTAGCAGCAGGTGACATCTCTTAGGTGATAAACAATCAAACAAACATAGCACCCATCATTCATCCTCACATTCACGCACTCGGTGTGTTGGATATGTGAGAACTCAAATGACCCATCATAGTCAAAGACAACTCAACGTCTTAGCTCCTCAGTACTCGAATCCATGCCACTCAGTAGGCTAGGAACTAGATCACTCGTCATAGCTAATCCAGGGTAAAGATCGCCCATCATGGAGATCAGATCGCCTATCATGGAGATCAGGACACGTCAAGGTCCATATAGGAATCTCATACTACCCTGTTTTACGAGTATTCTATGAACCTTCAAGTATCAACGATCCCTTTGCACATGTAATCTATAGCAGAGCTCATCTTGGAATTGATATTTCAACTTCCGTGATGAAGTCACCTTAGTACTCTACAGTCATCATCAATCGTAGAATACCGTCACACATCCCATAGCCATCATCCAACAGTTCCCTTGATCCGACACATAGTCCTCAACTTTGCATATCAATGTATAGTTATCCATCATCAAAGCCGTCTCTTCCCCTCATGGAACCATCATCATCGAATCAAGCATCGTCATCGTCGGAAATCACCACAAAACCTTATGGTTCGATACCGATCCCCATACTTAGCATATTTTGCTAAGTATTCAGCTTGTCACAAGTTTGAGTGACTACATACCCAAAACTCAAGCTAAACCTCATCATGTCTCAAAGTAAGCATGTGAAAACTTAAAGCAACCATCCAAATAGCTCGAAATATCATTTTCCTCCACCCCGAACCATCACCATCGATCTATGCCAATCTCGATCCCATACTTCACACTACTAAGTAGTGCTTCGTCCCTTAGCCATCCTCCATCGATTGGACATCCATATCAATCGATGCCCATGGATCGGTATCGATCCATGGGTACTGAACCCTGACTTTGCCAAAATTCCACTTCTTCACTCCACTAGCTCAAGCCTCCGAGCGACCACTCCAATGTCCCGAAGCAACACACTTCAATGCTCAAAGCAAGCACGACATCGAACCATCACTTGGAATCTTCCCACATCTTCATGTGATCCATGAATCTCCACTTGCGACCCAAAGCAAACGTTCATAGAGCTTCAAGCGAACCAGCACTTGACTCGAGAATGCCCCAAGGCTATCATCTACCGATCCATAGTCCATAAAACAACCATCGAACGATCCATAACTCGAGAAAATGAAATCCAAATGACTTGAAACTTGGAATGTAGCTTATGAAGCCTTCATTATCGCCCCCATATTGATCGCACCAAGTTTGGACTCCCACATATCGATCCATACCGATCCCTCACATGTTCCTAAAACTAAATCGCCACTCGATCGGTGTTTTCAACCAAACAAGTATCACACATACAAGCAATCATTATATAAAATCTGCATTAACAAACATACAACCAACCATGTCAATGTGAATCCTAAATCTAAGGGTAGTATCCATATAAACAAAGAGATCCGTAAGAACACTAATTTTATAAAACTTTTCCAAATCATTTGAAATTTACATATGTGGTTAAAAAGAGTTTAAAACATATTTTAGAGTTTGAAAATATTTTTAAAACATCATTAAACATCTAATAATGGCTAAATAGCGAGTAGAATCTTAAAACCACTCACTTAAAACCTAAGCAATCCAAACATGCACTAAATCCAAGGATGAACAACAGCTCTAAAATGATCTCCAGCAGCATATCTCCAATTCAAGGAGCTAATCTTGCTAATGTTCTTCTAATAACAAGTTTTGGCTATTTAAAGTAGGGATTTGGGTAACTTTTTCGCTAAGAAGATGGTTAATGGTGATTCTTTCTATTTTTGGAAAGAGTGAAGTGATGAAGAGAAGTCCCATCAGCCCTAACCTCATGCTACTCCCGAAATGGACTATGGGGCAAACCTATGAGGCAAACCATTAACCCACTAATTAGCATTAAGCTGTTTCAAATCAAGTTAAACCTCAAACAACCATATCTCTCTAATGGTAAGTCCGTTTTCCTATTATGACTACTCTACAGAAAGAGAAACCATATCCTGATCTAATGGAAGTGGTTTCAGACCCCAGTTTAGTCCTTATCAAAAGTTATGGGCCATATAAGATTTTCAAGGTTAAAATCGTACAATAAAAATTCTATGGATGGAAAATGGATCTAATAGTCATTTCCCAAAATTATAGAATCGTACAACCTCATATAAAAATAATATTAATATTCTATGATCCTTCGATGCATAGAATACAGGTTATTATTTTCTCCCACTCTTTAGGAGTTTCACCCCCGAAATCCTAAACAAAAATCAATATTGTCATCTCGCATGCCTAACAACCATATACAAGTATAGACAACCATCACACATCAAACATGCATACACAACAACTAATGGAAAAGGAAACACCCAAACCTATCCTAGCATGCAGGACACTATACTATGTTATATACTTCATTCTATCATAAGTGAAAGTGAAAGTGATAAATAAAAAGTCTCACTAAGTAAAGAGCTCTGGATAAATTGTCCTCACGCTCTCCTCGGTCTCTCAAGTGCAAACGCCTTCACTTTTACTCCGTTGAACCTTCACCAACTTTATGTCTTTTTCCTAAGATGCTTTGTGTCACGTCCGATGACAGGAATAGGCCTACGAGGTCTTAACGCCTTTGGTTCAATCTCGATATCATTTAGTTAATGTGGTGCGATAGTTGTACCTGAGTCATTCACAAATATCCGCAAGTGAGAAGGTGGAATACATTGTGCACTCCCGCCATTCTTTGAGGTAAGTCGACTCTGTAAGCAAGGTTCCCAATCCTCTCTTGTATCAAAAAAGGACCCACAAATCTCGGTGCCAACTTCCCTTTATTACCTAACCAAATTACAATCTTCAACACAGATATCTTGAAAGATACCGTATCCTCGACAGAGAACTCTAGATCTGTATATCCCTTATCAACGCAGCTCTTCTGTCTGTCTTAGATAGCTTTCATCCACTGTCCAATGATCTCGATCTTCTCTAAGGTTTCTCTAATCATATCTGGCCCAAGCATCAGTTTCTCACCCCGCTTCTCACTAATAAGAAGGAGCATTGCACGGTCGGCCATAGAACTCCTCAAATGGTTCAATATCAATGCTGGACTGATGACTGTTGTTGTATGCGAATTCAACGAGATGTAAGTGATCATCCCATGAGCCTCCAAAGTCGAGTATACAAATCCACAAGAGATCCTCTAAGATACGATTCACTCTCTCAGTTTGGCCATCGGTTTGAGGTGATAAGCTGTGCTGAGGTGCAGCTCTATCCCTAACACATCTTGTAAGCTCTTCTAAAATCTACAAGTCAATAATGGGTCTCAGTCACTCACAGTGCTCTTCGATGGACCATTGAATCATACTATCCACTTCACATACAACTCAGCTAATTTGGCTATCATTCTACTTGACTTGATGAGTATAAATCTTGCCCTCTTGGTTAATCGATTGACTATAACCTAAATGCTGTCATACCCTGCTTGAGTCCTCGGCAATCCATTGATGAAATCCATTGAAACTTGTCCCTATTCCACTTAGGAACTTCTAGCGGTTGCATTAGACCTAGGATTCTTCTGCTCTGCCTTAATCAACTGGAAGTTCATACAATTCGAGATGAATGTCATTACATCTTTCTTCGTCCCTTCCTAATAGAAGGTCTGCCTCATATAGTGGTACATCTTGTTAACGTTAGGATGAATAGTCAATCTAGAATGATGACACTCTTGTAGCACCTCATCCCTCAACCAATCGACATCAGGCATAAACAATCTCCTATTGTTGCTGAGCAAATCGTCTCGGTCGAGTTTGTATTGTCTCATCTCTTTAAACTCTACTCCAGCTTCAATCTTAGCAATGATCTCACCTAATCTGGCATCGTGCCTCTGACTATTATCAATATGTTTAATCAAAGTAGGTCTGATGGTCAAGCTCGCTAATATCTCTGGCTCTAGCTCGCATCCAGGTTGTAAATCATAACCAACAATATACTCTAGCTGCATCCACTCTAAGAATATAGCTCCCAAACTGGCATGTCTCCTACTGAATGCATCAACAACTTCATTACCCTTCCCCGGTGTATATGCTATATCAAAATCATAGAAGGCTAGCAACTCTAACCATCACTGTTGATGTAGGCTAAGATCCTTCTGCAAAAAAAAGATACTTCAATGATTTATGTTCAATTAACAACTCGAACCTCTCTCCTAAAAGATAATGCCTTCAAATCTTCAGCGCAAACACAATCTCTGCTAACTCTAAATCATGGGTCGGGTATTTCTTCTCATGTGGCTTTAGTTGTCGACTAGCATATGTAACAACTTTTCCCCTCTACATCAATATCGTGCCTGATCCAGTACCACAAGCATCAGTGTATATCGTCATCTCTTCATTCCCGCTCGGAATGGTCAATACTCGTCAACTTTTCCTTCAGATCACAAATGCATGTTCACATCTCACATCCCAAATAAAAGTCTGATTCTTTTTCATCAAGTGAGTCAATAGTGCGGCTACTTTGGATAACTCCTAAATGAATCTTCTATAATCTCCAGCTAACCCAAAGAAACTTCTCATATCTGTAGCATTTTTGGATCTAGTCCAATCTTGGATTGCTATGACTTTTGCAGGATCCACAGCAATGCCCTACTCAGAAACAACGTGACCCAAGAATCTCACTTGCCTCCTCCAAAAGGAACACTTTGAAAACTTTGCTTTTAGTCGGTGCTCTCTCAACACCTCAAGCACAATCCTCAAATGTGCCTTGTGTTCTTCCTCTGTCCATGAGTAGACAAGAATATCATCGACGAACATAAGTATGAATTCATTTAGCTGACACCTAAAGACACAGTTCATGAGATCAACAAAGTTTGCCAATGCATTGATTAGTCCGAACGGCATAACCAACCACTCATAGAAGGCGTACGGAATGCTGCAATCGGTACATTCTCCTTTGCTATCTCATTTTGTGAAATCCCGGTGCAAGATCCAACTAAGAAAATACTCTAACACCGTGAAGCCGATCGAATAAGTTATCAATACGTGAGAGTGTATACTTGTTCTTCCTCGTTACTTTATTCAGCTCACTGTAATCAACACACAATCTAAGGGAACCATCCACCTTCATAGTGAATACTACGGATGCTCCCACTCAGATATACTCCTGTGAACGAACCCCCATCACAATAGGTCATTCACTTGCACCTCGAGCTCTATCTGCTCTCTATGTGTCATCCTCCTCAATGGCATCACTATAAATCTGGAATCTTTAATTAAATATGGAACTCAGTCTCTCTGTGAGGTGGAAGTCCGGTCACCTCCTCAAATATGTCTGGATACTCCCTAGCAATAGGCACTGATGAAAACTAGTCATGTGGGATATCAAGAAAATATAGAGAGCTAACCATCACCTCATCATCTATTAGGTAGCCTGGCACTATCGTCCACCCATCATCTGCCATTATCGTAACTACTGACTTCTCAAAATCCACCATCACTCCGTATTTATGAAGAAATCCATACCTAGAATAATATGAAACCTAAAACAAAGCAATCAAAATCAGAAAAACATCCATAACTCGATAAGATCAAACCACAACAAACCGTACATAGTCCAGTGGAGCCTCCAATAGGGTTCGTCACAATCAAAGATCAGTCAACAATTTTGAGTCTCAATCCTAATCTATCTACCAAGTCACTACACATGAAGGAAAATTTGAAGCCTCGGTATCAAGTAAAACTTGTATGGGAACATCATAAATGGAAAGCATACCTTAAATAATGATGCATTTTCCCATCTCTTTCATCGATGGAGCATTCGACGAAGTCAGAACGACATTGATAGTATATGCCTTCACCATATGTTTTCTATTTCAATGGCTCTGGATAGTCCTTCGCAATATGCCCAAGCTTGTTGCAGTTGTAACATTTCTTTTCCTCAGCATTGTAGTCTATACTGTAATGACCCTTCTTTTAGCAGTTGTAACAAGCCGGAGTTGGCTAGCTCTTCATTTTGCCACCTTTGTTCTGAAACTGCTTCGTCTTAATGTTCCACTTCTTCTTGCCTCCCTTGTCCAATTCCGGCTTTGGCTCATCTTTGGGAACAATATCCCTCGACTTTGGATAAAGAATCTTATGTCCCAAGACCATTTTGACTAACATCTCAAAAGTCTTGGCAATGTGACCTACGAGCTTCTCTCCTAAGTAATCATCCAAGCAAATGATGTACTTCTTGTTCTTCTTTGATGGAGTGTCGATGAAGGACATCCCATACTTTGATAGAGCATCGAACTCAGTAACATACATAATGACATTCATATCTCCTTGCTTCAGAACCGCGAACTTATGAAACAAGATTGACTTCTGAGCTGCTGGTAAGAACTTCTCTTCGAATCTAACTTTAAACTAGTCCCATGTGAACTAGTCCTCAGTAGTAGAAACCCTCACAGCATTCCACCGGTTTATGGCTCGCCCTTGAAGCTGTCGGGAAGCCAACTGCCTCTTTGTAGCTTCATCTAGCTCTAAGTCATCAAAGGTACTCTCGCAGGTATCAAGCCAATCCTGCATTTTCATCGCTGACTCAGTTCCTTAGAACGGTTTACCACCAAGACTAGCAAAGTCTTTGTTTAGCTTAGTCAAAAAGGCTCTAGGCGTCTGCACCGAAGCACCACCATCAACAACAACATTCAAAGCTGCTACTTGAGCATTTTGCAGCATGTTCTACGTCATTGTATTAAATATAGTCTACAAATCAGGATTAGCAGCACCTGAGCCAGCCCCTTCTTCGACTCCAGAAATGGAGTTTCTAGCGACATTCCTAGTTTGACGACTCATCCTTCAATCTATATAAGGACGATCAGTCACTCTACAAGGAATGCCACTTAAGCTGCACCCGTGTGTGCAGTGCGACTTATGTACTATATACTACTATATGGTCTTGAAAACCAAAATATATAACAAGTATGCACTCTCGTATATACACACTCTCTCGATCTAGTCTAGGATGAGAACTCATATCCTACCTCTTTTGGATCACGGTATCCCTTAGGTTAAACTATGCAACCTAAGCTCCGATACCAAATGATGATGACCACCCTACACAACCGCCACCCAACATACCCGCATGGTACGCTGTAGCGATGCCCGGTCGATGTAGGATGACCATCAAGGTTTGTAAATCAAATAAAACATCACAAACCTATCATATATCTCATAGCACATCGAACAAAATATAATAGTAAACAAAGGTATAAAGCATGCAAGATAATAGATTACTGAATGAATCATAGAATCAGAGTGCACAGATCCATATAGTATACATAATAGGAAATAGAGTTGTACATTTAATAATAACTCATAATTAACTATCTCTAGATGATAAAGGCACTATCAAACTCCATAGTGCCATGCAGCGGAATAACAAATAAGTAAATGTAGTAATACGGGAGTACAACGTCTTGCTCGCCAGCTGTCTAGCTCCACATTCTCGTTAGATCTGATATCCCTACTACTCATTTAAGAGTACCCATAGTAACAGGAAGCAAAGCTAAAACCCCGGGTCAGACAACAGTCTAGTGTGAGCGGTAGTAAATCTCTAAATTCTAATTTACCACTAAAATATGACAAATAGTATGAAGGATCATACCTGACTTGTCCTCGCATCCACAGAGTTAGCACATACACAAAATATACGCTACTCTACATCATAGTCATTATGGGTGTACTATACATCAAAATACTAAGGGGTGCCTGAATATATATATATATATATATATATATATATATCAATAATATTAGCATCAGGTGACATCCTACGGTGATAAACGATCAAACAAATATAGCATCTACCATCTATCCTCACATTCACTCACTTAATGCTGTTAATTGAGTTTTCAACCAAACAAAAGTCAAAGGAAGTAAGAACGTCAAAATGAAGAGTAAATGACTTGAAATCTTGGAGGCACGCTTAGATGAAGCAGAGAAATGGCTCAGAGAATATTCACATAAAAATAAGCTAATTAAACATGTCGGCACCAACTTGTTTATGTCAGCGACGACTTGTTTTAGCTTCATAATTCTTCCTCTCGACTTCATACGAGTTATTCTTTAATTCTTCCATGCTTGCTTAAGTGATTTCCAAGGATTTAAAATGGTCTATTCCAACAATTGAAGAGTCAACAATTAAAACAGCAGAGTAAGCCAAGTAATGAAGGAATGATCATCAAAATCAACCAATGATCGATAGAAACAACATGGGTACCTCAAAATGAAGTGAGAAAAGAGTGCAAAAGAGTTCGACAAAAATCGAGCTAAGCAAACATGTCGGCACTGACATGAACAAGTCGGTACCGACATGTTTGTACAACTCTGTTGATCCTGCGATTTTATACACTGCTTTGGGCCGACATACAGACTCTGCTCCAACTCAACTTCTGTCCCAATGCGATTGTTTCCCCTATAAATACAAACCATAAAGCAATCAAAATAGGATTTGGTTTCTGCCATCACTACGTGGAAGCTCTGTCTCTTCTTCATCTTCTATCTCCACACAAGAGTCACCAAGGCAACTACTCTGGGAAATTCTAGGACATAGAATCTATCTAACCCCTATACCTGTGACATATTCTCTTTCAAATCTCTTGTAATCTCAAACAAATTACATCAAATCTATAAGCAATAAAGCTATAAAAAGGACATAGGCCAAAGATTGTCGAATCACTATAAAATCTTGTGTCTCTCTTGTATTTCTAGGATTTACCCTTTGTTTTCATTACTATCAGCTAGATCTAGGTCATACAGGTTCCCTACAATCTATTCTTGAGGGTTGATCCATTTTTGGCCTTAACATTTTGGTGCTTTCACTGAGAAAACTAAACCTAGGCTTTGATCTAACCCTCTACTTTGAAGCATAAGATCCAGAAGTTAGATCCGGAAAGTTTGCTTGGAGAAATTGAAGATTTTCTATTGCAATAGCTTTAAGGAAAGGAAAATATACATATAGAAGATTTATGGGAACAACAGTTGGTGATGATAAAGCAAACACCTATGAAATAGAAGTATACAATGGAAATCCACTACTTGGATCTTATGTTCAATAGGAAGTTGTTACTAAAGGAGAGCTTAATCAAATTATCAATGATCATAACCAAAATTTGTTGATAGTCAGAAATATCTTATGAATAAGATGGATACGTTGCTAACTTTGCAGCTGCCAACAACAAGGAGAACTGGAAGGGAAACTTCTGTAATAGAACAAGAAAATTCCTCCGTTTCTGGCCTAAATACGAGGATGGAAAGCAAAGATAGAAGGAAGCAACTCCCGGAGTTGCAGGGGACATCGCAGGATGAAGTAGGAGGTTCCCTCTACAAGGAGACTGGTCGGTACTGAGCCAAAACAACTTGGTAGTGACCCAAACCTTAAGGTAAACAATCCTTTTAAAGGAGATGCAGTGCTTGTTTATGACTCTAAAGCCAATATGTAGCTTGATGGTGGAGACTTAGGACTGAATACTGGTGTTAACAGACAAAACATTAGAACTGAAGCTCAAGCTGCCATGGCAAGACCAAATGCACACTAACTGAATGCTGCAGGAATGGTTATCCTAGAGAATGGAGAACCTAGGCTTTAGTTGGCGAACCAAGATCATTTTCTAAGTCAAATACTTGGGGTAGCCCCTAAAACCCGACATGTAGATAACTGCACCAGCGAAGAACACATCACTGACATGGTCAAATGATTGATGAAGGAAAGCAGGGGTAGGAAAAATGAAGACTGAGATTCTACGCTAAGCTGAACCCCCTTTACTGCAAACGTTCTGAGAGAAGAATATCCCCAAAAATTCACCATGCCGATTATGCCATCATACAATAGAATAACAGACCCTAAACAACACTTATTTAAATACGAATGGCATATGGATGGATCTAGAGCTACGGATGCTTTCCTTTGAAGGTGTTTCCCTATCTTCCTAGAAGGAGTCATTTCCATGTGGTTTAGAAGACTCGCACCGAAGTCTATTTCGACTTTAGATGAGTTGGCAATTTCAGGAGCAGTTCAGGCTCCATGCCACCTAACAAAAGGACGTATGTCCCTATCTAGCTTGTCTCAACGACCCAAGGAGGCTATGAAAGTTTTCTTAAACCGATTCAACATCGCTGTTATGGAAGTTAGCAATCAAAAGGAGGATCTTGTACTTATGGCCTTGGTCTAGGGCATTCATCCGGACACAGATTTCAATAGATGGTTGAAAATGAAGCAACCCACTACCATGGAAGAATTTCACCGAAAGGTGAATCAATTATTGCGGTTGGAAGAAGCAGGATTGGTCGAAAGAAAGGTTGGTGATGAACAACCGAAGAAAGTAATCTAGAGCAACATCGTAGTAAATGATGGAAACTCTGGTAATCGGTAGAAAAGAAGCCAACACTTTTGTGACGGGCATGATGCGAGTGGGAAACGTTCGAAGAATATCGAATTGGAGGATTACATGTCCTTGAATGACACACTAGAAAAAAAATATTTTGCTACTCAAGGAATTGAGCAATATAAGAAGCCGCCAAGGATGGAAGCGATAGAGCAAGATAAACGTTTTGGGAAGTACTGTCACTTCCATGAAACTCATGGGCATAGCACCAATGAATGCCGACATCTGAAGAATCGGGAGCTGATAAGGAATAACAAGCTCCAGCGGTACATTAAGAAACCACAAAATGGCAGAGAAACTGCAAGACCTTAGGGTCTACCTGCTCAAGGAAAACTACCTTGACCGAACAGAGGGGTAAGAAAGCTAATGAAAGACTGATGGGAACCTAACCTTCAAGCTAGCCGGTCACCTAGGAATGAAGCATCAACCTAAGACAATACTGTTTCATTCATCCTTATCTAATTTCCTTTCGCAATTAAGCCTCCCATGGACACTAGGGGCATTATGAATAGACAGGACTTTTTATTTCTTCCACTCATGAATAAAGTCAACTTCTTAAACCAATGGAACCGTGCTCTTACAAGCAAAAGTCCTATGACAAGTAACTGGCAGCACAGTCGAGAAAACGCTCTTCTATCCCGGAATGATGGATGAGGAGTGTTGACTCATAACCACTGGATCAATGGGTCATATCGATCCTCAATCTTCGAGAACAGGCATTTTCCTAAGACTGGCAAGGTCGGGAAGGTCATAACCACCGAATCGATGGGTCGTATCAATCCCAATCCTTCTAAGAACTAGCATTGTCCCAAGACTAGCAACGTAGGGATATTCAAAACCGCCGAGTCAACAGGGAAAATCGGCTCAAACCGCTGGATCGATGGGGAAAATCGATCCTAACATTCTACAAACCAGTGTTGGTCCAGCAATGTTGGGAAGGTCCCAAACCACCGAGTTGACGGGAAAAATCGACTCAAATAGACGGATCAATGGAGAAAATCGATCTAAACATTCTGAGAACTGGTATTGCTCTAACAACATCGAGAAGGTTCAAAGCCCCTAAGTCGATAGGGAAAATTAACTCAAACCACTAGATTGACTGGAAAAATCGATCCACACCTTCTAAGAACCAGCGTTGCTTCGGCAACGTCGGGAAGGCCCATATCCCTGTGTGCCATACAGTAAGCCACACGATGCTTCTTGAACCAATGGAACCGTGTTCTTGTAAGCAACTCTCTAGTGTGCCACACAATAAGCCACTAGACTGAGAAAATACTTCTCAATCTTTGGATAAGAAGTATGGACTCCCAAAACTGCCATGTCGACAGGGAAAATTGACTCAAACTGTCGGATCGATGGTGAAAATCGATCCCTAACTTTTAAATACTGGTGTTGCCCCGACAAAGTTAGGAAACGACAAATCACTAAAATGGTTGAGAAATCAACTCATAATTGTCAAAAGTTGACATCACCCAGAGATAGGCGATGAAAAAAGGAATAAACTGGAGCCCGAAGATAAGCGAACTTGAAGGAAAATCAATGTACTTGAGCTGTTCATGCATAAACTTTCGAAGACAGAAATTAACGCAAGAACAGGATCTCGACATTAAACTTGGAAGAACTCTTTATGATAAAAAATCGTTATAATGCGTATTTCCCAAGCGAACATCCGGACTAACATTGGATGATGATGTGAACATGAAAGAAGTTGATCACAGTCAAGGAACTAAATGCTTGGAATCCAGCGACAAAATCGCAAGTTCCCGAAGATGGGAGCTACCGGCTAACTCAAATTAGGGGCAACCGATAGTTGCCAAAAGTGCCAGGTCTCTTATTAAATGCTTAAATCCGGCATTCGGAGTAAGTAGCCCTATGGAGTGGGGTGCACATGTACTAATACATGGTAAAGATGAGCTAGACTGAGCTTAAATAAAACACAGCCACAGAGTTGGCTAAACCGAGACACACCACAGTTTTGTCACGTCGAACAGAGTATTTTGGCAGTCATAAAAGAGCTATGTAATATAACATACTAAATAACTACAAGTATATTATTTACAAGTGCAGAGCTATAGTAAGTACACAAATCACGCTATTTACATGCACAAAGTTTCGCTAAATAGAAACATCACATAGAAACAGTGATATATACATGCAGTGATACACAAATGGGCATAGTACATAAAATACGTGAAAAGTACACCGGAGAGATTAAAACAAAAAGCTAATCTTTCATTACTAATATCTTTTTATGTACATGAACGAACAGCGGGGGCCATACCTGCACAATATCAATCTGTTTAAGACTGTACAAAGCAAAAACAAACATAGTATGGACTCGATCAACACAAAACATACGAAAACTAAAATGCTCCACTCCATCAACACTTATTCAAATTATCACTTCTTACAACCTCGGCAGGGGACGATCTTCTTCTATTTCTTACCTTTCTCCTTTTTAGAAGAAGTCTGGCCTCCAGAATGAGTGGGCCCTCCTCCAGTACCAGAATCAACCTCTTTAGACACACCAGTGGGCACATCTCTAGGTTTTGACTTCCTAGTCTTGGTTGTAAATGGTAGAACACTAGGTTGGGCGTCGCCTGGTTCCATCTTCAACTTTATCTTCTCTTGAGTCTCTTTTTGCAGCCGCTCTGCCATTATATCTTCATCAGTTGGAGTAGAAGCACAAACAATATGGATGCCCTCCACTAGCGACATAGAGATTTCTTCTAATCCATCCAAGGCCGCTATTCGTTATGTATCGGAGCTTGGACCGGAGCTGGAAGGTTGGATTGGAGCAGTCGTGCCTGTGGAAACATCAGTCGAGGCAGTGAAAATTGGTTTAAGGCCTAAACTCTAAGAGACAAGGGGTAAAGACGGGACATTCGGCTTATTTGTAAGTTCATAAAGAGAGCTGTACAATTAGTAAAGGACTCGGGAGTAAAATTAAGTTACCGGAGCACTGGAGAAATGAGGAAAATACCTGAAGTAGGACTCCTCTCTTGAATTGCAACTTCAAACTAACCTACAATTTGGATGGGGATATAAGGCTCAGTTCTTGTAGCAGTTGCCGAAGAAGGAATAATCGTCATTGCCTCTCTGAGCTTTGAAAGAGGCACTTCGTGTTGATGCGAAGATATCAGGCCAACGAGAGCACTAGCAGCATCAGTAGCAACCTTTCCGTCCTCTTCGGTAAGAATTTCTTTCCCTACAGCAAGCATGTCAATCTCTTCAGCACTAAGGTACTGCACCATTAGCTCGACTTCGAAACGATTATTTGCAGCACAACAAAAACCTTTTCTCCATGCATCAGCAAGAGTCGTAGGATAATCATTCCCCAACTACTTTAGATTTCTGTGCATAATAATGCTCAAGTAGAAGTGTTGTAGGTTGCTGTTAAGCTCCTCCCTTTCCCTTGCCCTTGCCTTGTCAAACTGCAAGCTACATATCATTTGCATGCTTGTCGAGCGACATGGTATCCAGTTTGGCGATTATCTTGTTGTTATCTTCATGGAGCTTCTGTTTTTTCTCATGAAGATGTTCGAGCTCAGTTGCCGGTTCCGAAAGGGGCGAATCGTTGGATCGTATGACTTCATCTTTCTAATTAAGTGCTTAGATCCTGAATTCGGCCTGTTTCTTGAATTCCATACCTTAAGCAAGATCAGCCTTCAACTCGTTCCTCACCACGATTGTGGCCAGATCTTGAGCTTGTTTGACCTTCTGCATCAGGGTGAGGTCTCTTTCTCCAGAAACTTTAATCAAATCGTCGTCTCGCTCCTTAATCATCCTATCAAGATCGGCTCTCTCCATTTCAAGTGATTGAATTTGTGTGTAGCTAATTCTTTTTATGTCGAAAAGAGCCTTGCACAAGCACCTTCATTCAAGCCCCACTTCCATGTCTTCTTGAACTTCTTGAAGCTTCTTCCAAGTGACCTCCTTCTTTACAACTTTAATGTCTCGGTCAAACTTGACATCATAAGGAAAAGATGTGGATATGCAGCAGACAAGCGTGGAGGAGCATAAGGAAGAATAGACTTAGCGATGCTTGTAGAATAGACAGAAGGAGCAGTGGTCAAAGCTTAAGAAGACGGAATTTTCTGTTGAACTAAAGTTTGAGCTTCAGTGTGTAGAGGAGCAGTAGAAGTAGTGGGCCCGCAATGCTTGGAGGATTTTCTGAGTCGTTTGTGAACATCGCAAGAAGAGTCTCCTTCAGATCTTTCTACATCTTTTCTTTTTCTCTATCTCCCTCTAGGTCTTTTTTGGCCCAGCGAGCCTCATCGCGCTTATGCTCTTTTCTCCTTTGTCTTCCTCCTTCGGTTACATTATAACGAGGGGGATAAGGCTCCGGAGTCTGTCTTCTGTACTCACTTCCACTACAAGAGAGAGCTCTGTATCTATCATGAGCCATAAAACATGAAATAAGAAGGAAAAACGTATAAGTATTGGAATTACAAAAATCAAGTATATGCAGGGATGAGTGTTTGTGATTTTAAGTGAAATGTATGACACTGATGGCCATTCTAATTACTTTACAAATCATGTCCGTACGGACGTAAGAATGGATTTTCTCAGCCTTCGTTGATGCTTATACCTAGAGAGAAATTGAAGTTAGAACCCACTTCACCCAGCATATTGCTAATTGTGAAATTAATGTTGCTAAGATCGCCGAAGGGGACGAAGACTTCTCCGAGAGGACGAGTTCGAACCACGTTCTCTTCGATGGCCTTTGCAGCTTGATCGCCAGCTATTTTAGAAGTTTCAAAAACTGTTGTTCTAGAGGGAGTGAACTAGGAAGATGAGGAATCATCCTAGGTGATTTACCAAATGACTCATCTCCTTCCTTACTAGTGTGATAGTCACTATCGCCGTTGCTAGCACTACCACCCTCCTCACCAACGGTTGGCTTTTCTTATTCTCTTCTAACAAATCCCATGTCTTTCTCTAGGACCTTGGGCATTCTGGTGTCATCACCCCCAACACTGATGGCACCACCCCTACAGGCTCATCAGTCCCTCTATTGGTGGCTTCCTCCATGTACTCTTCACCTGATGCACCTTCTTCTTCCCTTTGAGAATTTTCATCGAAGCTATGAGTGGGGGTAGTGGAATGAGAATGTAATCTAGAACTACTTCAAGTTGAGGACTCAGTGCCAACAACCCTTCCTGGGTGAAGTAGTCCATACTCCTACAAAATGTCGTTTGTTAGAAGGAATTTAATGGTATGCGGATTTGCTCTAACAACCTTCAAATCATTGAGCATTCTCTCATGCTCCACTTTATCATCACGTTTTGGAAGACTTGCGAGAAACAAACATTAGACAAGAAACTCAGAGATTCCGATATGAGAGAGACCGATCAAAAGAAGCTTACTTTCTCTTAACTAGAAGCGGTTAAATCCCTTTGGGCAGCGTATGAAGAAGTATTCATCTTTGAAATAAGAACATTTATTGTGAAGTTCTCAATGACTTTGCATCTTTTTTCAGCCTCTATTATCACGAAGGATGGGCAATCCTTCCTTTTATTGAAGTTTAGAAGATAAGTGAGCTCATTGAATCGTGGGGGACGATCAAATCTTCACTTGAAAAGGACGTATAGCAAGCTCAGCAAAGCATATCCGTTCGGATGGATTTGGAGCGAAGTGAGCTCGATTTCTTATGGAAACCTCGTCAAGAATGAATTAAAAGGTGGAACGGCGCTACCAAGACACATGTACCAATTACAGGGTGTGTAGCCAGGCGGAGGATCGTGAGCAAATTCATTTCCAATCGGCAGACGGACATCTTCTTTAGGGATTCAATGTTGCAAGCAAATGTTTCGAAGTGATTTTGCTATCAAGGTCATGGGCATCTACTCTGGCGGGTCATTCAAAATCCTTAACCTTGGAGGCAACAGACGCAGTACTGGATCAACTGGCACTAGCCGGTCTTAGGATTCAGAAGTTGAAGGCTGGTTAGTTCCGACTGGGATAGATTGTGAAACTGAAGCAGTAATGGATCCAGCTTCGAAAGGAGTAGACGACCCTTCACCGGGCTTGAGATGAGGCTATCGAAAAGTCATTCTAAAGAGTAAAACTTGGCATTCAACATGGTTAGCTATGTTTTAATTAGAATAAAATCCCCATGCGACCAACACCTAGAATCCAAAAGAAGTTGACCTGTGTTGACCGTTGTATTCTAAGTGTTGATTAGGGCAGATGCAGCGGGTTATCTATTCAAAGTGAGTCTAGTGTCCCAAACACTGTGAATGGACCATCCTATGTAGATAGCTTGCTCGCACAAGAAAAACAAGTTGCATCATGCTGTAGAATCATCTCTTTTGGAACTTATCCGTTATCGATGGAAAATCGATAATGGATCCATGGTCTGAAGCGATGCGGAAAGTTTTTCTTTTTAGGATTACAGGAAGTGCAAAAATATAAAGGTGGTATAATGGAATCGTTCAATACGCCTGAGTTCAAAGTAAATCATCATATCAGAATCTGTTCGATGATCAGGGCTAAGCCAATTTCACGAAAAAGATAATTGAAGCGGGAGAATCAAACCTCTCTATGGAATCACACGAATTCAACCGGGGCAAGCTTTAACTTCACCACCTATTGAACACGCTAAAAATCAATTTCCTTCCATTGAATTAAAATCAACCAAGTCGAGATCGTCTCCTCCACTGTCGTCACCTCGAAGTTCATCAATGCCAACCTCCAATTCAAGTTGAAACCCAAATCGGGTTCTAGGGTTTTGAGTTAAATCGGGTCCAAGAGTTCAAGTGGTGGATCTGTAGATAGTAGCCATTTACGATGACAGCAAGTAACCTGGAGAGGCGACGGCAGGTGATGGTGGCACGAAATCAGGTCGGCGGTGCTGCTGGTTGAGGGTTGAAGTAAAGTCGTCAGAAGAATACTCAGGTAAAAGGAAGACTCGACACTAAAAGGAAGGAATGAAAGAATAGGAGGAATTATTATAAGAGTTCAATTATATAAAATTTCTCAAGGCAACATGTTGGTACCGACATGTTTAAGTCGGTACCAACTTGTTAACTTCCATCCAATAAGACTCAAATTCATTGCAGTGAACCTACCCGACAACTTAGGTATGCAAATTACATCGCCAATGCAAAGAAAGGAAACGTTGACAGAAACTAAAGAGGATGGTTGACGAAAATCGGTTAATTAAAGTCACATAAAAGCAATGTCTCGACATGATATCCAAATGATTAACTGGAATTCACGGAATAACAGCCCAAGCCTTGTTTCAATCCAGAGCACATTTTGTTTCCAACGAAAGCGTACTTTGGGGGCAAATTTTAACTGAGTTTGTAACAAGGAAAAAGTCAAGGGAAGTTGGAATGTCGAAAAGAAGATGAAAAGACCTGAAATCTTGGAGGCACACTTAGATGAAGCAAAGAAGTGGCTCAGAGAAAACTCACCTAAAAATAAGCTAACTAAACAAGTCGACACCGACTTGTTTATGTTGGTGACGACTTGTTTTGGCTCCAAAATTCTCCCCTCCGACTTCATATGAGTTATTATCTACTTGTTCCATGCTTGCTCAAGTGATTTCCAAGGATTTTGAACGATCTATTCCAACAATTGAAGAGTTAAAAGCTAAAACAGGAGAGCAAGCCAATTAATGAAGGAACGATCAATAAAATCAACCAATGATCGATAGAAACATCCCAGGACACCTTAAAATGAAGTGACAAGAAGAGTCCAAAAGAGTTCGATGAAAATTGAGCTAAGCAAACATGTGACCACGGACATGAACAAGTCGGTACCGACATGTCGGTACAACTCGGTTGGTCCTACGATTTTACACACCGCTTCGAGCCGACATCCAGACTCTGCTCCAACTCGACTTTTGGCCCAACACAATTATTTCCCCTATAAACACAAACCATAGAGCAATCTAAACAGGATCTTGTTTTTGACATCACTACGCAGAAGCTTTGCCTCTTCTTTATCTTCTATCTCCACACAATAGTCACCAAGGCAGTTACTCTAGGCAATTATAAGACATAGAAACTATCCAACCCCTATACTTGTTAGTTATTCTCTTTCAAATCTCTTATAATCTCAAACAAATTACATCAAATCTATAAGCAACAAAGCTATAAAGTGGACGTAGGCCAAAGATTGCCGAACAACTATAAAATCTTGTGTCTCTCTCTTTTATTTCTATTATTTACCTTTTATTTTCATTACCATTAGCTAGATCTAGGTCATACAGGTTTCCTACAATCTATTATTGAGTGTTGGTCCAATTTGGCATCAACAAGTGCATTGCATACGTGATAACTCAAACGATCCATCATGGTCAAAGACTACTCTATGTCTAGGCTCCATGATTGGAGATCATGGCTAACCCAGGGATAAGATCATCCATCATGGAGATCAGATCACCTGTCATGAAGATCAAGACCAGTCATGGTCTGAATAGGTACCTTATACTACCTCTATTTTACGAGTACTCTTCGAACCTTCGAGTATCAATGATCCCTTGGAATACGTCATCTATAGCAGAGTTCATCCTGGAACCGATCTTAAAACTTCCGTCATGAAGTCACGATGGTAGGGATGATACTCTATAGTCATCATTAATCATATATACCATAATACATCCCATAGCCATCATCCACAATTCCCTCAATCGACCTATAGTCCTCAACTCTGTTTATCAAGGTATAACTATCTATCATCAAAGCCATCTCCTCCCTTTATGGAATCATCATTATTGAATCATGCATCATCACCATCGGAAATCCCCACCAAATCCTATGGTTCGGTACCGATCCCCATACTTAGCCATATTTGGCTAAGTATTTGGCTTGTCATGATTCTAAGTGACTACATACCAAAAACTCGAGCCAAACCTCATCAAGTCTCGAAGCAAGCAAGTGAAAACTTGAAGCAACCATCCAAATAGCTCGAAGCATCACTTTCCTCTGCCCCGAACTATCACCACCGATCCATGCCTACCCTGATCCTATACTTCACACCACTAAGTCATGCTTCGTCCCTTAGCCATCCTCTATCGATCGCATGTCTGTATCGAACGATTTCCATGGATCAGTATTGATCCATGGGTACCAAACCGTGACTTAGCCAAAATTCCACTTCTTCACTCCACTAGCTCAAGCCTCCAACAAACCCTCATATGACTTGAAGCAACATGCCCCAAGGCTCGAAGCAAGCATACCATCGAACCATCACTTGGAATCCTCCCAACATCTTCATGTGATCCATGAATGTCTACTTGCGACCCAAAGAAAACATTCAGAGAGCTCGAAGCAAACCATCACTTAACTCGAGCATGCCCCAAGTCCATCATCTACCGATCTATAGTCCATAACACCACTATCAAATGATCCATAACTCGAGCAAATGAACTCTAAACGACTTGAAACTTGGAATGTAGCCTTATAAGGCTTTCCTTATCGCCTCCTATCGATCACACCAAGTTTGGACTCCCACCGATCCATACCAATACCTAACATGTTCTTAAAACTAAATCGCCATTTGATTAGCATTTTCGACTAAACAAGCATCAACCATACAATCAATCATCATATATAATCTACACCAACAAGCATACAACTTAAGATGCTGACGTAAATCCTAATCTAAGGGTTGTATCCATAAGAACACTAATTTTATAAAACATTTCTAAATCGTTTGAAAGTTACATATGTAGTTAGAAAGATATTTTAGAGTTCGAAAATATTTTAAAAACATCATTAAACGTCTAATAATAGCTAATTATTGAGTAGAGGCTTAAAACCACTCACCTAAAACCGAATTAATCCTAATCAATCCAAATAGGCATGAAATCCAAGGATGCATAGCAACTCTAAGATGATCTCCAAAAGCAAATCGCCAATCCAAGGTGCTAGTCTCTCTAATCTTTCTTTACTGACAATTTTTAGCTAAATAAGTAGGGATTTTGCTAACTTTTTGGTTAAGAAGATGGTTAATGAGGGGTTCTCTTTATTATTGGGAAGAGTGAAGTGATGTAGAGAAGTCCCATCAGCCCTAACCTCATGCTAATCCTGAAATGGGCTTTGGGCCTAACCATTAACCTACTAATTACCCATTAAGCTAATTAAAATCAAGTGAAACTCCAAATAGCCATATCTCGTTAATGGTAAGTTGGTTTTTGTATTATTACCACTCTACGAAAAGAAAAATCATCATCTTGGTATTATGGAAGTGGTTTCAGACCCAAATTCGGCTCTTATCAAAAGTTATAGGCCATACAAGATTTTCAGAGTCAAAATCTTCCAATAAAAATTCTAAGGGTGGAAAATGGCTCCAATAGTCATTTCCTAAAATCATAGAATCATACGACCTTATATAAGAATAATATTAATATTCTACAATCCTTTGATACGTAGAATTCAGATTGTAACAACTTTAGATAAAGGAAAGAAAATTGGGGTAGAAAAAGAATAGAGTAGTGATGGAGAAGAAGTAAGTCGTGAGAGCAATGGAAATTCTATTGAAGTTATCTCTAGTGGTCTCTTCGAATTTGAATGGCCTCGAGCCTACTCAATCGCTAGATTAACCTCTCAAAATTAAAAAAAGACTAGAGGGAAAACTAAGCAAAAACATAAAACCTTTGGAGGCTAGAATGGACAAGGTAGAAAAGAAGCTAGATGGAATCAAATCCCTTCTTGGAAAGATTTAAAAGAAACTTAGTGGGAGATCTTGGTCTACCTCACCAACCACTCCTCCACCAACTTAAGATGATCCTTGTGTACTTGATAGTGCATATTATGCATTATAAACTCAAGACATGAGTAGAGATATTCTTAGAAAACATGAAGGGCCAGTGGTTGGATAACATGGGATTGGAGGTACATTTCTTTAATACGTCTTTTAATTCAAAATCATATAGTAACTTTTATTATGTTTTTTCATACTTAGGTGTTTTGGAGTCTTTGCATTGCATTTGGACTTTGTGGTTTGCATAAATATTGTGTTTTTCATTTCACTTGTGTTGTTAAGATTTGTACTTGTGTTGTAATATATGGTACTTTTGGTTCTTATAGTTACGACATTGGATATATTTTGACATATGTGATTGTGGTTTAATTTGTCACATAATATGCATTTTTTGACATAGGTGAAATAAAATGTGATATGCGTCATTTTACTCTCTTATACTTTGATTTTTCTCCCATATCCTATACTTTTTCTTGATGACAAAGGGGAGAAAAGCTAGGCATATCGATAAGGGGAGTAAAATAAACTTTATATATTTATCTCATTATATAAATGTATAATTCTCATCATCAAAAATGGGGAGAATATTAAATCCTACCATTTTGTGTTTTGAAGAGACAACTATAAATTGAAATATATGTTGTATAAGTTGATTTTTCAGAATTAATAATCTATAAAGGCTAAGGCAAACTACTAAGGAAGATTGCTTGATGATTGTAGATTTAGAAAAGTAGAGTCATCATGTTTTGTAAGTCTTAGAAATACCTGTATAATTTCCTTTGATGATGACACATACAAAATTCTTTATATATATATATATAACTACTTTAAATATTTAACAATGACTATTTTGCATAAAAAAATTTTCATAGTATATCACGGTTTCTACAGGGAGTCAGACTCTGAATAAAAAATCCAGATGTCTAATTAAAGGCTTTTCGAACTACTTCCTCTCTGTTTAAAACCCTATAAGAAACAGATGTCTAAAATTTTTTTTCAGACATTAAAATAAAAAGTCAAATGCTTTAATATTGCTTTTAGACATCTAAAAACTTGATGCTTTATATTTTTAAAGTCTTAGACGTTCAGACGTCTAAAAAAAATTGATCAAACATTTGATGATTCTTCCAAACATCTGAACAAGGCCAAATTTGAATTGATTCTTTTTTGTGTAAAATCCATAGAAATTCAGATGTTTGGGCCCTATACTCAGACATCTGAATTCCTACAATGACTACGTTTTACTTTGAATAGAAGTTTCTTTTTTAAAGGTTATCTTCTTCTACAAATAGTTGCAACTTTTCTAATGGTTATATTTCTTCAAATAGAACATTTCAAATGCTATAAATTAATATTTCTTTTGAAATTTTGAATAACTCTTACTTACTTTGTTTTATATACTTTGTATTTTCAATGGTTTCAAAAGCTTTCAAAACAATCTTTTTACTTTGTAAATCAATACATTCAAGTCATAATCATCAAAGGAGATTAAAGGAAGGGTGTATATAAAGTTACTTATCATTTTTATCAGAGAACCTAATAAGTCAAAGCCAAATTTATTTATAAAAAGTGAAGTCATATCGGTGATTGTAACGTCTTACCTTTTGGACTCCCAAATGTCGACACTAATACATCCATGTTATTCGTGTGTCGAGGACTCAGATACCGAAAAGACAAATAATTAGGGTAAAATAAAAAGAAAAAGAAACAGAACAAGAAAGAATGACACAATATCAGAATCTCACAGCGGAATGATAATATATAACATCAAAAATTAGTACAAAACTATCACTCTAAGATTTAAGGCATTTTAGAGTTACAATTCTAAATACTATCATCAGTCTGGAAAGTTATAACAGTCGGTCCTCACAGAAGCTGATATGTACAATATAGTATTGCATTGGAAATAAAAATACTATGGCAGGTGAAGCATCCAGCTCATCTCCGGATCCAGAACATCCAACTAAAACCTGCCTTTCTCAAACTACTCAAAAGAGCACACGAGGAATTTAGGGAAAACAAAAATCACATGTCAGATATAAGTCTGGTATGAGAAACTCAAGAAATATGTGTATATCATATAACAGTACTTTTGAGACTGCATGGAATGCCGTAATGGTTATACCTTCAATAGAACCAATCATCTAATAAGTACATAAGTTGATATATTAAATAATGTCTAGGGTAAAGAATATAAATATATAACATAGTCGGAATGGTTACATTGATTACATTTAACAGCATATTAGAGGGTACAATTAAAACCGATAAGGGACGTTCGCATAATCGATTTTCGATGGAAATCCCTTTGATCAAGCCGAAATCCAATCTCCATGCAAAATGATTAGAAAACACCTTTTGATCGCTATATATCCCTAGATAAAATATACCATAAGGTAAACACAAACAGTCCATCGTCCGAACATAAACATGAACAACGTGAACCAAATATTATCAACTCCCATCGGCAAACACTCGATAAGTATCTCTAGATATGGATTTGATAATACCTTGATGCGAGTCAGCTAAACCCCAGGTTGTGCAGCCTACTCTGCCTTTAGCCATTTTCAATGTCGAGGTCACGTTCGGCATCTTTCACACGAGTCTTCATCACTTGAACAAAACACGAATCCCCAATTGGATTCCACATTTCGAATAGATTTCGAAACTACAAATGGATTCCAGAGTCTTGAACAAATCCACTTCCAAGAGATAGAACACGTATCTCAGTCTTGAAGTGGTTTTTGATAAGTAAAACGCTTACCGATTCCAGTCTCTTTAAGACTGAATTAACGAATTTGGTCATATTCAACCATAATGAGGACGATCGCTTATGGAAACTAAGTCTCGTGTACTTATCACATTTTCAATATTTTCATCTTGCACCATTCCTCGATCAAGAGTGAAGCTGGTAGGTTAGAGCTCTATTGCTCATATCCTTACTCGAACATCGGTCTTAACTCCCATAAAGAGACAAACCTACTTCATCAGCTTTTAGTGCTAAGCATACGATTAAACATTTTCCGTAAACGAGTAAACATACCAAGCACGATCAAGTCATACAAATCACGAGTAATTCACATAAGCGACTTCTAATCCCCTTTTTGTTTAATTAATCTTTTACCAATTTCTACTATTCATCTATACTCCCTTTAATACTTCTAAAAGTATTCATATACTTGTCCAAAATGGTATAAGTATATTCACAAATCATTAACCAGATTTCTTACTTTAAACCTTTACTTTTTCTATCTTTTGCCAAAAGATTCCATACTTATAAATTCCTTCAAAATATCCATTTTAAGGATCTAAGTACTTCACAAATCCATTCAAAAACGTTTAAGACTAATGTTACTTAGATGTTGTTACTACAAACCCAAAACCATTTCACTTATGCTTTTCTTTAAAACATTCTTTTAAAGATCTATTTATATTCATAAGTATAATAAAAAAATAGTTAAAAACAAATGTTATTAACACATTGTCACAACAAACCCAAAACCATTCCATACTTCCATTATCTTCAAAACATTCTTTTAAAGATCTAATATTTGGTTAAGTTCGATAGTCCACCAATCGACTATCCAGTTAAAACTGATCACTTGTAGAAATCACGATTCATATACTTAACTCGTTTCTGACATTCCAACTTATACTATCTCTTGTTCAAAAGTGAAGCCAGGTAAGTTAGACATTGGTTGCATATCAAAGCCTTACCTAGACACTTTATTCTTGAATCTTACATATAGAAAAGTCTACCTCGTTGGCTTTTGGTGTAAGTATATTATTAATGACTTCCATAAATGAATAAGAAATCAGCATGATCAACACATTTCCGACATTCCTGACTTAACTATTCCTCAGTTAAGAGGGAAGCTGTAGGTTAGAGCACTGTTGCTCACATCCCTACTCGAACATCGATCTTAACTCTCATAAATAGATAAGCCTACTTCGTCAGCTTTTAGCATTAAGCAAAGTTAATTGCTTTTCGAACAAATAAGTAAATAACAAGATTAACACGTTTTTGATATTCCAACTTAACTATTCCTCAGTCAACATCAAAGTCAGTAAGTTAGAGCTCTATTGCTCATATTCCTACTCGAATATCAATCTAAACTCTCATAAATAGAGAAGCCTACCACATCAACTTTTAATGTTAAGCATAGTTAATTACCTTTTTCAAACTTATATATACTTTAAAAATGCTTATAAATAGGTTTTAAATATCTATGTAAAATATTACTTGAAAATAACTAATTTATAATTTGATAAAAACATGTTTTATAATTTAAAACCTCTCTTCTTCCAAAATTCATAAATAAATATTAATAATGTATTTAAACTTCAAACTAACTTTCAAATACTAAAAAATATGTTAGGAAACAACCCTAAAAATATTCTTGAGAAATCCCAAATTTAAATATCATGTTTAAACACTTAAAACCATAAGCAACTTATTACGGCATTTATAAATGATGTTAAAAGTCCTTGTTAAAGTGCAACATAGAAAAGCATGATCTTTGTGACCAGTTTCCATCATTTTAGCAAGTGATTTGAGACTTGAAATTTTTATAGTAAGTACTATCCTTAGGTTACTTAAAAACCATAGAAAGAGCCCTTAAGAATATTTTCTAATTTATTTACAAAAATTCCCGAAAACTAGACATCTTAAAGTGCTCATTTAGCGACCTACTTCTCCCTAAAACTTTTTGCAGCTTTGGTTCATAATTTCTATAACTTTCCAAACCATTTCTTTACTATCCCATACACCAAAATATGTGTAGAGAACAACCAAACCAAATCATCCCAAGTTAAGTTCAAAATTCTTCACTTTACACAAGTTAAAGTTAAGGGATATCGAAGTGCACTTATAGTGACTATTCTCGCTTCAAATACTTTTAAACATACTTCAATTCAACACACAAATCAAACAATCATTTACATCAAGTCAAGGCTACACTACATGTTCAAAAGGATAATAGAAGTGATGTTATACAGTATAAAGTTGTCATTTGCTTTCAAAAGCAAGAGGGGTCCAAAGTTTATAACTTTACTTAGTTAATGTCACTTTAACTTTTATATTTCAACCACACAACATATATACACAATAAATACATATAAGATAATGAGATAACTTACTTAGATCCAAGCCAAACACATGCTCAAGCACAACCAAACTCAAGAACAATTCCTACCATCTTTAAACACATAAAGATCCGACCTTTAGCACAAAAATCACAAAAACAAGCTCTCATCCTCCTTCCATGCTCACGGCCCAAGCTAGATTCCACCTCCTCTTCATTTTTCTTCCACTTTGACATTAGATCTAAGCTTCCTAAGGTGTTTCAAGTGTTGGAGAATGTTTGGCGAAGTTTGGAGAAGATTTGAGTTAATTAGAGAAAATTAGTGAAGAACAAAGTGGATTAGTGCTAATCCACTTCTACCATTTTCAAGTTTTTATTACATTTCAAGCTTTTGGAAATTAAGAAACCCTTAAGGGTGTATTTATATGTTTGTATAAGGGGTCATTATCACCTTATACCTTCTATGAAAGGTCATAAAGGAGCCTCCCTCTAACATGCCACCTTTACACCTTTACTTCTTTACTTAAAACTTAAGACTTTCCATAAAAGCTCATTTTCAAAATATCTTCTATGACATCACCCATGACATCATCAAAAACTTTGTTTCCATAAATGATAAAATATTTTTATTTCATTTTAGTGATTTTTTAAGCAATAAATGTATGCAAAAAAGTTTGAACAACTTCTAAGGAGTAAAAAGTCGTTTATCGATAAAACGATTTTCAGTCACATCATCGATATTTCTTCAAAGCTTTTTTTTTGTAAATATTTTTTTGAAACAATTTTACCATCATTCCTTATGATTTAAAAAGGGGTTAATAAGGTTATTAAATCACTTTAATAACATTTAATCCATGATTAAAATATTTAAATAATTCAGATATTCAAATACGAAGTGTCCGAAATTCTGGGTTATTACAGTGATCTTCAGCCAATGTGTCGAAGTCTTGTTCAGTTGTTCAGGTAGTCTTATAGAAATCCATTCCTTTAGATAAAGTGAGGGTTATTTAGTGAAATTCATGGAGTTTGGGACTGGACGTAGGATGGGAAGTCTGAACCAGTATAAAAATCAATGGTGTATTTTGATGCTCTTTATTTACTAGTCTGTTTCCATATTTAGTTTGAATTATATTTTTCATATTACTAGATCCTTAGGCACTTCCGTGTATAAGTTCAAAACATCAACCGAAGATGTTTGAAGCTTTTGGAGGAATGTAGAGTGAATAAAAATACCTTCAGTTGATGGTAGGTCCGAACCCGTAGGAGAAGCTTATCCTGGAGATGGAACTTTAGATGATATTTGCCCCTTTTTAAATATTAGCAATAATAAGGAACTAGGAGGAGAATGAATGTAGCATGGTACATATTCTTTATTAGATTTGGTGGAGGGAGGTTCAATTGATGAATGAGGTAGAGACGTGATACATCTGCGACCTTAGAGATGGCTGTTAGAATTATATTAATGGTCATAAGAGGATCCTATATTGACTGACCTTGAAGAGCTACAACCATCTCCATAACTGGAAGATGGAAGGAAATCTTAATGGTCGTTTGCTGCTCTTCCTTAGTTGAACATTGTTTTCTACCTTCTTCAGGGCATCTAAATCCTTAAGGCAAAAAATTCTTCTAAAATACTAACTTTTACGAATGAGATCCCTTTCTATTCAACCCTTCTTCTCTCTTTTTCCATTATTTTATCATGGATATCAACAAAAACCCTAGGGGTACTCCTCCTCTATCCATGCCAAGTGTTTCATTCAAAAGATGTTCATATAGAACTTGAAGATGGTGGAGTCAATCTCCTCGATGGAAGTTTCTCTGTCCGTCTAGACTTGTGCTAGTTGGTTTTGCAAATTTTCCATGGTGGCCTTTAACTCCTCATTTCCTGATGAAAGCTTAAGAACCATATTGGCATCATCTTTATAATTTCAAGATCGGTTTTAAGATGGGTCATGTCCAGGTTAAGAATGGTAAGGTAAGCTTCAAATTTAATGATGTTGGCATTGAGTTGTTCAACTTCTTTTGCTAAGTCATCACTTTAAATGAGCGCTAGCTCAAACTATTGGTTCACGAGTTCAATCCTGGGATTTTGTGCCTTAATCTCTCCTTCAAGCTTTTCTTTCTCCTATACTCAAACCTTTTCATTCTCTTTTATTATACTCTCCAAAGTATCTATCTCTCTCTTTAGAGAGTTTATTAGCTTGTGATCTTCTTCTATGTCTCTCTTTTTTTTGTTCACAATAGTCGATTCAAAGATTTAATTTGGCTGAGTTGTTTCACCACCCTTCTCCAAGTTTGGTATTGATAATCAGAGCATCAATGATTTCATAAGCATCGTTTATCTTGTATGCCAAAATTTCATTTATGCTATAGGAAAACTTGAGCCCGATGAGGTCCAAGTCGGGATACTTGAGTTGCATGGATGTGAGGGTAGAATTAAAGGATAGGGAGTCGAAGAGGTCGTTGGAGGAGTAACTCCATTATTTGGTCTCTTCTATCAAGTGTTGGAAGAGGTGGTAAAAGGATCGAGCATAGTAGTTGGTTGGGAGGATGGAATTAAGCGACTAGGAAGGTGCTTGCCCTTTTAAGTGGGGCAGGCGAGGAAGAAGTAGTAAAAGAAGAAACATGCATAGAGGTGTGGGGGAGATCCTCTAGTCATGTGGGAGAACGCCTTGTTGGATAGCGATTTCTCTTAGGATAAGAGACTATAAAGTGATAGGATAAGAGACTGTAAAGTGATAGGATGGAGACGGGCGTTTGATTAATTGAAGCTCGTACCATGAGGTGAGCGTAGATGCGCATCGTACTCATGATCGTACTCATTGTGCCCATAGTCGTATTATACAATAACCCAACTTTCTATACTTGTGTAATAAATTATTTATATCAAGTTCAATTTTTGGATAATTTTACTTTTGAAAATATATTTTATTGGGTTAAAATCATTCGATAAAGGAGTTTTTTTAATAAATTGTATTAGTGAATAAATTAATTTCAAAGTAATAACTATAATAATATATTAAACTAAAATATAATATTTACAATGAATATAAAAATTATGTTGAAGATAATTGTTATATAATCGAAATAGATGAAAGAAATTTATTTGACATTAATAAAAAATAAACAAATCAGTGAAGGTAAAATAATTATCGAATTTAAATTGTTTGTATAATCTATTGAAATATATCCGTTTAAATGGTGAATTCAATCTAATTGAAATTATATATTTACAAATAGATGAAAGAATTACTTTTGTGTAAAAGAAGAAATCGTTAATTGTAACTAAAAGAGTTAAAATGGAAAAAATATTATATATGGACTTGAGTGAAAAATGAAGAAGGAAATATTAATAAGAAATTAAAGTAACTCATCTTATCTCCTTAATTCTAGAAGGATCTACTTTCATCTCAATGCCTTGGCCCAAAAACCACACCTGTTTCCGTATCTCTTTAATCTCTCAACCTTAACCCCCCTTACGGTCGCACAAAATCAAAACAATAGAATAAAATAAAGAAAAGTATATTTAAAAAAAGGGTCAATGAAAGGAAATAAAGGTCGCATGCTCCGATCGTCGATGCCACAAGCATGAGAGGCGAGAAGTAGCAGCGCCGATAGGAGCAGGCGGTATGGCAGGATAAGTCGTGGTCTAGAGTGCGACCCGGGTTTGTGATGATGTTGTCATTGGTAGTTGGTTGCTATGTGCGGCTAAAGGCGAAGGTGAATAAGGAGTATTGGTGTTTGTGTGCCAGCTAGGGATTGAAGCATTAATGGTTTGATCAGTCTTTGCTTGGAAAATGAGGTAAATAAATTTCTTTACTCACAACTATGATCTAGTATATGATTTACTTTTCTAGTTTCAAAATGATTGTTGCAATGATGAATTATTTTGGTACAAATTAGTTGGTTAAAATTGAGATGACTGTCGTTGTTTTATTGTTATTGGATGGATTTTGCTTGTTTATTGATGTTCATGCATCAATATATAAGTATATAAGTAGTTTATGGATAAATTAGACTGGAATTTGTGTCTGGACTTGATTAAAAGAGCAAAATTGGTTTAAATGCTTTCGAAATATTTCTATGAACTTTTTGAAGTATACATATTATTTTTAAAAGAGAATATTTTGGAATTTAATTATTTAAATGATTTTTATAAAAGGAAAAAGTTAATAAATTTGTGGTGATAATTTAATTTTGTTGATGTGGAAATAAAGAAAAGAGGAAAAGTTTTTGAAGTAAATGTTTTGATCCTATGAAATTTAAATCATCTTCGGAAATTGAGAATTTAGTATTAATTTATAAATAGAAATAAAGTTTTATGTTTAAAGTATATTTTATATAAATTATTTTAAAGGTATTAAGATATTTGGTATAAAATAAAGAGAAGTGAAATAAATTTATAAATAAATTTATGAATAGATATTTATTTTCATAGGATTAAAAGAAATGTTTAAAGGCATATTCTTTTATAAAGAGATTTAAAATAAGGAATTCCAATTATAAATAAAATTTTAAGGAATATTCTTTTATAAATAAAGTTGTTACATAATTTTTGTTCGAAAAGTCCTTTTTGGTGTTATTTAAAACTAAGGAAAAGAATATATTAGTATCATAAATTTTTTTTTTCAAAGGTGGTTCAAAAATGTTTAGAAGTAAATAAAGAATTTAAATATTGACTTTGAACATTGAACATTTGAGGTTTGGAAATGTTTTGGATAAAAAAATGTTTTTTGGAAAAATAAATATAATGTAATTTTAACTTTGGGGTATTAAATAAATTTTTAGATTATAAAACTCCTTTATAAATGTTTTTAAAGAATTAAAGTTGGTTTTATATCGTACGAATTGTTCTAAAAAGTAATTTGGCGATTTTGAAATTAAGGGTTTAAAAGATGACCTTCTTTATAAATAAAGAAGAGGATTTAAATTATTGAAGACTAGAATTAAATAAAGATTTTTGGATGAAGTAAGAATTTTATAATTAAAAAACTTCTTTGAATGTTTACTTTGATGTTTGAAATTTTAATAAGATTCTGGAAATGAGTAATTTTGAACGAAACCCCTCTTTGGTCAATAGTTGGTTGAATGATGTGTAATTCTATATTGTGAGAATACTGAATAAACGGATTAATAATACCGAGTGGTATGGGACATTCTGTAATATTTGTCAGGTTATTCCTTTGACTGATTGTATACAATATTGTATGTTCATATTGAGTGTAACTTACAAGCATTTAGTAAATGATTAGGTAACACCGAGTCGTATGGGACACTCAAGTGATATTTGTTCGATTACCTTTGAAAGTAAATGTTACTCTCATTAGTAATATGGGGCCAGGAGTTCATGGTATCGTCAAGAGGTGACTCTTTTATAGAGATTAGTAGCCGAGAGTCTATTACTCTCTAAGCACTACAAGATGAAGTTATGTTAGGAATTTATGGATTCATTTCGTAGGACTAACTAGTCGAGAAATGTTATTTACTCTTAGGGCTAGTAGTCAGAGGTTTTATTATGTTAAGATGCTCTCATTTGGACACATGGAGTCGAGAGTGCTTATTATTTCTCTTATTAGGACTCATCTAGTTGAGAGTATTTGTCATGAATCTTCGTCATAGGGTTCACACCACTATGGAGATCATGTGATTAGTACCCGCCAAATAGACTAGTATCCATCCTAGTGGTCCAAATTATAGGATCGTCCCCAGGATCGCTGATGTCAATTTCATAAGTTGATGAAGTTGAGGCTGAGGGATTTTTCTCTCGTTGGAGCCATTGCCTAGATGTCACATAGGATCAACAGTCTGTTACCAAGGGAAAGTAGGAGTCATGACCAATGCACATCATAGCCTTGCAAACATGTTTATGACATGCTATGGTTATGAGTGTCATGATTCTGCGAGTAACCAATGGACTGTAGGAAATAGGTTGCAATCATTAGGGTTTCTGGAACAGTGCCACGGTACGTTAGTTTCCCATCTGGATAACTTAGGTAGATCCATTTTTGATGAGTTATTTGTTGTTGTTACTTCACCAGAGACAATGATTATAACACATTTGAGACTTGCTACATCCTCATATTTCACCTAAGACAGCCTAATCCTAGACCAGCTGCATAGGCTGCATGTGGTCTTTCCATATGACATTAGAGACTAGCTGTGTGCTTGTCTGTCATTCTCAATTGAGCAAATGGTCAAGAGATATTCTAATGTAGTTTATTATATCTATCTCTTAGGGCCATTCAGTCTAAAATTCCTCCCTCTCATAAAGACAATTGGTCGAGATCGATAATTGTTTTTGTTAGTGTGTTTTATCATATTTGTCGTCAACATCGTGAGTCCGCATATCATATTATTTGTGTATCTCCTAAGGCCATGCAGTCAAGAGCTCGCTTCTCTTACTAGGACAGATGGTCGTGATATACATTACTGGATGTTGTATTTAGATAGTAGTATGGTTGTTTAGTTGTTATTTCACCCATATTACTCTCGTGCTATTTGATGTGGTGATTACTTATTCTTTACACTAGGTAGTATTATATTTGCATGATATTGGATGATGTGGATATATATTTGAGATGTTAATATTTTGCCTTGAGTTATATTTCTTTATACCATGCCAGTTGTTATTATATGTTGACGCCCCCATTCTAGACATAGTCTGACCTGTATGTTATTTATATAATACTTGGGTCAGTCTGAGACATTCCAAGTTCAGGGATGAAGTGACCAACTTGTGATTGTGGGGCATAGTTGGAGGCTAGTTTATTAGTCGTTTGGCATATCATTATTTATTTACATAGCCTCATATATGTTGATGATGTTAAGATATATGTATTGGACATATACGTTGCGTTCATTCGATAGATAGTAGGCATTTGACTCTGTGTTCTTTGTGATTTATTTTATATTGTGTATTGTTATACCTTGGAAAACACATGGTTATTGATTTTTGTCATTACCGAGTATGCAGATGTAAAGATCCCATGGCTATGCCCATATATTAAAAAACTTTATAAATAATGTCGTCTAATAATACAGAGAATACGGCTTGTTAAGGGCGACCGACTGTGAATATATCTTTAAACTAACACTGACATGTCATACTTGTGATGACCCGGAATTTTAGCAATATTATTTTGATAAGTATTTAATCCATTTGAATAAAATACAAGCTTTCATAAATAAGATTTTGGGCATTTACCGGTTATATATGTGTATTGTAAAGGAAATGTTGATTTGAAAATTTAAATAGGATCTTTCAAAGATATTTAAAATTTAATTTACTTTACTTAATGAAATCAAAGGGCTCTATATTATTGACACTTGATATAATATATGCAAATCAAGGTAATGTAAATAATAATGCTTAAAATGGAGTAAATCTTATCAATACAAAATATAAGATAACGCTAGTATAAACAAATATATGGTGGAATAAACATTGATGGGAAATACATATCTTAGTCAAGTAACATATTAATGTACTTAAGAAAATTTAAAAAAAAAAGAAGAAGACAGGTTATACATATACGCTCACGAAAACAAATCAGGTTGTACAAACGAAGAAATAATGTTAAGTACGAAATGAAACAAGAACAAACTATACATATATGTATGCTAAGAAGATAGAGTATTCACAACATATATGCAAAATATCTTTGCACAGAAAATGTTTAGCCGAGATAAGTATAAGCTTGTAGTGCAAGCCAAAGGTAATAAATGCAGCACACCTTTTTTCATTTCAGCCAACAATTTGGAGAAAAAAATCTCTGGCCAGAAGATAAACAAATATATTTCCAGTACAAAGAAGTGTCTGGTATTAGTATCACAGCCTGTACACTTCTCTTTTATACATCCTCTCATATTTTCATTTCGAGTATCAAAAGGAAACTAAGATCATATAAATAAAAATAGTATGGCAACCTGGAAAACAAAATTCAGCAACTAAATATAGTATCATCATCAAAACAAGAATTGGAAAAAAATCAAGCTTACAGCTTTTCAACATCAGGAGGTTGCTCTGTTCATCTTCTTTAAAACAGGTGAGCAAACTACACCTTTTTATAGCTAAAATTTGTTCTCTGTTCAAGCATTTTTCTGGGAGAAATCTAAACCCAATATCCTCTGTTTTTTTTTATGCCAGTGAGTAAACTATCTTTTAATAATTTAAATCTGTTTGAATTCTTGGTGTTCGTGGTAAATACTGGATGTTAAGTTGTGGAAAAGATTCACATGAATGTAAATATGCTTGCACATGTAGATGAATGATGTTCTATATCCATATAAATCTCTCTGTTGATATTAACAGGTTAAACAAATTCAATAAATTCAGAAAGGAAATCATATCTCCCTATATAAACAAATTCATGTGATAATCTTTAAGTGAAAGTTGGTTGTATTTACCTAATTCAATTTTCAAAAATATGTTTAAGCATGAATAACGAGTAGGATTGCGGGTAGAAGATAATTACAGTAAAAATCATTTAAAATCAAGAAATTCGAGTATCTCGATTTCAAGTTTTGATTTTGTAAACAAATTCGTGTTTGAAAATAATGAATTTAGATAAAGGAATCAGGATTTTTAAGCTTGTGGTTGTCGAGATATTACGAGTTGAACGGAAAACTTGTTTCCACCAAACTCGGGCGAACCAATCAATGGTGAAGGTCGATTTTCGGCCAGAGGGTAGCTGCAAGGGTGGGTTGCTCGGGAAAAATGCTGCTGATTTTTTGTTTGTTTGTTGGATTGATCAGGGGAGGTGAAACTAGGGTTTAAGGTCGCGAGAATATGTGTTTGGGTTTTGGGTTCGTATACACTCGAGACTGCATCGAGCGTGGCCAGGTGAGACGTGGTTGTACCTGAGGCATGAACGAAGGCGGGGACGAAGGCACGACGTTTTCTGGTGGTCGAGATTGCTTGGGCGAGGTGATTTTGACGAGAGTAGAAGTTCGAGTGTTCGAACAGGAGCTCGATTTCGCCTTGAGGCCGTTTGAGTCGAATCGACAGTTGCTTTCGTATGTGGTAGTGATGCGAGACTCGCCGGAGGGTGTGTGGCTCGCCGGAGCGTTGGCTGGACGTGTGCACGGTGCACGGGATGTCAGGAGTATCAGTTTTGGTGCTGTAGGAAATAGAAAGGAGATAGGAAGAAGAAGAGAAGAGATTGGGACTGGGTTTTGAACGTGGGCCGGTGGGCTCGTTTGTAAATTTTGAAATAAAACTCAAATTTTCTCAAACCCATTTCAAAGCAAATTTATATTTAAGGTTAAAATGCTATGAACCTAAAATTTATATTATTGAGAAATGTTGAGTATTTTGAACTTAATTTAATTAAGTATAAATTAAGATAAAATGTTTTTAAACATGTATTAATTAAAAACTAAGTAATTAACGTAAATGTTTTATTTTGGAAGTTAGTCAAGGTTTTTCTGGTTAATGATTACTTTAATTAATAAGGTAATTAAAGTTAAACTAATTAATAATTTGGGGTTAATTAATTTATAAAGGTTTAAGGATTAATTAATTGTTAATTAAGAATTAGTTAGGGTTTAGTATAATTACTTAGGGTAATTTATGAAGTGTAATTACTTAATGAAGTAATTAATGGACAATTACAGGCTGTATTTTATCAATGGGTAATTACGTGAGGGAAAGTAATTAAAGAATAATTACTTAGTGGAAGTAATTGAGTGATAATTATTCAGCATAATTAATTAATTAAGAGGTTAGTTAATTAATGTAAGTAAATAAGAATAATTAATTACTGAATGAGATTAATCAAGGTCGATAAAAGAATGTGGTAAATTAATTAAAGGCCTATTACTGAATGTAATTAGAGAGGATAATTAGGGAATGATTAATTAATGGTTTGTAATTAATTTTGTTAAGTAATCAAGATTAAAAATGATTGAAGTAATTAATTTGATGTAATTAGGAATGTGTGATTAAGAAATCTTGCTTATGAATGATGGATTGATATTTCTGATATGAAGTGTGTGTGATATGATGTTTGGCTTGAACAGTGATTATATAGTTACCTGTCGATGATGAACCAATGTAAAAAGGGTGACATCTTATATTTAAAGGATGAATTGTGTTTCACTTGAATAACTTGGGTTAGGATGACATTGGATTCGAAGAGTCCGGAGTCGGGTATTAGTTAATATCTGAAACCACTTCGATTCTTTATAAATTGATATATGAAATCAATAAACTGAAATGAAAGATTTAAGTGAATTGGGCCATTTGATCAGTTTTGGTACTTAGAAATTGATGTGTGGAATAAGTGATGTCTATAACAAACTGTGAATTTGTAATTTGAGACGAGTTACCCCGGGTTTTATATAAGTTTTATGCTGTTGTATTCCATGTTAGATGGGTTTACTCATGCTGGTTTCCAGCCTGACCCGGGTGTTACTTTGATGTAATGCTCGGGTCAGACCGAGTATTACAGATTTTCAGGTAAGGACGTTCTGGAGCTCAGGAGGAGTGCTGGATGGCAGGACGTATGGAGTGATTCCGCTGTGACTATTATTTTTGATTATCCGACACATATTTGATTTATATATGACCATTGTTGTGTATTGGAATAAAACTCTGATGTATTAAAATGTAATCGACAGATATAGTAATCTTTTGTAAACTGTTATTATTTACTATTATATTTTATCCGCTGCGAATGTGAGATGTTGATGTTTCTGTTCTTCTTCTTCTACCTCTTTCTTCTTTTTCATAACTATCTGGAATTTTCGGGTTCGTAAAATTCCGGGTCGTTACAGTTGGTATCAGAGCGAGGTTAAGCGAAACCTTGGCTCTGGTGGGGGATACTCATTAAGGATAGGGTCAATAGTACCCTAGAATGAGTTGGGTATGTATATATATATATGAGAGAACGTACTTGTTATTTTCCTATATAAAGATTTTAAATGGTTTTAAAGGTAAATGATTTTATATAAAGTTATATTTGATATATATAAAGCAATATTCCTTAACCAATAAATATTAAGGTAATTGGCTGTTAAATTATTGGAATTAAATTAAGTGGTAATAGAAATACAACCAATTTGAAATTAAAGATGAGTTGAAATGGATTTAAACTAGAATAGAATGGTTGTTGCATTTAATAATGAAATGTTGCTAATGAGTAAGCAAAATGAAATGTTTTAGGGAAGTAAAACATTTGGATAAGTATGATTTATAAATTGGAAGTGAAGATGATCTAAAATTGTGAAGTTTTAAAATCCGGGTTCAGAATTTGAAAATTGTTTCAAAGTAATAAAGGAATTTGTTTTGGATCTAAGAGACCAAAGGTGGATTAAAATTTGAGGAACAAGCATGATAATAAATATGGTTTGAAATAAACTCTAAATGTTGAGTTTTAAATTTGGAACGGGATGTGATACCCAAAGTGATAAGTTTTTGAACTTATAAGATTATTAATGTGAAGTTAAAATTTGAAATGGAAATTCAAATTTGGTATGGTTGGCATGAATAAGTAAAATGGAATTTAACTTTAGAAAAGTTAAATAAGTTAACAAGCAACCTGAATTGAAATTCCAAGATGAAATTGGGAGTTTGAGTAATCTCAAAATGGGTTTGAGATCCCAAAAATTGGTAATGGATGGATGATTTAAAATAAATTGGATAATATCATCCTATTGTTATTAATAATCTTTGAATTGTGAATTGGACCTGTTTAAATGAATGAAAAATGAAGTATGGTAATATATCCATTATTGAGAAAAAAGGGTATTAACTTTAATTTGAAATTAAGGATATGGAATTACTTTGAATTGCAAATTTGAGTGTTAAGAATTGAATTTAAATGGATTAAGAACTGATTTCAACACTGGAAGATAAAATTTGGTAATAAATTAAAATTTTAAGATAATATTGTTTTGAACTCTTATTTGAACTTCGAAATAAGTTAAGTAAAGATAATTTAAAATGGAATTTTGAGAATTGGACTCAGAATTAAATTGTTTAAAGATTTGGATTATTGATAAAGGTAAATCTGATTTAAGAGGTTAAATCAACCTTTGGAAATTTAACTCGAATTTATATAATTCGAGATGGTTTAAAATTTGAAATTGGAATTGAATTCATTCAAAATTGAATATGATTCGAATCAATTGGATTAAAGACTAAAGATATATAAGTTTCAAATTTAAATGGAAAATTTGGTGTAGATTAAATTGGAATAATTTGAAATTAAAGTGGGTTCAATTGTTATTAGTCCGAATTGATTGGAATAATTTGAAGTTATAATTAAAGTTGAATGAGTTTAAAAATCAAATGGAATTTGATTTGAAATTGGAAAGAAATTGAGGATAATTCAACTTGAATTTTTGGGGTTGAATCAATTTCAGTGGAAATTGAAGTTATTTGAATTAGAAATTGGGTCAATTTAAATGGAAATTTAAATTGAATTGAAGAGGAAGTGAACGGTTTTGACTCGGGATTATTTTCAATATAAATTGTTTTAATATAAACTGTTTTAAATCTATTTCCCTATCTATTTAGTATATATATAACCTACTTTCCAAACCTCGAACTATTTTATACTTATTAAATAATTATTTGGGCTATTTAACCATTTTTCAATTGTTTTCTAAACTTATTACTATTTTTCATGTATTTCACAAATTAATCACTAATTACAATTATTTTGCAATTATCCACGATTTCTGAAACTATTTAACTGTTTTTCAACTATTTTATTTTTAGTTAACTATTTTACAGCTATTTTGCAAATTAATAATTATTTTTCAACTACTTATCTATTTTTAATTTTTTCAAGCTATATTTCTAAATTTAAGTTGGTCGGAGTCCAAACTGTTATTGAGTAAATACCCAATTGAGGTAGGAATTGAGGTGATAATCCAAATGGGGATTAAAGCAATTGTGAGTAAGTAAATGAAAATCAAAGTGAATGTGAATAGAAAGGAAAATTGAATTGATAAATAATCAATGAAAATATATACATAGGATGTGCCTATATTATTCTATTCGCATAGTGGTTTGATCTAGATTCGAGCACAGAATTTCGAGATAGTATTATCAATCCGAGTTGGGATTTTCCGCTCGATTTTCGACGGCGAACCTGGATATGGATTATTGATTGGTTCTGGATGTTCTCTATCATAGTAGAGCTATGCAAGGAGAATGACGGTTTCTGATCAAGAAACCAGATCTGAGTCCGCACTAGGAAGTCGGGTGGACAATACTAGTTCGGAAGTGAAATTGTGTGATCGAGTGAGCGATCAGATTGGTATTGCGTACGGATGATATGTGGACATCGTACGAGTTTGAACGAAATTGTTATTGAATTGAAGATAAGGATTGTAATATGATTTTTGAAATGGAAGTAAATTTTGAGAAATATACAATAAATAAAGGTGAAAATGGAATATCTTTATGGTTAAAATTTACTTTATCAAAGTAAATAAGTTGGCAAATGACTTTATAAGTAATCTAATTTGAATATTGATTTGGAATAAACAAAGTTACGTATCTTTGTTATATATATGATAAAACTCCCCTTGTTGAATCTTTTGCCAGAAGAAAAGGGTTTTGAAAGTATTTGAAATATAAAAGTGAATTTATACAAGTATGAAGAGATTCAAAAAAAAAAAAAAAAAAAAAAAATTCCCAAGGCTACTATATATATATATATGTATATATAAAGACTTTTGTGAAAATGACTTTGAGGAAAGGTTTTTGGAACCTTTGAATTTTGGAAAGGGCTTTTGATTTTTGGGAAAATCAATATTGGAATTTGGAAAGCCTGATTTGTGAATTATCGATTTTGGGAATCGATTTTGTGTAAAGGGAGCTTTATATGGAATTCATACTAGGTGTATGATTTGGAATATACTATATGTGTATAGTATAAAGTGTTTTGAGATTGGCTCTGGGAAAAAAGGCGCTCCCTTGAAATGAACTTCTCAGGAGTGCCACAGGGTGGTACTGCCTTGAGCCTCTAAGGGAGAGATTCTAAAGTTGATCCTGTGAGGAGTCCGGACAAAACTAGTTCCTGAGGATTATTGTGTAGCGAAAGTCGAGGGGCTGGTGCCCACAGAGGCATTTGGGTTATGCTGTGACGATAGTGTAACTCGATGTCACTGCGATCTACTGCAGACCATAGCGAAAGTCGTGTGTGCCGCTGAGAGCCAACAGTCTATGTTTGATTTTATATCGGTAGACTGCGACACTATGGTAACATAGCGAAAGTCTTGTGTGCCGCTGAGAGCCAACAGTCTATGTTTGATTTTATATCGGTAGACTGCGACACTATGGTAACATAGCGAAAGTCTTGTGTGCCGCTGAGAGCCAACAGTCTGCGTTTGATTCTATATCGGTAGACTGAGACCTATGTGGAAGTGGAGAAGTTTCATTTTGACAGCGTAATCGTGTGTGCCGATGAGAGCCAACAGTTACATGGACTTTTGCTGTGACGGCAACGTAACCCTGGGTGTAACTGCGATCTGTTGTGGGTTCTATGGTGTAAACAGTTACATGGACTTTTGCTGCGACGACAACGTAACCCAGGATGTAACTGTGACCATGGATGGGTGTGATGATTTCCAGAGCATTCTCACCAGAGATATTTCCTCTATTTTCGAAACTGTTTTCTATATTTTCAATAGAATTATTTTTCAAAATATTTTTCACTGGATGTTGAAAATAGGTCTGCCAAGTACCTATAGATTTTCAGTCCTACGCCTGATCAACGTATGACCGAATTTCTGTGAGAACAAGGATGGACTTGTCGAAACATCGAGTTATAAAAGTATTTTTATAAAAACTATTTTAGAAATATTATATAGATTTTTTTTAAATGATCAAGGAATATTTATTTGATTTTAAGCATTTAAATAATTCTGGCTTCGTTCCTTTTCGAGGACGAAAAGTTCTAAGGGGGAAGGAATGTGATGACCCGGAATTTTAGCAATATTATTTTGATAAGTATTTAATCCATTTGAATAAAATACAAGCTTTCATAAATAAGATTTTGGGCATTTACCGGTTATATATGTGTATTGTAAAGGAAATGTTGATTTGAAAATTTAAATAGGATCTTTCAAAGATATTTAAAATTTAATTTACTTTACTTAATGAAATCAAAGGGCTCTATATTATTGACACTTGATATAATATATGCAAATCAAGGTAATGTAAATAATAATGCTTAAAATGGAGTAAATCTTATCAATACAAAATATAAGATAACGCTAGTATAAACAAATATATGGTGGAATAAACATTGATGGGAAATACATATCTTAGTCAAGTAACATATTAATGTACTTAAGAAAATTTAAAAAAAAAAGAAGAAGACAGGTTATACATATACGCTCACGAAAACAAATCAGGTTGTACAAACGAAGAAATAATGTTAAGTACGAAATGAAACAAGAACAAACTATACATATATGTATGCTAAGAAGATAGAGTATTCACAACATATATGCAAAATATCTTTGCACAGAAAATGTTTAGCCGAGATAAGTATAAGCTTGTAGTGCAAGCCAAAGGTAATAAATGCAGCACACCTTTTTTCATTTCAGCCAACAATTTGGAGAAAAAAATCTCTGGCCAGAAGATAAACAAATATATTTCCAGTACAAAGAAGTGTCTGGTATTAGTATCACAGCCTGTACACTTCTCTTTTATACATCCTCTCATATTTTCATTTCGAGTATCAAAAGGAAACTAAGATCATATAAATAAAAATAGTATGGCAACCTGGAAAACAAAATTCAGCAACTAAATATAGTATCATCATCAAAACAAGAATTGGAAAAAAATCAAGCTTACAGCTTTTCAACATCAGGAGGTTGCTCTGTTCATCTTCTTTAAAACAGGTGAGCAAACTACACCTTTTTATAGCTAAAATTTGTTCTCTGTTCAAGCATTTTTCTGGGAGAAATCTAAACCCAATATCCTCTGTTTTTTTTTTATGCCAGTGAGTAAACTATCTTTTAATAATTTAAATCTGTTTGAATTCTTGGTGTTCGTGGTAAATACTGGATGTTAAGTTGTGGAAAAGATTCACATGAATGTAAATATGCTTGCACATGTAGATGAATGATGTTCTATATCCATATAAATCTCTCTGTTGATATTAACAGGTTAAACAAATTCAATAAATTCAGAAAGGAAATCATATCTCCCTATATAAACAAATTCATGTGATAATCTTTAAGTGAAAGTTGGTTGTATTTACCTAATTCAATTTTCAAAAATATGTTTAAGCATGAATAACGAGTAGGATTGCGGGTAGAAGATAATTACAGTAAAAATCATTTAAAATCAGGAAATTCGAGTATCTCGATTTCAAGTTTTGATTTTGTAAACAAATTCGTGTTTGAAAATAATGAATTTAGATAAAGGAATCAGGATTTTTAAGCTTGTGGTTGTCGAGATATTACGAGTTGAACGGAAAACTTGTTTCCACCAAACTCGGGCGAACCAATCAATGGTGAAGGTCGATTTTCGGCCAGAGGGTAGCTGCAAGGGTGGGTTGCTCGGGAAAAATGCTGCTGATTTTTTGTTTGTTTGTTGGATTGATCAGGGGAGGTGAAACTAGGGTTTAAGGTCGCGAGAATATGTGTTTGGGTTTTGGGTTCGTATACACTCGAGACTGCATCGAGCGTGGCCAGGTGAGACGTGGTTGTACCTGAGGCATGAACGAAGGCGGGGACGAAGGCACGACGTTTTCTGGTGGTCGAGATTGCTTGGGCGAGGTGATTTTGACGAGAGTAGAAGTTCGAGTGTTCGAACAGGAGCTCGATTTCGCCTTGAGGCCGTTTGAGTCGAATCGACAGTTGCTTTCGTATGTGGTAGTGATGCGAGACTCGCCGGAGGGTGTGTGGCTCGCCGGAGCGTTGGCTGGACGTGTGCACGGTGCACGGGATGTCAGGAGTATCAGTTTTGGTGCTGTAGGAAATAGAAAGGAGATAGGAAGAAGAAGAGAAGAGATTGGGACTGGGTTTTGAACGTGGGCCGGTGGGCTCGTTTGTAAATTTTGAAATAAAACTCAAATTTTCTCAAACCCATTTCAAAGCAAATTTATATTTAAGGTTAAAATGCTATGAACCTAAAATTTATATTATTGAGAAATGTTGAGTATTTTGAACTTAATTTAATTAAGTATAAATTAAGATAAAATGTTTTTAAACATGTATTAATTAAAAACTAAGTAATTAACGTAAATGTTTTATTTTGGAAGTTAGTCAAGGTTTTTCTGGTTAATGATTACTTTAATTAATAAGGTAATTAAAGTTAAACTAATTAATAATTTGGGGTTAATTAATTTATAAAGGTTTAAGGATTAATTAATTGTTAATTAAGAATTAGTTAGGGTTTAGTATAATTACTTAGGGTAATTTATGAAGTGTAATTACTTAATGAAGTAATTAATGGACAATTACAGGCTGTATTTTATCAATGGGTAATTACGTGAGGGAAAGTAATTAAAGAATAATTACTTAGTGGAAGTAATTGAGTGATAATTATTCAGCATAATTAATTAATTAAGAGGTTAGTTAATTAATGTAAGTAAATAAGAATAATTAATTACTGAATGAGATTAATCAAGGTCGATAAAAGAATGTGGTAAATTAATTAAAGGCCTATTACTGAATGTAATTAGAGAGGATAATTAGGGAATGATTAATTAATGGTTTGTAATTAATTTTGTTAAGTAATCAAGATTAAAAATGATTGAAGTAATTAATTTGATGTAATTAGGAATGTGTGATTAAGAAATCTTGCTTATGAATGATGGATTGATATTTCTGATATGAAGTGTGTGTGATATGATGTTTGGCTTGAACAGTGATTATATAGTTACCTGTCGATGATGAACCAATGTAAAAAGGGTGACATCTTATATTTAAAGGATGAATTGTGTTTCACTTGAATAACTTGGGTTAGGATGACATTGGATTCGAAGAGTCCGGAGTCGGGTATTAGTTAATATCTGAAACCACTTCGATTCTTTATAAATTGATATATGAAATCAATAAACTGAAATGAAAGATTTAAGTGAATTGGGCCATTTGATCAGTTTTGGTACTTAGAAATTGATGTGTGGAATAAGTGATGTCTATAACAAACTGTGAATTTGTAATTTGAGACGAGTTACCCCGGGTTTTATATAAGTTTTATGCTGTTGTATTCCATGTTAGATGGGTTTACTCATGCTGGTTTCCAGCCTGACCCGGGTGTTACTTTGATGTAATGCTCGGGTCAGACCGAGTATTACAGATTTTCAGGTAAGGACGTTCTGGAGCTCAGGAGGAGTGCTGGATGGCAGGACGTATGGAGTGATTCCGCTGTGACTATTATTTTTGATTATCCGACACATATTTGATTTATATATGACCATTGTTGTGTATTGGAATAAAACTCTGATGTATTAAAATGTAATCGACAGATATAGTAATCTTTTGTAAACTGTTATTATTTACTATTATATTTTATCCGCTGCGAATGTGAGATGTTGATGTTTCTGTTCTTCTTCTTCTACCTCTTTCTTCTTTTTCATAACTATCTGGAATTTTCGGGTTCGTAAAATTCCGGGTCGTTACAGTCATACTTATAGTTTTTTTAATCTTTGGAATAAAATTTGACATGTACAATCTCAGTCCAAAGAAATAAGCACATCGGTTTCTCAAAATCAGAACAACATATCATATAATATAGTAATCACAGATCATAGTGGAATAATAAACCTCGTATTCATATACCAAACCGAGAGTATCAAATATAACACTATACTCGCATAATATACATCTGGTACAAATCTCTAAATCAAATATACATCTCATAAAAAAACACGGATCCTAAATGAGATAAACTAAAAGTCAAAAATGTTTATCTCCTTGCCAGCATAACCCTCCAAATACCATCCTGTCCTATAATCTGAAAAGTCTCGGCCAAACCCGAGCATTAAAATAACACCTGGGTCAGACTAACTCCTTTGTTTAACAACCTGTCTTGTAATTAACAATAGGGTTGTTACAGTAGATGTGAGTTATATAAGAGTTTGAAAAAACATATCGGTGTTAGCCTAAAGGAATATTCATGTATGATAACCCAATATCACCTTATCTATTCTATTATATATAAAGTTAAATATATGACTTTTCAGTATCAATTCTCGCATTCCTTCTCAGGTTGTTTACTGGATTCTCCTTCGTTTATGTTTCATTTTTCATTTTCACCATTTACTTAATTTATTTTTCTCTTCAAACATTAAACCTACGTATTATTGTTGTCTCCTCAACTTACATTCACTACAAAACAATACTCTTTCTACAATGGGCAATACCCATTACAATAGGGGTTTCGCAATGGGCCAACACCCATCTTATTATGCGTGTTGTAATAGACTCAAAAGATTTTACAATGGTTTAAAACCGTTGTAAAAGCCCGTTGTAGTAAACATTTTTACAACGGTCCAAAGCCTTTGCAATAGAGTCTTTTACAACGAGCATGGACCGTTGCATTATGCCCCGACAACAAAAAGCATTGACTGTTGTAATAGATATCTTTTACAACTGTTTTTGCCCATTGTTAAAAAATGGAAAACTAAAAAAAATATAGCATTGGTGCAGCATGTATGCAGATCTTACTCCCAATTGCTATAAAGACAAAACGAATCATATGTTCACATGATTTATAAAGTCTTAATATAATTATAAATCACTGTCATTCAAGCCAAAACTAGTATAAAAAAGCTGAATACAAACAATACAAATGATAATTACAATGGTCTCACTTCTTTTCCTCCCTTTCTGTAATGAGCCTTCGTTTCAAGTTTTTGCCACCACTGCGAAGAGAGGTATCAGTTCTTTTTCTTCAACATCAAATCCTCCCAATGCTGATTATGGTAAAAAAACAAATGTTGTTACATCTTTACAATTAACTGACGTGCTAACTAGTATTATTGAAATGTGAGTTCCTGTACTTGCTCGTGTAAATACTTGATGCAATTGAGTCTAGAAGAACCGATGCAACATCTGCTTGATATTTGAAAGAAATAGACATCAGATTATCGGTACATCTAGTTTTACATAATGTATTATATCGATATGGTATGAGTTGAAGGAATACCTTCCTAAAAGGCGAAACAAGTTGTTGAAGTCAACTAATATTTTCTGCAGCCCTGGCTGTAGGTGTTTGTATCAGTATTGAATACATCAATTTCACAACTGCTAAATATACATTATTTTCTATGCATTTTAATTTTTTTTATCTTTGGTACCATATATAAGTGTTTTTTAATACCCTGATGGAGGAAGTGCTTGATTTACCAATCTTAGAATTCTTACTCAATCTTGTTTCCAAACTATTCCCACTTCTTTCCATTGCTTCCTCTTCCACATTCCATTGTCTAGAAAAAATAAACTTAAATCATAAATAAATAAATATAAAAAATAAAATTTGTCCAAGGCTTCAACCTTAAAATAAAATTAAACCATAAAATCTGTATAGTGCACAATGATGGACCCAAGTAGCAGACACCATCATGGACTTACTATAAATATGTACATAGTGCAAATTATACAACACACAATGTTTTATTTTGTATATACCACAAAATATAGTACATTAATCTTCATTCTTCAGCATCAAAGTATATAAGCTTATATGTAGGGTTAATCTTGTAAGCAAAATAAGTAGGCAAGATTAATCAAGTTATAGGGGTAAATGAAAAGATAAAGGACAAAGGGGCTTATAATTTGATATACATACCTGTCGCATTGAATTCTTGGATTCCACTAGAAGGGACGAACAAAGTTATTACGACAATCGCAAGGAACATTCTGAAATCTATTGCTTCTTCTCAATGCAGAATTCTGATTCACTACACACCTTAGATCCTTCAACCTCTATGTTCATCGCAACTACATCCTGCAACTTCAACAGCGCCCAAACAAAATGTTTTATAGTGGTTCGGCGTACTTCGGCCTAAGTTCGCTCTAAAAAAGTTTCCTTTTATTTATACTTTAAACTACAATTACAGTCCGAATAATAGCCTTAGAATAACAATGGAAGAAGAAGAGAGCTAGCCAAAAAAAGAAGATTTAAAATGAGTGCCACTCCCGTTGTATTTATAGGGGAAGATTGACAAATGTCCAGCTGAAAATCCGCGTGTAGAAGACCAAGGATTGGATGAACCCACTCACCAAAATTAGAGCCCATCTGGGCCATCCTACAGGATGGCACCGATCCCTGTAGATGTTAAATGGAGGTCGGCGATCCCTACTGGTGATCCCCCATGATGTCCTCTTCGTGTTTCGATAATTGTTTGTATAGCTGCCTTGGTGAAATTTGATGATATTGATTGATTTTCGTAGGGTTGAGCTGCTGAGTTGAGTGTCCATATCCATAGTGATCTGATCTGATCCCCTGCCTATGGAAGTAATATGATCCAATCCTCTGCCTAGGGGAAGTGTTAATCCATACTTAGCCAATTCCAAGACGTCATTCGTTTGAATCCAGTCGACTATCATCCACAGACTTGTTTATAAGTGATTTCCGAACTTGATAATCGTCTCTTCGGGCTTCCGTTTTGCCAAATCCATGGTATCATGGCCCTGTTAAAAGGCAGGATAACATTTGCCCCCAAAACATGGATTGTAAAAGGAAGGCGTGTTTTGAATTTCCGTAAGTCCGAAGTCCAAAATCCATCGACAACTGAATATTCCAATCCAGAATCCATTCCTTTGCTAACCCAAATCACCATGAGCCATCCCCTGTTCGCCTGGGAGTTAGTTTTTGCATGTCGAATCCTTAGTTTCTTTGAACTGTTAGTGAAATCTACGACTGCTCTGATTCGATAGTCAATTTTAAAACCATTCCAAATCCATGACCTCATCAAATAATTTGCCGATACCAAGGTCTCATCGGACCAATAGTCTGGTAGTCTCTCTGGACCGATTTGTGATCTCTTTAGACCCTTGCTATGTTCAATCCAAACTTAATGATGAGTAGGCCAATCCTGTCACTCTCCGATGAAGCGACTTACCCCTTGCACTCCGGTAGGACATTTAGCAATGTAAATATGAACCATGGCCTCTCCAGGCCGACCATGGTCTCTACAAACCCTTGCTGGACCCCACTACTATATAGCGAGAAAGGCACAACGATAAGAAGGTCGGTCCTGTCGCTATCCGGCAAAGCGGCCTACTTCTTGCACTACGATTCCGTCTCTTCGTTCAGTACAAAACACAATCTTTAGGATTTTATTCTTCGACCTCGATTCCCTAGTCGAGGATTTAATACATGAAGTACGAGTCCATCAAGTCGATCTCCGATGAAGGGACACGCACCTTGGGGTTATTGCCCTATCTCACCTGTTGGACAACCATGACCTTTTTTTCATCGCATTAATGCGGATTTAAGTGTTCTAAAGTCCATTTATTAAATTATATATTATTAAATTTAAGTTCTTTCAACCGGAAACCAAATGTTGGCTCTCCGGGCATAGCGGTTCATCATTATCTTAGAGCATGCCTAGGGACCAACCTCGATCCCATACATGTGTAAGTGACTTAGCCGTTTTATTATGGAGTTTATTATTTAATTATTTCATGCCATTCCAATCAAGAGATGACGATCTATGACCTTGATCCAAGGCCATTTCCATTGGACACAGACGGTGGCCGCTCTTGTTCCACTGCCGCAGCCCGAGACCTCACGTACTGTGGCAGCCGATTATTCCTCATGTATTCCTCAACCATATCCTTCAATAGCCTACAGTCATTTGTATCATGTCCATCCGGCTCATGGAATAAGTAGTATTTCCCTAATGTTCGTTCACGTTTGTGGGTTCTCTCCTTACCGGTTTTCGGTACGGAAGTCGTCCTCGAGTATCCAAATAAATCTTCTCCAAAGTCTCATTTAAATATGTATAAGAAGAGAATTTTAGTTCTCTCCTTTGTCGCTTCGAACCTTCGAAACCATCATCCATCTTCCACTTTCCTTTGTCCATGCCCGAATCTTCTTCAGATGGTCCTCCGTCCCTTACTATATTAACCTCCTTTTCTCTATCAGCCTTGGCATATTTCTGTCGTAGGAACCTCTCAGCCTCAAGATGAAATTCCCCAAGATCCATCGAAGGATCCCTTTTCAGTGCTACCTTAAAATCCATGTTATCAACTATCCCTGATGTTGGCGCCATCAAAACCATCGATGGATCGGGCCAAAGCACCGAAGCAACTATCGCATTAAACCTTATTAAGAAATTCCTAAGGGCTTTCCCAGCCATCTACTTCATCATCATCAACATCATCACGTTCTTGGGTCTCATGATGTGGACTCGAAATTGCCTCATGAACTTATCCTCCATCTCCGTCCAAGTACCAATGGAACCGTTCTCCAATTTCCTAAACCATGGTGCAGCTATATTTACTAAGTACAGGGGAAACATCACGTCATCACTTCCTCCGATGCGCCCAGCACTTCCATATGCCTCATATACCTCATCAGATGAATAATGGGATCTATTTTTCCATCATATGTTTCCAGTGTTTGTAACTTACACTCTAGTGGATTCCTAGCAAACCTGATATTAGGAGTGAATGGACTACTATTCACATCTTCCAAATCCCTGTTCACCAATCCTCTTCTCATAGCTCATCTGATCATCTCTGCAAACCTGTCACTATCATCCAAAGGTAGCCTCTAATCCATATTACCAGCCTTCCCTCTGATTCCATGAGGGTATTACGAAACATACTCCTTCAAACGTGCATCCGCATTTCGATCAACATCAACCCGCACAACACCAACCACTGGCCTACCGACATTCCAACTTACCTAACCCGGGGGCATGCCCCCAACCTTGGGGGTTCAATATTGACCCCTCTAGGGGGATTGGAGTTGATCCCCTGATATTGGTGGGGGGCTACCCCCGGCTGCTCTAGTGCGATCTCCTACCAGTTGGCTACATTCGCATGATTCTGATTTAGATTTCTAACAGCTCCTGCTACTCCATCCCCCTGATCCAAATTTTTAGCAGTTCCTATCGCTCCTAATCCTTGGTTTTATGTTCCAGTAGCTCCTACTACTCTAACCTATCCAATTTGCTTGAGGAAATTCTACATCATCTCCTCTTGCCTCTTCATCATCCGCTCATGCATCGCCTCCATCAAAGCCTCCATCTCGCTCCTAGTGATGTGAATGGAGGGTTGACTAGTCCCAACTCTTGAGGATGCCTCCTAACTCCCTCCATGGCGACTCCTATCTGCCATTGGCCTCCTTGCTAATTTCCTAGCCAGTGCCTCCTAAATCCAAGTATCCAAACGTCCAAATCCAAGATCGTAGCTTCCAAATCCGCGAGAAAGTCCTCTCAATGAAGGCACCAAAATGTTAGCATCAAAAATGGCTATTGAATCGACGACATTTCTATCGAGTTAGAAAATTGCAGAAAAACTGTAGTAAAAATATTAACCACAAGTGCACGGCGTACAATTCTATGATCACATAAATCCCTTCTCATGATCACATAAATCAACACATTGAAATTATGATCTTTCTTTTTTGGTCATTTGTGAATTTAGTTGATGTGTTTATCATAAGTATGGTCAATTTGTGCTATTAATTAGCCCAACATAAACCATCAAACTTTAATACACTATTCAAACCACTTGTTAACTCTCATGAAAATGATATGAAGTTAAAAATAAAATCTATTCTAAGCAAGATCTATTTAATATTGATTAGTAATTAGACCATCACATTTTGATTTTAAAATCCACTTCATTACCAATATCATATGTACAAGAAGAGGTAATTTGTGTTTATGTTTGTTTAAGCATAGCCTATTTGGTGTCAACAACATAGGCTATTAAATTCAAAGTTAAACAACAGAATTTTTACCACATCAAACATTTCATTAAGCACAAAAAGATCATAGATTAGCAAATATGTTCAATCTACATGATTAGGAGAGCTTCATTACCCCTAAATTGAAAGGGTTTAGCTTCTCATATTTGTTATCATGTCAACAAATGTAGATTGCAACATGGAACAAAAACAAAAGAAAAAAGAGAGCTAATTAATTTGCACGAAAAGAAATCTACTCTACTTGCAAGAAATAAAACTACACTAATTGCATAAAGTAAAGAACAAGATTTAAAAGAGCATGAAATCAACTTGCATAAATAAAATTACATAAGAGAAAAAGGTTAAGAAGCCATGAAAGAGAGAAAGAGAGTTTATATTTACAATTTATGTCTACAACTAAACTAACTAAAGAGGAGGTGCTAAGAGCTTCATTACATGAAACATAAGGTGTATTTATACAAGCCTAAAACCCTAATCCATATTTTAGGATGATACCCAAAATGCCCCTTAAGAAGTGTGGCCACCAAGTATCATTAGCAAGTAATTAATCCTCCATTAAGTGTAAATGTGCTTTTAATCCCCACTAACATGTGCATTAGCTCCTAATTGTAGATCTTGGTAAGTGGGTAGGTGGGGTCCTCCATGTTGCATGAATTGATTTATTTCTTCATTCTTTTGTTTTCTTCTCTTGTGCATGCATATTTTCATGAAGCCTCTTCCTCGTTGAATCCAAATTCCTACAAAACAACATTAAAATGTGCAATTAAATTTTGTCAAATTAAATCATACACAAATATGATGATTTTATCCCCATGTAGATGCATGAATGGTGACTAGAAAGCATTTTTGAAATTTGATTTTGGACATGTAAAAACACCCAATTATGATCATTATTTAATTAAAAAAATATTAAATATGCGAGTATAAATATACACTTTTACGTGCACATCAAATACCCTCACACTTATCTTTTTATTTGTCCTCGAATAAACTAAAACTAAGATAAATCTGTTTTCGTAGAAAACACGATTGCATTGAGCATATGCAACAAGCCGTTAAACCTCTAGGTGCCCCTAGTAGGACGAGTGTTGTCTCATGAGGGTTTTCAACGGATACTACCCAAAAAATCCAAATGCAATATGAAACATTCCTAAATGCAATATTTATTAACAAAGATATGGATGCAAGTTTTTTATTTACAAATGAAGAATTTACTTTCAAATTGACACAAATAAGTTAAATATAAGTTTTGGTCATCATCATGAAATTTTAGTCATTTTACTCGTCAAAACATCCAACAAAAATTAAGTTATCATAACAATTAGACTCTAGTTTGGTTAGTTGTTTCAGTTGATAACATAGTGTAACTATGAAATAGATCCTTAGTTGATTATCAAAGTTTTTCAAACTGGTGTTTTTATTTCTTTTTGAATAACAAGTCAAATCAAACAAATAAAAATAGTGCTTGGATTTTAATTGCTTACTCTCTCTTTATTTGAAAATTTTATTGATATTAACAATATATACATATGCCTAACTCAAAAAACTGAGGCCAGATATGTCACCCATGCACTGCCTTGCGGGCTTATGTGAGGGCAATACAGAGCATGGCGAGTGTACACACAAGTATGTACGCCTATCGACTCTAGGCGTTATTAATGAAAGAATTTTTATATACATACACCTAACTCAGATAAACTGAGGCCAGATATACCGATCATGCACTGCCTTTCGGGCTTACGTGAGAAGGGTACAGAGCGTGGCGAGTGTACACACTTACGTGTGAACACATGATTCTAGGTGTTTCTTATTTTCACAAAAACTATTTTTTCTATGTTATATATATATATGTATATATTGTTTTTTTTAAGATAAAGTTTTGCAAAATCATCTTAGCGCCGCTTAACTTAGAAGATCAAAAATGTTATAGCCTTTACTTTAAATCAACCACTCTTTTAAACAAAGATTTCAATTAGGATATACTTCATAATTATCACACGTGAATCTTCCTATATACTAGTTAAACCATAGTTACTTGTAATTAAACTTTATTTTTATTTTTGTTGAGACAAATAAATTTTCAAAAATTTTAATTTAATAACTAAAAACATATATTTATCCCATAGTGTTTCTTCAAAAGTAAATCAATATGCTAAAAAAAATTTGTTTTGGGATTTTTTAGTTTTTTTTATTTTGAGTTTTGGAAAGAAAATGAAAAAAATAAACCATGAAAATCAAAAATGAAGATGAGACTCCTCCCCACACTTAATTTTGACTATATCCCCACAGTCAACCCAAGTGAAATTCACAACTTAAGAGTTTGGTGTGAAATTATATGGATCGTATTGATTTTCACAACTATTGTAAAATTCATGCGGGTAGGAAAATTTGGACAATTTCAAGAATGTTTTCTTTTATATAAAGGAAAAATATTTACCAAAAAGAACTTATTTTTCAAAAGGGAAATTTGATTTTTGTTTTTTTTTGGATTTTCAAAAAAATTTCCTTTTTATGTTTTTTTTGTGTTTGAAAAGATTATATATTTTTTTGAATTTTTGTTTTTCCAAAAAAAACTAACTTAATTTTTTTTTTGCTTTTGATTGAAAATTTTCAAAGGAAAGGATTTTAAAACTAAGCTAAGGAAAATTTACAATTTTTTTGGTTTTGGATTTTGAACTGTTATTATTTTTTTAATATGCATGAACTAATGCAACAAAATGAATGCAAGGACTTAATTACAAATTTTCTATCCTAAGTAGCTCCTAACCCAAAATTGTGTAATCGCACTTTGTCTTAATCCAACAAGATAGTTCTTAGCCAGGTAACGGACATGAGTTATCGATGCACCACGAATCACCTTAGCAATGCAACCGAAGGTTTAAGTACTTCAGAGAAACAATTAGTATAATATTTATGAATCATCATAATATTTATAACTGATTATTGCTCTGCCATATCCTAGACACCAAGAATATAAATTGTCGAAAGAAAACAACTCATCAAGATACAATTAAGCCCTAGGTGAGCTCGTGACTCCCTTAAGTTCGATGTCTAACTGTTATTAATAGCAAATTTTAAGATGAAATGCAATTTGTGGGCCAAGGAAGGTGTAATGAAATCTCCCACCTTATGTGGATTTGGGTGTTGCCCTTAGAAAAGAAAGTTAAGATGAAATGAATGCAAAACAGATATTAAATGTGATTTTAACTAAGCAACTACGAATGAAATTTGATTTTTGTTTTTGTTTTTGAAATTTTTTAAAATGCAAGCAACCGACAATGCAAAGCAAATAAAAACAAGGGATAAGGGCACAATACCAGAGAGTGCAGAATTATTAGCAATTTATTTTAAAGCGGTAAATTTATTTTATATAAGTAAGCGAGCAAAGCAATTATTTTTAGCAAGCAAGTCCTCTCCTTATCTGCTTTGGCAACCTGACAAAGAGAACAAATACTAACACAAATGAAAATGAAAACAATTTTTTTTACTTATTTTTTTTTCTTTTAAAAGAAAACTAAAAACAAAGGTAATATTTTTTTAGAAGAAAAACAGATGACAAAATACTTAAAACTTGGACTAAATAAACAAAAGGACATAATTAAAAAAAATTAAAACAAACCAACAAATTTTCAATCCCGGCCCAATACATAAGCTACAGCCTACTTCTTTTTGTTTCACACGAAAGAATTTCTTCCCACTTCATTAATTGCCCGAATCAATTCCAAAATCAATTCTCAAAATCAATTTTCAAAATCGAAATTAACTCCTAATTTCGCAGCCACTAGTTAACGGCGGAGGTTGTTCGAAGGCGAGAGGGTAGTGATTTGGGAATTCACGATTTGGAAATCGTTGTTTGTGGAGGCCATAAAATTGCTGTGACGAGGGACAGTAGGCGGCGGGATGGTGAAGTTTGATGCAGTGTAGTTTAGGTGTAGATGAGGGTGATGGTGTACAGGTTGATGTATATGCAGTGTAAATGTATGGGGTTGAATGGTGAAGAGGGTGACAGTAGTTTGTATTTGAAGTTGTAGAATGGGGGTGGTTGCAGTTATGGTTAGTTGAACAGAGAAGTGTAGTGGTGAACTTCTCCTCCCAACAGTGGTTGTGGTTTCGGGTTCAGGAGGGTATTGTTGTGGATTAGATGTTGATGTATGTTAGATGGGTAGAGCAGTGGGCAGTATGGTGGAGATAATGATGAGATTGTGGAAGTTCTTGGCAATTGTGGATGTGCAACTAATGCTCAGGGAAGTGAGTAGTGGGTTGAAGTAGTGATGACTACAGCTTTTTTTGATGACGATGGTATTCAGGTGGCAGTAGTTGAAGTATGGTCAGAGATGTATACCTAGGTAGTGAATGTATGTATGTAGTGTAGTTGTTGTGTTTGAGATGGTGCTATGTAGCAGGTTGGTGGCAGTGGTTTTGGCAATGTGATTGTGGTGAAGGTTTAAGAGCACTGTCAGGTGATAGAGGATGTTGTATGGTTTGTGTTGAGATGGAGTTTTGAAGTTTGTGGAGACAGTTAAGTATGGTGAAGTAAGCGATGAAGTGAGTAGGAGTGTTTTGAGAAGAAGTAGAGGGTGGCAACAGTTTGCTTATGGATGGTTGTGGTGATGATCTATGTTGATCGAGGGTGTGATATGATGTATTGAGGCACATAAATTAAGTATGGAAGAGGTTGGTGTAGCAGGCAGAGGAGGGAAGTTGTGGTTGTATGACTGGTTGATAAGTTGGTGGGCAGAGGCAGAAGTGTTTGTATTTGATGTAATGTATTATGGTGGTGTTATGGTTAACCAGTTGCACTATGTTATGTGTTATGGTGGTGTTATGGTGGTGTAGTGGGCATAGGCACAGTTGCACTATGTTATGTGTTATGGTGGTGTGAACAGAGGCAGCATGGGGTTCAAGGAAGGTTAGAAGGCATGGATGAGAAGTGGTTAGTGATATTTTGTTGAGCAACTGCGTAGGGCAGTGGGTAGGGAAGGAGACTGTTGTATGTAAGATGATGGGGTTGATGGTAGCAGTTGTTGTATGTGATGTTCTGTGCAGTGGCAGCTGGGGAACTGCACCACTTAGTGTTGCAGAAGTTTGATGATATGCATGTGACTAGGAAGTTGATGTTGGATGTGTTGATGAAGTATGGTGGCTGGGTAAGGAGTGGTTCACAGTGGGGTATCTGATGTGTTGTGATGGCTGTGAGTGAAGTTTGGTGATTCAAAAGTGTGCAGAGGTTGTTCTGTTGGCTGTGTTGGTGAGAAAGGATTATGTATGTTGCAAGTGTAAGGCAGTGTGCACTTGAGGCAGTGAAGTGTTAGTTGTTGTATGGTTTGATCTGGAGATGGCAGAGGGTGATGAAGTGTTATGTGCAGAGGGAAGGCAGACTAGTGGTGGAAGATAATGGATATATGGGGGTATTTGAATGATAAAGTATGTTGTATAAGTGTTAGCGGCAGAGGATTAGAGGAGTAACACAATATATGTGCACAGATTTTGTGCATAGAGAAATTGGTGGCAGTTTTTAGGTTGAGGCAGAGAATGGAAAAGAGTGGCAAGGCAAGTGAACTATGTTGTTTCAGGTTGGCAATGGCAGAGAGTTGCACTGTGCATAGGTGGTTGATGTGGAGCAGTGGAGCAATTCTGCGATGACACAATTTTTGTGGTGAATGTGTTGTATGTTACTGTGATGTGCAGAGAATTTGTGCACAAAAATGGCAGAAAACAGCGAATAGAAGTGGGCACAGAGAATCAAAGGCAAACGAAGATGAAGAAATGCAGTGTGACGACCGCCATGACCCCTGCACTAAACATAGGAATAATGCGCTGTAAAGTGTGCCAGGCAGCCATGGACGGTTGCCAAGGTAAATTAAACAGTAGAATCTATCGTATTACTCACAGCGCATGGACAAAATACAATAGAATATATATATATATATATATATATAGTGAAGCTTCACAGAATAGAATCTCATCAATAAAACTTCATAATAGTTGAATACAAACATCTGAACAGTCAATACATCAAGCCTCACTGCATATCACTCAGAGAATATACAAGCAGCGGGACATCCAGTACATATAGTAAGAAAATAATATGCAAGCCTCCAGCTCGTCTTTGTCATCAGCATTGTGGAAACTAAAACAACACCTGTCACCTGCTACCTAGTCTGCCCGTCCCAAAATGGACGAACATCCCAAGGCAATAAGAGTTAAAACATAAAGCCTTGAGTCAGACAACAGTCTTAGTGAGCGGTAAATTAACTAACAACATACCAAAAGAGCATGAAGGAAAAAGGAATAGAAATCCAACCCTCCCACTCCACCTCTTTCTACAGTGATAGCCCCCAGACACACACTAAGAAGAAGCAAACATAGTAAAGCATACAATTTAACGTAAAGCAATTATCACTCGAGTCAAGGGCGATGTTTTCCAAGTACAAACCCCCAAGGCCTAAACCAAGATCAGATAAGCACCCAGAAAATACCGCTCTTGAGACCGAATGACGATACAACCAAACATCCATGACTCTGGCTATCACTGTTATCATTGCTTCAATACCACCGTTAATTGAATGACCGGCACATTCTTTCAGTCGTCCGTCAAGGGCTAATGGAAACCCCGGTTCTAGACATAACTCCGCACGTCGTCGTGACCCGTGCCTAGGACTATCGAATCTGCCCAGAGTACTCGACTACCAATCAGTAGCCTTCAGGGACTATCGAATCTGCCCAACGTACTCTTGCTTTGAGCATGCTAGAACCTTCAACGACGATGAGATCTCAACCTTCTAGTCATCCTCCTCGACAACTATTTCCATACTAGCTCAAGCGCCTCTCGAGCAAACCATTATCCTCAAACTCGAACCATTTCACCGAGTTGTCAACATGCTTGGAATGATCCCGTCTGGATTAGACCAAGACTATCTCATACTATGCTTCGCCTCATCTCATCATAGAAAAGCCTCATCTCAACATCATCATCAAATCTATCCATATGAGCTTCATCATCCGCTACATATGCCACGAGCAGCTTTTCCAATTCAAGAGCCTTTCCCTTAGTTTTTGAATCATCTTTGACCATCTTGTCTAAATCAAATCATCAATCCACTAATTTACAACAATCAATCAAGTCAAACGTTAATCCAAGTAATCAAGCATTCAAATATGATCTAATGAACAATTATAACAATAATGGCAATTTCGTAAATAAAGAGTCTAAAGTCTAACAAGCATGAAAACATGAGCAATATCTCTATAATCTTGATGAATGAACTTGCATAGGTTAACATGTAGTAAAATGGATGTCATATCATCGTTAATAGTAGATCTATACTTAGAGTTAAGAAAATGCATGGATTTCACTACTTTAACACAAAATCAAGCCAACGATCCGATATACTCCTTTGGATCCGTGTGAGAGATAATCACCACTCACCAAATCACCTAAACACCCTAAAAGCAACACACTTCAGATCTGGACAGCGAAGGATCTAACTCGATCTATCACAAATCCGCTTCAAACGATGAAATCTCTCTTCGAAGAATGTAGATCTTCAACTTTAACTCTTGGATCTTTGATTTGGATGGAAGGAATCACAAGATTAGAGTGGAGAAAAGAAGTGAAGAAGTGTGGAAGTCGAGCTCTCAAAATGGCAGCACTTCGTCGCTTCGAAATCCGGATCCCAAAAATGAAGAAAAACCCGCCTATTTATAGGCTGATTCCTTAGGTCGTCCGCCTCTTTAAGTCGTCCACGACTTAAGAAAACCCCCGACCTACGACCTAAAAACATTACGACCTAACACTTAACCACTTGCGCGACCTAACATCTGCGCGCGACCTACGACCTAACACACTCAAGCGGCCTAGCAACAATGCCGACCTAACAACCTAACAGAAGCCATGACCTAACTATGTCACGACTTAAGACAATGCGCGACCTACGACTTAAGCATCCACGCGACCTAACTAGGATACGACCTAACGATCTTTGCGACTTAGCTGGGTTACAACTTAACACCTCACGACCTAACTAATCATGCTATAGCGACTCAACGACTTAACTGTCTCCGACCTAAGACTTAGTAGATCTTACGACCTAACCTTAACTCGCTCCTAAGTCGCTCACGACCTATCTCCTTAAGTCGTTAACTCGCCCAGTTCCTATGCCGCTAACTCTTAAGTCGCCGCTTCCCTTAAGTCGCCGATTCTATAGGTCGCTAAACCCCTTAAGTCGTTCACTCGACCTAAGCCACCATACGACCTAACTTCCACACGACTTATCCCCAAAATCCTTAGGTCGCCAACTTCCTTAGGTCGCTCCACCTTCTTAGGTCGTCTACTCCGACCTAACTACTGTACGACCTAGGACTTAGACTATGGATGACTTATCAACAATGCGACCAAATGACAACTGTTTCACGATGTTTCGATCCGTAAAAATACGGGTCGTTACATTCTCTCCCCCTTAGGAATTTCGCCCCCGAAATTCCAAACAAACAAAGCAATCAAAACTATTCTGCATGCCTATCATCCATAGCAATCAACAAACCATGCATCCAATTCTAGCCTAGCATGCAGAATTTTAAAATTAGAACAAGTTACAATGTCGTGAGATGACACGACACCTTAGGGCCATACCTTGAAGAGTTCAGGATGAGCTGCCTTCATCCTCTCTTCCACCTCCCATGTACAGTCGTTATCATCATCACTCCATTGTATCTTGAGCAACCTAACCACCTTCCTCCTAAGCTGTTTCGTGTCGGTTTCCACAACACGAAGCGGCTTACGAGGTCTCTTATCGATTGGATCTACCTCGAAATCTTCACAGCTATCTGCAGAAACCACCGTATTCGAGTCGTGCACATACTTCCGTAGATACGATACATGAAAAACATTGTGCACACCCGACATCTTTTCTGGTAACTCCAATTTGTAGGCGAGCTTTCCAATTCGCTTGATGATCGGAAATGGTCCAACAAATCTCGGAGTAAATTTTCCTTTCTTCCCGAATCGAATAACATTCTTCAGTGGAGAAATCTTCACAAAAACCATATCACCTACGTCGAATTCCAAATCCTTACGACGCTTATCGGCATAACTTTTCTGTTGGTCTTGGGCTGCCTTCATTCGTTGCCGAATGATCTCTATGCAATCTGAAGTCTGTCGAATCATTTCCGGCCCAAGTATCGTCTTTTCTCCTGTTTCCAACCAACATGTCGGAGAGTTACACGGTCTTCCATACAATGCCTCATACGGTGCCATACTAATGCTTGACTGGTAACTGTTATTATATGAAAATTCCACCAAATGAAGGTGATCTTCCCATGATCCTCCGAAATCTAAAACACAAGCTCTAAGAAGATCTTCCAAAACTCGGTTGACTCTCTCAGTCTGACCATCTGTTTGGGGATGATAAGCTGTACTCAAACACAACTCGGTTCCCAAAACTTCCTGAAAGCTCTTCCAAAATCCACTAGTGAACAATGGGTCTCGATCGCTCACTATACTCTTCGGAATACCATGGAATCGAACTATCCACTTAACATACAGTTCTGCCAACTTTGATGTAGTCCTAGTCGATCGAACAGGAATGAATCTTGCACTCTTAGTTAGACGATCTACAATGACCCAAACCCTTCATTTCCCGTTCTGGTTCTAGGTAACCCATCAATAAAGTCCATCGATATTTGCTCCCACTTCCATGTAGGAACTTCCAATGGCTGAAGCAATCCACTAGGCTTCTTCTGTTCGGCTTTTACCAACTGGCAGTTCATGCACTTGGAAATAAAATTTCCAACATCCTTCTTCATACCTTCCCAGTAATAGGTTCTTTTCATATCCTGATACATCTTATTTCCACCTGGATGAATTGTCAGCTTCGAGTGATGACTTTCCTTCAGAACTTCATTTCTCAATTCATCTATATCGGAAACAACTAGTCGTCCTTGCTTTCAAAGCCAACCCTCTCGATCGACCTCGAATCCTTTATCCTTTTCTGGGTCCAATCCAGATTCCAAATCACGGATAATTTTGACAAGCTTATTCGCTTTTGGCTCTCGCCAATCCTTTCCACAAGAGTAGGTCTTATCGATAAGTTTGCCAACATCTCAGGTTCCAATTCACATCTGGGCCTGAAGTCAAATCCAGCTAAATACTCGAGACTCTTCCATTCTGAAAACATGGCTCCCAATCCTGCATGTCTTCGACTTAACGCATCTACCACTGCGTTACCCTTTCCCGGAGTATAGGCTATACCAAAATCATATGATGCCAAAAACTCTAGCCATCGTTGCTACCGAAGATTCAAATCCTTTTGGGAGAAAAGATACTTCAACGACTTATGATCTGTAAACAACTCAAATCGAACTCCCAATAGATAATGTCTCCACATCTTCAGAGCAAATACAATCGCCACCAACTACAAATCATGAGTCGGATAATTCCTTTCATGCGGCTTCAGTTGTCGACTTGCATACGCAACAACTTTATTCTTCTGCATCAACACTGCTCCAACTCCAGTACCACTGGCATCGGTGTAAACCACCATCTCGTCATTTCCACTTGGAATGGTCAAAACAGGAGCACTCGTCAATTGCTCTTTCAGGATTCCGAAAGCTTGCTCACACTTAGCATCCCATCTGAATACTTGATTCTTTTTCGTCAATCCTATTAACGGTGCAGCTACCTTGGAAAAGTCCTTGATAAATCGACGATAGTATCCTGCTAATCCAAGAAAACTTCTCACATCAGATGCATTCTTAGGTCTAACCCAATCCTGGACTGCTGCTATCTTAGCGGGATCAACCGCTATTCCATTTCCAGAGATAATATGGCCTAAGAACCTCACTTCACTCTTCCAGAAGTGACACTTCGAAAACTTAGCCTTCAGCTGATGTTTCCGTAAGATTTCTAAAACAATACGCAAGTGCGTCTTGTGCTCTCCTTCTGTTCTGGAATAAACCAAAATATCATCCACGAACACTAGTACGAACTTGTTCAACTGATCTCTGAACACTCTATTCATAAGATCCACAAAATATGCTGGTGCATTGGTCAATCCAAACGGCATTACCAGCCACTCAAAGAAACCGGATGGTGTCCTGAAAGCAGTCTTCGGCACACTATCCTTAGCCACTCTTAACTGGTGAAATCCCGTGGCCAAATCCATCTGAGAAAACACCTTAGCTTCGTGAAGCTGATCAAACAAGTCATCTATTCTCGGCAATGGATACTTGTTCTTCTTAGTCACTTTATTCAGCTCACGATAATCCACACATAACCTCAACGATCCATCCGCTTTGGTTACAAACACAACTGGTGCACCCCATTCGGACACACTACGCCGAATGAATCCTTTCTGCAAAAGATCGTCAACTTGCACCTTCAACTCTTGCTGTTCCCTAGGCGCCATCCGCCTAAGAGGCATCACAACAGGTCTGGCTCCTTCAACTAAATCGATACGAAACTCGATCTCTCTATGCGGCGGTAACCCTTTGACCTCGTCAAAGACATCCTCAAATCCATTAGCGATTGGCACCGATGACAGTCCATCCCGTGGAACAACCAGCGAATACATGAAGCTCTAAAGACGCATTCCTCATGCTTGCATCGTATCACAACCTTTCGCCCCTCCACATTCTCGACTGTCACCTCCAACCTTTCACAATCAACCTTTGCCGCATACTTCCTAAGCCAGTCCATACCCAAAATAATTCTGAACCCCGCAAAGTTCAGAACAAAACAATCACAAACAAAAGAGCAATCATGACTCGATACAATCAGACCACGGCATAACATACATAAACAAGACGAACCCCCAACTGGATTAGTCACAACCAATGGCCTATCAACAATATCCGGTTCTAAACCCAACCGGCCCACAAGTTCATTACAAACAAAAGAATGCGACGCCCCAGTATCGAACAACACTCTAACTGGAACACCACATATGGAAAGAGTACCTTGCACCACCACACTCTTTCCTTTCTCTTCAGCATTAGGAGCTTTTGTAGACGATGGAACAGCCCCCAAAGCATAAGCTTGCACAATCTGCTTGTCCCTCCTCGGTTCTGGACAATTCTTCTTAACATGCCCTAGCTTGTCACAGTTGTGACACTTCACTGGCAACTTTGGATTCTTGCAATCTCTGGAGAAATGGCCCTTCTGCTGACAATTGTAGCAAGTCACTTTGCCCTTCGGCTTCTTCTGGCCATCCTTACCCTTCTGCTGCTGCTGCTTCCTCTTCTTGTTTCCACCCTGCTGTGGTTTAGACTCTTCCTTGGTCACACCAACAACAGATCCTTCTTTAGGAAATAGATTCTCGTGCCTGAGAGCTTTCTCCACAAGCTTCTCAAATGGATCGTCCAAATGTTCCACCAACTGCCTCCCAAGATAACTGTCCAAGCCTGTCACAAACTTCTCGTTCTTCTGATAAGGAGGTTCAATATACGACCGGGCATACTTGGACAAAGCTTCAAACTCAGAAACATACTCAAGAACTGGTCTTCCACCTTGCTTAAGCTCCACAAACTTCTTGAACAGAACAGACTTCTGAGCTGTAGAAATGAACTTAGCTTCAAATCTAGCTTGGAATTGCTCCCAAGTAATCTCTTCCTCCGAAGTATCAATGGTGATAGAGTTCCACCAATCTGAAGATCTTCCTTGAAGCTGTCTTGATGCAAGCTTCCTTCTAGTTGCATCATCGATTCCCAAATCACCAAAGATCCTTCTACAAGCATCTATCCACCTCTAGACTTCAATGGTTGATTCTGTTCCCAAGAAAACCTTTCCTCCAAGAGCAGTATAATCTTTACACAGCTTAGCAAAATCCACTGTTTTTTGAGTTTGAACTTGAACTCCAACATCTACTGCTGGCCACGAAGCTGGCATCCTTCTCATGATCGAAGTCATCATAGCTTCGAACATAGCAGCATAATCAGCAGCTCCCTCAGTAGCACGGCCTTCCCTAGCAGCTGGTCTCCCTCTTCGACTCATTCTCAATATCTATAAAAAGGAATGGTCAATACACCTTGAGAAACAACTACATAAAGGACTCAAATCTTTCTAAGCTACTATATTATATATAGTAATCATCCATCAAAATACAATTACGTCTCTCATACGTAGTTACATCAGCGAGCGTTGGGTAAAATCGATTAACCAAAGCTCTGATACCAAATGTGACGACCGCCATGACCCCTGCACTAAACATAGGAATAATGCGCTGTAAAGTGTGCCAGGCAGCCATGGACGGTTGCCAAGGTAAATTAAACAGCAGAATCTATCGTATTACTCACAGCGCATGGACAAAATACAATAGAATATATATATAGTGAAGCTTCACATAATAGAATCTCATCAATAAAACTTCATAATAGTTGAATACAAACATCTGAACAGTCAATACATCAAGCCTCACTACATATCACTCAGAAAATATACAAGCAGCGGGACATCCAGTACATATAGTAAGAAAATAATATGCAAGCCTCCAGCTCGTCTTTGTCATCAGCATCGTGGAAACTAAAACAGCACCTGTCACCTGCTACCTAGTCTGCCCGTCCCAAAATGGACGAACAGCCCAAGGCAATAAGAGTTAAAACATAAAGCCTTGAGTCAGACAACAGTCTTAGTGAGCGGTAAATTAACTAACAACATACCAAAAGAGCATGAAGGAAAAAGGAATAGGAATCCAACCCTCTCACTCCACCTCTTTCTACAGTGATAGCCCCCAGACACACACTAAGCAGAAGCAAACATAGCAAAGCATACAATTTAACGTAAAGCAATTATCACTCGAGTCAAAGGCGATGTTTTCCAAGTACAAACCCTCAAGGCCTAAACCAAGATCAGATAAGCACCCAAAAAATACCGCTCTTAAGACCGAATGACGATACAACCAAACATCCATGACTCTGGCTATCACTGTTATCATTGCTTCAATACCACCGTTAATTGAATGACCAGCACATTCTTTCAACCGTCCGTCAAGGACTAATGGAAACCCCGGTTCTAGACATAACTCTGCACGTCGTCGTGACCCGTGCCTAGGACTATCGAATCTGCCCAGAGTACTCGACTACCAATCAGTAGCCTTCAGGGACTATCGAATCTGCCCAACGTACTCTTGCTTTGAGCATGCTAGTTACTTCAACGACGATGAGATCTCAGCCTTCTAGTCATCCTCCTCGACAACTATTTCCATACTAGCTCAAGCGCCTCTCGAGAAAACCATTATCCTCAAACTCGAACCATTTCACCGAGTTGTCAACATGCTTGGAATGATCCCGTCTGGATTAGACCAAGACTATCTCATACTATGCTTCGCCTCATCTCATCATAGCAAAGCCTCATCTCAACATTATCATCAAATCTATCCATATGAGCTTCATCATCCGCTACATATGCCACGAGCAGCTTTTCCAATTCAAGAGTCTTTCCCTTAGTTTTTGAATCATCTTTGACCATCTTGTCTAAATCAAATCATCAATCCACTAATTTACAACAATCAATCAAGTCAAACGTTAATCCAACTAATCAAGCATTCAAATATGATCTAATGAACAATTATAACAATAATGGCAATTTTGTAAATAAAGAGTCTAAAGTCTAACAAGCATGAAAACATGAGCAATATCTCTATAATCTTGATGAATGAACTTGCATAGGTTAACATGTAGTAAAATGGATGTCATATCATCGTTAATAGTAGATCTATACTTAGAGTTAAGAAAATCATGGATTTCACTACTATAACACAAAATCAAGCCAACGATCCGATATACTCCTTTGGATCCGTGTGAGAGATAATCACCACTCACCAAATCACCTAAACACCCTAAAAGCAACACACTTCAGATCTGGACAGCGAAGCATCTAACTTGATCTATCACAAATCCGCTTCAAATGATGAAATCTCTCTTCGAAGAATGTAGATCTTCAACTTTAACTCTTGGATCTTCGATCTTGATCTTCGATTTGGATGGAAGGAATCACAAGATTAGAGTGGAGAAAAGAAGTGAAGAAGTGTGGAAGTTGAGCTCTCAAAATGGCAGCACTTCGTCGCTTCGAAATCCGGATCCCAAAAATGAAGAAAAACCCGCCTATTTATAGGCTGATTCCTTAGGTCGTCCGCCTCTATAAGTCGTCCACGACTTAAGAAAACCCCTGACCTATGACCTAAAAACATTATGACCTAACACTTAACCACTTGTGCGACCTAACATCTGCGCGCGACCTACGACCTAACACACTCAAGCGGCCTAGCAACAGTGCCGACCTAACGACCTAACAGAAGCCACGACCTAACTATGTCACGACTTAAGACAATGCGCGACCTACGACTTAAGCATCCACGCGACCTAACATAAGTCGTGACCTAACTAGGATACGACCTAACGATCTTTGCGACTTAGCTGGGTTACAACTTAACACCTCACGACCTAACTAATCATGCTATAGCGACTCAACGACTTAACTGTCTCCGACCTAAGACTTAGTAGATCTTACGACCTAACCTTAACTCGCTCCTAAGTCGCTCATGACCTATCTCCTTAAGTCGTTAACTCGCCTAGTTCCTATGCCGCTAACTCTTAAGTCGCCGCTTCCCTTAAGTTGCTGATTCTATAGGTCGCTAAACCCCTTAAGTTGTTCACTCGACCTAAGCCACCATACGACCTAACTTCCACATGACTTATCCCCAAAATCCTTAGGTCGCCAACTTCCTTAGGTCGCTCCACCTTCTTAGGTCGTCTACTCCGACCAAACTACTGTACGACCTAGGACTTAGACTATGGATGACTTATCAACAATGCGACCAAATGACAACTGTTTCACGATGTTTCGATCCGTAAAAATATGGGTCGTTACATGCAAATTGTAACGAAAATGAAATGCAAATTGTAAATGAAAAGGAAATAAAATATATTTTTTTGTTCTAAAATTGTGTTTGTTTTTTTATAGAAATGCAAATGCAAAACAAACAAAAAACAAGCACACAAATAGAATCACACAACAAACATACACACAATTTTTTTTTAAAAATGCAACTCAACACAAAAAACAAACACACAATAAAATCAAACGAAAAAAATTCGAAGAGTAAAATTAAAATCAAGTCTACTCCCCGGGAATGGCGCCAAAAATTTGTTGAATCGACGATTTTTCTATCGAATTAGAAAACTGCTGAAAATTTGTAATAAAAATATTAACTGCAAGTGCACGACGTACAATTCTAGTACGTGGCGAGTACGGGTCGATCAGTAGAGGATTGAAGTGATTTAAAAATTCTACTCCATCAAATTAAACCAAACTTGAGATTGTTTTAAGCTAAAAAAATGTAAAAAAAAGCTAACAAAAGAAAGTGAATAAAAATATGAGAGTAGAATGCAATTTAGAGGCAAATCCCTTCTCACGATCACATAAATCAACACATTGAAATCATGATCTCTCTTTTTTGGTCATTTATGAATTTAGTTGATGTGTTTATCATAAATATGGTCTATTTGTGCTATTAATTAGCCCAACATAAACCATCAAACTTTAACACGCTATCCAAACCACTTGTTAACTCTCATGAAAATGATATAAAGTTAAAAATAAAATCTATTCTAAGCAAGATCTATTTACTATTGATTAGTAATTAGACCATCACATTTTGATTTTAAAATCCACTTCAATACCAACATCATATGTACAAGAAGAGGTAATTTGTGTTTATGTTTGTTTAAGCATAGCCTATTTGGTGTCAACAACATAGGCTATTAAATTCAAAGTTAAACAACAAAATTTTTACCACATCAAAATTTTCATTAAGCACAAAAAGAGATCATAGATTAGCAAATATGTTCAATCTACATGATTATGAGAGCTTCATTACCCCTAAATTAAAGGGGTTTAGCTTCTCATATTTGTTATCATGTCAACGGAGGTAGATTGCAACATGGAACAAAAACAAAAGAAAAAAAGAGCTAATTAATTTGCATGAAAATAAATCTACTCTACTTGCAAGAAATAAAATTACACTAATTTCATAAAGTAAAGAACAAGAATTAAAAGAGCATGAAATCAACTTGCATAAATAAAATTACATAAGAGAAAAATGCTAAGAAGTCATGAAAGAGAGAAATAGAGTTTATATTTACAATTTATGCCTACAACTAAACTAACTAAAGAGGAGGTGCTAAGAGCTTCATTACATGAAACATAAGGTGTATTTATACACGCCTAAAACCCTAATCCATATTTTAGGATGATACCCCAAATGCCCCTTAGGAAGTGTAGCCACCAAGTTATCATTAGTAATTAATCATCCATTAAGTGTGCATGTGTTTTTAATCCCCACTAACATGTGCATTAGCTCCTAATTGTAGATCATGGTAAGTGGGTACGTGGGATCCTCCATGTTGCATGAATTGATTTATTTCTTCATTCTTTTATTTCCTTCTCTTGTGCATGCATATTTTCAAGAAGCCTCTTTCTTGTTGAATCCAAATTCCTACAAAACAACATTAAAATTTGCAATTAAATTCTTAAATTAAATTATACATAAAAATAACGATTTTACACCCAAGTAGATGCATGAATGATGACTTGAAACCATCTCTGAAATTTGGTTTTAAACATGTAAAAACATCCAATTGTGATCATTATTTAATTAAAACAATATTAAATATGTGAGTATAAATATACACTTTTACGTGCACATCAACGGCTGCCAACACCCAAATAGTATGAAAGCGCCACTAATCCAATAACCAATTCCAAACAGAATGAAGTAGAGAATAAAATATAAAGGAAAGCAAATTAAAACTGAAAAAAACTAACACCGGATTTTTTATAGTGGTTCGGTGTACTCCGACCTATGTCCACGCCCAAATTTTTTTCCTTTTATTTATACTGTAGACTACAAATGTAGTCTAGATAATAGCCTTCGAAAAATAATGGAGGAAGAAGAGATCCAGCCAAAAAAAAGATCTAAAATGAGTGCCACACCCGCTATATTTATAAGGGAAGACGGATAAATATGCAAATGAAAATCCGCGTGCAGAGGACCAAGGACCAGACGAACTCGCTCACCAAAATTAGGGCCCATCTGGGCCATCCTAGGGGATCGCCACCGATCCCTATAGGGGATCGGCACCGATTCCTATAGATATTGAATGGGATCGGCGATCCCTATTGGTGGTCACCCATGATGTCGCATTCATGTTTCGATAGTTGTTTGTATAGTTGCCTTGGTGAAATTTTGTGATATTTGTCGATTTCCGTTGAGTTAAGCTGTTGAGTTGAGTATCCATATCCACAGTGATCCGATCTGATCCCATGCCTAGGGGAAGTAATCTGATCGAATCCCCTGCCTAGAGGAAGTGCTAATCCATACTTAGCTAATTCCAAGATGCCATTAATTTTAATCTAGTTAGCAATCACCCATAGCCTTGTTTATAACTGATTTCCAAACACGATAATCATCTCTACGGGCGTCCAGTCTTAATAATCAAAAAATCCGTTTTGCCAAATTCATGGTATCACGGCCTTGCCAAAAGGCGGGATAACACCTTCATTTTCCTTTCACCCTCAAACCCAACATACTGCTACATCACCATAACCTATTGCAAACGGCATCCATCCTCTTCATCATCATCACCTCAGCACAATCCCGTCTCCATTTCCTCCAACCTCTACAATACAACAAAACATCACCTACAACTACTCTCTCTTACAAACCCACTGCCTACAGCCAATCGCAAACACAACATCCACACCAACCTGAACCATACCACCTACCTGAAACATCACCTCATCAAAACAATCAAACAGTTCTCCTCACTGCACCACTAGCATCCTCCCTCCAACCAACCAAAACACCAGCCTACAAAAAACCATACCGTCACCAACTACGAATTGCTATTGTAACGACCCGATATTTTCAACCATTCGCATCCGCACATGTCGGACTTGAATTTCTCAAAATACCGCGTTGTAAATAAAAGTTGGCAAATCTTAGAATATACAGTAAATAAATAATCACAGATCACAGACACAGAGTAAGAAGTGCAGCGGAAGTAAAAGAAATAGTAGTTCATGAAGCTACTATGTAAATATATCAGAGTTAAATAAGATACAACAGAAGAAATAAAGTACAACAGAAGTTTCAATATGATAAACAAGTACAAGCTGAATAGAACAACAGAACCGAGATAGATAAAACTAGATAAGCAAATAATCTCCAGCGATTCCAATCTCCAGAAAGTGGAATCCAAATCTGTGAATACTCAGGCTGACCCGAGCGAAAATAAAAATACAAACACTCGAGTCAGGACATACATACTTATACAATGTAAACCAACTCAAGTGAACTGTAATAAAGGTACAAGTAACTTAATGAATGTTTGGGATCGCCCATTCTTTAAGGATCTGTTAAACTATCTACTATGTAGTAATATTCGCTATTATAATAATGTCTAATATAAAATAAACATACTTTTAAATAGCATTAAGGCTTTACATTTTCCACCTTAACACGTAATAGTCCCAGTAGTCTATCCAGTATTAGCATACTCCCAAAATGGGGGCTACCCTCGATACTCCAAAGGCTACGGGAGAAATCACAACTCGTAGTAAAGCTCGATATGGTAGGTGACACGGCACACAAGGCAATGCTAGGGTAGATATACCAATTACGCATCCGGACTGGTGGTGACGCATAGCAACTACTACCGCCTACCTCGAACAACACTCCCAAATCAAGGGGTGCACCCAATCAATCACAAAGTAATAGAATGGTATCGAAGAAGTGTGTCTGATCAGAGGTGCTTCCTCATTGGCCCATCGATCGCTCCTGTTTTAGCCACCTTATGCCAACTCACGGGAGTTGGGTCCACGCATATACCTTAGGATCGTCGCCACCATCCTACTTCATTCTGGAAACTCCACCGCGTACACAGTTGTTAAAGTGGTTTTCGGTATCGATAGAGAGTATGTCCATATCCGATCCCGGTCTCTTTAACAACCAATCGTTATTATAACCCGTGGTTATAATTTTAAAATAATATTTTATACTTCAAAATAGAATATCATTGAAATCCAAATCTTAATCAAAATAAAGATTAAATCAATTCCAAACCATTTCAATATATTTAAATATCATACCATGTCAAAACTTCATTTCAAATCATTTCAATATATCAAAATATAATATCTTTCCAAAACTTCATTATCAAATCATCATTTGAGTTCAAATCCAAATATTCAACTTTAAATACCTTTTAAATTCAAAGATATCATTCATTTATTATCATTTCAAATCACCCTTTAAATAGTTTATATTTCAATCAAAATAATTCATTTAAACCATTTAAAAGTGGAATTATTTTACTTTCAAATCAAGTATTCAATTACCAAAGTTTTAAACTATTCTGAGTTCATTTACTAAGTTAAAAACCATAAACATTGGAAATTTCAGCCTTTCACAGCATTCAGAAAAAGCTGTTATAAGTTATACTTGAAAACATTTTAATTCAGCAAAGACAGCATTAAAAAATGTTGTTAAATATCAGTTTTAGTTGAAATTTAGTTTAAAACAGCAAAGACAGCATTTCCAGAAATGCAGTAATAGCTCAGGTTTCAAAATAAGGGTTTAAATTTATTCAGCAAAGACAGCAGACCAGTACAGCAATTACAGAACTGCTGTAATAGGCCTTTATCAAGTTTTTAGCCTTTTAATTTACTTCAGCAACTACAGCACTACAGAACTGCTGTAATAGCCTCTTATTTAAGTTTTAGTTCATTTACATAAATCATAACATTTCTGAATGCTATAAAAAGTAATTTCCAGATTTTAGTGTATTTCCAACAAATAATAACCTTCAATATTAAACCTTTTAAACATTATAAAAATCATAATTTGACATTCAAAAATGTTCATTAAATTTACTCTTTTAATTTATGATTTTTATAAGAAACATTTACAGTAAAATCCAAATTTCCAATAATTTTACTTAACAAATCCAAATGTAAAATTTTCTTTTCTTTATATTTTTAACAAATAAACTTAACACTTATATTTTGTTTCCATTTCACAAATTAAACTAAATTTTCAATTTTATTTAATTAACTTAGACCTTTAATAAAAACCAAATTCACATTTCCAAGTCAAGTTATATTTTTAAAATTACACTTTTAAGCATTCATTTATTTAACCATTTTAATACATACAAAACTCAATAACACTTTATTAAATCATTTAAATTCAAATTCAAATCAAATTATCATATTTACCATTTTCCAAATATAATTAAATTTCCATTTTATTTATATAACTTAAATATCATTTTAAAACCAAAATTCTAAATTTCCAAACTTAAGTTATATTTCAAAAATTCACTTTTACCATTCATTTAAATTACATTTTTAACTTCTAGAAAAATCCAAATTTCTTTATTTAAACATTAAAAATCCAATTTAAATCAAATTTTTATAATTTTACACTTTTAAAAATATTCAAAATACTTTATAAAAATAACCACGGGCCTGTATATAGTTTTCTAACCTAGGTCAAGTGATACGGATATGTATCATTTCAATCCGCAGTTTAAAAAGCAAAAATCCGGGTTCTATCGTTTCAAACCCGCAATCCCAAGTTAAAATAAATAAATAAAAACCGTTCAAGCCTATCATTTCAGCCCATAATGATTTTTCCCTATTCTAAAGTCCGTTCGGGTATGTATCATTTCAACCCATAGTGAATCTAATCTACAGGGAACTTGTAGTGTGATAAACAGATATAAAATGAACAGTGTACAATATATAACAGTAACAGATGAAATGACAAGTAAATTAACAGGTTTAACATCATATAATTAAATCATCATAGGCAGTTATAACATATCATAATATTCTACACATTCAATTGTTGTCGCTTCACATTTGTATAAATATAAAATGTCGTGTGAGATTTACTCACCTTTTTGTGCGGGAGATATCAATTCAAATGACACAACGAATTCCAGGAGGCATGATGACACAACAATAGATTCAAGTGGATGAGACCAAGCTTATTGATCTTGTACACAACCCATGAACATGACAAAAAAATTATAAATTTAATGCAACATTGAATTGAAACAACTTTGAAATTAAAAGCAAAAATGGATTGAAAGCTTTTGCTATGCTTTCCACACTCACATGCTCGGCCTAGGGGTTGATATGGCTTAGCCCTAACATGGTTTTGGGATCACAAATGCATGGCTACAAGGCTAGAATGGTGGAGGAGTTACAACATAGGAATGTGAAGAGGTTAGGCAATATAGGAAGGTTTTGGTTCAATGTTTAGGGCTCGTCCATGGGTGGTTTGGCTTGGCCATTCAATTTTAGGTCTGGACAGTGGTTTGAATGATAAGTAGGGGTCTAGACAAGGTGGTGGTGGTGGCCCATGGTGGTGGTGGTGGTGTATAATGAAGGGGAGGAGGTGATAAGGTGATGGCTTGCATAATTTTGGAGTTTTTTGACATTGTTTGTGGTGTTAGCTTCAAGGGGATGTCACGGCCATCTATGGTCAGAGGAGGAGGAGGGTTAGGTCGTGAATGATGTGGGGAGGAGGAGGAAGGAAGTGGTGGAGGAGATGGTGGATGGGTTAGGCCGAGCAAAGCATGAAGAAGCAGGGCAAAATCAAGGCAAACAAAAGGAAAAAGGAAGAAGAAAAGAGGAGAATGGAAGCCATGACTTACAAAATGATTTCAGAAATTGCTATGGCCGACAATGATGAGGAAAAGAAGTTATTTTCACGTGAAAAGCAATAAGGAATGTACGGCTACAAAGAGAAAATGAAAGGCCAAGGCAATGAAGAGGCAGGAAAAGGAATAGTCATAAGTTACAAGCACAAAGTCTCTTTGAATTTCCAAATTCTTTTAAACAAAATAAACTAAATAAATTTCAGTAAATAAAAATAAAACGCTGAACAAAATAAAGTGAAAAAGAAAATAAATAAATAATTTAAGTAAAATATAGAAAATAATTAAGAAAATAGCTAATATATTGAAACTAACATTTAAAATATAAACAATGTACAATAAACATTTAAAAATTATAACAACACTTTTAAACAAATAAAAGTCAAGTAAATAAAATAAATGCTGAACAAAATAAAGTGGAAATGAAAAGAAAATAAGATTTTAAGAAAATAGAAAATAAATAAAGAATTTCTTTAATTAAATGAAATTGGAAATTAGAAATTATAAACAAAATACAACTGACATTAGAAAATCTCAATAACACTTTTCAAAATGTTTTAAAACCAAAATATATACATAACATGTTATTTTACCCATATAAATATAAATTAGAACATTACATGACCAAATAAATTATTATTTATATAATTTAAAATAAACAATTTTGTTAAATACAGCAAATTACACACAATATTTAAAAGGGCATAACTTTCACATTATAAATCAGATTTCGACGAAACAAAAAGCAGTATTCTTTAAATTTTATTTACTTTCATAATAAAAGATAAAATTCAAAAATTCAAAAATTTAAATTTTAAATTTAAAAATCAAAGTTTGACCAAATTGACCAAATTCACATTTCTGGAAAATATTTTATTTAGTCATGTTTGGAATTCTAATTTACATCAAAACACAATTTATATTTAAAATAACAAAATTTTCCATTTAAATAAATAAAATAAAGTTTTTAAATCAGGAAATTCAATTTAAAATAATGAAAAAATACAGGGTTGTTACACTCTCCCCCACTCAAAACTTTTCGTCCCCAAAAAGGAATGAGGTACGGGAAAACACAAAAAAAGATAGAATGAAATAGGATTAAGACAAGATGACAAGAAGATTGAAATTATACCTGATAACTGTTGTTATAGGTAAGTTTAACAAGGTGGAGATGATCTTCCCAAGATCCTCCAGAATCAAGAACATAAGCATGAAAAGATCATCGAGAATCTGATTCACCCTTTCCGTTTGACCGTCGGTCTGTGGATGGTAAGCAGTGCTCAGATTCAGAATAGGGAGAAGTAAGAACCACAGAAGAGATAGAAAAGTTAAACGATGAAGGAAAAAGAGAAAGAAAGACTAGAACAACTTATTAAGCACAATACGAAAAACACGATTCATCAAATCAACAAAGAGAGCAGGAGCATTAGTCAAACCAAAAGGCATGACTAACCATTCACAAAAAAACCATTCTCAGTATGGAAAGCAGTCTCGGGAATACTTTCCTCAGCAACCCTGAGTTGGTGAAAATCAGGGGCAAGATCAAGCTGAAGGAGAACAATAGCTCCAAGGCTAACCAATTCGAATTTGATTTCCTACTTAGAAGGTAGGAGAATGGAAACAACCAGAAAGAAATTAGATTGGAAAACAGAATAAGATAATAAATTTAAAACCATGAAAATTTCAACTTACATTAATAATAAATTTCATCCATTTGATTTCACTTAAGTTAAATAAATCTTAATTATTTTTAAATCTCATCATCAAATCAACAATTTATAAAGTCATGAATTTTGAACAATCATTTATTATATTCATCTTTTATTCATTAAATTCCATTATTCTTTATTCCAAATTATTGTTAAATTTATTCCACTTAATATATCTAATCCTATATACATTAAGTGTATTCCACTTATTTATAATTTTGTTTAAATATCATTATAAATTATTCGATTAACCCTTTTTCTCTATTTACCTCTATTGATCCTTTATAAATAAAATTTAAGTGTATAACATTTATTATAACCACTTAAGTTTTATTTATAAAATTCTCTTTATTTTGTATATTATCCAATTACATATTTAACTTTTAATAATTTAGGTAAGTTATATTGGAATGTAATTGAGTATTATACAAATAAATTCTTTCTAATTCAATTATCCAAGCTTAAATATTTATTCAAATCTTGATTTCCTTTTATAATTGAAATTATCCTTTAAGATAAAATTTAAGAATTAAATTTCCGATTAACTCCAAACTATTTTAGAGATAATTAAATATACACAATATATATATCAAATCAACTCTTAAATCACATATATAATATATCAAGTCATATTTAGAAAGCAAAATCAATTTAATTCTCCAAAGAAAAACTGTAGCAAAACTACAGGATTGTCTCTTCGCTTCGAAACTCGAAAATGAATGTCGATGATGCTGCAGTCATCACCGAAATTATTTTCCAACGACAAAGAAAAGAGCACTGATTTACAAGTTAAAAATCCTTTAAAACAATTTCTACTAGAAATACCTTTAAATAATTATCCTTTTAAAACTTTCAAAACAAAGTTCGAAATCATCGGAAATTAAATTCTCACATTCTTAATTTAAATCCATTTAAATTTCCAAATTAATTTATATTCATGTTTAATTATTTAGATATGAAACTAAAGCCAATGATTATAAAATAATTACAAAGTTGAATATTATTTCTTAACTTCCAATTCCATTAATTATCAAAATTCAGAAAATTATCCTTATACATATTATAATTATACAAAATTTATCTATCTACTAAATTTAAAAACCATATTGTGTCAGTTTGCTCTGTTGATCAGAAGAACCGATCGGAAACCCAAATCAACATCAACAACTCAAACAACATAATATATAAAACATCTTTAAAATATAAAAAATTCAAAATACCGCGTTGTAAATAAAATTTGGCAAATCTCAGAATATACAGTAAATAAATAATCAGAGATCACAGACATAGAGTAAGAAGTGCAGCGGAAGTAAAAGAAATAGTAGTTCATGAAGCTACTATGTAAATATATTAGAGTTAAATAAGATACAACAGAAGAAATAAAGTACAACAGAAGTCTCAATATGATAAACACGTACAAGCTGAATAGAACAATAGAACCGAGATAGATAAAACTAGATAAGCAGATAATCTCCAGCGATTCCAATCTCTAGAAAGTGGAATCCAAATCTATGAATACTCAGGCTGACCCGAGCGTAAATAAAAATACAAACACTCGAGTCAGGACATACATACTTATACAATGTAAACCAACTCAAGTGAACTGTAATAAAGGTACAAGTAACTTAAAGAATGCTTGGGATCGCCCATTCTTTAAGGATCCGTTAAACTATCTACTATGTATTAATATTCGCTATTATAATAATGTCTAATATAAAAAAAACATACTTTTAAATAGCATTAAGGCTTTACATTTTCCACCTTAACACGTAATAGTCCCAGTAGTCTATCCAGTATTAGCATACTCCCAAAATGGGGACTACCCTCGATACTCCACAGGCTACGGGAGAAATCACAACTCGTAGTAAAGCTCGATATGGTAGGTGACACGGCACACAAGGCAATGCCAGGCTAGATATACCAATTACGCATCCGGACTGGTGGTGACGCATAGCAGCCACTACCGCCCACCTCGAACAACACTCCCAAATCAAGTGGTGCACCCAATCAATCACAAAGTAATAGAATGGTATCGAAGAAGTGTGTCCGATCAGAGGTGCTACCTCATTGGCCCGTCGATCGCTCCTGTTTAAGCCACCTTATGCCAACTCACGGGAGTTGGATCCATGCATATACCTTAGGATCGTCGCCACCATCCTACTTCATTCTAGAAACTCCACCGCGTACACAGTTGTTAAAGTGGTTTTCGGTATCGACAGAGAGTATGTCCATATCCGATCCCAGTCTCTTTAACAACCAATCATTATTATAACCCGTGGCTATAATTTTAAAATAATATTTTATACTTCAAAATAGAATACCGTTTCAAATCCAAATCTTTATCAAAATAAAGATTAAATCAATTCCAAACCATTTCAATATATTTAAAATATCATACCATTTCAAAACTTCATTTCAAATCATTTCAATATATCAAAATATCAAATCTTTCCAAAACTTCATTATCAAATCATCATTTGAGTTCAAATCCAAATATTCAACTTTAAATACCTTTTAAATTCAAAGATATCATTCATTTATTATCATTTGAAGTCATCCTTTAAATAGTTTATATTTCAATAAAAATAATTCATCTAAACCATTTAAAAGTGTAATTATTTTACTTTCAAATCAAGTATGCAATTACCAAAGTTTTAAACTATTCTGAGTTCATTTACTAAGTTAAAAACCATAAACATTGGAAATTTCAGCTTTTCACAGCATTCGGAAAAAGCTGTTATAAGTTATACTTGAAAACATTTTATTCAGCAAAGACAGCATTTAAAAATGCTGTTAAATCTCAGTTTTAGTTGAAATTTAGTTTAAAACAGCAAAGACAGCATTTCCAGAAATGCTGTAATAGCTCAGGTTTCAAAATAAGGGATTAAATTTATTCAGTAAAGACAGCATACCACTACAGCAATTACAGAACTACTGTAATAGGCCTTTATCAAGTTTTTAGCCTTTTAATTTACTTCAGCAACTACAGCATTACAGAACTGCTGTAATAGCCTCTTATTTAAGTTTTAGTTCATTTACAGAAATCATAACATTTCTGAGTGCTATAAAAAGTAATTTCCAGATTTTAGTGTATTTCTAGCAAATAATAACCTTCAATATTAAACCTTTTAAACATTATAAAAATCATAATTTGACATTCAAAAATGTTCATTAAATTTACTCTTTTAATTTATGATTTTTATAAGAAACATTTACGGTAAAATCCAAATTTCCAATAATTTTACTTAACAAATCAAATGAAAAATTTTCTTTTCTTCACATTTTTAACAAATAAACTTAACACTTATATTTTATTTCCATTTCACAAATTAAACTAAATTTTCAATTTTATTTAATTAACTTAAACCTTTAATAAAAACCAAATTCACATTTCCATGTCAAGTTATATTTTTAAAATTACACTTTTAAGCATTCATTTATTTAACCATTTTAATACATACAAAACTCAATAACACTTTATTAAATCATTTAAATTCAAATTCAAATCAAATTATCATATTTACCATTTTCCAAATATAATTAAATTTCCATTTTATTTATATAACTTAAATATCATTTTAAAACCAAAATTCTAAATTTCCAAACTTAAGTTATATTTCAAAAATTCACTTTTACCATTCATTTAAATTACATTTTTAACTTCTAGAAAAATCCAAATTTCTTTATTTAAACATTAAAAATCCAATTTAAATCAAATTTTTATAATTTTACACTTTTAAAAATATTTAAAATATTCAAAATACTTTATAAAAATAACCACGGGCCTGTATATAGTTTTCTAACCTAGGTCAAGTGATACGGATATGTATCATTTCAATCCGCAGTTTAAAAAGCAAAAATCCGGGTTCTATCGTTTCAAACCCGCAATCCCAAGTTAAAATAAATAAATAAAAACCGTTCAAGCCTATCATTTCAGCCCATAATGATTTTTCCCTATTCTAAAGTCCGTTCGGGTATGTATCATTTCAACCCATAGTGAATCTAATCTACAGGGAACTTGTAGTGTGATAAACAGATATAAAATGAACAGTATACAATATATAACAGTAACGGATGAGATGACAAGTAAATTAACAGGTTTAACATTATATAATTAAATCATCACAGGCAGTTATAACACATCATAATATTCTACACATTCAGTTGTTGTCGCTTCACATTTGTACAAGTATAAAATGTCGTGTGAGATTTACTCACCTTTTTGTGCTGGAGATATCAATTCAAATGACACAACGGATTCCAGGAGGCATGATGACACAACAATAGATTCAAGTGGATGAGAACCAACCTTATTGATCTTGTACACAACCCATGAAGATGACAAAAAAATTATAAATTTAATGCAACATTGAATTGAAACAACTTTGAAATTAAAAGCAAAAACGGATTGAATGCTTTTGCTATGCTTTCCACACTCACATGCTTGGACTAGCGGTTGATATGGCTCAGCCCTAACATGGTTTGGCTTTGGTTTGGGCTCACAAATGCACGGCTACAAGGCTAGAATGGTGGAGGAGTTACAACATAGGAATGTGAAGAGGCTAGGCAATATAGGAAGGTTTTGGTTCAATGTTTTGGGCTTGGCCATGGGTGCTTTGGCTTGGCCATTCAAGTTTACGTCTGGACGGTGGTTTAAATGATGAGTATGGGTCTGGACAAGGTGGTGGTGGCGGCCTATGGTGGTGGTGTATAATGAAGGGGAGGAGGTGATAAGGTGATGGCTTGAATAATTTTGGAGTTTTTTGACATTGTTTGTGGTGTTAGCTTCAAGGGGAGGTCACGGCCATCTATGGTCAGAGGAGGAGGAGGGTTTGGTCGTGAATGATGTGGGGAGGAGGAGGAAGGAAGTGGTGGAGGAGATGGTGGAGGGGTTAGGCCGAGCAAAGCATGAAGAAGCAGGGCAAAATCAAGGCAAACAAATGGAAAAAGGAAGAAGAAAAGAGGAGAATGGAAGCCATGACTTACAAAATGATTTCAGAAATTGCTATGGCCGAAAATGATGAAGAAAAGAAGTTATTTTCACGTGAAAAGCAATAAGGAATGTACGGCTACAAAGAGAAAATGAAAGGCCAAGGCAATGAAGGGGCAGGAAAAGGAAGAGTCACAAGTTACAAGCACAAAGTCTCTTTGAATTTCCAAATTCTTTTAAACAAAATAAACTAAATAAATTTCAATAAATAAAAATAAAAAGCTGAACAAAATAAAGTGAAAAAGAAAATAAATAAATAATTTAAGTAAAATATAGAAAATAATTAAGAAAATAGCTAATATATTGAAACTAGCATTTAAAATATAAACAATGTACAATAAACGTTTAAAATTTATAACAACACTTTTAAACAAATAAAAGTCAAGTAAATAAAATAAATGCTGAACAAAATAAAGTGGAAATGAAAAGAAAATAAGATTTTAAGAAAAAAGAAAATAAATAAAGAATTTCTTTAATTAAATGAAACTGGAAATTAGAAATTATAAACAGAATACAATTGACATTAGAAAATCTCAATAACACTTTTAAAATTTTTTTAAAACCAAAATATATACATAACATGTTATTTTACCCATATAAATATAAATTAGAACATTACATGACCAAATAAATTATTATTTATATAATTTAAAATAAACAATTTTGTTAAATACAACAAATTACACACAATATTTAAAAGGGCATAACTTTCACATTATAAATCAGATTTCGACGAAACGAAAAGCAATATTTTTGAAATTTTATTTACTTTCTTAATAAAAGATAAAATTCAAAAATTCAAATATTTAAATTTTAAATTTAAAAGTCATAGTTTGACCAAATTGACCAAATTCACATTTCTGGAAAATATTCTATTTAGTCATGTTTGGAATTCTAATTTACATCAAAACACAATTTATATTTAAAATAACAAAATTTTCCATTTAAATAAATAAAATAAAGTTTTCAAATCAGGAAATTCAATTTAAAATAATTACAAAATACAGGGTTGTTACAGCTATAATTCCATATCCAAACGTCATCCACCACCTGAACTCCCCTCCTAAATACAACTGCGATAAGAAAAAAACAACTACCATCGCCACACATTCCAACCATCGTCCCAATACACGTGCCTGGCAAGCAAAATTGCAACAGCTTCCTCACATCCTACAACAACACCTCCTACTTCCACAAATCCATACATGCAAACCCATGCATCACCATCACTTCTCCATCTCCAAACCGCGCCCAAAATCCAAATCCTTAAATTGCCACTTCCATGACCTAGTAAATCTCCAACCACACTCTCGTCTCCAACCAGCAGTCCCTGTTCCTCCATGCCACCCCACTGAACTCCAGCAAACCATCTCCCAATATTCGACCATGACCAAATACCAATCACCCAAGTACCTCTAGATTTGAATCCAATCACAATCGCCAATCGCAATCCCAAAAACAGCGAATCGAAAGTCGTCGTTGAATTTTAACAAAGAATCGCATTTGAATTTTGATCGCATTTTTCTTTTGGGTTAGATTTTTTTTTAACGGTGAAGTGGTATGTTATCAAGATTATAGTAATAAAATTTGGCGAGGAGCATAAATATGTTTGGTGCTCTAGAGAAGTTAAGGAAAAAAAGAAGGATGCATGGGAGCCCCTTTTTTAGAAATGCAGCCAAAATTTTTAAATTGGAGCAAAATTTTGGAATTTAAGGGAAAGTTCCAGATTAAAGTGTTTTTTTATTGTTTACCGTAAATAAAAAGTTGTGTATATTACAAAAGATAGTTACAAAGGAAAACCTCTATATGCATATTAAGTAATAATCTTTAATGTAATATTTATATTTGTTGAATTTTGAAATATTTTTAATAATTTTGAATTTTTCGAAATTTGAACACTTTATAAAATTTTAAATTTTATAAAAATGTTAATTTTTCTCTTCTGAATTTTATGATAATTTCAAACTTTTGTTTTTAATTTTATGAAATTTTTTAAATTTATTGTAGAAATTTTCAAGTTTTTAAATTTTTTTGAAGTATTACTTCTTAATAATAAATACATAATAGTAATTATCACTTCTTATTATTAATTATTTAATAGTAATTATTAAATTTGAATAATAATTATTTTTCAAGTTTTGATCTTTTAAATTATGGTTTTAAATTTTATCAATAATAATTAAACGCTTATTATTAATACAATAAATAACAATTAACATTTTATTTAGTATATATTTAATATTTTAATTCATTTTTGTAACGACCCACCTTTTTGGATGGTTTAAATCGGAAATAAAGCACGCATGTCACACTCAAACCATTCAAAAGGGAGGATTGTTATGGGGTAAATAAGAAAAAGAAGAGAAATAAATAAACAAACACAGAATCTTACAGCGGAATGACAACAAATTATAATCAAATAGCAGTTCATGAAGCTGTTTACAAATAACATTTGATTACACCTTTATAATACAGATCAGAGTAACATACAACAAGAATAAATAAATAATAATAGTACAAAATCTTCGTCTTCATCCTCTAGAAATAAGGTCTTCAATACGCCGAAAAGCTTAGACTGAGGCGAGCGTAATGAAAAGACAAAACACTCGAGTTAGAACTAAAAGATCTTATGTAAGTTAAATCAACAGTAAATAAATACGAGTGTATCAGCGTTGGAGATGTTTATGGGATTTGACATCTCCTATCCAATGTCTAACGTAAGTGCAATAACTTAAGAGATGTTCGGGATTCCATCCCCTAAGGATCCGTTAAACTATCTACATACATTGTACAATACGTTATTATAATAGTGTCTACAGTAAAGTAAAGTATTAAAATAGCGTTAGGACGTTACCCATATCCCCTTTAACATATTTTTATATATTCCTGTAGTTTATATAGATACTGTAAGCCCCACCAAACTGATGGGATACTCAGGGAGCACTCCATAGGTATGGTACAAACCAAACTCGTAATGGGCGCGATAAGGCATGTGACAAGGCACGCGAGACAATGCTCAGGGTAGGATACTACCGTTTTACGGATCCGGACTGGTGGTAACGCATAGCAGCTACTACCGCCTGCCTCGGAACACACTCTCATAACCAAATCGAGGGGTAGCCACCAAATCAATCACAAAGTCATAATATGGTATCGAAGAAGCATGTCCGATCAGAGGTGCGACCTCACTTGGCCCGACGTGGCTCCTGTTTTAGTCACATCAAGCTGAATCGCGGGAGTTATGGCTACGTTAATACCTCATACAGAATCGCTCGTCAAACCATCCTACTTCATTCTGGATTCTCCACCACGTACACAGTTGTTAAAGTGGTTTTCGGTATTGGCAGAGAGTATGACAATATCTGTCCCGATCTCTTTAACAACCCAACGCTTATTTCACACTGGATGGTTCTTTTACATTTCCAAAACCGATTCATAATTGATATCAAAATATCATATTCAATTCAAACCATGTCACTTCCGAAATCATATTCACTTTTGAAATCATATTCACTTTCGAAATCATATTAACTTTCGAAATCATATCGACAAAATAGGTTAAATCCTCATTTCAAAATCATCATATTTACCCAAATATGTCATTTCACTAGAAAATATCATTTCAAATCCAAACTTAGATTATAACATCATTTAACCATATTCGCTTTTAAATCAAGGATTTAAATATAAACAATTCAACCTTGCACCGTTAGAAATTTAGAAATATAGTTTAGATAGTCATAAATAATTAAAATAATTTAAATTACTTTAAAATAGTTTAAATGATTTAAAATAGATTAAAATAGATTAAAGTAGATTAAATAGTTTTAAAAATAGTTTAAATAGTTTAAAATAGATTAAAATAGTTTAATATAGTTGTAAATAGTTTAAAATAGATTAAAATAGGTTAAAATAGGTTAAAATAGTTTAATGGTTTTAAAATAGGTTAAAATAGTTTAATAGTTTGAAAATCTTAATAATCAGGATTTTTTTTAAAAAAATATCTTTAAATAGTTTATATTAAAATAATTAATTTGAAATTAATATCAAATTAAACTATTTCTTTCATTTCAACACATCTCGACCATGTCCAGCTTTCAAATCAACAAACTCAAATTTGTTTTTCAATTCAGATTCTCATTTAAAACCATTTAATCAATGTCGATTTCAAATCCATGTTCGTACTATAAATTTAAACTATTTCAAATTTAGTAGATTTCAAAGTTTAAATATTCAAATATTTCAATATCTCAATTTCGATAAATTTCGTTTATATTTCATAATTCAACTTTGAAATTTCAATTTAAATCCTTTAAACAATTCATTTAAACCAATTCCAATTTCAACATTTAAAGTTTGGATTTTTGAAAATAATTCAGTTTATATTAATTAAATTTTATTTCGAAATATCATTTAACTGAATTCAAAAATTAAGGGTTTAAAATAATTTAATTTAACCAATCCGGTGTCCATATATAATTTTCTACCCTATGGTCAAGTGATATGGACATATATCATTTCAATCCGCAATAATTTTAAATTTATGGGTATATATCATTTCAACCCGCAATCCTGAATTAACATTCAAAATCCATAAAATCGCTCGGGTTTATCATTTCAACCATAATAATTTTTCCCTAATCAATCAGACCGTTCGGGTATGTATCATTTCAACCCATAGGAATTTTTCTAATAATAAACTAAGGGAACTTGCAGTGTGATATCAATATATAAAATAACATAACATTCAATCACCCAATATCAACAATTAAACATCCATCATAATCATCATTCAAATCAACCAATAAACATCAATGATTAACTGATTATCATTAACAGGTATAAACTGGCAAATTAAAATTTAATATTAAATTAAATGGAAACTATATTCAATAAATTCAGATTTAACTGGAATGGCGATTTAAATATATCAAACAGTAATCAATCGACTTCTAATCACATCATAAATTCAATTTAACTAACATAAGACAATTTAGTAGTTGTGAGTGGGTTAAAACACTCACCTTTGGTTTCAAATCGATTTAAAATCCAACTAAAGGCCCAAAATTCAACTCTCTCAGAATTCGTCCAAACCAGTTCCATAATGTCCGAAATTTTGATACGATCGCAGTGGAACAAACCGCGCGTAAATCCGACCTCATACGTCAAAGTTATTAAAATTAGAAGTTATACGATTATAATATAAAATCAATAAAAATAATATAAGAACCACACGTCACCTTCATCTCTCTGGCACGATCACGTCTACGCAGAAGCTAAAACCCATGAACATGCCCACTGCCCCGCGTTGACCACCAAATCGTGGCCTCTACATGCCACTACAGCCCTCGGCACCATCGCCGTTCAACTCGTGACGCCGCCGCCTTCACGGCCAACCTAGCCAAAACGATCACCAGCCCACGACTCCACGCGACAAAATCTACAAAACCCATAAATCAATTTCGTCGACTAATGCCCAAAATAAAACCCCCAAATCAACTTTGGCCGCGATTTTCCGTTGACTCGATCACTATTCTAGAAAACGAACACTAGACATCGACTCGATTCGTCGAGATCTTCGAAACCATATATAGTTTGACATAGTTTGATGAGTTTGAATTTCGATTTGATTTTGATTGCAATTGAATCTAGGAATTAGAGTTTCTTCCATTTGAGAAGGAGGAACAGACAGATGAACTTGTACGTACGACGGAAACTAAACTAATGCTAGTGTTTGAGAAACAAAGTTGTTTATATGAACAAAGCCCGATTAGAAAGAACAACATATCAAATTGATCCGAAACGATAATAACGACCCAAAAAGCCTGTTCCGTCTTCGAAACGAAAGTGGATCATTCCATATATCAAAATAGATGTTTTCAATATTTTTAAATTCAATGGAACAAGTTTAAAGTCATAATTCCATCGCATGAAGAAGTGAGCTTTTAAAATCAGCTTATTTAAATTGATTTCATTAAATTGATTTCTACGCATATCGAGCCCGCACGATCAAACGACAAGTCCGATCGCTACGAAACTTGAAATCCTACAATAATTCACTGTTACGGATCCGATGAAACTAGTTTCGTCGAAATCCAAGACAGTGGCCAAAATGACTATTTTCACGTTAATTAAATAAATCATTATTATATTAATTAAATCACCTTTTAAATCTATATTTAAAAGTTAAACAATTTTTATCATTTTTTTTATTACCTAGTAATTTATAATCTTTAAAGACAAATTTCCATGTCAAAACCAATGTTAAATATTGCACTAATTACGGTGTTCAGTTTCAATTGCAGTAATTCCTTAATTATAAAAATTTAAATTCCAATAAATTCATTTATTTTGATTTTTATCTTATTATTCACCAACTATCACATTACGGATATAATTAACATTGGTTTACCATTTATACATCAATAGTCTACAATTATCGTTTTAATCCACATTAATTGCAATATTTCAGTAGGTTAATTGCTATTGATTTCCAATTTATTTTAACGAATTAAATAGTGAATTTATAATTAAACCATTGTTACAACTTACCAATTCAAACACATTTTTGTATTTATTGTTAACAAACAAAACTAACAAATTCACGTACTGATTAATTATCCTATATTATCCAATTTCAATTAATTACATACAATTTCACCGTTTAATACAACATTGGGTCTATTTCCTTATTTACAATTTATAACCAAATTTAACTTTACAATCATTTAAATCAATTGAAATTACATTAATGTAGTTATCAATTACCTTAAATTAACATCATTACATTTCATTCTAGTTATTTTTCTTATTAATAAATCATAATTTTTTTTATTTCTTCCAATATTAACACCAACATCTTATTAAATTAAATATTTTTAATTATCGTAAATTACGGGTCGTTACACTCTCCCCCACTCAAAACTTTTCATCCTCGAAAAGGGAAAAGGAGGAATTAATATATCTTATTCAAAGTATTCAATTTATAAACAATTTATTTACATAATTTAAATAAAATATATCAATTCATAAACAATCAAATCTTCATATGCAAGTTAATAAAAGTTTGAAATTATCTTTATTTTCACCAAAAAAATTTCTAAGTCAAAAATTCACGGAAAATTTCGGTAGAGTCTCCTTTATACGGAGAGGTCCGAAAAATAATAATATCAATAATTACAATATATATATATATATATCATATTTCAAAATAAAACATCCCAAACCACGGAAAAACAATATAATATCGCTATAAAACCGCAATCCGAAAACGTACCTATTTGTCGAGCAAACAACGCTATTTATGAAACCAAAAGTAGTAGCTATTGCTTCCATAAACCTGTATTTCACTTACAAAATCGAAAACAGTGAAAATTATGTATAAGGAAGATATTTAAGTTGTTTCAATTAATAAAAAAATAATCAACGCAACATAACAATAGTCACTTACAAACAAAACCATACAATGCCATTTCCATTAATTTGCATTCATTTACTTACATAAGTCATTTCCATTCAATTATTTAAAATAATCAATGAATTTATTATTGAAGGATTAGATACATTTTTTTATTTCAGTTTACTTCACATTTATTATTTTCTTCGATTTCCTTTTTATATTAATATTCATTTGTGAAGCAACTCATACTTAAATTTTAATTCCTTTTCTTTCATATACAGTATTCACTTTTACTATTCACTTTTCGTTTATAAATGGCTTCAATCATTAACTTAAGTTTATAATCATTTACTTACAGTATTCTGATTGAATTCAATTACTAGCATTTCAAATTATTTACTTAAGCTTATAATATTCTTATACATCTCAAATTTTCATTTATAAACATAATTCCATTGAACACTTTCATTTCCTAAGTTTTACTTGTAAAATATTCTATTACATATTCTTATTAACATTCCAACTTTTAAACATTTTGGTAAGTTATATATATGTCTTTTAGAATGTAATTGAATGTTACACAAGTTTACCATATGCATTTAGTTAACAAAATGCTCAATAATTAATCTTCAAAATTTTCATATCTACAAGTTACAGATTTTCAATTTCTTATATATTTCATTAATCACTTAACATCAAATATCTTATATTTCATTTTAGAAGATTCCTTATAGGTCGTTACAATTTTAAACTTTAAATTCAAACATAGACGAGATATACCATTTTTCGGATGGAGCGTTGCCCCGCACCCTACCAAGGGGCGCTGCCCCAGGACCCTCATGACCTAACCGACCAGGTCAACCACCGTTAGTAGGGTTGCCCCTACACCCCCACCTAGGTGGTTGCCACCCCCTTCATGGCAAATATTTCGAAAAATCTAGTTCCTCATTGGAGGAAAATGTTTAATGCTTTGGACAAATTCCTTGACAAATACTATAACACGAACTTGTATTACTGGTTGAAAATATAGTAACGTGAACTGGTTGAAGGAAAATATTTAATACTTTGGACAAATACCTTGAAATCCTTACTTCTTAATTATTTAATAGTAATTATTAATTATTAATTCTTTAATACTAATTGTTAATTATTAAAATATTTAATCTTCGATATTCATTATTATTTATTATTTCTTAATTATTTAATAGTAATTCTTAATAATTAGTTATTAATTATTAATTATTAATAATTAGTTGTTTAATGAAAATTATTTAATATTAAATATTAAATATAAATATTACATATTAATTATTAAATATTAATAATTAAATATTAATCATTAGTAGTAATTATTTAATATTAATGATTGATTATTTAATAATAATTACTAATTAATAATTTTTAATTTTTAATTATTTATTATCAGTTATTATTTATTAAACATTAAACATTAAATATTAAATAGTAATAAGTAAATATTCATTGTTAGTAGTAATCATTTAATATTAATTATAATTAATAATTTTAAATTTTAAATTATTTATTATCAATTATTATTTATTATTTATTATTTATTTAATAGTAATTATTATAATTATTATTTATTAATGATTAAATATATATTATTTAATAGTAGTTATTATAAATATTAACTATAATTAAGAAGTTTATTCAATAGTAGTTATTTAATATTAATTATTGATTATATTTATTAAATATTAAATTTAATTATGAAATATTAACTATAATTTTCTAATTATTATTAATTAATTATAATAAATGATTAAATATAAAAAATAATATTGATTATAGATATTAATTAATAATTAAAAATTATTTATTAATAATCACTTGTTATAAATTAATAATGTTTTTATAACCTTTTATAACAATTGGTAAACTAAAAAGGTTGTAATATGTATCTATTAGAACTAGCAAGAAAAAGAGTTGTGAAAGTTGGCATCTATTACAACGGGCAAAAGAAAATAGTTGTAATAGACATCTATTACAATGGGTAAACAAGGAAGAGGTATTGATGAAAATTGATATATATTACAATAGGCAAAAAATATTTGTAATAGACATCTATTATAACTGGCAAATGGAAAACGTTGTAACAGGTATCTACTACAATGAGCAATGAAAAAGAGTTGTTGAAAAGTGCAATCTATTACAACAGGCAAGATAAAACCGTTGTAATAGGTTTCTATTACAACAGGCTTTTTTTGACCATTGTAAAAATGCCATTGTAATATGGTATTTTTGTTGTAGTGATTTTCCATATCGGCTTCCTTTTATATATATATTTTTTAAATTGAAGCTTCTTTCATTATTCATCAACTTCGTTTTTCATTTTCACCCTTCAATTATTATTATTTTTCTCTTTAATCATTAAACCTATGTATTAATAGTGTCCCCTCAACTTACATTTTCCATATCAACTTCCTTTTATATATTTATTTTTAAGCTGAAGCTTCTTTTATTATCCATCAACTACCCAATCCCAGAGCTAAACAATAATTCAATTTACATTTGCCTACTAGCTCATTTCCAATCTTAATTTCAATAACCATTCCAATTATCACCATATATTATTTATTTTTCCGATTCATTATTATTTTAAATATTTTTCATTTTTGCGAGAAAAACTAAAGTGATATGTATTATATTCAATGTAATAAGATAATGGATCTTTAGGAACACAATTAATTGCATCTTATTCATGTTTTCACCTTCATGGAATTAGATCTCCACTTATTGATTTGGCTTTAAGATTATTTATAAGTTGCAACTTTTCACTGTTATGATGGCTTAATATATCATATTGAAGTAGCCTGATTCTAATAGAAATACACATGCAAGTGAATAATATGAAGGCTTCAATATTATTTTACTAGGAGTATCGTTCGATATATTGGTGAACAATTTCACTTTTTTCTATAATACTTTTAAATTAAGCTTATATCTTAATTTGTACAGGACTTTTGTTTCCAATTGATGAGTGAATTGAAAATCTATTCATTATTGAAAGGTAATTTCCATTCCACAATCTTCTTATTATATTACACATTCAAGGTTTCATCTTTTAAAACTAATGCATAATCTAAACATGTTTTAGGGGCCCATACTTATGTAGAGCATGTATCATTTTTAGTTTGATGACATGCTTCCATTGTGTTTCATAATTCTTAGTTCTTTCATTTTTAATAACAACAATAAAGGTAGTAGTTTAGCTCTTAATTTTATATTTGACCTTGGATTTATGCTTTCCAGTATCAACATACCTATTTACTTAATAATGATTAAACGTATGTAATAATTTGCTTAATGTGGACCTTGACGAGGATAATATAGTTCATGTTGGATTTATTTGTATTATTAAGGAAACCACACATATTTTTCAATCTTAGTTAAGATCATACAATATTTTATCTTCTTAGTATTCATTTTATGTGGTTTCTTTATTTTAATCAACAGATTTAGTTCTGATGTTATAACACTATCACAAATGTTTTTGGAATAATGCATTGTTCAGGTATAATCTCAGCTTTACTATTTCGTTTATACTTTAGAAAAATATATTTTAATTTGAAACTGGTTTTAGTAATACAAACTGTTTCTTTTAATTTTTTTCATATGCATCTTGGGGACACATAGGCTCCATAATTTAAGCAATAATTTATTTCTACAAATGAATGGTTCTCTTCTCAAAGACTCACCCATAAATAAGGTATTTGTTTCACAATTCATATTCATGAATCATATTTGCATGTTAGCAGACTTATTATTTATTAATATCCACAATTTTCACTATAAGAACATATCCCTTCTTTGTATTTGAATTACATACCCCTTCTTTATAAGGTTTACAAAGAATATGGGCTTTTCTTTACTTTGTACATCTATCATATAAAAGAATATTGGTCTTCTGATATTCTTATCTCCCATTAACTCTCACTTAAAATATTATTTTCTCAACACTTTAAGGGAAAATATCCATTGAGTCTAAATATGCTCATTTAGAACAAAATATACTTACATTGTAACTCAAATGCTTAATGGTATCATCACTTCATTGTTTTTTTATACATTCCTGGTTTCCGAATCTATTCAATTTATTTACCATATATAATGATGAATATAATATAACATTTCAACTCCTCTCTTCTCATTTAATTTCAACTCAAATACTAAATTCTCTTTAATTTAAATCAATATTTTATATTTTTCAATCGATGTTTATATTTTAATTAAGTATTAACTTATTTATTTATACCACATTAAAATCATTATAACTAAAATGTTTAAAGGTGACATAACTCCACTACTTAATTTATACATTCCTCTCTTCTAAATCTTTTCTATTTATTTTTCATCATATGTAATGTTTTTTTTGAAAACCCAAGAGAACCCGGCGGGCCGGTAAACTCCTGAGTAGGGTATAGTAAAGCCGTCCACTGATCCAAGCCATGGTTCTATTACCCAGTAAGTGTAAATCGAACCAAATTGAAATTTCTCTTTTTCGACCGTATTAGTTTTTCATATTTTTTTTAAAACTATCCTTTTATTATTGTCAAACTCTATTTTTTATTATTATTATATCAACAAAATTGCAAAATGGGTGTGGATGAAACATATTTGAGATATAATAATCTTCTTATAGTTTAGAAGATGGATAATAAATTTTGAAGGACAGAACTATTTAATGAAAAGTATATTTACTATACATTTTTTTAGGTACATAGAAAATATTTAATTTTGATTTGATATTATTTTTGATTGAGAAATTTAAACGTTACTTATTTTATGATTTATCAGTATATGACAAATATCTCTTTGTGTAATTATTAGATGGAGAATTTGTCTCTTATAGTAAACTGTATTTTTGAAGTTAGGTTGATGTATCAAACTAGCTGAGTCATTGCATTTCTCTTTGTCTCTTTTATATCAATATCATCAACTCTTATGATTAATTCAGTTTAATATTTGGTTAACTTTTTTCATTTAGGTGCTCCAATTTATTATTCACATAATTCATTAAATTCTATAAATTAATACATTCAATAACACATGTCATTTATTTATTCCTCTTTTCCTAGTCCATTATATTTATTCTATAATAAGAAATGTTGAATATATACCTCTTTATCTTCTATTTTCTCATTTAAGTTCGACCCAGCTACTGAACTCTCCTTAATTTAATACCATGTTTTACAAATCAATATACAACAAATAGTACTTTTTATAATTGTTAGATGAAGAAATTGACTTTTATAATAGATTAAATTTTGAAAGCTATTTTGATGTAGCAAACTGGATGAATTGTAACATTGTATCCACGATATTCTTTTCATTAATGTTCCTTTGATGTCAATATTGTAAATTCTTATACTTAATTCATATCAATCCTTAGGTAATTTTTCCTTTCTGCTGCTCCCATTTTGTTATTCACAACAATTCTATAAATTAATATATAAAACATGTCATTTATTTATTCATCTTTTGCTATTTTATTCTATTTATTTATCATACACAACATTGAACCTATGCCCTTTCATTTCCTCATTTCCCATTTAGTTTCAACCAAAATACTAAATCTCCTAAATTTAGGCCAATATTTTACATTTTTCCTCATTATTTACATCTCACCATTCTATTCATTTTATACCATATTAAAAGCATAAACTATTATCTTTTCACATTCTCACTCTGCCTTAAATATTCTTTTTCTCTTTTTAATTCTCACTTAACAAAACTTGAATATATAACTTTTCATCTTCTCTCTTCTCATTTAACTTTCCCTAATTTAAGCCAATATTTAACATTTTTCACTTAATGTTTACATCTTAAATTACTAATCTATCATTCTATAAACAATAAAAACATGAACTATTATATGTTCACATTCTCACTCAACCTAAACAATTTTCCCTTTCAATTCTCACTTATCTAAACTTAAAATCCACTTCTATGTGATCAAAATAAGCATGTGGCAAATCAATGCTCATATTATGGTTCTAACTGTAAATCAAACCAAATTCAAATTTCTTTTTTTTGATAGCGTCGATTTTTCAAATGTATTTTTCCGAGACATGAAAAATATTTAATTTAATTTGATATTACTTTTGATTGAGCAATTTAACCGTTACTTATTTTATGATTTATTAATATATAACAAATAGTTCTTTTTATAATTGTTAAATAGAGAAGTTGACTTTTATAGTAAATTGTATTTTAGAAGCTATGTTGATTTATTAAAGTAGCTAAATTGTAGCATGGTCTCCACATAATTCTTTTTACTTAAGTTACTTTTATATCAATGTTACCAACTTTTATACTTAATTCTTCTTAATGTTTTGGTATTTTTATATGTTTATGTGCTCTTGTTTTATTATTCACATGATGCGTTAATTTTATAAATTATTGCGTTAAATACCACATCTTTGCATCTTTAGCGTTGGCCCAATTTTCACCTTTTTTTTTCTTTTTTCATCTTCTAATTTAATTTTATTAATTGCTTTTCTTTCTTGAAAAGCAAAATAATTGAATCGATTCTACAAATATTCAATTTTTTAGTTTACATGAAATACACAGAAAAATGACAAATATAAAGATGTTTACGTAATATTTTTTGCTAATGTTATCTCTTTGGTAATGCCCAGTGCTTACATACATTCTAAAATAATAAAATTAAGTTCCTGATTTACTGTTTTCAAACATAATTCTGTTTATTTAATTTTCAAATATGGCTAACTAGATTAATCTCTAATCGTACATGAAATCACTTTCTATCATCGCGTAATCAAATCTAATAACTTTTCACTACATGACTATCACTATGCTTTTTATATTCTCAAATTTAAAATTGAATGATGACATTGATTTGCATATCAGTAACCATTTTTGATTTATTTATGTTTCATGGTTATCAACATGCTTTCTATATTATTAGTTTTCACTTAATGGTCATATGGTGTAAATTATATTGTCAATGATGAAATTTTTTATTAGGATATCTGAAGAAGATTTATATTTCATTCTGTATAAATTTTTGGACATAAGTCCATTATATCAACATTCCAATGTGGATTAGAGATATGAATACTCATACATTATGTGTGTATTCAAAAACGAGGAGAGATATTTTTAGAATCAACATTATATGGAAGTACTTTTTTGATAATAAAAGCGAGTTCGTTACAAAGGAAAACGTTTAGGAAAAATTGATAATACTAACTATGAAAAATAACCATTTCAAAGAGTAACAAAATATTATTTACCAGACCTTACTTATTCTTGATTACATTCTAATCATTCATTTATCAAGCTTATTGATAAAATTTCTTCTATATATAATTTATTCACAATTAATATTTTTCTAATAATAATGATGAATTTTACTTAATATTTTAATTAATTGATTATTACCATATTTTATATTAATTAATAGTAGCTAGAATATGTAATTTTAATTGTCTAATAATGGTGTATTTTGGTTGTATGATTATGTACATATTTGATTTCGGTTAATGATTATTACTACATTTGGTTGGTAGTAATGATCTACGAATAATAAAAAATATCTTTTTATATATTACATTTGTTCTAATTTTTTGTTGATTTTCATATAATGTTGGTGAAATTGATTCAAGTTAAGGTCCATTCTTTTCGATACATAACCTAATTTTTTTTTATATCTTTCTTCAGTATGTTGTCAAGAGACTATGGAAATTTAGGCTTTTTTTATCTTGCTTTAGTTTAGATAGACTGCAAGGAAATCAAGCTATCAAATGAATTTGGTGTATAGAAATTTGTGTTTTGATATCAAATGAAATTTGTATATTTAGAATTTTTTATGTATTTTTTTATTGAAGCATGTTACAATCAGTGGAACACTATCGACTTTCTTCATAAATATTTACCTAAGCATGTTATGTTTAACTTTTTAATCAAGTAAAATTTACTCTACATAATTTGGTATGATTTTAAAGAAATTAAATTTGCGCTTGAAAAGAATGATGATCATTTTTTAGTATGTTGAAGAAAGGCTTTCTAACACTATAGAAAAATAAATGATATTTTAGTCTCATATCCATCTTTATAATGGTATTGATTAGAAAATAAATCATTATCGTAGTTTCAAACATATGCGAGTATATAATAAAATTATTGATAAAAAAATTATATTCGGTGTGTCTGCAATATTTATGAATATTATCTCCATTATTATATAGTTATAGTTATTACTAGGTAAATTGTTTTGTGCTTAGCTCTATGAAAGCTAATATATATCCATCATAAAATAGACAATTTACATAAATTTGTTGTTGTTTCAAGGTGCAACGTGTATTTGTTTTCCATGAACTAAGTTAAGTTATATAAAAAATATGCTTTACCAACATGCATATCCATATATTTTGCGACGTTAAATTTTTGTGTAACATATAACCCCATATTCAATGGTGAAATTAACGATCTCAATTTTTCTAGTACTAGTAACAATTTTTTATCTTTATACAAATAAAAGTGGGATGTTTGCAAAATTATGAACTACTATTTTCGAGTTTTTTAATTAATTAATTTTATATAGTAATTAGTTTGTATAAGATAGTTTGATAGAATGTTATTTTCATTTTTCTAGATTTGATATAAATGAGATATGGTATTTGTGTACTTCATTTGAATAAATATAGTGTTTGACTGCTTAAGTTTGGAATTTTTGTGAAATATAAAATCATTTGACTGGGTTAGAATATGAAAATTTTTTGGTGTTCTTTTTCTTAGAAAACTACATATATTATCATAAAACCAATTGGTGATATGAAGAGTAGACTCTTAGTATTTATATAGAATTTATTTTATAAATTGCTTGATATAAGACTAATCTTAAGACACACCCCGTACGTGTGGCATATCACTAACCAAACATGTGGACATTCATACAAAGTGATGTGGGACAAGTGTGGCAATTAAGCACAAACAAATTGAATATGATTTAATACCATGTTAGAGAACTGCGTATTATCACAAAACCATAGGTGATGTAAAGAGTAGTCTCTTGGTATTTATATATGATTTATTTTATAAATTGTCCAATATGAGACTAGTCTCAACATTTTTGACAAAAATGGTGTACATAATAAGGATCATGAACATGAAATAGGTTAAATGTACATATATGGATATAACATGTAAAAAATTTACAATTTTTTTTAAATTTTGTTAATACAACTATTTAGTAAAAAAACCGCATGCATAACATGAGTTCGTCCTAGTTCTCCATATTATTTGATAGTATTACCTAGTAATACTCTTTGGTAGTATGGATATAGAGGTGGGATGTCACATATTGGCACTCACGGTCATCCCTCTCTCTTTGAGAATAGCTGTGATCATCCATAGTGCGATGTCTATCGCGATGTAGATAAGCCCGAGTTAGGGATATAGACACATCCCTGGACGCTTCTTGGTGAGACCATCGTAGTAGCTAAAATGACCCACTGGACCCGTGATATGAAAGCAAATAGTTATTACTGGATTAAGGAGCATGGAAATCGATGCAATATGCATAAGTGTGATCCTAAGTGGCGTGAGTGTCACTACAAGAAAACCTACTTTTAATCACAGCGTTTGTAAACTAAATGCTACCGTAGATGTTTCGGTTTATTTTTATTAATACGATAAATGCTAGGGTTAATTTTGATTACCCTGCCAAAAAATTTCCAAGTACCTCGTCTCTCAAAATTTCATACCCTTTTTTTCCACTTTGTAATGTTCTCATCCAAAAAACCTAAATTGCCATCTTTATTATTACTCCACCTTCAAATGAAACCCCAAAAATCACATCTACAATCTACTCCACCTTCATCTATATTTCGATTAAAATCCTAAATACGAAACTAAAAAATACGTCTCTCTTCGTTTGCAACCAATCACACAACTCACCGGTACCTCTCAGCTTTCGCGTCGCCTCTCACCAAGTCTCCAACGAATCTCGCTCTCGCATTTGCGCGGCTGAAGCTTTATTTGGTTGGAAAGCCGAAGCAGTTGATCTTGTTCAATGTGCTAAGCATAATTCACCTTTGGCATTATAAATAAATGTGATATCCCCCTTCTGGTTTCAATCAATTACACAAACTTTATAGCTGAAAATACCAAGTATTCAGTTTATGCTTCTTTCCTAGTTATCCTGGAAAGGAACCGAAAAAAGTATATTATGCAGCAGCATTCAGTAATCATATTGCTTCATGATTCCATGCCATCCATGATTTCATCTTTGCCAAAAATAAACTAAGAGATATAAATAAAGGCTGTTAATGGACTATAGAATTCCTCATAATGGAAGTTTTAATCTTAGTGCAATAACAATATCAACTTTGTTTCCTAATTTTGCATTAATGATTTTGTTGAACAATTCATTAATTATTATAATTACTTCATTGTGCTATATTAATGTGAATCATGGAATCTTTCCCATTAAAAATCTCTTTCCGGGTTGTAACATAGTGCACCAACTTTGGTCAAAATCTCTTTATTTTGTTAAAGCAATAATGCTTATAGGATTTCATGCTATACATGTAAAGAATGATCTATTCAGCTTTTTTGGTCTATGCCTGCTTATTACTTTTGAACAATGCTACAACCTAAATATATTTTGAAGACTTAATTTAGTTTGAAAAGTAATATTGTAATCATGTGTAGTTTTAAAAGAGGGTACTAATCAAGCAGTGGCGTAGGCAGGATTTTTTCCTGACGCGGTCACGATTTCATAAAAGTAGGAGTTTTCGGAAATGATGGCTGCCGAAATTTTGGATTAGTGGGCAGTAAACAGTAATAATAATATTGCTTGATATAATTATTGAACTAAATGTTTTAAACATTACAACATATATTAACATCACTATTCACTGTTACATATATTTGTAAATTTTTTAGCTTATTATTTCAGTTGAATACAATTTTTATATTTAGCATGTAGCTAGTTTGGCCTAGCTGCATTAAGTCTGTTGTGTGCAGAACCATAATTTATATACCAATGTAATCATAATCTGACATAGATATAAATGTATTATTTCTAACATGATGGCTGACAACTCCCCAGAATTGAAAGATGATAGAAGAAAAGTCCCTCCCAAAAAAGTTGTGAAAATTAGATCCTATTTTTAGTTTTTGGCTAATTTATGCCACTTTTGCCATTGATTTCAATGCTGGACCAATTTTCTGGGAGGGGACAATATGGTAAAAAATAACAAAACATGGACTTAATTTACATGAGTTTATGAGTAGGGATTTTTTGTACATCAGCTTTGAGAATAAGGACCTTTGGTCCAAAACCCCTATTTCTAATCCTGGAAGGGTCAAGTGACCCTACCAGGTCTCACATGACCCTTCCAGGTCTCACATTCCTCCGCCCCTGTAATCAAGTATCATATTTCCTCTTTGATTACCTTACTATATCTCTGTATGTTATTGCATTATTGTTTTCAATGTGCAAGGATGAAAAATATTAAATTCAAGTTAAAAAAATATTATAACAATTGGGACCAATGTATCTGTAGATGTTGGTTTAGTTCATTCATCAAATGAACAACTAAAGCTTTTGTATAAGTTTGTTTGGTGACTTATGCTTCTCTTTCAGTCATGTTTTTGAGTTGATGGTTTTATTTGATATGTATTTTTTTTAAATCACTGCATATTTATCAAACTTGCAAACATCTTGACATTACTGGTATTATGTTAACCAATCAGTGAACCTGTACTTGTAGAAGATAAAAGTGATCAAATAAAAAGGGACATATTCTATTCAGATCTCAATAATTTCTATTCATTCCTACCAAAATAAATCATTCTCTATCACTGTACCTTTACTATCACACATCAAATTATGGATAAAAAAACTGGATAAGTTCTGTTAATCATTGAAGAAGTGCAACTAGAGCTAAAAATGCTTGGGGGTGTGAGGTGGAGAACTGCACGAAGTTGAGCTGCATGTTGATAGCTAGCATGCTGTAGATGATGGCAGCTGTTGCACTGATTGATTAAGTTATAAGATATTGTAAAGGAGGATTATGGAGCTGTGCTACTATCGGGGATATCGGAACTGAAGAAATATAGCCCATGTGGATGTAGTGATCTTGCAGTTGAATCACTGTTGGGCTCTTAATGTCCTATCCTACAATATCCGTCTTCAAACAATATGGAACTAACTCTTAAGGTTGAAGATATGAGTTTTGGAGATGTGAGCATGAATTTAAATCACAATCAACATACTGCGCATATGAGTTATGTTCCATGTGGAGATGAGGAAAAGATGGGATAAATAATTCACTTGTTTTTCTTAATAACTTTTCATAAACAAATGCCAGGAAAACTTAACATCATACGTAAATATAAAATAGTTTGAGCAATTAACTATAACTAGTAAATGAAGAGAAAAAATACACATTTTCTTTTGTTCATTACGATACCAAAATTTTCACGACTCCAATATTATAGGTTTTATAGCTTGATTGGGCCAGGGGATATGATCAATGTCATTGAAAAGTTTGATGATCATGCAAAATGTGTCATTAATCACAACAACAACCTACTAATCATTCACCCAGATATACTTGTATCTGGAACCAGGGCCGGCCCCAGGGCAAGGCAACCAAGACGGCGGCCTAGGGCAACACGGCGGAGGAGGGCAACATTTTCAATATCCGTATTTACAAATTGTTTGATTGATATTAGTAAAAGGGCAAAAAATTTAATAAGATTAGTTGGTTTAGTGGTTTGTTTGTTTCCTTTCCAGCTGAACAACCTGAGTTTGAGTGTGTCTTCTTGCAAATTTTTTTTGCTCCCCTTCCATCCTATGTTTGCCTAGGGCAACTGAAGGTGTAGGGCCGGCTCTGTCTGGAACACGGGTAATTATTTAGTGTTAATAAGAAATTATTCAAGTATTCATAAAAGATGCTATTTTGTGAATGTTCTCATTAGAAGGGTGCTAATGAGATATATTTAGGTTGCTTCTAGTTTTATGTGCCCAAGGCATGTTGTTCTAGATGAAAGGCTAAAAGGCAACAAAGAGCAGTCTGTTGTTGCTTTGGTCAGTACATTACTTCATCAGATATTCCAGGTTTTGCTCTCTAAATATTATAGGGCACATACACACACAAAGACAATAGCTTCTATAAAAATCAATTTTATTGTAGGTCGGACTTGTCAAGGATTCATTAACAAACAATTCTTGGAGGAGTATGCTGTAGCGATGCTTCGGAAAAATGTGGAGAACTTGTACGCAAGTGGAGGTAAATGAATGGTCCGCATCTGTCTAATAGTTTACTAATAATATAAATCATATAACTTAGAGTTCCCTAAAATTTTCAAATCGACCGCTAAGGGGGTTTGCTTACTGTCACTGTCCAAAATAAAATATTCTGAAGTTCAAATAATACTCCCATGTTTCTCTACTGTCCTCCCATATCTCTGCATAAAGAAATGTTGCATCTCCCCTATACTTGGTTCTGTATCTCCAGATATTTTTCATTTACACTTGCAAATTGTTCTATTCCACTTTCACTTCTCTACTTTCTTAGTCCGATCCAAACCCTAGAATTTGAAACCCCTAATTTTTAGCCGAACAATAATGTCATGCACGCCATTCTAGAGCTAAACCTATTATCAACTAAGGACAAATCCAAATATGTGTGGTGATAGGAATTCTGGTTGGAATGCGATTTTCAGCTTCAACATGCACATATGTGTATTTTTTTACATGGAATCTTGTTCCGTTGATGGTAAAAATCTTAAAAAACTCCAAGGGCTGAAAGAATTTTACATAATCATGTCATTTGTTGTTCCTTTAAGTATTGTTATTGCTTTATGTATTAAGGAAATGGACTCAAATTAGCGATGTAAAACACGACCTAGTGAGTTCCAAGATGGAAAATAAGGTGAGTAGCAAAACAGAGATAATTGCCTACTGTGATGAAGACTCTCATTCTTAAGTAAATTTTTTTATATTCAATCCGTTTCTTTCTTAGATTGGTTGTATATTTATAATTTCTGAATGATAAAAGAAAATTTGATCTACATGAGAAATTTTATTTACGCTTATCAAGTTTCTTGCAAAAATTGGTGCATCATGCATAGTTCTTTATGCATCTGATCCTTACAGGCTGAATGAACATCCTTCACATTTGGCCATGTGATTTTTTATTGAAAATAATGCTTCTACTAATTCGGTACTTTGTGACGGTGTTTGCTAGCTTAAGTCATCTCCATTGGAAGGGATACTTGTTGTATGTTTGCTAATTTGCCTTATTAGCTTCTCCCATTTTTCATTTCTTCTGGATTCTTGAGTGATCATTGACTGGTTTATTATAAGTTTTTTCAATTAGGTGTCACTTGTGTCACATCTATTTTGGATAAGAAAAATAACTAGATATGGGCTAAATCAAAATTTTAACATTTCACATCGAAGTTATGTAGATTTGTTTGTCAATGCCTTACATTGAAATGTAGTAATGCAACTTTGTATAATTGGGAACAAATATTGATGCTATATCACCTTCAGGCAAATTGATAGTTTCGACTATATTCTTATTTGGTTATTATTTCCCTATTTGATAACATATTGGAAGCAATTGTGATTTGCTACTAGTATCTATCAAACTCTAAGGTTATTAACTGAAACCGTGAATCATTTATCTTTGGGCTAGGTTTAAATTTTAATTGAAATTGATCTAAATATGTCTTTGGTTTCATGGAATATTTTCATAATACTAAAACCTAATGTTACGTAATGGTCTACCAGAATATATATACATATACATATACATATATATATATATATAATGGAGGTGTTGAAAAATAATGGTAACACTGGATGGATAAACCGAGCTCACTCATCCAACTCATTTTGGTTTGACATGAACCTTAATGTTTAGCATGAGCCGTTTAGCACAACCTTAATGTTTAGTATGTATGTTCTCGTGTATAGTTATGTTTATCTGTCATCACATGGATGTTTTCAATGATTTCAAACCATACAAATACCGAGATGCAAAATGTTTGTTGCTGCATCAAAAGACATTAACCAATGAGATATATCGTCTTCAAATTTATTTTAGTAATAAAGAATTAGGATAATGAACTTATTTGTAAAAATTAGAATTTATCATTTTGTAGGTAGAAATAAATGGTTTCAAGATTTTATGAGCCTTATTTAAATGGAGTGATTCCTGTTCCAGTAGCATGAACTGCTTAACATCATCATTTATTTTTTGTAGTCCCGATTCACATATTATCATTCGTCAACTTAGGAACTAAAATAAACTCTTACATAATATACAACTAATAGGTGTAAGAATTCTAATGACTTTGCAGTCTTGGTTCACACATTATCATTCTCCATCCTTCATCTTCTTTTTTTCATTCAAATCAATTCTCGTAAGAAAAAAACTTTGTATCCATATTCAAAATTCTATTAAAATCTATATGTATTCTTTGCATCTACAGCTATTTTGTTATGATACTAGATTAAAGTTGAATTTACTATTGAATCTATTGTGATGGAACGTCCAAGGTTAAGTTGACAGTCGATAATAATAAAAACATGTGTATGCATGTCAATACAAATTATTCTTCTATGTGCTTGTGGTGGCTGTGGAAAAGTTGTAAACAGGAGCTCGGACAGAAATTGCCTAGTATGTACTACTTAGTAGTTGATCTTAATGTTTGCGATCCTGGTATTGTTTTAATTTATTGTACAATATAAGCAGCTCTTTTATGAAACAAGCCACTACTTTTGTTTTCTTTCGTTCTTTGATGCAACAGTCGACTACCTTGCCAGTTGCCACTACCAGAATATTGGTAAGGTTGATTGATGTTGTCAAAGGCTCTACTAAAGAAAAGATCAACCTTTTGATTTCTATTTGTATCCATTAAAATTGTCTTTGTTGCTACAAATAATGTTCTTTTTTCTTCCTATTGCTAACATGTTTTCCTTCGTTTCTCCGTGTTTCCTGGAGATTTGACCAGGCAACTAGTACTCGGCTTCCAGTGGAACTCAGCATCAGAAAGTGTTCGGCATCAAGGAGTACTCGGCGTAGTGCTCGGCATCCATAGTACCCGGCATCCATAATACTCGGCGTCAGGTAGTACTTGGCGTAGTATTCGACATCGATTAGTGATCGGCATCAGATAGCACTCGGCATCAGGTAGTGCTCGGCTTCAGACAGCACTTGGCATCAGGTAATACTCGGCATCAGCCGGAACTCGGCATCAACTAGTACTCGGCGCCCAGTAGAACTCGGCGACAGTAGAACTCGGCATCAGATGGTATTTGGCGCCCAGTAGAACTCGGCGACAGTAGAACTCGGCGACGAAAGTACTCGGCATCCGGAAGACGTTCGGTGTGCATAACTACTCAACGTGACAGTGTCGTTCGGCCTGAATGCATCGTTCGGTCAGAGAGCATTGTTCGGTCAAGAGCTTTGGACAGAGACACATTCGGCTTCAACTGACAACCATCCTGCACTTCCCATACATCGAATATACCGTTCGGCATAGAGAGGATTGTTCGGCATCATAGTGTTCGGCATACCTGGTTCGGCATGCAACGACCACTACACCTGGGCTAGAGTGTTCGGCTACCAAGCCCACTTGGGAAGTCCAGCCCATCTTTGTCTATAAATAGAGGGGCAGGGTCACAGTGAAGAAGGATCCTTTTTCAAGAACACTGGAGAGACTCTGCCATTTTTGAGACTCATCTTCTCTACTTAACAACTTCATTCAAGCATTTGATTCATGAATTGTATTTGTAATCAACTATTAAGAAGATCAATAAAGTTTAACCTCAAAGTGGACGTAGGCAATTACGCCGAACCACTATAAATTTGGTGTTCTTACTTTCTGCATTTAAATTAACATTCTCTACCTTGTTTAATTTATTTTCATAACTTATATCTCTACACAATTTTTCTCTACGAGGTTAGTGACCAATTTTGGTGCTAACACTTTGGTGCTTTCACTGAGAATTGAATTCTCAGACCTCAAGGATCTGCTTTGAAGCTACTGGATTGAACAAATCCCCCAAGGAAGATCCGACTCACTGATAGGACATCCGTTGATTCTACTCAGAGTTCATACCAATAACTCTACAATGGCGAGACCACGTACCAGGTCAGCTTCTCATAATGCGAATGCCCATGAGACTGCTAGCGTGCAACAAGCAGGACCTAGCAATCAACCAACAATTCCGGGTGTAGGAATTGCCGCTCAGGACCAGGCTCCGGTTGTCACCAGGATAGAGTTTAACGATTTGATGAGAGAACTCAAAGAAAGCAGGAGAAAACTAGGAGAGTAGATGCAAGCTAACGCCAACCTGATGGCACAACTCACTCAACAGCAGTAACAGAATGCTGAGGGCAATCCTGCTCCCTATTCCTCATCCGACAGCTCAACTTCTTCTGATGAACCTCCTAGGCGCAGACGCCGTAAGACTGAAGCTGCACGGATGGGTGCTGCTGCCCAAACAGCTGGAAACCGCGACCAAGTCGGAGCTGGGAACTTAGGAACTGGAGTGCAGGTGGAAGCTGGAGGCCCAGACCACCAAAACGCTAATGATGTCGAACCTCACGACGCACGATTGGCAGATCGCCAGGGGAGGAGGCATCAACATGGACAATCACGTAGAACGGACTCTAATCTCCCACCTTCCATACAGACACCAGACCTGACAGCCATGGTCAGACAATTGATGAAAGAAAATCAGGGCTTGACGAATGACGATTGGGGAGTATCAAGGAGTCACACTCCGTTCACAGATGTTGTGTTACAAGCGGCGTACCCTAGAAAGTTTAGTATGCCAACTATCCCTGCGTACGAGGGAAAGACTGACCCCAGACAGCATGTCATGAGGTACGAATGGATGATGGATTCAGCTAGAGCAAATGATGCCACCAAGTGTAGATGCTTTCCAATTACTCTATCTGGGATCGCTACTATGTGGTTTACCCGACTTCCTCCGCGGTCAGTATCCAATTTCGAGGAGTTGGCAAAGAAGTTTATTGAGCAGTTCAGGATACACACTACTCGTCCGAAGGACGTAATGTCTCTGTCAAGTGTAATCCAAAGTCCTGGGGAGTCATTGAAGGAATATTTACAAAGGTTCCATGTTGCGGGAACTGAAGTCAGTAATCCCAATGATCATGCAATTATAATGGCTGTAATGAGAGGTGTGGATCCGGAGTCTGAATTTGGAGACTGGTTGGCAGGAAAACCTCCAACCACACTAGAACGTTTCTACTCAAAGGCACACCAGTTCATAAGGAGAGAGGAAGCCAGGTGGGTAAGATGAGATAAAGCACCAGGACCTGTCCAAGAGTCTATGAAAAGCAACATTGTTGTGAAGCAGTCCGGAGACAGCTCGGGAAAGGTCCAAGTCAATGTCCAGAACAAGCCTGGGCAGTCTAAGGAGTCCGAAGGAAGAAATCAAGGGAAGAAGAGAGAAGCGGGGAAGTGGAAATCGAGAATTTCAAGCTACAACGAGTATACTCCGCTGAATGCGCCTCTTGAGAACATTTACCTATCTACCTGCAATACTTTTCAGTACAGAAAGCCACGTTCAAAAGAATCAACTGAGGAACAGAAGCGAACTGGGAAATATTGTCGCTTCCATGAGACTTATGGGCACAATACGGAAGAGTGCAGACACCTGCACGACGCTATCGAGAAGTTGATCAGGCAAAAGAAGTTGCAAGAATTTGTGAAGGATCCACAGGAAGGAGGACAGGGAACGTCCAACCCAGGTCGTGCAACGGCCCCGCGTCACCCCGAGGAGCCTGCCCGAACCGTGGGAAGACTAGTCATAAATACTATTATCGGCGGACCTCACCCCGCGGATAAGAATTGGCAAGAGATGGAGCGGTATGCAAGCTCCCTGAAACATGCAGATTTTGAGTGCTGTTCAAACGTGGAGGATGGGACTCCTGCCAAGCAGCAGCGCGTAATGACAGACGACATAGTGTTCAGAAACAGGGATGCTGATCAAGTAGAGGCTCCAACCATCGACCCGATGGTCATATCTGCGACGATCGGACCGTCATATGTGAAGAGAATTCTGATTGATTGCGGAAGTTCTGTCAACATCATCTTCAAAAAGGCTTATGACCAAATGAAAATGGAAACAAAGGACTTAAAACCGTCCAAGGCTCGTATCCACGGATTTAACGGCGCTGCGACCGATGCAGTGGGGTATGTCGAGTTACCAGTTGAACTGGGACAAGGTGAGCGTCGGAGGGTGCGAATTCTACCCTTCGTAGTTTTGGATGTGGATTCTCCATATAATGTCTTCTTGGGCCGGCCGGCCCTGGCTGAGTTTAGGGCAGCATTGGCCCCGTGGTGTTTAACTTTGAAGTTCCTAACTGACAAAGGAGTAGGTATTGTTTATGGCGACCAAGCAGCTGGTCGTTCTTGTTATGTGGCTGAGCTCCGAGAGGCCCACCGGAGGGAGAAAGGAAAGGTTGCGGACAATCCCATCCGCATCCATAATACGGATAATTGACAAGTAGTGCCCGAGCCCTGGCTCAGGCATAACTCTCGGATCTTCAGAGACATAGATCCGAAAGACGACGAAGAGAAACCCAGGGAAGAAAAGGCGGCGTCGGTGAACTGACGGTTGACATTTCAGTCAGCCAAAGCGACCCTTCGCGATTACTGAAGATCGGATCACAGCTTGGCCCCGCAATGACTGAAGACCTTAGTGACTTCCTCCGGGCGAATCTTGATGTTTTCGCCTGGACGCATTCTGATATGTGTGGGATCTCTCCCGCCATCACGAGTCATATGTTGAACATAGACCTGAAATACGTTCCAGTTAAACAAAAGAGGAGAGGAATTGACTCGGAGAGGTCCGCTGCTCTCAGAGAGGAGGTGGACAAACTCAAAGCCAATGGGTTCATCCGCGACGCCCTCTATCCTGAGTGGGTATCGAACCCCGTACTGGTGAAAAAGGCAAATGGGAAATGGAGAACTTGCGTAGACTATTCTGATTTGAACAAAGCGTGCCCCAAGGACAGTTTCCCGTTACTAAGGATCGATCAGTTGGTCGACTCCACCGTAGGACATGAGCTGTTATCATTCATGGATGCGTACTCGGGGTATAACCAAATCCCGATGCATATCCCGGACCAAGAAAACACCAGCTTCGTTACAGATGTCGGGCTATATTGCTATGTAGTGATGCCCTTCGGACTGAAGAACGCAGGAGCGACTTATCAACGTTTGGTGAATCGAATGTTCAAGGACCAGCTTGGTAGGACGATGGAAGTCTATGTGGATGACATGCTCGTGAAGTCACGACAGTCAAACGACCACATTCGAGACTTGGCTGAAATGTTCGACATACTCAAGTATTACGGGATGAAGATCAACCCTCTAAAGTGTTCCTTCGGCGTTGCGTCGGGGAAGTTTTTGGGATTCATCGTCAATGCTAGGGGAATTGAAGCTAACCCCGAAAAGATCCAAGCTATTCGAGATGTGCAAGTACCCAGGACAATAAAACAGGTACAGAGCTTGAATGGAAAAGTAGCTACGCTAAGTCGATTCATATCAAGGGCAACAGACAAGTGCATCCCTTTCTTTGATATAATAAAGAAAGGGAAAAGGAACTTCGAATGGACGTCTAGTTGTGAGGAAGCATTCTGGGATCTGGTGAGGCATCTGGAGAGTCCACCAGTGCTGTCAAAACCAGTAGACCACGAGATGCTGTACGTATACTTGGCTGTATCCCCACATGCAATAAGTGCGGCTTTAGTTCGCGAGGAGGACCGAATCCAAAAGCCGGTGTATTATGTTAGCAAGCGTTTAACGGGGGCAGAAATAAATTACCCTAAAATCGAGAAATTGGCCTATTGCTTGGTGATTGCATCACGTAAGCTACGCCCATATTTTCAAGCGCACTCAATCAGTGTTTATACCGATCAACCCCTGCGATAGGTACTCCAACGACCAGAAACTTCTGGAAGATTGCTAAAATGGAACATCGAGTTGAGCCAGTTTGATATCGCCTACTTGCCACGGAGAGCCATACAAGGGCAAGCGTTAGCAGATTTTATCGCTGAGTTTACCATGCCCACAGAACCAGATAATCACGACGCCATTCCCCCCGTTCGATGGAAATTATACACTGATGGGCCATCCAACGACCGTTGCTCCGGCGCGGGTGTAGTTCTTATAACTCCGGAAAACCAATCAATCTGTTATGCCTTGAAGCTTGATTTCCCGGCTACGAATAACGAAGCAGAATATGAAGCGTTGATTGCTGTCTTGAAGCTCATCGGAGAACTCGGGATCAAATCAGTTGAGATCTTTTGTGACTCACAGTTGGTGGTTTACCAGGTGCGGGGAGATTACCAAGCCAAGGGACAGAAGCTAGCTCCGTACCTTGTTCAGGTCCAAGAGCTACTGTCGAATCTCGAGCATTATGACAGTTCGCATGTCCCGCGCGAACAGAATAAAGAAGCCGACTTGTTGGCTAAATTTGCGAGCACAGGCGATGCACAGCAAATGGGATTGTATCCCGTTGAGGCCTTGCACGCCCCGAGCATAGACGAGATGAAAGTTGATTGTATATTGGAAATGGAAATTGAGAAGGAATCGTGGATAACCCCATTCAAACTGTACCTGACAACCGGGACTTTACCAGAAAAAAGGAGCGAAAAACGGCAGGTCCTTCAAAAGGCCGCGCGATACGTGATCCAGGATGGATTAATGTATCGAAAAGGGTTCTCAGTCCCATTATTACGGTGCATCGCTCATGACGAGACAAAGCGGGTTTTAAGAGAGGTTCACGAAGGAGAATGTGGCGACCATACTGGGGGGCAAACGCTAGCAAAGAAGGTCCTCCTCTACGGATATTACTGGCCGACCGTAAATCGGGACGCTGCGGACTACGCAAGAAAATGTGACAAGTGTCAAAAATATGCGAAAATCCCGAGGACTCCATCAACGGAACTCACGCAAATGGTTAGTCCCTGGCCATTTGCAATCTGGGGAATCAACATAATCGGCTCTTTGCCTATATCCAAAGGTGGTGCAACATACGCGATATTTGCAGTCGACTATTTCACGAAATGGGCTGAGGCAGAGCCTTTGGCCATAATCACCTCTAAGAAGGTCATCAACTTCGTTGTACGAAACATTATATGCTGCTTTGGCCTTCCTCGCTCCATCATTACAGACAACGGGACGCAATTTGAAAGCAGAGAGTTCAAAGAGTTCTGTTTAAAGTATGGCATCGAGAAGAAGTTCGCCGCCGTTGCACACCCAAAAGCTAACGGACAAGTCGAGGCCGTTAACAAAATAATCAAGTCCATACTAAAGAAGCGTCTGGAGAAGGTTGGAGGCAAGTGGGTAGATGAGCTCCCAACAGCACTATGGGCTTATAGAACTACCCACAAGTCCACGACTGGCCACACTCCATTCGCCTTGGCATACGGCTCGGAAGCCGTTATACCCATGGAACTTGAAGTTCCATCACACCGAGTGACGTACTATCATCCCAAGACGAACCAGGACCTCTTGTTGGAATCACTGGACTGCATCAATGAAAAGCATGAAGAGGCCGAATTAAGGGCGGCAGCACATAGGCACCGAGTCAAGCGTTACTACGACGGCAGAGTCCGCCCAAGAACTTTTGAGGTAGGTGATCTCGTTCTGAAACGAGTTTTCCCGGTTCCATCGCGTATGAATCCCAGCTGGGAAGGTCCATACGTTATTGAACGGAAGCTTGGAGAAGGAACATTCAAGCTAGCGACCGTTGATGGCACGACACTCCCCCGAGCATGGAACAGTGAGCATCTGCGACATTATTACATTTAGCATGTTTTCCTTTCTTGTTTTAGGCACTGTTATTTCCTATGTGTTTTCGTTCAGTTTTAGCTTAGTTTCTTTTTAACTATGTAATCAAGCAGTCTAGTTGTTTTTCATTAATAAAGGCTTGAAGCCGTATTTTCCACAAATCACTAATGTTTCTATATCTCATGATCGGATGACGAATTACATTATCCTATACGATATACAGACTCGTATAAACGATCTCAAATCTCCGAATCCCCGGAGCGCGGATCGGAGTACTCTAAGTCCCCGGAGCGCGGACTAGAGTATAAACGATTTCAAATCTCCGAATCCCCAGAGCGCGGATCGGAGTACTCCAAGTCCCCGGAGCGTGGACTAGGGTGTAAACGATTCCAAATCTCCGAATCCCCAGAGCGCGGATCGGAGTACTCTAAGTCCTCGGAGCGCGGACTAGAGTATAAATGACTTCAAATCTCCGAATCCCCAAAGCGCGGATCGGAGTACTCTAAGTCCCCGGAGCACGAACTAGAGTATAAACGATTTCAAATCTCCGAATCCCCAGAGCGCGGATCGGAGTACTCCAAGTCCCCGGAGCGTGGACTAGGGTGTAAACGATTCCAAATCTCCGAATCCCCAGAGCGCGGATCGGAGTACTCTAAGTCCCCGGAGCGTGAACTAGAGTATAAACGACTTCAAATCTCCGAATTCCCAGAGCGCGGATCGGAGTACTCTAAGTCCCCGGAGCGCGGACTAGGGTATAAACGATTCCAAATCTCAGAATCCCCAGAGCGCGGATCGGAGTACTCTAAGTCCCCGGAGCGCGGACTAGAGTATAAACGATTCCAAGTCTCTGAATCCCCAGAGCGCGGATCGGAGTACTCTAAGTCCCCGGAGCGTGGACTAGGGTATAAATGATTTCAAATCTCGGAATCCCCAGAGCGCGGATCGGAGTACTCTAAGTCCCCAAAGCACGGACTAGAGTATAAACGACTTCAAATCTCCGAATCCCCAGAGCATGGATCGGAATACTCTAAGTCCCCGGAGCGCGGACTAGGGTATAAATGATTTCAAATCTCCGAGTCCCCGGAGCGCGGATCGGAATACTCTAAGTCCCCGGAGCGCGGACTAGAGTATAAACGATTTCAAATCTCCGAATCCACTGAATGCGGATCAACTTACTTTAAATCCCTAGAGCGCCGATTCAGAAAAGAGTCTAAGTACTCGAGAAATATGGAACAAGAAGTACGCTACGTCTGGAAATGTTTGAACAACACGAGAGTAGACTGGGAGATAATGCAACTCGTACAAACTGGGCTCATGACTATAGTTAGTCAACAAACTGAAGAAAAGCAATAGAATCATTCAAACGAAAAAGAAACTAAACTTCATTCAGTAGTTCAAAATGGGGTTACATAGTTACTCCTACAAAACTTAGAGTTCAGAACCTATCTATACAAACTACAAGTCACAAAAAATAAAAGCAATGACAAGACTTAAGCAAGAAGCTCGTCGAACGAGTGTATCGATTACTTCTTCGTTTTCTTCTTATTGTCTTCCTTTGTTTTTTCCGACGACTCCTCTCCTTCACGCTTTTTCTTGGATTTCTTGCTTGCTAAAGAAGCGGAGTCAGGAGTAGGAGACGGAACATTTAGTGGTTTGGACCTGCCCGGGAGAATGATTTTCAAAGGTCTGTTCCGCGGGTCGGTAAGTTCCAGTATTTCAGGTTCAACTTTGACCTCGGCCTTTTTCTTCTCCTCTTCGGTGAGGCGGTCCTTCATGCTCATCTTTGAAGTATGCTCAGAGGCGCCAGTGATTTTGATTTCATCTAGCGCCCCAATCACTTGAGCATCGGGACCAGGAATTACTCCCACATGAACAGCGTCGCTTGTTTTCTCCGCCTCCTCCTTGGCGTCATCGCTCCTCGGAGTTGGCTCGGGGTCAGAGTAGCCTGCATGGAAACATAAAGAATGAACATTAGAAAGAATAAATGCTGGAAAATAACAAGGTCTTTTGACTTCTAGAAAAGAAGAGTTCCCTACCGGGTTCTGGTTGGCTATCGGTTGCGTGTGGGGTTTCACCCTCCAGAATAGGAGATAGCACGTGAACGCCAAGCCCGGGATCTTCAGGATCATAGCCGGCATGCTGCTCGAACGGGTCAAGTGTCGGCCGACCGGCCGGTTGAGCAGCAGGAGGAGCAGCAATATGAGGAGCCGTAGTCTCAGCCCCAAACGGGCCCGCTTTATCACTTTTCTCTTTTGGAAGGGGAGAGCCTTTGTTATAAAGCGCCAAAGCTGCGGACAGATCCGTTGGCTCATTCCCCCTAAGAAACTCCTTCACCAAGGCATCCTCGTCGACCTCTTCAGAGCCCGACTCAATTTTCCTGATCTTTACTAAGGTTTCCCAGGCTTCAGCTAGGGATTCGAGATAGCCATCGCCCAAGAATGTTAAGTCACGATGCATAAGGACGCGGGCTCCATACTCAGCAATCAACGGGTCAAACATGCATTTGACCTCTTCCCTGCCGGCTTCCGCGGCCGCCTCGAGGCGAGAATCAATCTCCTCTGCAGCTTTTCTTTTTCCCTCCTCACGGGCTTCGTCCTTCATTTTCTCAACCCCAGCAAGTTCGTCATCGAGCTTCGTTTTTAGGAGACGAGTAGCAACGATTTCATCACAGTATCGCTGTGATTCTTCTTGAGCAGCTACCTTATCCTCCTTTTCCTTGGAAAGTAATTCTTTCAGCTCTCTGACTTGTATGGCGAGCGCGTCCCTTTCTTTTTGAACGGAATCTTTTTCTAGGGCAAGGGCACCGCTGCGCTGGACTGCTTCATCAAGTTCCTTCTTGTGAGCCATCTCTAAACGAGTAACTGCCTCGGCAGTATCTTTTGCGCTTTGTTCAGCGGCTTCCAGCTTCGACTTGTACGAAGCGAGCTCTTCGTCTTGGTGCTTGATGATGTTCTTGTCGCAGCCAGCCTCCAATTCAAGACGATCAATCTCATATTGACGCTCAACGGACACCTCCGAGATCTTTTCAACCAAGTGTACAAACGCATCATGTTGAACATAGACGTCGTTGTTGTAGGCAATGGCACTCTGCTTCACGTGCCCAGGAATACGGTGAATAGCCGGGAGGAACTTCAGACCGTCAAAGCAAATTTTTGGGAACTTGGCCTTAAGATCGACAATCTTTTCCGCTACAGTTGGATCAACCGCGGGAGTAGGGGGAGAAGGCTTTGGAAGTTCCGCTCTTTTTCGTTGCTCCCGAACTTGCCTTGTACTCAATGAACCGGAGTGTTGTTCTCGAGGAACATCAGATTGGTAACCCTTTTGTGAAGACTTCTCTTTATCCGGCTCAGTTGGAGGAAGAGGATCACGGGACTATGAATATTGAGAATATGCCTTCTTACGGTGAGACGACTCGCGGGGACGATTGTCTCTATCTTCATAATCATCTCTGTCCCTGCGTCTGCCTGAACCTGAGTCCGGTCCAGAATGATGGAATATGGAAGAGCCATGAAGGCGATCGAATCCGTGAGAGCGCCCCATTTCACCTGCAAAGAATGGAGATAGCAACGAATTAAGAAAAATCCGGGAGATAAGAAAAAAAACTTGAAGTGTATGATGGAATGCGTATGTGCGTGTGTGTCCTAGTGTTCCCCCTTACAGACCAGTTCTTTTATCTTTACTAATCGGGGTATTGTCTCCCTGGACTGGGAGTTGAACTCCCGCATTGCCTCTAGCGGGCGAAGAAAACTTGAGGGCTTCAGGATCGTCAAACCCGTAATTAAGTATATCGTCGGAGATTGAGAGATTCGACAAATCCCTTAAAGAACTCTCCAGGTGCTGTGAGGAAGCCTCTTTCTCTGGCGGGATAGGCATATCTTTTGAAGTGCCGCCAACTTTCTCCTTCCGAATATTGTATTTTAACCTCTTCTTTCCCTTCGAAGGAGAGGATGACGTTTCAATATCATGAACTTCGACCGCCGGATCCCAAGCGGGACCCACATTCTCGCCTTGGGTCTCAGGAGCTTCGTCCTTTTTGCGCTCACCCTCTTCGTGCGTATTGGGAGTGCGGCGTGATGACGATCCGGCCTATTTTTTCCCTTTACCGGATGCTGGCCTGGGAATGGAGACGCCCTCCGGGAGGCTGATCCGACGACCTAGGGCTAGCAAGCCGAACCTTGACAATGATTCGTTTGAAATGATGATCCGAATGTCTCGTTCCTTGGCAGGAAGAGCTCTAATGGCCTCGACGGCCTCAGAATATCCTCGGCCCTCCGGACGCGGGCTGATACCTAAAAAAGATGAAACGGGGAGTTAGAAAAAGCATGATTTAGATTAATCGCGAATGATGATTCAATGGAGAGACTTACTGCCTTCAACCCATCTCCTCGCAAAACCAGGAGGGCAACGCACGTAAAACCATTCCTGTTTGTACAAGGCGAACTTACTACATGCCCCTGTCAAGATCTGGCATTTGTGGTATGGCTCAAGGAACATGAAGGAAGGGCTGTCTTTCCGCCTCTTGATCAGATAGATGTATCTGATGTCGCCAGGAGTTGGAGGTCTGGAGAAGACAGCCATGAAAAGTAGGTAGGTCCCGTGAAGAAACGCGTGACCGTTCGGGTGCAGCTGCGATGGGGCAATGTCGATGTACTGTAACACATCCCGAAGAAATAAGTTAAACGGAGGCACGCTGCCCATCCAACACATGAACTTGTTGCAAGTGGTATATCCGACTGGGGGCAGGTGAGGGCGATCATGTCGCGAAGGGACTAGCACATCAGCAAAAGGAATCCCGTGGATGGAGCATATCCGTTGGAGTGCGGCTTCATTGATCTTCGAAGCCTGTGAATCGATCGGATTGTCTAGTAGAATCGTTGCCTCCAGGGCATCGGGTGCTAAGTTATGAGCCGGGGAAGTCGGCGGATTAGAAGTATCAGCGGCTTCTCGCCTTGATGACGGCCCAGGCCTGTCGGATATAGTGGCAGAGCTAGACTTTCTTGACATCCTCAATAAATAACGAACCTGGCTAAGTGCCTGAGAAAACTATACTTGAAAAACGTCGAGCGTTAGAATTAACAACACGAATTTTCCCCCCACGTGATGTGTGAACTAGTGCAAGCAATCGTGTACAAGCAATAAGAATCTAGAGATTTCAAAGATATAAAAATGGGCTTCGAATCACCGCCTTCGAAGACCGTCATCGCTGACCGTCTCAAAAAGCCCGCCTTGTGATGATTAAAGTTTCAAGTTCGGGAAACGAATGTTAATCTAAGCTCAGATTTATGTCTACTGAAGCTATGGGGTTAATGATCCGGATCAGTTTCATGTGATAGCGTGCCTAGGTCCAGGTCCTTGTTTTTGCTATATGAATAGGCAAGGTTAATAAGTGTTCGGCCTAAGCATCATTCTGCATGTTAATTGTTCAACATGTATACTGTTCGGCAATCATATTATTCGGTCTAAGTTATGTTCGGCATTTGGAGTGTTCGGCCTAAACATGGTTCGGCATGTCAGTTGTTCAATATTTATGTTGTTCGGCCTTGATATGGTTCGGCATTTAAGTATTGTTCGGCCTTGATATGGTTCGGCATTTAAGTATTGTTCGGCCTTGATACGGTTTGGCATTTAAGTGTGTTCGGCTTGGGTTCGGTTCGGCTAAGTTATTGTTCGGCATTTGTGTTCGGCTAAGTTGTTGTTCGACATTCCTTAGTTTGTTCGGATGAAATACTATTCGGCAGCCCTTCATTCCACCATTCGGCGCATGGCAACATACGCCGAACCAGAGCTGTGCCATCCAACACCCTTACCACCTCCAACATTTTCATTTCCTTTTTAACTTCGGTTTGGCGCGAAGAAGCTAAATCCAATAGCCATATGTGCAAACACTCCAAATCATTCCTCCTCGCCTCGCATTATTGTTCGGCAATAAGGACAACCTACTCGAAAGCTTTCTACATGACACACTTGGCCATCTCGTTTGAAACCTATTCGAGTTGTACAAGGAACAGTACCTAGTTTGCAGATCGGAGCTTAGGAAGGAATGGTCAGGTTTTAAATCTGATCGGCTAGCGAGAATTGCAAATCTTTGAAGAGTGGCAGAAGTGAAAAGGTAAAGGAGAGGAGATGGGAAGGACCTGGTTTTATAGGGGGAAGATAGAAGTTGAAAAGGCTATGCCCGGTGGAACCGGTCAAAGTCGTAGCGTTCGGCCTCAAAGCGAAGTGTCACTCGGCACGTGAGGATTGTTCGGCTTCGGACGTATCGTTCGGCGTTCATGCCACGCTCGTCACGCACCTCCGTCACAAATATTCTCGAGGAGGCATCACCAAGGGAAGTTAAACGAGATTCAAAGCGCATCACGTTCAGTCACGTAATACACTTTGGGGTGCAAGTGTTTCCTGGAGATTTGACCAGGCAACTAGTACTCGGCTTCCAGTGGAACTCAGCATCAGAAAGTGTTCGGCATCAAGGAGTACTCGGCGTAGTGCTCGGCATCCATAGTACCCGGCATCCATAATACTCGGCGTCAGGTAGTACTCGGCGTAGTATTCGGCATCGATTAGTGATCGGCATCAGATAGCACTCGACATCAGGTAGTGCTCGACTTCAGACAGCACTTGGCATTAGGTAATACTCGGCATCAGCCGGAACTCGGCATCAACTAGTACTCGGCGCCCAGTAGAACTCGACGACAGTAGAACTCGGCATCAGATGGTATTTGGCGCCCAGTAGAACTCGGCGACAGTAGAACTCGGCGACAGAAGTACTCGGCATCCGGAAGACGTTCGGTGTGCATAACTACTCAACGTGACAGTATCGTTCGTCCTGAATGCATCGTTCGGTCAGAGAGCATTGTTCGGTCAAGAGCTTCGGACAGAGACACGTTCGGCTTCAACTGACAACCATCCTGCACTTCCCACACATCGAATATACCGTTCGGCATAGAGAGGATTGTTCGGCATCATAGTGTTCGGCATACCTGGTTCGGCATGCAGCGACCACTACACCTGGGCTAGAGTGTTCGGCTACCAAGCCCACTTGGGAATTCCAGCCCATCTTTGTCTATAAATAGAGGGGCAGGGTCACAGTGAAGAAGGATCCTTTTTCAAGGATACTGGAGAGACTCTGCCATTTTTGAGACTCATCTTCTCTACTTAACAACTTCATTCAAGCATTTGATTCACGAATTGTATTTGTAATCAACTATTAAGAAGATCAATAAAGTTTAACCTCAAAGTGGACGTAGGCAATTACGCCGAACCACTATAAATTTGGTGTTCTTACTTTCTGCATTTAAATTAACATTCTCTGCCTTGTTTAATTTATTTTCATCACTTATATCTCTACACAATCTTTCTCTACGAGGTTAGTGACCAATTTTGGTGCTAACACTCCGCTTTTGCAATATATTATATTGATGGCTTTTTTTATCATCTTTATAATCCATTGATTCCTTTATTTTAACATACATATACACACATATAAACATATTATCTTCAGTAATTAATTTTTGATTGTGCTCTCCTATTTATTTTATTTTATATATTTATATTTTGTTTTAAAAAGTTGGAATCCAGTGCGCAAGACTCCCGTACGATAGCGGACTCTGGGAATGTCAATAATGTACGTAGCTTTTCCCTCGCATTGCGAAGAGTCTGTTTTCGGATTCGAAGCTGGGCGCTTAAATCACCATACGGGTGATCTAACTATTGCGCCAAGACTAGTAAAACATTTTTGTTTAACAAATTATTTTTTGTTTAATAAATTTTCATTATGATTCTGACTGATAGTAGAGAAATTTAAATAAATATATTTTTCCGAAATTATACACACACGGTCGGTTTTTCCACCGTTATACGGTTTTACTAATTTTATCAAATTTTTTATTGTATGTTTTCCATGAGTGATGAACAAAGCTCCAACATTGTCCTACAATATCATGTAATTATTTCCTATTTTCCTTTTGTAGTCAATGAGTAATGAGATATACAAAACGCTTATTGAGGCGATCCCTAAGATGATGATTTAGCTTCAATAATTTGAAACACCCAAGGTATAGAGCTTAATTTTCTCCGTTCTTTTAGTTCAACAATTTGAATAGTTATTTTATACCGTTTTGCAATTTTCCATGAAAGAATGTATATGTATAGGAAATCTGTATGATTCAAATAGCTTTTTGCTGACAATTTGAAATTAATTATGCCATTATGAACTAAGATGATAAAAAAGATACCATAAATTGCACTTAATGCTCATGTCTGTATGGCTATATTCTTTTTGGCATAACCATTGTTATGCATTTACATCAGATATATACTACGTTATAGTGAAGGCTCAATTTGTGTTTTCACAAGTCTGTAAATTTTACCAAATATAAACTCATTTACCACAAGCCTGTTTCTTATCTTATGCTATTTTAAGAGATGCACATCCTAACTAGTTAATCATTAACTTACCTTACGTAAACACAGATTGAAACTCTTTGCTTGGTTCATTTAATTATTATCTATAATATATAATGCAGTCTAAACTAGTTATGTATCATATTTCTTAGAAGATTTTTATACAAGTTCATGTTGTTGATTGTTATACTTGTCTATAAGTACATAAGTTTTCTGAAGAAAGGATCAGCTGCAGCAATGAATTGGTACTTCCCTTTAATCATCATCTATGTTATAACATTTTTTTAACATTAGTTGAGCAAACTTCTCTATGTACAGTTATGGATTTTACTTTAACTTGATTGTCTTGAAACTACTGTATCTATACGGTTATGGATTTTATATGAACGTGGTTATTTTGTTTAAAATATTTTGTATTAAATTATTTGTATATCGTATTTCATTATGCGATTAACGTGTTTTTTGGTTATTTGAATGTGATAATTATATGAGTGATTGTTGATTTCATACTGGAATATATTAATTATTATTATATAATATATACGTTGTGAACAAAATGAAGTGGAAACCGAACGAACTATTATAGCGAGGGAAATCTACATAGAAAATCAACAATTTTTAGTAGCGTTTAATAAATGCTACCAAAATATATATGGTAGCAGACAAAAAACGTTACTATAATATTTTGTAGTAGCCCCAACAATACTTTTTAGTGGCGTTTATAGTGCTACGACAAAATATTTTTGGTTGCCTTTGTAGAATGCTGCAATATGTTGTTTTGTGGTAGCATTTGTGACAAACGCAACAGAAAGTAGGGGTGAGCAATATTCAGTTAAAACTAAATTAAACGATCAATTCGGTTCATTTTGGTAAGTTTGGTTCAGTCTTTAAACTAAATCGATTTGAAATTGCTTGGTAAAATAATTTTTTTTGCTATCGGTTTAAACTTTTTAACCGAACTTCTATCGTATTCTTCAATTTTATTGCATTATAATACTATAAATAATTAGATTAGTGATAAATACAAAGTTTACCTATGAAAAATAGGTCAAATTTTATTAGAAACATAAAATACTAAATAAAATTCTCTTCAAACATAAATTTATGTTTTCCTTTGAGTGAATCAATCATTTAATAATAACATATCTTTCTATTTTGGTTAAATCGGTTACCGGTCGAAATTAATTCGCTTCGGTTTGATTTTGAGTTTTTTCGATTCCAATTCGGTTTGACCCTTTTTACCTCAAAACTGACCGATCCAACCCAACACTCACCCCTAACAGAAAGTCCTTGACTTTTAGTTGTATGTCGTATAATGGCATTCTCTAGAACACTACTATAAGTTTTGATAGCCTTTTTTGGATGCTACTAAATCTATTTTTTGTTGTAGTGTGTAGTGCCCTATATAGCCTACGGATCATGCTCAATTGGCATTGCATAGAGAGCGGATATGCCTTCAAAAGGAGAAAGGTCGACGGGACTAATTTTGCATAAAAGCTCATCGATCTTGGGAGTGTAAAAAAAATCGCCTAAATCATCAAGTGGTGGACAACCAAAGGGGCCGACTGCCTCATCACCGTGAATAGTGGGAGTCTTTTCCTCGATGCAGCTCGAGAGAGGCTTCATAAGACCTCTCCTTAAGCATCTCAACCGGGGAGTAGAAGTAGTAACGCCTTCCCTATTGGCGTTCTCCCTGGTTGATTTAGCATCAAAATATTCATCTTCTTCATCTTCCTCCTAATCCCTTTCTTCCACATACTCTTCTTCTTCTTATATCTCAACCTCATCATCTTCTCTTTATCATCATCATCGACGGTCACTTGACTTTGTACTGGAGCTTGTCGAGGTCGACTATGTCCAGCTTGCTCTTTCCTAGGGAGCTAATCCCTAACTTATCGGGTGCCATGTATGGTATGTTTAAAGAAGACCATTCAATCATTGTATAATAGCTAATATTGAAGGAGACACAAGTCGGTAAGAAGGAAAGTGGTACTGGATTCTAGCTTGGGGACGGCTTGGAGAGTAATGACCATACATCTAAGGTAATTTTGTCAACCATTGGCGGAACATATGCAAATAAATATGGATAAGCAATTTGAATTAAGTAAATTTGAATGAGGAAAACATTATAATTTGTAATATAATACTTAGAACCAGATAGCCACCATTGCGCAAACTCGGTTGGGCAATGAATGATGTAGTATTCCTCCTTGAAGTAGCTTTGTTTATTATGGAGGATGATTAGTACCTTACTATATTGAATATCTTCAAAGAAAGTAAACGAGGAATTCGAGGACTGTTGCCTGAACTTATATAAATAACGAATGTTAGTGTGCAACGGTTCTTTACCCAAGTTACGAACGAAGATCGTGTATAAACTCAAGAGCACATCATAAGAGTTCAGGTGTAATTGTAATAAATAAATTCGCATGGATCAGAGAACATAATGCATAAATGGATTGAAGGGTGGAACGCCTCCAGAAAGGCACACGTACCATTTATATCCGGTGTAGCTGGCAAGAAGGTTTTGAGCTCTTTCATGTAGAAGCGAGAGCTTAATTCGTCTAGAGGAATTCCATGCCTTTTGCATATGCACTGGAGATTCCCGTAGTTAAGTGAGATGGAGGGGAGTCTGGAGGACTATCTATTATTATTACCTCATTTAAAGAAATGTTAAGGGAATCTCATTGTTTGACTCCTCGATGATCATCAGAGGGGAGACATAAGTTAGAACTTGGTGGCCACAAGATGGCCTAGCGGATGTGGTAGAAGTTAAAGTCGACATTGAGTTGTAAGCCATCTCGAACAAGGAGGAGACATATGTGGCTATTGCATAGGCAAAAAGACGACGACCATCTTTTAGTCATAAATTAATTGAAAATCCCGGATGATGAGCATGGTCGGCTAAGAATTATTTATTCCCTTTACTATTGCGTACTTATGTTAGCCTTGGTGCGGTCCATGTATAGCATCTATTGGACGTTGACGTGTATTGACACCTCTTATGTACAATGACTAAGGGCAGTTTGTATCTAACATAGTGTGTGTGTATAGTATCTAGTGCACGATTTATAAAAGCACATTGTGTAAAAAGCTTTCTCATGCTGGCAAACGAACTTTGACACTCGATGGAACTATGTGTCAGATGGAAACTACTAATGTAAGGACTATGTTAACAATCCTGAGTCGGCTCAATGCAGTCTAGACTCTGATTCTCGATCGACATTTCCAAGAGAGATAGTGCAATATTTGAAGAATGGATTTTTCTCTACCCATGAATGCGAGTGTTGATGAAATGTATATTTTATGACATGTTAACGCTCAAATTCATTGGAAATACATACTCAATTTTGCAAGTTTGGCTTGAAATCAGTCCAACCCAAAACAAAATTCCATCTTGCATTAATCCATGCTCTTTCTCATCCAAAACTGATTCAACCATCGTTCCATCATCTCGACCTCACCTCAAGTCAGTTGAAATTAATCAGTGTCGATCGAAGGGAGGAGACGATAGCTTGAAAAGGAAATGGTAGTGGCGATGTAGTGGAACATGAAGACGATAACGCAACTAGGATGATCGAACGACGAAGAAATGGTGAAATACATTGGATTGATGGAAGGATCGATTGAGAATTAAAGTTCTCGACGATGAGATCTTATGAGAACCCTAGGAGGGGAAAGTAGTCCATCTACCTGACCATGGACCAGAGCAACTCTAAGATAATTCTAAGTAATAGACAAAATGGATGAGCTTTTTTATTACAAAATTACCATATTTACATCTATCGAAAGGATGTTACTCAATGACTGTGTGGATGCGAAGTGTATGGATTCTTACTGAAAACGCAACATTCCATGGAAACAGTTTAAGTAAAGGAAGCGTCTACGTTGAACGAGATTTGGTCACTTATTTTAGTTCAAAGCAAGCCTTGTGTTCACAGTAGCTTATTTTAGGGGGCAAGTTTTATCCACTATTTTTCACAAGCGGCATTTTAGTGGAATTGGACTACAAAACAATAAAGGATTGGATTCAAGACTCGACGATGATCATGCATGTTGAATCGAAGGAAAATGAAAGAAAAATGGCTATGTCCATGGACCGGTAACTATCCATATATGTATCGAAACCGATCCATAAATTGTCATATTTTCCCTCAAATTCTCTATAATGGTGAAGATATCAAAGCAAGGAAGAACATAAAGAAATTTGGTTAAGTACGTGGATCGGCGCCAATCCGTAAATTTCCTCCATAAAGTCAACTTTCTCAGTGAATAACTAATGGAACAAGCTTAGAAGCATCAACATGAAGATTTGACTAGCGAATGAATCATAAAGGTTTAAGGAATATATAGGAAACACAAGGATATGGGCAAGATTATCGATTGGTATTGATCTATATATGAACCAATTCTGATCCATAATATATTTTGGGAAAGTCCTAATTCCTACTCCTATCTATCTTAATCTACATGTTAAACAAAATTTATTTAAACTGACGACTTAAACGCCCAATTGCAGCCTACTGCAACTATATATAAGAGGCTATCTACAACAGAAAAAGGACTTTTGATTTTGGCTTATTCATATCTTGGGAGATCTGGCATTACCGACACTGGAATAGAATTTTGAGTTGTACTTGTAGAAACAACATATTTAGAGTGAATCAAGCAATAAAACACATCCAAAGTGGATGTAGGCATAGCCAAACCACTATAAATCATTATTTCTTGCTCTTCTTACTTTTATATTTTTCTTTTTACATTATTCTACTGAATTCATTACTATTATACAATTCTACAGCTTAGGATTGCTATCTCTATGAAATCTACTACTTTGGTGGTGTTAGACCAATTTTTTGGCTAATAGCGTATATGTTTATCATTCCATTCCATGTGTTACTATCAAAAATTACTCATTTTAGGAAATTGTGTTTGACGACCCACATTTCGGAAGATTTAAATCGACAATAATCCACACATGTCCAATTTAAACAATATGGAATATAGATAGTCAATGGGGTTAATTAAGAAAAATAAGAACAGAAGAAGAAAAACAAACACATAATCTCGCAGCGGAACGATAACATATTATAATCAAATAAACAGTTCATGAAGCTGTTTCTATTATACATTTGATTATAATCTATACAAAATTTATCAGAGTTATAAATACATCAGGAATAAATAAAGTAATGCAGCAGAAAACATGATGCAAGAATGATAATATTAATAATATACCAAATCTTCATTTTCATCCTCTAGAGGAAGTCTTCGACAAGTTGAAAAACTCAAGAATGACCCGAGCGTAATGAAAAGAAAAAACACTCGAGTCAGGACTAAAATTCGCATGACTAAAGCTAAAGCAGCTACTTTCGAAGTAACATGGGGCCGGGAAGGGATATAACTCAGCGGTAGAGTGTCACCTTGACGTGGTGGAAGTCATCAGTTCGAGCCTGATTATCCCTAAACCCAATAGGAGTTTTTCTATTTTGACTTGCTCCCCGCAGCGATCGAATGAGAATGGATAAGAGGCCATTTGACCATATACTAGAGCTACTTTTGATTCTACAATATTTTTTCATTAATTACCCCAGATTCTTTCATTTCCATGTAGAGATCATTTCCTTCACGAGTACGTTCACCTACTCCACCAAATACATATACGCCTCCTTTCTACCGTATCTTTTGTTTCATTTCTTTTGGAACAATCACAAAAACTTTTTTGATTATGGATCTACTACCAGAAATTCCATGCGTAATCTTAGCATTCAATGTGTATCCCTGAATAATCTCATTTTTCAATTATTCAACCATTTCATTTTACCAAGAGTCTTTGATCTATGACTATGAGTCTTTATAATACCTCGGGAGCTAATGAAACTATTTTAGTAAAATTCAACTATCTCAATTCCCGAGCAATCGCGCCAAAAACTCGAGCTCCTTTTGGATCCTTTTGTCCTAATCAACCGACTTTATCAAGAAAGATTACTTTTTTTAGGACAAGAAGTTGATAGCGAGATCTGCATCAGGATCCTGATTCATGGATCTCTCGGTTCGAGAAATAAGAGGATCAAACCATTTCTTCTGAGTCTCTTTCAAATTCAATAAATGTTGGTTGATCGGGGTGAAAGAAATTTCTAAAAAATAAAAAAGAAAAGTGAATCCATTTCCTTAAATCTAATTAAAATCTTCAACAGATCATTAGGGATGTTATATTAAATTATGGAAAAATTCTTCTCGAAAAAATAAACTCTAAATCTAAAAAGAACGGCCCAAGAAATTCTTCGATTTCTTTCGGAAGCAGATGAATAATCATCTGCTTCTCACGTTTCGTGAATAGCCGGGACATTGAGGAAGATCCAAAAAGGCATTTCGGGAATTGATCTGATTCTATCTCTGTTCGTTCCGTTTGAAGAAAGGAAGGATCCCAAAGAATTGATCTTTCTTTTAGTTGCTGAATCTCTCGATTGACCTCCTGCAAAGAGGAGGTCAATCGAGAAAAAATGCTATTCAACGGTGTTTTGTTATTATGATTCAAAATAAAATAAATGGAATCACGCTCTATAGGATTTGAACCATTAACCACTGAGATTGTAGAGCAGGTACTAATATTGCTGATTGATGCATTTTACTTGAAAGACCGGATGTAGCGAAACCTTGAGTAAAAATGGCACTTGGCGCGGTTATTGTGCTTTCTTTGGTGTGATTGACATAAGAGATGTCATTCAATCGAAGAAGATGGTATCGTTGACATAAGAGATGTCATTTCTAGTCTATCTCTTTCTATATATGGAAAGTTAAGAAATCATCATATAATAATCGAGAAATTGAAATAGAAAAGAAAAAAGGGAGGTTTGTGATGATTTTAAAATCTTTTCTACTAGGTAAGTATAAAAAAGATAAATTTTTGGATTTGAAATGGCTTTCGTGCTTTGGTGAGTCGTCCGAGATCCTTTCGATGACTTATGTTGTGTTGAAGGGATATCTATATGATCCCATTGATTGCGTAAGGCCCGCGATAGCAACAGAATCGGGGAAAGTATACAGAAAAGATAGTTGGATTCTCGAGAAGAGAGGAGTCGCGGTGGTCCCCCCCGGACCGCCCGGATCCTACGAGTGAATAGAAAGTTAGATCTACATTGGATCTCACCTGAATTGCCCCATCTATCCTCCTGTGGAGAAGTTTGGTTTCAAACTACGATTTGAACAGGAGGAGTACGTCGTAATTTTTTTAAAATTACCTAATTTCTATTTTTATGAAATTGATTGATTGGATTTCAATCCAATAAGATAAGAAAATATCAGAAATCTTATAAAAATACGGATTGTCAAGAGAGGAAGTGAATCGCAGCAGTTCATTCCTGTCACGAACCTAAAAGCGAGAGATTAAACTACTACTTTTTTTTGGTTTGGTGCGCTTTCCCGAGACGAGATCTCTATTCGTCTTCGTGTCCATCTCTAGGTAGTTCGAGGGTCCCCAGGCCGGCTTTCTTAGTTAGGGCTAGGTTCGATTTTCCCTCTTATCCATTCTCGTTCGATCGCTGCGGGGAGCAAGTCAAAATAGAAAAACTCCTATTGGGTTTAGGGATAATCAGGCTCGAACTGATGACTTTCACCACGTCAAGGTGACACTCTACCGCTGAGTTATATCCCTTCCCGGCCCCATCGAGAGAAAAAAGTAAGAAAAAAATATATTCTAACTATGATTCATACCTATTATTTAGACCTCGCAACCGGACTAATTTTTTTTCCAGATGGGTATTTCCTAAATTAAATAATTTTTCTTTCTTTAGACTTGTGGAACAAAATGTTGAATTGAATCATACCAGTCTATACTAGGGTTTATTACTCATTTTTGTACTTGCTGTTTTATTTTCCAATTATTTCTTCAATTGAGAGAAAGAAAGAGAGTAGTAGGAATTCTCTAGCACTTTTATTTGCAAATCCTTTTGTTTAATTTCATCCTAGACCGAAAATGTAAAAAAGTGCATGACACACTTTTTCTTATTTTATTAATTCGTTGCGGTTTGCTGCGGAAATGAAAATTATTCACTCATCGAAACAAAAATGAAAGATCTTGCTAATAAGACAATCACAATTAGGAGTCAAATAAAAGGAATCACAAAAGAGAATAAAAAAATAGTTCTAACTTATGATGATAAAAGAGCGGAATTACAGAAGGATATTTGGCAAATATTTAAAAGAATAATATCCAATTAATACGTAAATCGCACAGTTCTTTAAATCACGGAATTCAAATTATTCCAAGATTTTCTTATTTGTTTGCCGAACAAAAAAACTTTTTGAATTTCCCGTAGAAACTGACTTTGCTAAAGAAAAGGCTTTTAGGTGCGTTACTCCTACAGCACGTCCTTGTACAATGCTCAAGGCTCTAGGCTGAGTAGCAGGAGCAACTTTTAATTTGTTATGAGCCCAAACAATGGATTCAATGAGTTCTTGCCAATAACCGCGGCCGCTGAATAGAAACATTAAACTAAAAGCCCAAACAAAATGAGCACCTAAGAAAAAAAGACCAGGGCATTTCAGAAATTAATGAATTTCTTTTAAAACTAAAAGAAATTCATTAAAAGAATAATTAGTTCAAATTAAAGGGTATCATGACCAATCATGAGTGACTCACTAAATCATTAATATGGATAATATCCCATTACGCGTCCAAGGCCTTTTGTTCTTCTTGGCATCTATTATTTTGGCACAAATTTTTTTGGTTCTTAAAAAGAAACAGTTTGAAAAGGTTCAATTATATAAAATGAATTTTTAGATCCATAAATTCCACAGGCTGATCTTCCCCAAGAGTTCACACCGACGGGAAGGTTTGGCACCTCGATGTCGGCTCTTCGCCACCTAGGGCTGTAGTATGTTCCAAGGGTTGGGCTGTTCGCCCATTAAAGCGGTACGTGAGCTGGGTTCAGAACGTCGTGAGACAGTTCGGTCCATATCCGGTGCGGGCATGCCATTGCAATCGCCGGAAATACTAGGCCTGCTAAAGGGACAAAAAAAGAAGGTAAGTAAAGATCTGTCATAGAACGGGTACCTCAATTTAATATTTGTATCTATTATAATTTAATATTTGTATCTATTATAAATATAAAGAGGGAACGTTCAATAATTCTATTGGAATTGGCTATGTATCAATGAAATCTCATCATCCATGGGCGGTTCCATCGTTTATAATCGAAAAGAAAAGTTACAATAGGATTTTCAAACCAAAAATAAGTTTTCTCTTCTTTAAGTTTTCCCAATTCCCAATTATCTTGATGGATATCAAGATAAGAATCTTCATAAACCGGGCTATCTTTGTCTTCCTCTGAATCATTCTCTTGAAGCTCATCCTTTTTATGATAAATGATCCGCTTGCCCTGAAATGACCCGGCCCAGGTCGAATCTCCCGTTGTTCCTCAGTAGCTCAGTGGTAGAGCGGTCGGCTGTTAACTGATTGGTCGTAGGTTCGAATCCTACTTAGGGAGATTTGATTGATTCTTAATTTCATTAAAGAATGAGGAATTGAATGAAAGGGCTCGCTTTGACCAACAGGCGGTGGAAACTTCCAAGCTGGAGTACGGTAGGGGCAGAGGGAATTTCCGATGGAGCGGTGAAATGCGTAGAGATCGGGAAGAACACCAACGGCGAAAGCACTCTGCTGGGCCGACACTGACACTGGGAGACGAAAGCTAGGGGAGCAAATGGGATTAGATACCCCAGTAGTCCTAGCCGTAAACGATGGATACTAGGCGCTGCGCGTATCGACCCGTGCAGTGCTGTTTATGTGAGTCAAATCGATATCGCATATAAAATGAGTGTCGTGGCATCAGAGATGTTTACAGGATTTCATATCTCCTATCCAGTGTATAACGTGCGTGCAGTGACTCAAGAAATGTTACGGGATTTTCCATCTCTTAAGGATCCATCGAAATATTTATATGTAGTAGAATACACTACATATATAATGTGTAATCAATAAAATAAATATTTTTCTTAGCATTAAGGCTTTACATTGATCTCCGTTAATGCGTTTTTAAGCATTGTCGTACAGTATGCATATAAAACACCAATTAAACGGTCGGTGGATAGGGATGCGCAGTGATACGACAACACTAAACCAAAATTGTATGGGTCTTGTATAAGAATAAAAGTATGAAAAGGCACGTGAGGCATTTCCCAAGGTAGGATACTACCGGTTCGAGTCGCAGGGCTAGTTGTAACGCATCATAGCTATGACCGCCCACCGCGTCCATCCATCCCCTATCGAGTCAAAAGGCGGCTATCCCAATCGAGGTACACCAATCGAAACCAACAACAAGAGTAATAATATGGACCGAGTCCAAGAAATCGAAGAACAAATGTCTGCTTGGGGTAATTAGCCCACTTGGCCCTGTCAAGCCGTCATGTTTTAGTCATTTCAAATTGGCATAAGTGCCGGGGTCTATCCATCATCGTTCTCTTTCTTCAAATCCAGCAATCGTCGCCAAATCCAACCACTTCGTTCTGGAGTCTCCTCCATGTACACAGTTGTTAAAGTGGTTCCGGTGTCGACAGAGAGTATGCCAATATCCGTCCCCAGTCTCTTTAACAACCAAACGTCGTTTTACACACCGGTTGGTTCTTTTACATTTCGAAAACAATTCGTACTTGATATCAAAATATCATCTTCGCTTCAAAATCAAATCCATTTCGAAATCATCATGTTAGCACCAAAATTGGTCACTAACCTCATAGAGAAAGATTGTGTAGAGATATAAGTGATGAAGATAAATTAAACAAGGAAGAGAATGCTAATTTAAATGCAGAAAGTAAGAACACCAAATTTATAGTGGTTCGGCGTAATTGCCTACGTCCACTTTGAGGTTAAACTTTATTGATCTTCTTAATAGTTGATTACAAATACAATTCGTGAATCAAATGCTTGAATGAAGTTGTTAAGTAGAGAAGATGAGTCTCAAAAATGGCAGAGTCTCCCCAGTGTTCTCCAAAAAGGATCCCTTTCATTGTGCCCCTGCCTCTCTATTTATAGACGAAGGTGGGTTGGACTTCTCTGGTGGGCCTGGTAGCTGAATAACTCGGTCCAAATAGTGTAAGTCCTATACGCCGAACCAGATAGGCTGAACAACAGAATGTCGAGCCTCCCCCTTTATGCCGAACGAGGTGAGGCCGGACACTCTGAATGCCGAACATCCATTTGTACTGAATGACCTTGGATGACGAGCTGCAGGTGATTGCCGAACGAGATACGTACCGGAAGAGATATGGCGTTGAGTGAGGGATGCAGGTCGAATGAGGCTGGAATGCCGAACAGTCCGGGAATGCCGAGCGTACCTTGTAGGCCGAATGTTCATGGATGCCGAACGATTTTATGCCGAGCGTTCTTCCTTGGCCGAACGGTATTCATTACCGAACGTTTCTCGATGCTGGACGCTCCTAGATGCCGAACGTTATCCCATACCGAACGCCCTTTAGATGCCGAACGCTGTGCTCGTGCCGAACGGTCTTAACATGTCGAACGCTCATTGTTTAACCGATCGATGGGGAGGCCGAGTACTAAGTTGCCTGGTCAATTCCCCAGGAAACACTTGCCCCCCAAAGTGTATTACGTGACCGAACGTGATACGCTTTGAATTACGTATCCTCCTTGCTCCGCTTCGAACCTTGGTTAAATCCTCTTGGAGATGCCTTCTCGAGAATATCAATGGCCATTCATGTCTGATTCTGCAGAGCTAATAAGCTTTGGCTATCTGATCTCGTCTTCTCTTAATAACCCTTAGTGATAATTCAATTTCTGTTGATCTCAAGAAGTCGAACTTTTTCAGATGTACACATGCACGTTCGGGTACATGTTCTTGCCATTGGCTCTCGGATGCATTTTATATGCTCATAAGTCGTCGCCAACTCCATCTTGTTTAATTGCAATTCAATCGCGATTCCTTGTTTGTATTTTTTGTGAAATAAGGGTTGCAATCAACCACTTGAGGCGTTTTCCAAACCTCTCTTAAGTACAGACTCTATGATTTTGTTCACAGCTTCAACCTATCCATTTTCAGTTATAATGGATCATGGAAGGTCATAAGGACAGATGACGTTACGGATAAAGAAGTGAATTATTTTCTTCATCTTGGTCGTGGTTAAGAGTTCTTCATCTGCCCATTTGGTAACGTAATCAACTGCTATGATGGTGTATTTCGCACCACCTTTAGGATCGACAAGAAGATGATTTCAGTGCCCCCAAGTGGCAAACGGCTATGAACTAGCCATTTGAATAATTTCCATCGGCGGGGTTCCCGGATTTTTTGCAAACATCTTGCACTCGTCACATTGTCTAGCATGATCAACCGCATCTGGGTTGATAGTTGGCCAGTAATACCTGTAGCAGAGTATCTTCTTTATCATGGTTTTCCCCCTGATGTTATTACCGCATTCATCTTCATAGACTTTGCTCAAGATATCATCATGGGCGATATGCCGAAGCATGGGGATGGATAAACTCCTTTTGACACACGAATTATTCTTAGATGATTTGGCGTGAAGCTTTGAGGAGGATCCGTCGTTTGCCATTCCTCCGTTCAGTAAGAATTCCTCATTTTAGATAGTCTTTGATAGGAGTCAACCATGACACCTTTTCATTTTGTTCGCTGAGTACGTGTGTAATGATGTAATACGTGAAGTCAGTTAGTAGCTCTTGGACTTGGCCGAGAAAAGGAGCAAGACAATGCCCCCTAGCAAGATCAACTTCCTTAAATTTGTATACTACCAATCAAGAATCACAAAAGATATGTAAAGTTTTCACTTCAAATCCTCTAGCAAGTTTGAGGCTGGTAGTTAAGGCTTCATACTAAGCATCGTTGTTTGTTACAGGTAAATCGAGTTTTAGGACGTAGCAGATTGATCGTTCCTCAGGAGTCATTATCAAGCCATAACACTGATCATTGGATGCTCCATCTGTGTACATTTTCCATCTTATGGTTGGTTCTCTGCTACTCTTCGAGTAGTCTTCTGAGGTAGTGAATTTGGGTGTGAGGTCTGCTAATTTCCGTCCTTGGATAGCCCTTCGTGGAAAATAAGTGATATCGAATTAGCTTAGTTTGATATTCTATTTAAGTAGTCTTTCAGACGTCTCAGGTCATTGTATGCCTTGTCGCAACGGCTGGTAGGCATAGACATTGATGGGGTGAGCCTAAAAGTAAGAGTGGAGCTTTCATGATGAAATCAATAGAGATTGTGCTAGCTTTTGTAGCTTCAGGTTGATATCCAATGCATGGCTCGCGATAGTTAGTGAAATCACATATGCACGTCAGAATGGGTCCAAGGGAACATATCATCATTTATTCAGAAAAATCCAACTAATTCTTTTATCATCATTGCACTGAGCTGTGATCCGATATTCAGCAACCGGAAAGGGTCGCCATGGTTGGCTGTAATGTTGACCGTCAGCTTAGCAGGTGCTATCCCAGATTCTTTGAGTAAAGGTGTAACTATTTTGCATAACATTCAATGTGAAATATGGTTGGGACGGCCAATGTTGATGGTTACTCTAGTCGAATCCTAGAGTCTTGTCATGAGTTATTGAGCCTAATAGCGAAGGGCTCTGAATGCTCTATTAGATTATCATCAAATGGCCAAAGATCAGGCTTAAAAGCGCGTTGAAGGAAACGTCGAGTAGGGGCTAGCCTCGAGTTGCGTGCAACTGCATAGCTGGATCTTGCCATGAGTTTGAATTTGCCTGTATATTCGAGTAACGCATTTTCTATTCAATGCATTCATGATCTTTCACTCGCCCTTCGGGTTGGAGTGACAGTCAGTTGCCCACAAGCTTTTGCATTGATTTAATGATTCTATCTCTAGGCATTCTTTCGGTCGTTGCCTTGAGTAGCTGTAAGCACTATACACAAGTTTTAATACTGAGCTATCGTAGCCAATTTTTGGATGACCATGCGTCTTCTCCCAGTCTCGGGTTGATAAATGTACTGCATGGACGGTTGAGTCTCGTCCTTGCTATGTATATGTTTTCACCTAAACTCCAAAGACATAGAGGTGATTGGTGAAAAGTCGGTTCACATTCATCTTGCTTCTTGCTCGTGCCCCCAGGTCTGGGGCATATACTGATAAGTAGGAAGGCCAACCACGCCCACTTTAGCTTTACTCTCTTTCCCGTTGAATCGTGGGATCATGTCAGTCGATGGGAGACTAGGTCTCGCCTATCTTGGATTTTATCGTGGTTTTTCATTCCAAGAGGAATACTTCGATGCCACGTAAGTTTCATGGCGTAATTTGGACAGTGGATGGTCATCCACGTCCACTTTGGTTCATGCTCTGTAATCAGATCTCGAGGTAAAGTTGGCTACAAATGCAGTTGAGTTATGCTCATCCAGTTTCATACTCCTCCTGACGAATCGAACGAGGGTGCTGGAGAATTTTTGACCAAGTATTCGTGGTTTACCCTTCTTTCCATACTTTGGGGGTTATAGTTTTTCAACAAACATTTGAGTCACATTCGTATGTGCTTGGTGCGGATCGGCATTGACCCTTGGTCTGAGGTATGATATAGTGGGTTGCTCATAGCTTTGGATGCCGTTTCAATTGGTTCTGTATTGAGGCCTCCCTGCAGTCGCTGCCTCAAATTATAAAGAACGCCACGCTAGAGCTATAGTAAGCTGTCGTATTCGGCTTTTTAGTGTTTTGTACCCCTGCCCCGGGCATTGATTTGGCCAGGTCACTAGTTGGATGGTCGAACTCCATCCTCAGCGGGTTAATAATCCTCATGTCGATTCCAGGCTGAAGTTTGCGGAATAGAAAATGGTCGGCGTCCACTCGTCTATTTATCGATGTTTATACACCACTCTGCATTCTGGTGACTTAGTGTTATTCTCCCCCCGGTTGACTCGCGCCCAATTTGGGTTCATGCTTCGGTCCACACTCCGGGGACCTAGAGATTTGTCGAACGGTTTATGCTTTAGTCCACAGTTCGAGACGCAGAGATTTTCGTCAACTCGTTTATACTCTAGTTCGCACTCTGGGAACTTAGAGTAATTTGGTCCGCTTCTGGGATTTAGGGATTTTTATGAAGTCGTCTATAATCTAGTCCATGCTTTGGGGACTGAGAGTACTGTAGTCCACACTCTGGGGACGTAGAGATTTTTGAGTCATTTATACTCTAGTCCGCACTCAGGGACTTAGAGTACTTTAGTCCGCATTCTGTCTCCCGTTCTAGAGGGTGAGACCCCCCGGATGGCTGAGAGTTTGCCCGAACCTGGTAGATAATCCTTCTCTTTAAGATTTCGAAAGTCGTTATTCTTTATGCAGGACTATTGCATTCTTGTTTTCCACGATTTTGTGCAGGCCGTTCTGACCCCGAGCCCACTCCGAGGAGCGATGTCGCCAAGGAAGTGGGGGAGAAAACAAGTGAAGCCACTCACGCAGGGGAGGTTTCTGGTCCAGACGCTCAGGTGATCGGAGCGCTTGATGAAGACAAGTCTGAAACCTCCTCTCCTACAGACGAGGGTTATGAAGTAGAAATTACAGGCGCCTCTGAGCATACATCCGAATTGAGCATGGAGGAGCGGCTCGAGAAAGAGAGGGAGGAGATGGTCAAGGTCATAGTAGATCCCCGAGTTGTGGACTTGGATGATCCTTTGAACAAGCCGTTGAAGGTCATCCTTCCTGGCGGGTCCAAGCCCATGGAAGGCCCCCGTACTCCTTCAGTTGCTACCCCTCTATCAAAGAAGAGTACCAAGGGTAAATGCTCTGGAGAGGAGCCATCTGGAAAGAAGTTGAAGAAGCACAAGAAGTGACTACTATCCTCGTTCAACGAGGGTTAGTTTAAGTCATGTAATTATTTTCATCTATTTCCTTAGTCCTTGTAGATAGAATGTCGACTCTGAACTTTGGAGGGGTTGTAATAGAAACTCATTTCTGAATAAGGTTTAGTTCCTTTTTCTGTCTTACAAAAGACTCTTATTGTTCAGTTTTCTTTGTGATTGTGATTTTAATCCAAGCAGTTGTGAGTAACATAGACTTCTCAGTCCATCTTCATATAACTCGGAAACTCTTCGGGAGTCGTTGAACTTCCATTCTGTGCTTCGAGCACTTAGAATACTTTCTAGCCCGTATGTCAGGGATTTGACAAATTAAAGTCATTTGTGTCATAGTTCATATTCAGGGAACTTGGAGATCTGATTCGCTTATATTCGAGTCTACACTTTGGGGAGTTAGAGTACTCTAGTCCTCACTCTGGGGACTTGGAGGTTTAAGTCATTTATACTCTAGTCCGCGCTCTGGGGACTTAGAGTACTCCAGTCCGCACTCTGAGGACTTGGAGGTTTTAGTCATTTATACTTAGTCCGCGCTCTTGGGACTTAGAGTACTCCAGTCCGCACTCTGGGGACTTGGAGGTTTTAGTCATTTATACTCTAGTCCGTGCTCCGAGGACTTAGAGTACTTCAGTCCGCACTCTGGGGATTTGGAGGTTTAAGTCATTTATACTCTAGTCTGCGCTCTAGGGACTTAGAGTACTCCAGTCCGAACTCTGGGGACTGAGAGGTTTAAGTCGTTTATACTCTAGTCCGCGCTCTGGGGACTTAGAGTACCCCAGTCCGCGCTCTGGGGACTTGGAGGTTTAAGTCGTTTATACTCTAGTCCGCGCTCTGGGGACTTAGAGTACTCTCGTCCGCACTCTGGGGACTTGGAGGTTTAAGTCGTTTATACTCTAGTCCGCGCTTTGGGGACTTAGAGTACTCCAGTCTGCACTCTAGGGACTTGGAGGTTTAAGTCGTTTATACTCTAGTCCGCGCTCTGGGGACTTAGAGTACTCCAGTCCGCACTCTGGGGACTTGGAGGTTTATGTCGTTTATACTCTAGTCCACGCTCTAGGGACTTAGAGTACTCCAGTCCGCACTCTGGGGACTGAGAGGTTTAAGTCGTTTATACTCTAGTCCGCGCTCTGGGGACTTAGAGTACTCCAGTCCGCACTCTGGGGACTTGGAGGTTTAAGTCGTTTATACTCTAGTCCACGCTCTGGGGACTTAGAGTACTCCCGTTCGCACTCTGGGGACTTGGAGGTTTAAGTCTTTTATACTCTAGTCCGCGCTCTGGGGACTTAGAGTACTTTAGTCCGCACTCTGGGGACTTGGAGGTTTAAGTCGTTTATACTCTAGTCCGCGCTCTGGGGACTTAGAGTACTCCAGTCCGCACTCTGGGGACTTGGAGGTTTAAGTCGTTTATACTCTAGTCCGCGCTCTGGGGACTTAGAGTACTCCAGTCCGCACTCTGGGGACTTGGAGGTTTAAGTCGTTTATACTCTAGTCCGCGCTCTGGGGACTTAGAGTACTCCAGTCCACACTCTGGGGACTTGGAGGTTTAAGTCGTTTATACTCTAGTCCGCGCTCTAGGGACTTAGAGGACTCCAGTCCGCACTCTGGGGACTTAGAGGACTCCAGTCCGCACTCTGGTGACTTGGAGGTTTAAGTCGTTTATACTCTAGTCCGCGCTCTGGGGACTTAGAGTACTCCAGTCCGCACTCTGGGGACTTGGAGGTTTTAGTCGTTTACACTCTAGTCCACGCTCTGGGGACTTAGAGTACTCTAGTCCGCACTCTGGGGACTTGGAGGTTTAAGTCGTTTATACTCTAGTCCACGCTCTGGGGACTTAGAGTACTCCAGTCCGCACTCTGGGGACTTGGAGGTTTAAGTCGTTTATACTCTAGTCCACGCTCTGGGGACTTAGAGTACTACAGTCCGCACTCTGCGGACTTGGAGGTTTTAGTTGAGAGCAGTCGTATTTCCACTCTTTAATTTGTATTCATCTACTGTATCGAGGCTAATGTCGTCGAATGAACAATCGAACCACGTTTGCTCACGGAATGGGATTCTGCCCCCAAGGATGAGGGACGAAATTTGAAAAATGGACGATCGATTCTCGTCCGCTTGGTGATTATAGCTCTTCCAATCAAGTCAAGGAAGGAGGTATATGACAGATGGTTGAATCACATCCATGTTGGGTTAGATAGCCAAATCTCTTACAATTTGCTCCGTATCTCCTTCTAGAAAATAAGGATAATAGATTGTTGAGTAGACAAAGTAAGTTTCATATGTTCCAAGGTGCAGTCGTGTCCATATATTGACAGCGATGGTTAGCGAGTACGCAGTCTACCATAGCTACTTCAAGCTGGGCTTTCGAACAACCTTTCGTGTTCAGGGTAGGATTTGATGTGTAGATGATCAAATCACGTCCACTTTAGACGGATCCTGGCGTCACTGAGCTTCATGAGGGGTATCTGTATTTTGTCAAACTTTGTTCTATGACTCGATTGGAGTGGATGATCAGGCCATATTCATTCCAAGCAGTTTAGGTCTCCAAGTCAAATGTGGATGTTGATGGATGGATGGTCGATTGTTCGAATCGATCATAAGTTGAGCATACGAACTCGGATCGTCTTGAAACTTGGAACATTGGCTTCCCTGGCTTTGATTGTTATGTCTTGTTAATCATGGCTCGATCCAGACTCGGACAAAATCCATCGATATCCATTGTGAGCCTTTGTGTAACCGATCTCCAAGACGAACTGTCACTAGTTTCTAATCAAGTTCTTGGTGTCACGGCCTTGCCAAAAGGCGGGATAACATTTGCCCCCCAAAGGACGTCTTGTGTAAACATGACGTGCTTTGAAAAACCGCAGTCTTTCATGCTGAATATTTCCGTTCAGTTGATTTCTTGACAGTCGTCTTTTAATCGTTTCATTGCAATCTTCTTTTAGACAAATGTTCAACTAGCATGCTTTGATTTGGTTCTGCCCCCAGTTTTGGGGATGAGTATGGAGTTGATGTATGTTTATACTCCGTCTCGCACTCTGGGAGTACGGAGTTGAGTAGATGTTTATACTCCGTCTCGCACTCTGGAAATACGGAGTTGATTAATGTTTATACTCCGTCTCGCACTCTGGGAGTACGGAGTTGATTAATGCTTATACTCCGTCTCGCACTCTGGGAGTACGGAGTTGATTAATGTTTATACTCCGTCTCACACTCTGGGAGTACGGAGTTAAGTAGATGTTTATACTCCGTCTCGCACTCTGGGAGTACGGAGTTGATTAATGTTTATACTCCGTCTCGCACTCTGGGAGTACGGAGTTAAGTAGATGTTTATACTCCGTCTCGCACTCTGGGAGTACGGAGTTGTGCGAAGGATCGTCGTGTATCAACCCATTTTTAGCCTTGATGTGATGGCTTGCCCCCGAGCTCGAGTTTCACTTAGCGAGTGGCTAGTCGTATCGCAACTGCTCTCTACTTGAATAAATTCCACTTGCAGGATGGAATTCAGCTCTCCGTGCATCGTGATGTTGTACATTGTATTTAATCCATAGCCCCAAATCAAAGGCATATGGTTGATGATGAGCAATAGAATTATTCTCGTCCAGATGTAACTCCACACGTCCGATCATGGTCTGCGTAGATTGGTTGGCAACCAAATCTGAGTACCTGGACACCTGCATCATTTTGAAAGTAGTTTAGTTCAAGCTAGTCGTAGTTCATAGAACAATTGAAATAGAGATGGAAGTGGAAATAATTCAAAGAAGATTATGGTAAATCTCATTGATATGTGAAGCAGCATCGTGTGCTCGCTATTCGACTCCGCCCCTGGCTCCTTTCAAAGGGATGTTGGCCGTCAACCGTCCAATTGATAATCATAGCCCTTTATTAATAGGCATCAGATATTCGCTGCCCGCCATTTTGCAGGACTTGTACATACTATTGAAGCTTTCCTTTCCAGGTCATCTTTTCGATCACACCTCGGAGGTGTTTGTAATCGCTCGTGGTAGGATCAGTGAGCATCTGGGAATACACAACATTCCCCTGATTTTCTTTAGACTTTGGTGTACTCTCTCGAGGTTGGTTTCCAGTACCACTCCGAGTCGTGAGTCTTCAAGTAGAGGTTGTCAATTGAATCTTTCAAAGAGCATATGAGCTGAATTCTGAAGTCTTGTTTCGGCTACTGGGATCTACATCCTTAGCCAATGGGCCTTCATTGTTATTTTTCTTAGTCTGCTCCACTCCTCCTCACTTTAGTTCTGATTCATTTTGTAAAAGAAACGATCCATAGTCGTAGGAGGCTCTTTAGCTAACTAGCTGCCAAAATATATCTGGAGGTCGACTTTCCTCAAACGCGATCAGTATGATACCCTTGTTAGCATTTGGAATAAATTGCTTAGAGCATTGGTTTGCTTGGAGCCATCTTGACATTTGCTAGAGTCACATCATCTATGTTCTCCAACCTTTGGGAGTACCGTTTGAATAGCGTTTGCTTGTCGGTTCACTTGATGTCGTTCATAAGCTTGCCGCTAGATCCTCTATGCCTCTTTTTTGGAAATTTGGGTCGTACCCGAAAATAGTTTTTTTTGAAAATAGGGGTCGTATAAGAGACCGGTGTAACTTAAGTTTCGATCGGCATTGAGGGCCGTTCGGCATGACAAAGTTGCTCGGCATATAAGATTGTTCGGCATCCAAATTTGTTCGGCGTTCCACACTGTTCGGCATTCAGGAACACCCGGCACTTAGGAGCGTTCGGCATTAGAGAGCGCTCGACATTCAGGAAAGTTCGGCATTAGAGAGCGCTCGGCATTCAGGAAAGTTCGGCATTAGAGAGCGCTCGGCATTCAGGAACGTTCGGCATCCTGACGTCACTCGGCCTGGAGGTATGGATCGGCATAGAGGTATGGATCAGCCTGGAGGTATGGATCGGCCTGGAGGTATGGATCGGCATTCGGATGTCGCTCGGCCTGGAGGTATGGTTCGGCCTGGAGGTATGGATCGGCATTCGGATGTCGCTCGGCCTGGAGGTATGGTTCGGCCTGGAGGTATGGATCGGCATTCGGATGTCGCTCGGCCTGGAGGTATGGTTCGGCCTGGAGGTATGGTTCGGCCTAGAAGAGCGTTCGGCCTAGAGGTATGTTCGGCCTACCCCTTTTCTGGAGCGTTCGGCATACGCATTTTCTGGAGCGTTCGGCATACGCCTTTTCTGGGGCGTTCGGCATACGCCTTTTCTGAGGCGATCGGCATAAGCCTTTTCTGAGGTGATCGGCATAAGCCTTTTCTGTAGTGATCGGCCGAATTGCCTTCAGAGGAGGGTCTGCCTTCATTCAACTTGAGTGCAGACTTCAACGTCCAATCCCCAGATCTTGCGTACATCAGTGAATCCAATCTACGGCTATCAACTTCCTTTAGATTTCTTTCAAATCTGAGTAGAATAGGAAGTTTTCTAGTAAACAACTGGATCTATCTCGCGAATATGAAAATCCACTAGTAGATGATGAGATCCGATCAGGCTGAGAATTCAATTCTCAGTGAAAGCACCAAAGTGTTAGCGCCAAAATTGGTCACTAACCTCGTAGAGAAAGATTGTGTAGAGATATAAGTGATGAAGATAAATTAAACAAGGAAGAGAATGCTAATTTAAATGCAGAAAGTAAGAACACCAAATTTATAGTGGTTCGGCGTAATTGCCTACGTCCACTTTGAGGTTAAACTTTATTGATCTTCTTAATAGTTGATTACAAATACAATTCGTGAATCAAATGCTTGAATGAAGTTGTTAAGTAGAGAAGATGAGTCTCAAAAATGGCAGAGTCTCCCCAGTGTTCTCCAAAAAGGATCCCTTTCATTGTGCCCCTGCCTCTCTATTTATAGACGAAGGTGGGTTGGACTTCTCTGGTGGGCCTGGTAGCTGAATAACTCGGTCCAAATAGTGTAAGTCCTATACGCCGAACCAGATAGGCTGAACAACAGAATGTCGAGCCTCCCCCTTTATGCCGAACGAGGTGAGGCCGGACACTCTGAATGCCGAACATCCATTTGTACTGAATGACCTTGGATGACGAGCTGCAGGTGATTGCCGAACGAGATACGTACCGGAAGAGATATGGCGTTGAGTGAGGGATGCAGGTCGAATGAGGCTGGAATGCCGAACAGTCCGGGAATGCCGAGCGTACCTTGTAGGCCGAACGTTCATGGATGCCGAACGATTTTATGCCGAGCGTTCTTCCTTGGCCGAACGGTATTCATTACCGAACGTTTCTCGATGCCGAACGCTCCTAGATGCCGAACGTTATCCCATACCGAACGCCCTTTAGATGCCGAACGCTGTGCTCGTGCCGAACGGTCTTAACATGCCGAACGCTCATTGTTTAACCGATCGATGGGGAGGCCGAGTACTAAGTTGCCTGGTCAATTCCCCAGGAAACACATCATATTTACTCAAAATATACCATTTCAACTCAAAACCATATTCGTCTTAATATCTCGATTTGGATTCCAAAATTGTTTCAAAATTCAATTTGGGTAATAACTTCAGTTTAACCCAATTCGTATTTAAATCCATGATTTAAAAATAAACATTCTACTCTTGACCAGTTTGAATTTTAGAAAAATAGTTTGAAATTTTTTGAAATAGTTTAAATAGTTAAAATAGTTTAAATGGTTAAAATGGTTCAAAATAGTTTAAATGGTTAAAATAGTTAAAAATAGTTTTTAAATGGTTAAATAGTTTAATATAAAATAGTTTAAGTATTAAAATGGTTTGTATAGCAAAATAGTTTGGAAAATCAAAGTAATTTGAATATTTAAAGAATATGGATTTAAAACAGTCTATATTAAAATAATTCATTTGAAAATAGTTTTAAAGTCAAACCGATGCAATTCCAACTTCTCCATTTAAATCAATTCAATTTCCATTTCCAATTATATTGATTTAATTCAAATTTCCATTCGAGTTAACTTCGATTCCAGTTTATATTAAAATCAAATTCAATTTCGATTCCAAATTAATTCCATTTCGATCTCAATTCCAATTAATTCAATTCAATTCCCATTTGGATTAATTTCAATTCAATTCTCAATTCTTAAACCATTTCGATTTTTTATCAATTCCAAGTTCAATTTTTGCAATATCGATTTAAAACACTTAATCAAATTTACCTTTAATATTTGATTTAAAAATCCAATTTTCAAACATAATTCAATTCCGAGCTCAATTTCAAAATATCGTTTTATATCACTTTTACTTAGCAATATTCAAAGTTCGAATAAAAATCCAATCTTTTAAAACAATCCAATTTCTGAATTTCAAATTTTATTTCGATTATAACTTCATAATCTCAACTTCGATTATTTAAATAATTTCGATTTCCACAATTTGGGCTCAAGTTGAAAAATAATTTGATTTCTATAAATTCAATTTTTTTTCTCTTTAAATCCAGTTCATTTTAATAATTTCAAATCAAAATTTTTAAAATCATTTAATTTAACCAATCTAGTGTCTCTATATAATTTTTTATCCTATGGCCAAGTGATTAGTTATTTCAATTTAATTTGAGGGATGGATATATATCATTCCAATCCAAAATAAATGTCATAGGTATATATCATTTCAACCTATTTCTTAATTCATTTGAAATAATTCAATTTACAGTTCTATATATTGTATATAATTTACCAAGTAATAACAGGATATATAGAAAATAAGTAAACATCCAATCATCAAATATCAATCAATTTGCATCCATCACAATCAATCATACAACAGACAATATAATTCACAAAAATTTCATAGTTATCAATATTAGGTAATTTACTGGCAATTAAATCCCAATTTCAATTTGACTGCCAATTTTAATTTTTTTATAGTTAATTCAATGACAATTTAGATGATAATTAAAATTTTCAAACAACGACCAATAAATTTATATCACTTCATAATATCAAATATAAGTAGCATAAAAATATTCTAGTACTTGTAAGCGTTATAAAACACTTACCTTGAGTTCTCAATTTTAAATCAAATCGAACGACCTTTCATTTAACTTAAAATTTTAACTAGCTCCATACGACTCCAAATCTGTTACAGAATGTAGTGCTTATCGCCACGATCTCATTGCCACTTGTTTCGTTCAATTTCGACCTCGTATGAATAAGATATGTATTTTTGAAGTTTACATGAAATAAATATGATAATTAATTACAAAATCTTTTTTTTCAACCTAACAAATCCTGGCCACTGCTTTTGGGAAAAAGATCTAAGCCGCACACAATGTTCTTCTTCACGATCACGTGCTACAGGCAAGTTCGTGCTCAAGAAACCCATTGTACGCGTCCATGCCTCCATCTTCGCTCCCTCATCGGACATTTCCTCGACGATCAGGGACCACCAATTCGAAGCGCTTCGCATATGGCACCACCACCCTCAACCCTAACAGGCTCGGCCCGTGCTAGGCTCCGGAATTTGCCCTCGAACACGCGCCCTATATCATCTGATTCTGGCCTCCAAGCTACGCTAAAATCAATCATCACTATATGGATTCATAGATCTCACTTAGCTCGACAATATTCTAGTTGAGATTTTGCTTAATAGTTGATGGATGAGGAGATAAATCGAGGAGAAGACTGGAACTTTTTGGCCATTGAAATGTGGTGGAGGCGCGGCTCTAATATGAACTAGGTTTTACTGTGTCACGCGTATTTATATGCGTATACATATTATTTTGTTATTATTTTCAACTTTTTCTGGACGAACTCCAAACGAAATGTGCCGCCTGCCGTTTATAATGTTTTATCCCTATTTCTAACGCAATGGAACATGTTTCGTGGCCTAATTTGATCGTATACGGAAGGTAGCTTTTTGAACCCAATTATTATATTGAATTTTCGATATTAAATTCAACGTGTTTCTATCCCGTACGACCAAATGATAACTCCAAACATTATGAAATTTGAAATCCAATAATAATACACTATTACAGATCCAATGGAACTGGTTTCGTCGAAATCCAAGACTGTGTCCCGGAAGGCTACTTTAACGTCTCGATTATAATATAAAATTTCCAGTTTCTAATTATTCACTTTTAAATCTAATTTTAGATGTTAACAATCTTCATTGTTGTTTAAATAATATTTACTTCAACTTTCGATGTCATTATACATCATATTAAACTCAGAGTTCAATTATTCAAATAATTTCCCATATTAAATTTAAACAGATTAATTGTTCGATTTTCAACAAATTGCAATATTAGATTTTAAATGAATTTTAGTTATCAATCGATTACATTATTTACTTCCAATGAATTCAACATTATTATTTAATCCAACTATTGATTGTAAACACATTCAATATAGAGCATTACCTTTTAACACTTGTTATTACTTAAATCTTCGAAATTAGTTTATTTCAAAATTTTATTCAAGTCCATATCCAATAACTTACATTCAAAATCATTAAATTTTTATTTTCAACCATTTTTATTCATTAATTACATTAAATTTAATAATTTAAAATAGCTAAAAAACAGGTCGTTACAATCTCCTCCACTCTGAACTTTTCGTCCCTGAAAAGACGTTAAGTAAAGAATTTAACTTTTGATATATTTTAGAAAAATAATCAACTTATAAAACAATAAAGTCTTATTGGAAACTTTTACTACGCTTCCGCTACGATACTCCAATCAGCTTATGGAATTTACAAGCTAGTTATCAAAACAAGCTATAAAAAAATTTAAAACTTCAAAAATTTTCTAACACCCGGATTTATGAAAATTTTGGCAGAGTCTCCTTTATGCGCCTCGATCCGAACAACTACAAAATTCTACTATGGGGTCTAAACCAACGAAAGAAAACAAAAACCAAGTGGCTCCATCATAAAACCATCAAATCAAATGCCAAAATAAACATGTACCTTTTTGTCGGGCAATCCAAATTTTTCTTGATTTTAGATACTTGCATCTTATTTACCAATGATATCCAATCATATAATTTAAATCATTTTATATTTTGCTTTTCAATTTCCAATATTTGATTTACTTAAGCCCGTACGATGTGTTAGTCCCTGAGGAGTTGGTTTTGATGACAACAACCTTAGAATAGATTATAAAATATAAATACTAACATTACAAGTTTAGATATATATGTATATACAGGATCTAACCATGCAGGTATCAAGAATGAAGACTGTACAGTATAGAGATTCAAGATATAGAGATAGAAGACTCATGAGTATCAATAATTTCAAGAGTTCAAGTTTCCAAGATAAGTTATATAGTTAGGAATATTGTTAAAACTCATAGAAAGGCACTGACATCTTAATATCTATTTTATTCATGGAATGGAATCCACTTCGAGCCAGTTAAAGGGATGGAACCCTAAGTAGGATGGAACCTACGAAAATCTAGTGGGACATTGTTTTGTATCCACTAATTTTAATTCAAAATGATTTTACAAAATTATCTTGTTTTCAAAATGATTTCAAAACTTTCCTTTTAAAAGATTCAAAACTCTCTATCCTGATTTTAAATAATTTTAGCCTCAAAAACATCTTTAATTTCAAAGTCAAATTACTTCTGATTTTAAACTATCTTCAAATAATATATTTAACTTTTAAATATTTATACTTAGATTTAAATATAAAATTATAGTTAAATTATGTATATATTGTTCTTTATATTTACTTATGTATTTTAACTATAGTTAAGTATATTTATAAAGTTTAAAATAATTTTAATATAAGATAGAGGTTATTTTCAAAGAAAATCAAAACACCAAAAATCTCTTTGGGATGTCGACATGCCCAAGTACCCCATGTCGACACAGTGTCAGTTGGTTTCAAAATTCAAATTTCAAAAGAAGTGTTTATTCGCCATAACTCTTCATGAATGGTCATGGCTGTTGTTCTTCAATAAATAGGGGTCAGTTTCAACGAATTTTTAATCACTTTTTTCTGGTTTTCACTCCTCTTCTTCTTCCACATTTCTTAATACAAAATCATACCATTACTCTGTCGAAATCAACATCGAATCATACTCGATTACTTCTAGTGTGATTCTCCATCACTATCTCTACAAGGTTCTCAGTGCTATTCAGAGTTATAGACTTCTTTGTAATATATTAGCGAGAAAAGGTGTGATTGTAGCCTTGGAAATCAATCAAAAGGAAAACGGTGTGATTGTAGCCCTGGAAATCAATTGGGTGAACTTGTTGCCCCGGAAATCAAGTATATCTACCCAGAGGATTGTGATTCTGGAGGGTGTACCTCGTAGCCTTGAAACCGAGGGTTGTATTTGTAAGAATTGTTTTTGAAAGGAAATCCGTACTTGTGTTGCGGGACTGGATGTAGGGTAACTCCGAACCAGTATAAAATCCGGTGTGTTCTTTCCTTTACTGCTTTTACTTTATATTTGCATCTATGTTTGATTCTGTGTTCATATCTGTGTCTGATTAGTGCATACATTGTTAACAAATTAAGATAAACTCAAAAAGATTAATAAATTTCTTTAAACACTATTCACCCCCCCTCTAGTGTTAATTCTAGCCTTAAGATCCTTAATCCGCATTTCTCACATGATGTACATATATCATCCGTACGCAATATCAAATCTGGTCGCTCACTCGATCACACAATTTTACTTCCAAACTAGTATCGTCCACACGACTCTCTAGTGTGGACTCAGGTTTGGTTCCTTGATCAAAAACTGTTATTCTCCTTGCATAGCCATATACTATGATAGAGAATTCCAAAATCAAATCAAAAATCCATATCCTGGGTTCGCCGTCGAGAATCGAGTGAAAAATCCTAACTCGGATCGATATAAATTATCTCGATATTCTATGCTCGAATCTGGATCAAATCGTTATGCGAATAAAATAATATACATACAACTTACATATTTATTCCAATTGATTCTTAGTTACACCAAATTCTTTTGTTTACATTTACTTCATTTTCATAATTTCATTTAATAACAAATTTATTTGTGAAACATTCTATTTATCATCACTTTAGTTTATAATCATTTTATAAAAGTCCAACTTCTTATATATGACTTTATCTAAGTTTATAATTATCTCAAAAGCTATAAATTCAATTTGACAATATCTTTGCAAATTTATATTTAATCCTACAACCAATTTACAAAGATATTATTTGATTCATTTGTCTACTTTCTTAATTTCCACCTATTTATTTCATTTAGTCATTGACCATTTCATAATATACTTAAGTATACAACATTTATTATTACAAGCAAATTTCCATTTATATACATTTTAATTACTTTTATAATGTTCCATTACATATGCAAATCATCACTTCAACTTTTAACATTTGGTAAGTCTTATTATATGTTATTAGAATGCAATTTGGAACTATACAAATTAATCAGATTCATTTTACTTAATTAGAATGTTCACTATTTTAACTTGTTTAATTTTTTTTTACTTTCAATTTAACTCTAAAGTTTCTTACACATTTAGTTTGGATTTCTTAATTCTCTTATTTTATAAGTTCTGGTTATTCAAATATTTCATTTCATTCAAATAATTTGAAGATTATTAATTAAAAGACCTTAAAAATTTAAACACCGGGCACATTTCAAATCATTTGAAATAGATATATATATACTTATATCCTTTGTATATCAAATCATACTTTTGGAGTTTAAACCAAAATCCATTTATCAAAGCAATTTCGATGCAAAGCTTCTCAGAAGTCTCCCTCACTTTGAGACTCGAAAATGAACGTCGATGATGCTGTGCAGTCATCACCGAAATTATTTTTCAGTGACAGAAGAAGGGAGTACTGAATTCATTTCTTTTAAAATCCTTTTAAAAATATTTTTCATAAATATTTTTCAACTAATATCACTATATTTTTCCAAAACTTTGAAAACCATTTTCAAAATTTCCGGGTCTTAAATTCTAAACTTCTCAATTTAAATCCATTTTAATTTATATGTTACATTTATAAATTATACTTACATAATTTCACTTCTTAAAACATTTCACAAATTGTTTTATCATTATTTATTTTATAATAAACCTCTTTTATTAAGGCACAACAACCAATTAATGATAATAATCAATATTATCATTCCTAACAATCAAACAAGCTATATAAACCATGATAATTTTTGAAAATTATTCCTTTATGTACAAAATATAATCAGGGTAAAATTATTTCATTTACCCAATTTCAAAACAATACTATGTCGAATTGTTTTATTCAAGTGTTTAGAGATCCCTATCAATAACGTTAATTACTCATATTGACCAGAATTCGTATGCCACTCAATAGATCAACCAACACAATATAAAATAATTTTTACATTCACTAACAAATACACGCTCATATCTATTAATACACTCAAACTCATTCTAGGGTGCTACTGACCCTATCTTTAATGAGTTACCCCTCAAAGCCAAGGATATCGCTAAACCAAAGCTCTGATACCAACTGTGACGACCCACATTTTGGAAGGTTTAAATCGACAATAATCCACACATGTCCAACTTAAACAATCCAGAATATAGATAGTCAATAGGGTTAATTAAGAAAAATAAGAACATAAGAAGAAAAACAAACACAGAATCTTGCAGCGGAACGATAACATATAATAATCAAATAAACAGTTCATGAAGCTATTTCTATTATACATTTGATTATAATCTATACAACATTTATCAGAGTTATAAATACATCAGGAATAAGTAAAGTAATACAGCAGACAATATGATGCAGGAATGATAATAGTAACAATATACCAAATCTTGATCTTCGTCCTCCAGAGAAAGTCTTCGACAAGCTGAAAAACTCAGGACTGACCTGAGCATAATAAAAAGACAAAACACTTGAGTCATGACTAAAATATTCTTATGTGAGTCAAATCGATATCGCATATAAAATGAGTGTCATGGCATCAGAGATGTTTATAGTATTTCACATCTCCTATCCAGTGTATAACGTGCGTGCAATGACTCAAGAAATGTTACAGGATTTTCCACCTCCTAAAGATCTGTCAAAATATTTATATATAGTAGAATACGCTACATATATAATGTCTAATCAATAAAATAAATATTTTTCTTAGCGTTAAGGCTTTACATTGATCCCCTTTAACGCGTTTTTAAGCATTGTCGTACAGTTTGCATATAAAACACCAGTTAAACGGTCGGTGGATAGGGATGCGTCATGATACGACAACACTAAACCAAAATCGTATGGGTCTTGTATAGGGATAAAAGTATGAAAAGGCACATGAGGCAATGCCCAAGGTAGGATACTACCAGTTCGAGTCGCAGGGCTGGTTGTAACGCATCATAGCTATGACCGCCCACCGCGTCCATCCATCCCCTATCGAGTCAAAAGGCAGCTATCCCAATCGAGGTGCACAAATCGAAACCAACAACAAGAGTAATAATATGGACCGAGTCCAAGAAATCGAAGAACAGATGTCCGCTTTGGGTAATTAGCCCACTTGGCCCTATCAAGCCGTCCTGTTTTAGTCATTTCAAATTGGCATAAGTGTCGGGGTCTATCCATCATCGTTCTCTTTCTTCAAATCTAGTAATCATCGCCAAATCCAACCACTTCGTTTTGGAGTCTCCTCTGCGTACACAGTTGTTAAAGTGGTTCCGCTATCGACAGAGAGTATGCCTATATCCGGCCTTGATCTCTTTAAAAACTAAACGTCGTTTTACACACCGGTTGGTTCTTTTACATTTTGAAAACAATTCATACTTGATATCGAAATATCATCTTCGCTAAAAAATCAAATCCATTTTGAAATCATCATATTTACTCAAAATATACCATTTCATCTCAAAATCATATTCGTCTTAATATCTCGATTTCGATTCCAAAATTATTTCAAATTTCAATTTGGGTAATAACTACAATTTAACCCAATTCGTATTTAAATCCATGATTTAAAAATAAACATTCCGCTCTTGACCAGTTTGAATTTTTGAAAAATAGTTTGAAAAGTTTAAAAATAGTTAAAATAATTAAAATAGTTTAAATAGTTTAAATGATTAAAATGGTTAAAAATAGTTTAAATGGTTAAAATAGTTAAAAATAGTTTTTAAATGGTAAAATGGTTTAAGTATTAAAATGGTTTGTATAGCAAAATAGTTTGGAAAATCAAAGTAATTTGAATATTTAAAGAATATGGATTTAAAACAGTTTATATTAAAATAATTCATTTGAAAATAGTTTCAAAGTGAAACCGATTCAATTCCAACTTATCCATTCAAATCAATTCAATTTCCATTTCCAATTATATTGATTCAATTCAAATTTCCATTCGAGTTAACTTCAATTTTAGTTTATATTCGAATCAAATTCAATTTCAATTCCAAATTAATTCCATTTCGATCTCAATTCCAATTAATTCAATTCAATTCCCATTTGAATTAATTTCAATTCAATTCTCAATTTTTAAACCATTTTGATTTTTTATTAATTCCAAGTTCGATTTTCATAATATCGATTTAAAACACTTAATCAAATTTACCTTTAATATTTAATTTAAAAATCCAATTTTCAAACATAATTCAATTCGAGCTCAATTTCGAAATATCGTTTTATCACTTTTACTTAGCAATATTCAAAGTTCAAATAAAAATCCAATCTTTTAAAACAATCCAATTTCCGAATTTCAAATCTTCTTTCGATTATAACTTCAAAATCTCAACTTCGATTATTTAAACAATTTCGATTCCCACAACTTGATTCCACAATTTGGGCTCAAGTTCGAAAATAATTTGATTTCTATAAATTCGATTTTTTTATCTCTTTAAATCCAAATCATTTTAACAATTTCAAATCAAAAATTTTAAAATCATTTGATTTAACCAATCCGGTGTCCGTATATAATTTTCTATCCTATGGCCAAGTGATCAGTTATTTCAATTTAATTTCAGGGATGGATATATGTCATTTCAATCCAAAATAAATGTCATGGGTATATATCATTTCAACCTATTTCTTAATTCATTCGAAATAATTTAATTTATAGTTTTATATACTGTAAGTAATTTACCAGGTACTAACAGGATGTATAGAAAATAAGTAAACATCCAATAATAAAATATCAATCGATTTGCATCCATCACAATCAATCATACAACAGACAATATAATTCACAACAATTTCATAGTTATCAATATCAGGTAATTTACTGGCAATTAAATCTCAATTTCAATTTGAGTGTCAATTTTAATTTTTTTTACAATTAATTCAATCACAATTTAGATGACAATTAAATTTAACAAACAACGACTAATAAATGTATATCACTTCATAATATCAAATCTAACTAGCATAAAAATATTCTAGTACTTATGAGCGTTATAAAACACTCACCTTGAGTTTTTAATTTTAAATCAAATCGAACGACATTCGATTTAACCTAAAATTTTAACTATCTCTTAACGACTGCAAATCTATTCCAAAACGTAGTGCTCGTCACCATGATCCCATCGCCTATTGTTTCGTCCAATTTCGACCTCGTATGAATAAGATACATATTTTTGAAGTTTACATGAATTAAATATGATAATTAATTACAAAATCTTTTTTTTCAACCTAACAAATCCTGGCCGCTGCTTTTGGGAAAACAATCTGGGCCACACACAATGTTCTTCTTCACGATCGTGTGCTACAGGCAAGTTCGAGCTCAAGGAAACCATCGTACGCGTCCATGCGTCCATCGTCGCTCCCTCATCGGCCATCTCCTCGACGATCAGCGATCACCAATTTGAAGCCCTTCGCATATAGCACCACCGCCTTCAACCCCAATAGGCTCGGCCCCCCTAGGCTCCAGAATTTTCTCTCGAACGCGTTCCCTATATCATCAGATTCTAGCCTCCACACTCGTTAAAATCAATTATCACCGTATGGATTCGTAGATCTCAATTAGCTCGACAATATTCTAGTTGAGAGTTTTGCCTAATAGTTGATGGATGAGGAGATAAATCGAGGAGAAGACTAGAACTTTTTGGCCATTGAAATGTGGTGGAGGTGCGGCTCTAATATGAGCTAGGGTTTACTGTGTCACGCGTATTTATATGCGTATACATATTAATTTAGTATTATTTTCAACTTTTTCTGGACGAACTCCAAACGAAGCATGCCGCTTGGCATTTACAATTTTTTACCCCTATTCCGAACGCAGTGGAACATGTTTCGGGGCCTAATTCGATCGTATGCGGAAGATAGCTTTTTGAACCCAATTATTATATTGAATTTTCGATATTAAATTCAACGCATTTCTATCCCGTACGACCAAACGATAACTCCAAACGTTACAAAATTTGAAATATGATAATAATACACTATTACGGATCCAATGGAACTGGTTTCGTCGAAATCCGAGACTGTGTCCCGAAAGGCTATTTTAACGTCTCCATTATAATGTAAAATTTCCAATTTCTAATTATTCACTTTTAAATCCAATTTTAGATGTTAAGAATCTTTATTGTTGTTTAAATAAAATTTACATCAACTTTCGATATCATTATCAATCATATTAAACTCAGAGTTCAATTATTTGAATAATTTCCCATATAAAATTTAAACAGATTAAACCTTACTCTAACCCTCGCCTAGAAATAAATTCTAGATCTCACAGATAGAGGATCAGCCAACTTATCGGCTTTTACTGCTAACTATGGGAAGACTTACTTCTTATAAATGTGACACCACGTTAACTTTGATTTCATATTTAATTGAGGTTACTTAAGGATAATCGATAAAGAAATCCCTTAATTTAAAACACCTTTGCAAAAGAAAATAAATTTAACAAGGCAACATTTAGAAATAAAGCGATTTTAAAATTTATAAACCTTTAATAATAAATTAAATAATAAGTTAAACCTTTATTAAATAATAATTAAATCTTAATTAAGTCCTAATTTAAATCTTAATTAAGTCCAAACCTAATTATTAATTAATTAATAATTAAACCTTTTATAACTAAATAATTAACTAATAATTAATTTTTAAATAAACAATTAAATAATCAACCATTAATTAATAATTAAATAATAATTAACCTTAAATTAATATTTAGTTAACAACTAACCTTTTATTAGTTAAATAATTATAATTAACTTACTTGATTAACACTTAAGTACTAATTACCTTTGTTAACTAATGATTAAGTATTAATTACCTTACTTAATTTATTAAACAATCATTAAATAAATAATTAATTAATTAAATAATTACTTTTTATTACTGATTATATGTTTAAAAACTCTTTTCAAAAATATATTTAAGTGAAAACAAATTTAATTCCAAAAAGAGTTTAATTCCTCAAACTACACTTATAGCGACTATCGCTATACGACCCATAATTTTCCAAACTTGAAATTTTTCTCAAAGTCTTCTTTGAAACTTTAACTCTTGGGAAGAAACTTTACTAAAAAAAGCATATTTTGGAAGACTAACAAGTATTTAAAAATTGAATACATTTTGTGAATTTTAAAACCAAAGATTTTGTAGTTTATATAAGGGATAACATGTCGCTTTAAACTACTAAGATGCTAACTTTCTTAGCATGACATGATGAATTCATTTTCACAACATACATGACTACATAACCACAACATCACAACATGGAAAATTTTCCATAATCAACATATACAAGCTAGATTATAATATGCAAACTAACTTGACTATTTAAATTACCATATCCAAACTATGCATTCACATAACCAAGCACATATGATCACATCCAAGCATCATTATAATCCGAGCACAATACATACAACCCAACAATATTTTATCCAAACAAAACAACATTTTTACACCAAGTTAGTTATAGTCATATCTTAAGGCCATATCTTAAGGCCTATTTTCCAATTCTTTAGAGACAAAACTATGAGAAGCTCCGGTATCAAACAAAACATGAACTACAATACCATTTATAATTATAGTACCTTCCAAGATTCCCTTCCCTTTATCATTTTCAAAAGTTGAGGGTGCATCCTTAATAGTGTGGACTTTAATCTGCTGACCCTGAATCAACAGTGGGTAGTTTTTGACCATGTGTCCAAGTTGGTGGCAATTATAGCAAAGCTGAAAGAACTAGTAGATCATGTATGGCTAATAAAACAAGTATATATACTAATTTATATTATGAAGTAATAAAGTAGTAAGTAAATGTATACACCGGTATTTATACTGGTTCGGAGCACCTCTCCTACGTCCAGTCCCTAAGCACCTCTTAGGAGTTTCCTTAGTAAATCCCTCGCTTGACCCAGAGGAATAGGTTTATAACTTAACCAATCTAAGCACCTCTCAGATTTATTCTTTCCTTTTGACAAATACAATTCTTGCTTGACAATCTTGTGTTCTTCTAACACTGATTTTGACTTGATAGTACAATGGTTCATATAATCTCCTTGATGGTTCGAAGTGAGTGCACAGTGATTATTGAAAAAATAGGAAATGAAATAATAGAGTTTAAAGTACAAATGCTTAAAATAGCACAAGAGAATAGAATCAGAGTAGGAAGTTAAAAACTAAGTGCGAGTTATTGTGCTATTTATAAACATTGAAGAGAGGTAATCAAGAGTTGTCACTCTTCAAGAAATCCTTTTAGAATTTGAAAAACTATTCAAAAGGTTGCAACTATTGAAGATGACTTTTTAGAAAATATGGCCATTACATCATCTCAGTCTACTGAACAAATACGTTAGTCTACTGAGTATGAACATCTAAATTTTCGCGACAAAATATTTGAAATATAAAAAATTGGTTAAAGCAATTTCAGTCGACTGAAATTGGGCTCAGTAGATTGAGCTTAGTCGACTGAAACCAATTTCAGTCAACTGAACTGTGTTAGTTCAGTTTATATAAACAGTTTGACATTTGTTGAATTTAAATCACTATGATATCTTGTCATCTGTGTTTGAGTGTGTTTTTTTGTGTGTATATGAACTATCATGGACATTTTACAATTCAATCTAAGACCATATACATACTATTGATCTTTAAAGTCCATAGTTTTGACTTCTTTGACTTGTAGATGATTCTTCTTGCTTTTTTCCTTGCGTTGTTGTCTTCTTGAATGAAAGCCTGATATCATGATATAGTATATATGTGCAGTATATAGTTGTCATTATTAAAACAGAGATCTAATGTTCCAACAATCTCCCCTTTTCTGATGATGACAACTATCAAAGTTCAAATGTAAAAATATTCATTTTGCTCCCCATAAATTCATGCTCCCCCTATCTATATGATTCTCCCCCTTTGGCATCAACAAAAAGAAGTAAACACAATGAATACTCTCTGACTAACATACAGTACAAATTAGTTACAACATAACATCAAATACAAGTTTTCATAGTCACATAATATCAAATAAAAGTTGTCTCAAACATAAAGTTGCATAACATTACAAATTAAGTTACATACCAACATAGCATAAACAACATCACAAGGAGCAGTTTTTTGAATGATAACACTGCTTAATTATAAGAAAAATATGATAGTCTTACCAAATAAGGATGGAGTTGAAGAAAATAAGATTCAGGTTCAGACGATGATGAGCTTGAGCATGATGAGACCTTTTTTTACAAATTTTACCAAGCAAATTCCCAAAAGTTTTTTGAAGTTTCATCATTTTCTGTTGTTATTTGAAAAGAAATTCTAAGTTGCAGAGAATAGCAGTTGTGGCATTGATATTTCTTGAAGGTTGGACCGAAGAAACTTCATTTTCACTATCCAAAGACCAATTAACTTCTTCAAAAATTTCATGACTTGATTGACCACGCGTTTGTTCTTGAGAGATTTGAGCTTGAGGTGGTTGTGAAGATGATTGATCTAAGGTATTTTTTACCAAATTTGACAAATAAACATTATATGAGGGAAGGGGTTCCATTGTAGAGGGTAATTTCATAAGTGAAATAGACTTTTGATCCATTCCCTTTGGTGTGATGTAATCTTACACATTAATTTCGAAATGGATAAATATCTTTGTGTGATAGGAGCCAAAAAACATTGTTTTGCGAGAATGGGAACTAAAGCTTTTATTTCATCATGAATTATCTTTGCCCAATTTAGTTGAGTGTTAGAATAAATAGCATAAAGAGCTTTGTAATTGTAGTCGTACATTTATTCATAGCTCCCAGTACGAGGAAAAACAGTATGAAGAAGCATTTTATTGATAATTCGAGCTTGAGGTCGTAAATTCACCGAAGTATTTTCCATGTTTGGAATATGGAATTTGTAGCTAATTGAATCATAGGCGAAATCACGATATAAGACATTATCTAAAGAAGATCCATGACCATTACACTCTAAAATAGCTCCTAGATCTTGATAATTGAGTACTATATCAACTCCTAATACTCTACTCCATAAAATCCCTCTCCGGTTTCATTTGGAGGTGTATAAAAATCTCCACAGAGATTTGCATAGAACAGTTTAACTAAGAATAGGTAAATTTTTACCTTATTTTTCTTTTCACCAATTAAGGAAAGGAATCCATATTTTCTTGCTAAATCCTCTATGCTGAAAGCAGCGAATCTTCCATCTTGTAGAATGTCTCTTGAAAAATTTGTTTGTCATTCAATTCATTGAAGACTCAATGATTTTTGGCACTGCCATTAAGCCATTGTAAGGTTTGAGCATTGGAAGCAAACTCGGGATGAGCCGGAGTGGATGAAGAAGAAGCCGGAGCTTTGTCTTTGCTTGGTTAAGGGCGAGTAGCAGGAATTTTCTTTCTTGGAGCCATTAAAAAGAAGTTTGGAGTTAGGGTTTGTGAAGAGGCAAAGTGATTTTGGTGAAAAGGCACGATGGAAAAGAGGTAGTTATGCTATCAATTTAGCGAAGTTTAGTTGACTGAAGCAGTAATTCAATCGACTAAAAACACATATTTAAGAGGCAGAGAGTAAATGGGCATTTTCGTACAAGTTCAGTAGACCGAGACAGATCGCCAGTTGACTGAAACCATGCATTTTTGAGGCAGAAAGTATCTTATAATTTTGAGACAGCTTCTGTCGACTGGGAATCCGGTCCAGTCGACTGAACCTGTGTAAAGTTGTTTTCTAGTGTTTTGTAATGATATTCTTCATAGATTTTTTGAAAACAAACTTAAATTAATATTAAATATGGTATACTATTGTTTACAACCAATTTTTGATATACATAGCTTGTTTTTATTTATTATGCAAATATAATACATATTGTCACAACTTATTGATTATCTTTTGAATCATCAAACTTGTTATCTGGAAAACGATCCTAAGAATTTGGTTCCACCTCGGAATCTTCAATTAATGGTCGAAGTGGAGACCACGTGTTATACTTAACTAGAGTTTTGTTCCAATTTGACGTGGATGATCCAGCTTCCCAGGAATTTTTTAGTGGAGTGTTGTCGATAACAATCGGAGACTCGGTAATACGTGGACTACGTTGACGAATGTTGTTTTTAGTCGGGGAACGACCGCAGATAGCAAGTATGCAACTTTCCAAAACATTCAGATGCGCACCTTGACGTCTTTTTTCATAGTACATCTCCCTTTGGACATCCATCATCTCTTGTTGATAGTGATGTATTTCATCTATTTTAGTTTGAGTGTCTAGCTCCAAAACTCTTCTTATCTTCTTTCCTCTGAGCGAGAATCCGTTGTGACCAGGCAGAGAAGGGGTAATATGAATAGATGGTGATTTTGAAGAATGAGGAGTTGAAACGTTTGGAGATGGATATTCACGGTGGGAAGAAGGAGAGCTAAAATCAAGAGACGAATGAGTGGAATCATAATTGTCCGACATTATTTAATTGATAGAATAGTTTTTAACTTATACTTTTTTCTTTTTACATAGACTCTTTATATATATAAGGCTTTTACTATTTATAGGAATTCTAATTTCTGGTTCAAGTTCTTCCTTTAGTTAAATTTAGTAAACAATTTCGTTCCTTACAAAACTTAGTTATTTTTAAAACTTAATTGATGTCCAATGGTTTTATTCTCTAATTTCTGATGTTGGTTTAAAGTGATATTTAGAAAAATACTTTATATATCTATATCTTTAAGTGAGCATATTCCGAGATTACGATGAAGATTTAAAAATGTAGTTTCATAAAAGGGTTTAGTAAATATATATCTGCTCTTTGTTTGTCTGAAGTAACAAATTCTAATGATATTTTCTCTTTTTCAACATTATCATGCAAGAAATGATGTCTGATGTCGATGTGTTTAGTTCTTGAGTGATTAATGGGGTTTTTTGATAAATTAATTGCATAGTATTATTTCAAAATATAGAAGATTTGTTTAGATATATTCCAAAATCTTGTAATGTTTGTTGCATACATTGAAACTGAGTGCAAGCTAGTGCTGCAGATATATATTCTGCTTCACAAGTAGACAATGAAACACAATTTTGTTTCTTACTAAAAAATGATACCAAGGATTGACCGATAAAGTGACAAGTTCCACTCGTACTTTTTCGATCCGATCTACAACCACCGAAATCGGCGTCACTGTATGATACGAGTTCGAATGGACAGTCTTATGGATAAAAAAGTCCGTAATCTTTGGTATTTGGTAAATATCATAAAATTCTTTTAACAGCTCGTATGTGCGTTTCTTTGGGATTAGCTTGAAAATGGGCACACAATGAAACACTCATTAAAATGTCAGGTCTACTGTCAGTTAAATATAATAATGATCGTATCATACTACTATATAATTTTTGTTCAACATCTTTACCATTTTTGTCTTTGTCTAAGTGAGTACTAGTACTCATAGGAGTAGCTTTACTACTAGCATTATCCATTCCAAAACGTTTAATTAAATCTTTACAATATTTTTCTTGATAAATAAAATTTTTGTTTTTTAATTGTTTAATTTATAATCCTAAAAAGTAATTTAATTCTTCCATATGAGACATTTCAAATTCATTTTTCATAATTTTAGAAAATTCATCACATAAGTTTTTATTAGTTGATCCAAAAATAATATCATCTACATATATTTGTACTACTAAAATATTGTTTTCATTTGATTTTATAAATAGAGTAGAATCAACTTTGCCAATTTGAAAACCAAATTCTAAAAGATATGATTTTAATCTACCATACCAAGCACGGGGAGCTTGTTTAAGACCATATAGTGCTTTTCGTAATTTAAATACATGATTTGGAAATTGTTCATGTACAAACAATGGTGGTTGTTCAACATAGACATTTTCTTTACTGTATCCGTTTAAAAAAGCGCTTTTAACATCCATTTGATATAATATGAAGTTATGATAACAAGCAAATGCTAAGAGAATTCTTATAGCTTCAAGACGTGCTACAGGAGCGATGGTTTGTTCAAAATCAATTCCTTCCCCCTGAGAATATCCCTAAGTTACAAGTCTTACTTTATTTCGAACTATATCACCATTTTCATCTATTTTATTTTTTTAAATCCATTTAGTTCCAATAACAGATGGATCATTGGGTCTTGAAACAAGTTCCCATACATTATTACGTTCAAATTGATTTAGTTCTTCCTGCATTGCTATAATCCAATAATCATCTGTAGATGCCCTTTAACATTTTTTGGTTCAAAGTTAGAAATAAAAGCTATATGTCCAATTTAATTTAATTGCATGCGTGTTGAAACTTTGGTTTAATGTCTCCTATAATATTATCCATTGGATGATCTTTTAATAATCTAGGTGGTGATTTTAATTCAGCATTATCAGGATTGATTGATTCTATTTGTTCATTTTGAATATGTAATTATTTAATTTTTCATCATCTTCTTTAATAGTGTTAAAATTTTCATCAAACGATACATGTAATGTTTCTTCAATTTTGTTAGATTTTTTATTAAAAATTCTATATGCTTTACTTTGATCTGGGTATCCTACGAAAATTCCTTCGTCGGCTTTCGGATCAAACTTTCCTAAACGATCATTAGTGTTTAAAATAAAACATTTGGATCCGAATATTTTTAAATAAGACACTTTCGGTTTTCTTTCAAAAAAGAGTTCATAAGGTGTATTTTGGTCAAAGGCCTTAGAGAGATACAATTTAGAACATAGCATGTAGTAGCTACAACTTCTGCCCAAAAATTTTGAGGTAAATTACTACTACAAACAAGAGTTCTTGCACATTCTTGGAGAGTTCTATTTTTTCTTTCTACAACACCATTTTGTTGTGGTGTTCTAGGAAATGAAAAATTATGACTTATCCCTTTTTTATTACAGAATTTTTGAAATGATTCATTTTCAAATTCTCCACCATGATCACTTCTAATTGTTTTGATTTTAAATCTTTTAGATTCTGAATAGGTTTTGAAAAGATTTTGAATGTTTCAAAAGTGTCACATTTATGTTTTAAAAAGAAGGTCCACATATATCGTGAAAAATCATCAACTATAACAAAAATTTATTTATTGTGATTAATTGATCTAGTTTTCATTGGTCCAAAGAGATCTAAATGTAAAAGTTATAAAGGTTGTTTTGTGGAAATCTCTTGTTTAGAAATAAAAGAATATTTTTTAAGTTTCCCTTTTTGACATGCATCGCATAGATTATTGACTTTAAATTTATTTTAGGTAAACCACGAACTAAATTATTTTTAGCTAATTTATGAATGTTTTTAAAATTAACATGATAAAAACGTTTATGCCAAATCCATGGATCGGAAATATCTACTATTAAGCAAATATTTTTATCCTGTCTTATTTTCATATTCAAAATATAAATGTTATGTTTCCTTATTCCTTCAAAGATTAAAATTTTATTTTTATAAAGATACTGCATTTTCCTATTTCAAAATTTATAGAAAATCCTTTATCACATAATTGGCTAATACTGAGAAGATTATGTTTTAAATTTTTAACTAGATAAATATTTGAAATAAGAGGACGGTTAGATATACCGACAGAAGTAACATCTCCTTGTCCTATAACATAGCCTTTGGAATTATCTCCAAAAGTGATGGTTCCACATCTTTGTTAGAAATATTTATTAGCATATCAGCATTTCCAGTAATGTGCTTGGAGCAACCACTGTCGAGAATCCATTTCTCCTGTTTCAGTCGGGCTACCTCATCTTTAGTTGCCATGAAGCACACATTGGCTAGTTCTTCATCACTATCACTGTTACTGTCACTGTCACTTGAGGAATCATGCCACGCTACCTAAAATGCACGCTTATTTTTCAAGAATTTCTCATATTTGTTGTTCTTGTTGAAGCTTTTCTTATCTTTGTTTAATTCTGGACAACCCTTTTTCATATGACCAAATTGATTGCACCCATAGCATTTAAATGACGAAGGATCGTTGGAGTTGCTTGGTTTTTGCTTTTTCACCATCTTATTGAATTTTCTAAACTTGTTGTAGTTTTTAGCAAGGAAAATTACATCTTCTTTATCCAAGTCCGAGTCGTTGTCATTATTTACCTGAAAAGCAATACTTCGTTTTTCTTGGGCTAGATCATTTCTAAATTGCAAATTTGCTTCATATGACATCAAATATCCAATTAATTCTTCTACTTTGAGTGTAGAGAGGTCATTTGCTTCTTTTATAGCTAATACTTTTCTTTCCCATTCATCAGTTAATGCATTTAGAATATGTGTAACTAAATCAAAATCAGTAAATGAAACTCTTACTGCCATGAGATCATGTTGTATAGTTTGGAATCTGGAGTACATTTCTACGATGCTTTCATTAGATTTCATTTTAAATGATTGAAATTGATTTGTCAGCAAACTTATCTTAGTTTGCTTTACTTTGGTGGTTCCTTCATGTGTGACTTGAAGCATGTGCCATATATCATAAGCTGTTTTGCACATCATAATTCTAGAAATCGTTCTTATCTAATGCACAATATAGAACATTCATAGCTTTTGCATTATTTGAAGCTGCAGTTTTCTGAGCATCTGTCCATGTACTAATTTCAGTAGTAGGAGCTACATACTGAGATTGAGTAGATAGCCAAATGTCAAGTCCGCTTGATTCCATAAAGACTTTCATATGTGTAGCCTAATACATATAATTAGAACTTGTAAAAAAATGGTGAACGTGCGGTTGATTGTCCTTCTTGAAATGTGTTATAACTCATATTGGCCATAGTATTCAAAATTGTGTTATGATTTTCAATAGACCTTGCTCTGATACCAAATGAAAGAACTAGTAGATCGTGTATGGCTAATAAAACAAGTATATATACTAATTTATACTATGAAGTAATAAAGTAGTAAGTAAATGTACACACCGAGATTTATACTGGTTCGGAGCACCTCTCCTACGTCCAGTCCCTAAGCACCTCTTAGGTATTTCCTTAGTAAATCCCTCGCTTGACCTGGAGGAATAGGTTTACAACTTAATCAATCTGAGCACCTCTCATATTTATTCTTTCCTTTTGATAAATACAATTCTTGCTTGACAATCTTGTGTTCTTCTAACACTGATTTTGACTTGATAGTACAATGGTTTCTATAATCTCCTTGATGATTCGAAGTGAGTGCACAGTGATTATTGAACCAATAACAAATGAAATAATAGAGTTGAAAGTACAAATGCTTAGAATAGCACAAGAGAATAGAATTAGAGTAGAAAGTTGAAAAGTAAGTATGAGTTGTTATGTTATTTATAAATATTGAAGAGAGGCAATCAAGAGTTGTCACTCTTCAAGAAATCCTTTCAGAATTTGAAAAAACTGTTCAAAAGGTTGTAACTGTTGAAGACGAATTTTCTGAAAATATGGCCGTTACAGCATCTCGGTCTACTGAGTGAATACGTCAGTCTACTGAGTCTGAGCATTTAAATTTTCGCAGCAAAAAAATTAAAATATAAAAAATTGGTTAACACAGTTTCAGTCGACTGAGCTAAGTCGACTAAAACCAATTTCAGTCTACTGAACTGTGTTAGTTCAGTTTGTATAAACAGTTTGACATTTTTCGAATTTAAATCACTATGATACCTTGTCATCTGTGTTTGAGTGTGTTTTTGTGTGTGTATATGAACTATCAAGGAGATTTTACAATTCAATCTAAGAACATATACATACTATTGATCTTGAAGCTCCATAGTTTTGACTTCTTTGACTTGTAGATGATTCTTCTTGCATTTTGCCTCGCGTTGTTGTCTTCTTGAATGAAAGCCTGATATCATGATATAGTATATATGTATAGTATATAGTTGTCATCATTAAAACAGAGACCTAGTGTTCTAAAAAAGCATCTTTTGGACCATTGGAGAGATAGTATTCTCCTGCTGATAGTGATGTTGAAATATGCCCCTTTTCCTTACAATTGTAACCAACAACATCTTTATACTTGTTTTCCCTGACCTCCTCCTTCTGGTTTTCCCTTACCCTGCTTCTTTTTCCAATTTGGGTTAAACTTCTTTTTATTCTGGTTAATAGTACCACCACTGGGTGATGCTGCTGTTGGCTTTTTCTTCAAAAGCACTTCATATCTTAAGGCCATATCAACTAAATCCACAAACGATTCCTTCACATGAGCGGTCATCTTTTCATGGAACTCTTCTCTCATACCCAATACGAACATCTCATTTTTCTTACCCAATACGAACATCTCATTTTTCTTTAGCGGCGTGTCAATAAGTCCAGGGCCAAAACGAGATAACTCATTAAACTTCATCTCATATTCCACCACTGACAATTCTTCCTGCTTGAGATCCATGAAACTTCTATATAAACGAGTTTTGCCCTCAGCTGGCATGAATTGGTCTTCGAATACTTCTATGAATCTAGCCTATGAGAACTCATCTACTAGAACATTTGCGGTGATAGAATCCCACCATGTCGCTGCACCCTTTTATAATTGCCATGATGCCAGGAACCGTTTCTGATTATAAAAAATATCCAAACCTTTGAAAATCTTCTCACATGACCATAGTCAAGCTCGTACTTCAATGATGGATTCCGTACCCTTGAAAGGTTTTCCTCCTAGGTTTGTGTAGTCCTTGCATAGAGTTACGAAGTTCACTCGAGGCTGTACTGGAGCTACTACCTCAACAGCTATTCCACCTCTTCTAACATTCGGGGTTCTTCCATTTGTGGTTGTTGTGCTACTTTCCTTGTCCCCTTCTCATACTCATTCTTACTAATTGAATAAAGTAAGATATATTTAGAATACATGGATGAGATTATCTTAGGAAAAAGAGCATAAAACTAAATATTTTTCTTACCAACGTTAGAGTTATAATTACATCATCATAGAATAGTCCATATGGTTACTCCAAAATGTTACATCAAAGTTACAACAAGTACTATTCTCAACAAAGACAGCTATATCAGCCTACCCAACTACTAACTCATAATATAAGTCGGGGCGGAAATAAACATAACTGTTAGATGATGATGAAAGCTCCTACCCCATGCTGCTTCCCAAAATGCTCTAAAGAAACCTGATTACTTGGCTACCCATAAAAATTTGAGAACCCAAGAGTTTAAGGGAAAGAAATAAAAATCTGGGTTAGACATGGGTCTGATGTGAGTAAAGCATATATTTTAACTTTATAAAAAATCCTTCAAAAACATGGTATCGTGTAAGACCACGCCGCGCATAAACATAGACTCGTTTTTACATTATGATAACCAAAATGTAAATGTATTCTATGTAAAATCCTTTGATATTATTATAATTTCTATGTTTAAAATAAATATAGAATCATAGCCGAAATTGTTACATTAATTTAAATTCCAATATAATATGTATACAATCAAGTGCGAAGGCTCATATTGGAAAAAGGATTCCAACTATGAAAGGGAAAGGGTCTACCCACCGAATCAGTACACCTTTAGTTGAAATGTACTGGAGGCTACAACACGTTGCACCTCTACTACTCAGGATTGGCCCTCCCCCTTACTAGATAGCACCAAATATGATCTCCACTTGGTAGCGATCAGCAACCATAAAAAGGATCCCGAAGCATGCATAAACCATAGATATCGCTCAAGATTGGGCTATGATCATACCCTAATGGGAGCGACCCACATAGCCCGGTTGCACGTCCCTGCTTTAGTCATTTACCTATTGTGAGGCTTGAGGTAACGTTTTTCTTTCCTTCTAGAAAACCATCTTGGAATGCTGACACTGCCCTCCAAACATCTAATGCAATGATAGCATTCATCCACACAAAGTTGTTCTAGGATTGAACAAACCAATAACATTTACTATCTTCTATTTTGGAATCACCCTCGGGGAGAATTGTATAGCTCCATAACGTACTTCATAACAATCCATCACAAACGTTATTAGTTTGGAGTGGTTTGGATAAATTATACTTAACCGAAACCGGTTTTTCCAAACTAAGCGATAATTCTTGGTAACTCAACTATGGTTCTTTTGGAAGTATGTAACCAATATTTGAGTCCTCACCGGGGAACTCTAATATACACAACATACTTCCTGAGTTAAAATAGGTCAAGTTATAAATAACAGACAATCCGCTACTTAGGTTAATTATACAGAGTTCGCATATGAATAACCATATAATTAATTTAAACATGACCCATTGATAGGAATTAACCTTTCCATATCTATCACGTTTCCGATATTTCGACCATACTCTAACCCTCACCTAGAATTAAATTCAAGATCTCACAGATAAAGGATCAGCCTACTCATCGGCTTTTAGTGCTAACTACGGGATGACTTACTTCTCATAAATGTGCCACCACATTAACTTTGGTTTCATATTTGTTTGAGGTTACTTAAGGGCAATCGACAATGAAATCCCTTGATTTAAAACACCTTTACAAAAGAAAATAAATTTAACAAAACCAACATTTAGAAATAAATCGATTTTATTAAATAATAATTAAATCTTAATTAAGTCCTAATTTAAATCTTAATTAAGTCCAAACCTAATTATTAATTAATTAATAATTAAACCTTTTATAACTAAATAATTAATTAATAATTAGTTTTTTAAATAAATAATTAAATAATTAACCATTAATTAAAAATTATATAATGATTAACCTTAAATTAATAATTAATTATTAATTAACCTTTGATTAATTAACTAATTATAATTACTTACTTGATTGACACTTAAGTACTAATTGCCTTTATTAACAAATGATTAAGTATTAATTACCTTACTTAATTTATTAAAAATTCATTAAATAATTAATTAAATAATTAATTACTTTTTATTACATAGTATATGTTTGAAAACTCTTTTTAAGAAGATATTTAAGTGAAAACAGATTTAGATTCCAAAAAGAGTTTGATTCCTCGAACTGCACTTATAGCGACTATCGCTATACGACCTGTAATTTTCCAAACTTGAAATTTGTTCTCTATCTCTTCTTTAAAACTTTAACTCTTGGGAAGAAACTTTACTAAAACAAAAAAGCATATTTTGGAAGACTAACAAGTATTTAAAACTTGAAAACATTTTGCGAATTTTAAAACCAAAGATTTTGTAGTTTATACAAGGGATAACATGTCGCTTTAAAATACTAAGATGCTAACTTTCTTAGCATAACATTATGAACATGTTCACTACATACATGATTACATGACCACAACATCACAACATGTAAAAATTTCCATAATCAACATATACAAGCTAGAGTATAATATGCAAACTAACTTGAGTATTCAAACTACCATATTCCAAACTATACATCCACATAACCAGGCACATATGATCACATTTAAGCATCATTATAATCCAAGCACAATATATACATACAACCCAACAATATTTTATCCAAACACAACATCATTTTTATAATAAGTTGGTTATATATATATATATATATATATATATATATCTGTGTGTGTGTGTATGTATGTTTAGAAAACTTAGTTAAAGAGTGAAAATTTACTCACCGAATTTCATGAAACTAATCTAACTTTTTCTATAACCGGAACACGGCCTAGGTCTTTGTTTCTAGCTTGAAAAAATGGAGTCTTTGGTGGCTTATGGATGACAAATGATTCAGCCTTGGTGGTATTAGTGTTCGGCCAGTAAGGTGGAGGGGGTGTATGGACTTGTTTTGTGGAAGAGAAGTGTAGAAATGGAAAGAGGTAAGTTTTGACAAAGTTTTAGAAATTTTTAAACTAGATTTCTTAACTTAAGAACTTAGGAATTTCTTTTTAGAGGCCATGAAAAAGAGCATGAAGACATGAAGAAAAATTTACAAAGTATGAATTAAAATGAAAATGAGAAAAGTATTAGGAAACTAGTTTTATATGAATTGCATAAACCAAGTTACCATTTTACCCTAAGGTTCTTAACCTCCACTATATTTTTGCCACTTCATTTTCTTGTCCCCCTCCCTCCTTATCACGTGAAAGGCATGTCACCCCTTTCATTTCAAAGCCAACGTGTTTTAATTACCTGGTGTACTTTGTGTTTGTAAAGAGTTGATATATAATGTCAATTATGTTTACGTTTTAGTTTTTTTATAAAAACTTACATAATTAGTCAAAACACCCTTTTATATTTCTTAAGTTAACACACACACACACACATACATATTAAAAATCCTAACCCATTTATAAAAGTGTGCATATGTGTTACACAAATGTGCACAATGTTTTTTGGCAACTTTACGATACCTAAAAGTCGAAATTCAAAAAACGATTTCCGAGAACATTTTCTATTTTTCTTTGGTCTAATTATTATTGTAAACAAATTTTGAAAAATATTTTACCATCATTAGTTAGTATTTAAAAGAAGTTTATTTGAGTTATAAAATTCATTAATTATTTATTAAAAATATATTTAAATTCCATAATTAAGGTAATTAAATTCTGGATCATTACAATCCTAGATCCAATCTGAAAAGTCTTGCCTTTTGTAAAACCTTAAATTGAGATTTCTCCTCAGATCTCAAGTAGATCCACACCCAGCTTTGCAAGAGAAGGATGAACCACTTGATTTTATTTAATTTGATATTTGTATTTGATTTAAAGTTGATAAAGTTTTGGAACTGTTTTAATTGATTTTCGTCCATAGAAGGTTAGGAAGGGACAAAAGAAATGTTATTAAAAGAAAAAAATTAATTCTTAAAAATAAATTGAATGAGAGGATTTGTTTTAATGAGAAAATAATAACCTTTCTTATTCTTTCTTTAAAATTTCCACTTTTAATCCTTATTTATTTTTCAATCAAATTAATTTTCATTCGGATCCTTTCCTCTCTCTTCAGCATGGCAGGCCACATCATTCCATCATATGGATAATTATTTCCAAAGCTTTTTAAGCAATTAACTATATTTAAAACCTGTTTGAATATATACTGATATCATATACCGATACGTGCATATATAACTTTTATATATACATCCAAGTAATTGCTGACAAGATCAAAACATCGAATAAATTAAGTAATAATTAGTATTTCTTAAATATTCATTAATTTAATTAATTTGCAACATTTTACCAATTAATTAAATCGTGTGTTTTTTAAAAGAATTCACATATACCGTTGTGCGACTTAGAGGTGTGAATTAAGTCGGCAATTAATATCGAACAATTCAAATATTAATGTTCACATGTCACCTTAGCTAGTTGTGATGGTTTGGTCGAATTCATCGCTTAAAGACCTTTTTGTAAAATCACATTTTATAATTTCTTAAGTAGTACAAATTAGTAATGATTATTTACATCAAGTCTCTTCCTCAACATTATATCACATTAGGACTTATTGAATTTAGTTCCGAACAAAATTCCAAAATCATCCACATTCAACTTAGTTAGTCCATAAAAAATTCCTTGGTTCAATAGTAACATGTATTATTAACCGTACAACTCTAGCCATAGATTTTGAATTTGGTTTGACTATAGTTGACTGTGATACTAACCTCAAATAACCGAGGAGATGATTCTTTATTGAATAATGTTTCACTTCCAATGCTTTAACTCAAATTCAACTATAGTCATTCGATGGATGCTATGCCATAATTAACTATAATCAAAGTGGAGTGTCTATGTTGAAGTTCAAAAATATTATCAAATCTAGAGAACTATGTAATATCATCACTTCGAGGTTTCCTATTCGTCCTTTGTTATTATTAACCAATAGGAAGATCTCGAATGAGTCATTCTATAGTTATCCATTAACTAAACCCCTTGGTGCCTCCAATAGCCATGAGTAATACACTGCCTAACATTTGGAGAGCGTTATGTACTTTGGACTCAACGGATGTATTGATATCCTTTCTCGAAACATCTCGACTAGGAACATTAAAAATAAAATGCTATTTTATATTGTGATTAATTACTCATGATTTGAATTTTTTGCAACTAAAATCACATAACATTTCATTTATAGATTTTCTTATTTACATGCTTCAAATCAATTACTTAATTAATTTTGTCACTATATAACAAAGTATATCGTAGAAATTAAATACCTTTTGTTATGAAAAAAGATCGATCATAGTGTTAGATATATGTAACAAATTACATAGTTCCACTAGGGCATACCCCTAACTCTATCAAATGGGGCATTTCAAGAGAGAGTGTCCTAAATTGGTAAAGATGAGGTAGGAAAAGTTTATGACTAGAACCGGTGACTTCTGGACCAATTTCTGAGGAGAAGAGAAAGGTTGTTAGGAGGTACACTTCTAATACATAACATACTTATTAAAGTGTTGTTTAATACTAGAGCATCACATTCTTTTGTATCTAAAAGTTTGGTAGATATCTTGAACCTTAACTTGACATACTTTATAACCTCTCTAAGTGTTGTGAATCCGATAGGTGGCTATGCAACTCTTGGAATGAGACATGACCATGTAAAATTTGATTTGTTAAATCATAAGTTAACTACAATTTTCATGTGTTTGATTTTGTGGGCTTTGGCATGATTCTAGGTATGGATTGGTTAAACATATGCGATGCTAGGGTATTTTGTCGAGATAGAATAATATCCTTAAGACACCCAGATTGTCATAATCGATTTTGTACTAGTTAGAAGAATCGAGTCTCGCTCTATGTGCATTGCTGTATGCTATGGAGGGTGCAAAAGTTGAAACAAATTTGCTGTTGTAGTAAGGGAGTATACCGATGTCTTTGAGTTGGTTACGAAACTATCATCAAAATGTGTTATTGAATTTCGGATAGATTTCATGCTAGGAGCTAAACCCATATGTAGAACACCTAGTAAAATGACAATAACTAAGATGAAAGATTTAAAGGTGCAACTATTGGAGTAGGAAGGAAAGAATTTTTTGGACCAAGCAAGTCGCCACAGTGGTGTTTGTGAAGAAACCGGATGTGTCATTGAGATTGTGTATTGATTATAGAAAGCTGAATGAGAAGACTATGAAGAATCGATATCCTTTGCCTAGAATTGATGATTTGTTTGATCAACGGAGTGGAGTAAAGGGGTTCGCATAGTTAGAATTAGCAAAGGGTTTCCACCAATTGAGGGTGGTGGAGGAAAGTACACTGTTAACATCATTTTGAACAAGATATGGTTCGTATGAGTGGTTAGTCATGGCCTTCGAACTTACCAACATGCCCGCTTTCTTTGTAGACTCGAAGAATCTGAACTTCCAAGAGCATTTAGATAGCTTTGTTTTGCTATTTATTGATGACATCTTAATATATTCTAAGAATGAACGTGATCATGAGGTTCATACACTGAGGTAGCATCAGCTAAAGGCGAAGTTTTTATAATATTTTTTTGGAAAAGAGAAGTGAAGTTCCTTGGTCATGTGGTTTCAGGGAAAGGGTTGTCTATAGACCCATCAAAAATTGAAACCATTAATATTTGGAAAAGACCCGAGGTCGTAATTGAAATTAGGAGTTCTTGGGGTTGGTTGGCTATTATCAGAGATTCATTAAGGATTTCCCTCGTATAACAACACTGATGGCTAAAATAACAAGGAAGGACATGAATTTTTTATGGACCAATAAATGTGAAGAAGCATTTAAGAAGCTAAAGCATTTATTAACCAATGCATCCATGTTAGTTATGCCAAATGGAAATCAAGATTTGATTGTGTATACCGATGCTTGTTGAATAAGGTTAGGAGATGTATTGATACAGAGAGGTAGAGTCATTGCCTTTGCTTCTCGACATCTTCAATCGCATGAAATTTGTTATCATACTCATAATTTAGAGTTGACGGTAGTAATCTTTGCATTGAAGGTGTGGAGACACAATCTTTTAGGAGAATGATTTGAGTTTTTTACGGATTATAAGTCTTTAAAGTGTTATTCTCTCAAAATGAGTTGAATATGAGACAATAAAGATGGTTGGAGTTTTTGGTAGCATACGAGTTTAGTATTGAGCATATGCTAAGAAAAGGAAATAAAGATACTAATGCACTTAGTAGAAAACATTAGAATGTGGTATTAGGAATGTTGGCCATTGAATGATTTAAATGTGTTGGCTTCCTATGCTGTTCGTATGAGGTCGATGGCTCGTTCTAGCAAATATACTACCATAATCACTTTTTTAGAAGTTCGATCGGTATTAGTTGAAAGAATTGTTGTAAGGCAAAAGGATGATCCAATACAAGCCAAACGATAGAAGTGGAAAATGATATTGAAGATTTGAAAGACTTTGTACTTGACCAAAGAGGATGGTTAAGAGAGAAAGGTTGTCAGTTCTAGGTTTTGATAATCTAAGGAGGAAAGTTCTTAGAGAATGCCATCGATCTAAATTCGCTATTTATCCAGAGGTACGAAGATATATCAAGATATGAAAAGGAGTTCTTCGGGAAAGGAATGAAGAGGGATGTAGGCTTATGGGTGAAGCAATGTTTATATTGCCATCAAGTAAAAGCCAAACATCAAAAGCCAAGTGAATTACTTCAACCTTTAGAAATAGCACCGTGGAAATGATATTCTTTATTGATGGAAATTATAGATGGTTTACCAAGGTTGAATAGGGGAAATGAAATTATTTTGGTCGTAGTTGACAAACTAACCAAAAATGCAAACTTTATCCCTATTAAGTTGACAAAAACAAAATCGTGTACAGCAAAATTGTTTGTGAAGAATGTTGTGAGACTTTATGGAATTCCTAGTAATACAGTGAGTAGTCGGGGTCCATTGTTTACTAGTGAGTTCATGAAGAGCTTACAGGATTTGTTAGGTATCAAGCCGAAGATGAGTATCGCCTACCATCGATAAGCTGATGGGAAAACATAAAGGGTTAATAAGGTACTCGAAGACTTATTAAGAGCTTGTGTACTAGATTTTGGAGGTTATTGGGAAGATCATTTACACTTAGTTGAGATTTCCTATAATAATAGTTATCATGGCACCTTTCAAAGCACATTATGGAAGGTCGTGTAAGTCACCAACATGCTGGATGGAGACATGTGATAGACCAATGCTTTGTCTGAATTTGGTGAGAGAAGCAACAGAAAAGATTAAATTAATTTATGAAAGGATGAAGGAAGCTCAATAAAGGCAGAAAAGCTACAATGATCGAAGGCGTAAGGATTTATAATTATTACTTGGAGCTCATGTTTTTGTGAAAGTATAACCTATTAAGTGTGTTATAAGATTTGAGAAGTTGTGGAAGTTGACACTAAGATATGTTGGACAATTTCCTATTATAAAGAGGATCGGAAAACTTGCATACCGTATCAAGATATAGAATATTTTCACAGGAGTCCATAATGTTTTTCACGTCTCTCAACTGAGAAAGTATGTACGTGATTCGGAGACTACTATTTAACCAACGGTTTTAGGGGATTTATCACTGGAATCTGATATGACTATCATAAGGAGACCTATTTGTATCATGGATTGAGATAAGAAGGATATTAGAAATAAGACAATCAAGTTGGTTAAGGTCCAGTGAAGTGACGATCAAAGAGGCTGTACTTGGGCGACTAAAGATAGGATTAGAGTTGTTTATCCCGAGTTATTTTAATATATGTTCTATATGATTGTATAGAATTTTGACTAGTATTTATACTAGTATATTTTATTTTTGTGTTTTCTTTTGTCACATGTATGCATGGTTGATATGCTTAGTTGTCCATTATCAGAATTTCGAGAACAAAACTTTTATAAGGAGGTGAACCTGTATAAGCCATATTTTTATGGCAATTATTCCGAAAATGTAATTAGTTTGTATTTAATAAAATAATGTGGGAAAGTGAATTAAATATGGAGATTTACCTAAATGTTTAGTTTTGATTTGAATTAAGAAATGGAGTACTAATAACTTTAAAGAGAAAGAAACGAATGTTTGAATTTAATTGAAAGAGAACAAGGAAAAAAATTTAAGGCCTTTATTTTGTTTCCTTAACCCTTCTATCCCTCTCTCCATAATAATTTTGGCCTCGTTGCATAACTAAGAAAGACTAAAGAAAAGAAAACAAAGAGAAACTCCATTAAAATTCCCTAAACTAAAGAAGAAGAAGAAAAGGCTAGAAAAAGAAAGCCGAGGCAAACATATCCGTACTACAACAAATCAAGGTGAATAATATTAACATCCTTAACTTTGTTTTCTTTTTGGATTTGATTGAAATCCGAATTTGTTATGGTATTGGAACTTGATTTTGGTTAAGATATTCATTTATATGGGTTATGAATATTATATGTGGATTTATGGACTTATTTAAGGGTTTTTGGATTTAAAACATTAGTTAATGAGCTCTAAATGTTATGAAATTTTTGTATGACATTAATTTGGAGATAGGTTTTAATTTGATAATTTTTCGAATTTATTTGGATTTTCTATGAATGTTCTCAGTTGTTAAAATAGTAAATTTCATGTTTTAATTATTTAAAATAGGAAACTAATTATTTTACACTAAAATTTTTATATATGATAAAAGATAGAAAATATAATTTTTAGGGATTTTCCCATGTATTTTGAATTGATGTGACTTACTTGGTGAAAGGAAAATTTGATATTTAATGGCAATTAATTAATTAATCATAGTACATTTTGATTTTCAAATGAGAAAGAAATTAACTCTGAAATTATCTGAAAAGAATTCTGCAATACTTTTGGTTAAAGAATGGAAATTTGACATATAGCATGATTTGGTGAAAAGTAATTGCTTTTAAAGAAAATAAATAATTTTGAATGATATTTACAGAAACACCATTCTATACATGCGATATCTATTTCATGAGTATGACAACGCTATGTTTTTATACTCATGGTAGCCATTTTACAAGTGCAATAGCACAAATATTTTTATAAGTGCGATAACACTAAATTTTATACTTGCGACAGCTTAATTGTTTTACAAGAGCGATAGCTTAGGTATTGTATAAGTGCGACAGCATTATGTTTTATTGTTGCGATAGCTAAGAGCTTTTATAAGTGCAATAGCACAATTTTTATACTTGCGGTAGCTGTTGGTTTTATATGTGCGATGGCATTAGAGTTATACTTTCGATGGCTATATTTCATATGTGTGATAGCATATGACCTAAAGGTGCGATAGCGTATGATCTAGACATATGATAATTCTTTTTGAAGTACCATAGCTATGCATATGATAGCTTTTATACCTATGATAGCCATACATACGATAAGTTTATTGTTGCAATAGCTTTAAGGTTGTAATTTTTTTGTTTTTCACATTCGATAGCATAATGTCATTTTTGGATCGGGCTTATCTTAAGAACCAATGGTGTTTTAGGTAACGACCCATAATGTAATCACTTTGAATTTGAATATTTAACATATATTTAAATATTTAAATAACGGATTTTGTAACACAAATAAACATGTTTTAGGAAATAAATAATGGAGGAAAACTTGTTTTGAAAATTTGGTTTTCAAAAATAAGTAATTCAGAGAAAAATAAAAAATGTGACCAAAAATCGTTTTTCGGGTTTTCGACTTTTCATCGGCCAAAAGATGTCGAAATGTATTATGTACACTAGGATATACACACACACACATATATATATATAAATAACATATACTTTAGTTAAGGAAGTGGTTAGAGTTTAATAAGTTTAAATTTATACTTAAGTAAATAAAGTAGTTTTGATTTTTCTTTTAAAATTTAAAAAGTGAAATGGTACAAAATTATGATACATCAAGTCATGTGAAGTGTTGAATGATGATGACTAAATTGGGGAGGTGGCTTGCATATGGATAAAGGCAAGGGGCGGGGCGAGTTGGCACAAAGTTGTGGAGGGTATTAGATAAGGGTATTTGTGTAATTCACCATTTTCCATTTTTTATAAAAGAAGAATCCACCTCCTTATTTCCTTCTTTACTTCATTTATCTTCATTTTCATTTTCTTATTAACCTTCTTGTCCATCTCTTCTCTCTATCTATGGAGTTTAGTTTGTAAAATTTCAAAAGGTTGCTTCTTTTTTCACTTTTAATTGAGCAAAATTGCTAAAACTTCTTCCATTCATCTCTACACAAATTCTCCACCAAAACAAAACCAAAGCTCCCATTTTTAGCCAAGGCCAAGCTCCCTAGCACCATGGCCGACAATGTTGACCCCCTCTAGGCCCTAAAAGTCAAGTTTTTTGAAGCAAAAACTAGGTTTGTGTGTGGTTGGCGAAGTTGTGGTAGTTTGGTTAAAGTTCATGATGATTTAGGTGAGTAAAACTCACTTTAAAACCCAAGTTTTAAACTTGATCATCTGTATAATAATCTTTGTTTTGTGCTTATCTTTAATAAGTGTATGAAATGATTATTGTTTGGCTTGGTTCCTACTTGAAAGTGGATGGCACATAGCATGTTTGCAGGGGACTTGAAGTGTTCGTAGTGAATAAGTCGCTACGACACACCTTGAAGTGCAAAAGTTATAAAGTGACAAATTTTACCTTGCCTTGGGAATGTTATTTACATTTGTGTATGTATATGCTTATGTTTATGAGATGTTCGGATGAATATATATGACATATATAATGTTTTATGGAAGTGTCTGTATAGCAACTATCACTATATTGACACTTTGAAAATATCATTTCCTTGAAATCTTTTTTATGTGAATTCGTGCTTGGGTTTTACGAAAAAAATATTTGGTGTGTTTTGGCATTTTAAAAATGTTGTTTGAACCAACTTGGAAGCAATTTTGGTTTATAAAACAAATTTATAAGTTGTTGTCCATATAACGATAGTCGCTATGGAAGCAATTCGAAGATATTTAATATCTTAAAGTAAAAGGTTGTTTTGAGATATTAATAATAAATTGTTTTAATTAATCATTTTACTAATGATGTTTTAAAGTTAATTAATCATTTTAATAATGATGTTTAAAGTTAATTGATCATTTTAACAATGGTGTTTAAATCTAATTAATCATTTTAATAATGATGTTTAAGGTTAATTAATCATTTTAATAATGATGTTTTAAATTTATTAATCATTTTAACAATGATGTTTAAAGCTAATTAATCATTTTAGAAATGTTTTTCAAGGTTATTTAATCATTTTAACAATGATGTTTAAGGTTAATTAATCATTCTAATAATGATGTTTTAAATTTAGTTAATAATTTTAATAAATCTGATTAAGGTTAATATTTGTGATGTGAAAACTAAGCACTAGTTCGGTTTTTAAAAGTTAAAAGTTTGATTCGGTTATGGAAAGCATAAGAGATTTAATTTCCGTAAATGATATCACTTATATGGAAAGGAATTAGTCATATTCTTAGCACTAAAAGTCGAGGTATGGAAACTCATTTCTATCTCGAAGGTTAAAAATGTCGTAATGGCAAGGCTTAGAGGTAACACTACCTTAACTAGCATAGCTTCATTAACTGAGGGATAGTACGAGTTTGAAATCGGTGAGGGTGATAAAGGTAAGAAATTTAATTTCCATATACGATCATTTTGATCTTTCCCGGTAGTTGATTTATTAACTATCGATTCTTCTATCTTTTGTGTGTCGCCAATCTAAGACGATTTGTTGCTCATTTGAGCATTGATATCCTTTGTCGAAAAATGACTAAAACCAAAGCACGAGTGGACGTCAAGTTATGCGGGGTTGCTCCCATTAGGGTATCTTCCTATCTACTCTAGATTGGATTTGGTTGTATGCGCACAGAGATGTGAAATACTCGGATACTCGGTAAGGTTGGCGGGGTCTGGCTTGTACATTTCCGAGAGAGTCACGGAGTAAATGACCTTCTCAAGTATATTGTCTAGAGGTATATTTTTGGTAAGGGGGTGCACCCTACTAGTCATTGTTGGAAAATTTCCCTTTCCTTGTTTTTGATTCAAACCTTTGAATTAATTCCTTCTTGATTGCATCAGGAAGTGTCTTGCGCACTTCGCGATGTTTAATTATTTGTGTATATTCTTTTATGCTTGGTGTTATTTTTGTAAGAGGAAACCTGTAACAACCCACTTTTTCGACCATCAAAAGTCAGTACTTTACATCAACGGTATCGATGTGCCAAACATCCAATCGCTAGAATGGCAGATTGTTAGGGTAAATAAAGAAAAAAGAACAAGGAAAACAGAGTCTCACAGTGGAACAACAACTTATAATATAACAAAGACAGTAAAAACTATCACTCTAAAATACATAGTATATCAGAGTTAAAAACAAACCTAATAAGCCTAGATATTTATATCTTCCTTACCTTACAATTGCTGATGGGTATACATAATAATGTAGTGGAAAATAAAAATACTATGGTAAATGAACATCCAGCTCTACCATAGGAGTTCCATGTCCCACCAACGATAACCTGGAAAAACTCAGTCTGACGTGAGCATTATAATAAAATAACACCCAGATCGATTTGGAAAACCAACGTGAGAAGACTCAAGAAATATGGTGAACAAATAATAATTTTGTGAGACCACACTGCTAAACACAGAATTGGTTTTTACCTCACAAGAACAACATCCATACATAAAAGAATGGAGACAAATTAGAACCAGACACAAACTTGAAAGAATGGACATAAATAGGATCAAAATCCAAACTTAAAGAATGGACACAAATAATTAAACATCAAGCAGAGTCTAGGCACTTCTCGATGCAATTAAGGAAACAATTCAAATATTTGAATCAAATAAAGAAAGGGAAATTTTCCAACAATGACTAGGAGGGTGCACCCCCATACTGAAAGTATACCTCTAGAAAATATACTTGAGAACTACGATGGCTCTCAGGCACATCCAAGCGGGATCCCTCCAACCTTACTGACAATCCGAGTATTGCACATCTTCACGTGCATATCACCGAATCCAATCTAGAGTAGATGTGAAGATACTCTAATGTGAGCAACCCCACATAGCTTAGCTTCCACTCGCTCTTTGGTTTTGGTCATTCCCGACAAAGAATATCAATAATCAATTGAGCAACAAATCGTCTTAGATTGACGATACACAAAGAAGATCGTGGAATCGATAGACAATAAATCTACTGTCGGGAGTAATCAAAATGATCGTATATGGAAATTAAATCTCATGCCTTACCACTACTCACCGATTTCAAACTTGTACTATCCCTCAGTTGAAAATGAAGGTGGCAAGTTAGGGTAGTGCTACCTCTAAGTCTTGCCTTGACAACTTTTTTAACCTTCGAGATTGGAACGAGTTTCCATGTCTCAACGTTTAGTGCTACGAATATGACTAAATCCTTTCCACATAAGCGATATAGTTTATGGAAATTTAATTTTTTATATTTTCCATAACTGAATCAAACTTTTAAACCTTTAAAAAACCCAAACTTATGCTTGGCTTTTGACATCACAAATATTAACTTTAAACTGCTTTATTAAAGTTATTAATCAACTTTAAACAACATTATTAAAATGATTGATTAAAATAATTTATTATTAATATCTCAAAATAATATTTACTTGAAGATAAAATAATAATTTAAATATATTTGAAACCCTAAATTACTTCCAAATACATATAAAACCTTTATGAACCCATTTGATAAAATTTACAAAATATGTAAATTAAATAACCTTTTATACTTTATGAAAACCAAATATCTTCGAACTGCATCCATACCGACTATTGCTATATGGACCATAACTTCTAAACTTGTTTTGTAAATCTAAATTGCTTCAATTCTCGGTTTAAACAACATTTTATTATCTCAGAATAAAATAAATAAATTTAAAATGCTTTTATAATTATAAAACAATGTTAATCATCCCGAAAGGTAATTGATATGACTCTTTTACAAATTTAAAACCATATTAGTTATCCCGAAAGATAGTTAATCAAGTTTTTTAAAACAACATTAATTATCCAAAAAGAATATTAATCAAATTTATAGTCTTTTAGAAATTTAAAACAACATTAATTATCCCAAAAGATAATTAATCAAATTTATAATCTTTTATAAAGTTAAAAAAAACTATAATTATCCTAAAAGATAATTAATCAATTATAATCTTTTACAAATTTAAATAACACTAATCCATTATTTTAAAATTCTCAAAAATACTAGAAAATATAGTTTAAACAACTTTCAAAGTGCAAAAACAAGACTAAACTTTCATTTTGTAAAAATACAAGCATAAGTCCAACATAGACAAAGGTTTTACTGGATGATATTTCATAAGTGACGGCATAGCGATAATTGCTATTATGACACATAGACAAATAAAATAGTATGTCACAAATATTTCAAACAAACATCAATATATGCAACATAAGAATATAAGTAAATCAATATTGGCGAGAAATCCCTTAAGGCCTCTTTATAAAAGTCCCCTGCAAAACAATAGTTATTTATGCAATCCGCTTTTCAAGTAGGAATTCAAATCCAAACAAACAATAATAACAAACATATTATTGTCAAAATTTAGCAATCAATAGCTAACATATCATTTATTAATTAATCCACATATTAATTAACTTCAAAGATAATCCTTTTGCTTTGCAAGAACAAAACAATGATTTATTCTGCTCGATAGATGTCCAAAGTAATCTATTCAATTTAATTATAGTAGAATGGTGTTTTATTTTGCTAAATAGATATCACAAATGAAGTATAGCTAATTTAACTACATTAAATGTAATTAAATTAAATCACTATAATTTTATCGTTAATTTATACTTCATTAAAACTATCAACTATCATCCAAGCATTCAATAATAATCTATAACAACACAGATATCATATAATTTATTTAGAGGTGAGTAAACTCACCAAAATTCCAGTTGACACTTTCAGTTTGACCTGTTCGATTTTAGAACAAAATTCTACTAGTTTAAAATTCAACGAATCTAACTCTAACACGTAGATAATATTGATGGGAGTCCAACGCAAAAGACCGTATCCAAATCCGACCTCGTATGAGTGAGATATTGAATTCATAAGATTTGGATTAATTAAAATAATTAATTAACATCATTAATCAACTAATTACAAAATTAAGTTAATTACCTCTTAAATATTCTTCTCCCCCAAATAACAAATGCACAAGCCATGCACTGATATGCACGTACACACCTAATGTCGTTGATCCTCTCTCCTCTAATCTCACTCCATGATCAACAATTCGATGCCGCACCACCTCCATCACGCTCATCCCCATGAACTCTACCTCCCTGAACCAAATGAATGAAGCTCGATTACTTCCTGGTCATCGCAAACTGATGTCAGTCGTCACCTAAACCCTACGGATGCGATTTCCAACCCATGGTCGAAGACCACGAAAATTTGGCGAATGGTGCTATTCGACATGGGAAACACAAATCTACAAATGACATGGCCTAACTCCGCTTAGATCACCTAGGAAACGAAACCCTAGTTCACTGTTAATGTTCGATCACCACAAATCTCGACCGTACCCAACAATACCCATATGGATTGAAGATCTAGTCAATACAAACTCAAAGATCAGTGTTTACATTATTTGTTGAGTGGATTATTTGATATTGAATTTTGAATGTTGAGGCTTAGTTTTAAAATGTTTACAGGCAAGAGGAATAAAAGAACTAAAAGAAGAAGGGGGAAAGATTGAGAAAATGAAATGAAAAATGGCTTAAGTGTTGATTTTTTTTGATTTTATAGACAAAACCAAATACTTTACTTCACTTTCAAGTTAGCCAAAATTTTCAAGCCAACGTCATATCAATCAACTCATCACTAATGCAAATTCAAAATTTTGAATCTGATTTGATTTAAAAAGATTTTGTAAAGAAGGTTTGGTGATATTCTACTACACAATATTTCGTTCATGTATGAACAGCGAATGATAGAAATAAAAATACAATCATGCACCAAAATGCGACACGATCACAAATCAACAATAAAGTACACAGATGATTTTATTTTATGAAATTTTAAAATAACATCATTTGCCGTAAAAATACATCAAACGAAATTTTAATTATTTTCTAAATTAAAAATTATGGAAAAACCCTATAAATTCAATTAAAAATACTACAACAAAAATCAAGTCGTTTTATTAACAAATTATTTTCTTGTTATTTATTCGAACTATTTATTATAGTAGATAAATTTACAATAACAAGCTCGCCATTACTATTTATTAATTAAAAGGAGTCAAATAAGTTATTAAATCCATTTAATTACTATTTAATTCATAATTCAAATATTTAAATAATCCATATATTTGAATATAAGTTATTTATATTTTAAAAACCAATTATTTAAATATTTAAAATTAATTAAATATTTAAAATCAAAACAATAAGGGTCCGTTTGGTTTCATTTTTTATTTTGAGTTTTGTGTTTTCAACTTGTACTAAGAAATACCAAGAAATAAAAGAAGAAGATTTACAATTCTTAGCCAATGTAATGATCAACGGACAACGTAGGAGTTGGATTGTTCTCCGTGCTTTTGTTATCTCTAGAAACACGAAAAACAAAATAAACTTGTTTCTATTTTACATGTTAATTTCATTTTTCAAAATTATTTGTTTTTTAACAATACATACGACGGACGCACTTTTATATAGACGAAAACATAAAACTAAAAACGACAAGCCAAACGGGGCCTAAAATTCTAGGATGTTACATTCTCCCCCCTTAAAAGAATTTCATCCCCGAAATTCCCAACAGAAGAAAATGTCTCTAAAGCCTTAAGTTTTAAAGATTATTAATTTAAATGAGTTACCGAACTTTCAAAGTCCCTTATGTTACGGAAAATTTCGGCAGCGTCTCCTTTGCGTGGCTGATGCGGAAAAACTACAACTCTCCAGAACTGGCCCAAATCAACAAAGAAAACAAAAGCCAAGTGGCCTCCCATATCTGGAGCATAGAATCATCTATCAATCACTAATCTCTAAATCTCCTACATACCTCTTTTGCGTTTGATTTTTTATTTTTACAAGCAGGTTATTATCTCAATGTGAATGCAAGTACCCAAGAAATCAAATAGTAATCTCTTACATCCTTGTACCTATCTCGTACTTACATAATCCAAAAGAGAATCATGCTGATAAAAGAGCAATACACTAGCACCATAATCAATATAACAATCATATGAAATACGTCAATATGATGCAACTTATAATAATGAGATTATTCTAGAATGATATAAAGCCACATGCAACCTAAAGCAATATGATAGCCATATGCAACAAAAGTACAAAAAATACTCTATAATAAAATAATATGCATCTAATCATTTTAAAAGATAAATTTAGAACTAAATATTCAGGATTTTATATTCAAAATATATTTTCAAATTCCTCCAAAGAGAAATAAATCAAAACAAAAATCAATTATGACAAGGAGAGGGCTCTTTCTATCGAAGCATGGTTTAACTCTAGAATCAAAACAACATGGAGCATCCAGTGGTATTCTGATTCCTCCTTAAATAATAACTAGAGTAAACAATATACCCGGCAAGTCCTCCAAATGGGAAAGTTCTTAATCGCCTAACTTTAGTCATAAAAAAATATTTGAAAAACCACTTCACAAAAACGCATTTCAAATATCCTAAGATAATAATACTTTACCAAATTTTTCAAAATAATTTTATTGTTATTTCTTTCACAAATACTTTCAAAATCACTTTTTCAAAAGTACCGGGATTAAGTCCTAATAAATATCAACTTGATAAATCATAATCTCTAAAATCACACTATCAATCAAATCAAATTTCATAAACGAATAAACTGACATTTAACGTTATTTAAAATGTTAAATGACTAACAAACAATATTAAAAAATTTCTTAGGTTCACAACTTTCTCGATCGTCCAAGGATAAAGATAATTTCCTAAGCATACCATTAGCTCATTGGTTTTTGGTTATTGCTTAGAAGAATATCTAAGCTCCCTCAAGCAAAATTGAAAGTGAATCCCTAAACTTCCCTAAGCCACACAACAAAGCATACGAATATACTTAAGCCCATATGATGTACATAAATCATCCATATGCAATATCTGATCTGACCACTTGCTCGGATACATAGACTTTACTTCTAAACTAGTATCGCTCACTCAACCTCACTAGTGCAGACTCTGATCAAGTTCCTCGATTAGAAACCTCTATTTTCCTTACATAGCCATATAATATGATAGAAAACATCAATATCATATGGAGAATTTGAATCAAGTGCTCACTGCCAAGAATTAAGTGAGAAATCCTTTTTCGGACTGGTGTGAATCACCCCAAAATTTTGTACTCGAATCCTAGATCAAGATCTGTACGAATAAAAAGATCAATATACAACTTACATCTACCTACACCAATCTCTTTCTAAATCACTTCCATTTTCATTTATAGTATTTCATTCAATGCTAAAATTATTTATGAATTACTTCATAAATTTTTACTTAAGTTTATAAACATTTTATAAAGACATATCTTTATAAAACATTAAATTAAAATCTTACTCCACTTTTATTTACTTGTATAATACTCTTCTACATCCTAACAATATATACAAAATGTCAATTTTATTTTATTTATTATTATTATTTTTTTCAAAATTCAAATAGAGACCCAACAAAACATGGATCTTAAAAGCCAGTGAGAAGGTAGCTTATAGTAGATGGAAGATAAAGGAGGCACGGAATCGGTAGAAGTGTTATGCGAATCGAAGGTGCAGGGATCTAGAGTTCTCCGTTGGAGATTCGATGTTTGTGAAAGTTTATCCAAGAAGTGTTGCGAGGTTTAGAAAATTAGGGAAGCTAGCCCTCATTATGTTGGGCCTTTCCTATACTGGACAAGATTGGTAGACTTGCATATAGAGTGAAGTTACCAGCTAGACTATCAGAGATGTGCACAACGTATTTCACGTATCTCATTTACGTAAGCATGTACACGACCCTTTGACGATAGTGGAACCGACACAATTGAGGATGAAGGTTGTTAATAGAGTGAAGTTACCAGCTAGACTATCAGAGATGTGCACAACGTATTTCACGTATCTCATTTACGTAAGCATGTATACGACCCTTTGACGATAGTGGAACCGGCACAATAGTGGAACCAACACAATAGTGGAACCGGCACAATTGGAAGTTCGACCTAACCTAACCATTCTTAGGCGGTCTATTCTTATCATCACCCGAGATATAAAGTGATTGAGGATGAAGGTTGTTAATCTTGTTACGGTTTGGTGGAGTGGAGATAATAGAGATTATACATGGGAAACTGAGGACTACATTAGGGATTCTTATCTCGAGTTGTTGTAATCATTTATATTCTGTTGTATCCTTTTAGTGTACTCACCAGATTGTGGCGGAGTCACTTTCTTTGTATCTGTTCGTTGAATGATATCATTTGGGTTTTTTTGAGATCTTTCGTTATGTATGATTAATTTCGAGGTTAAAATTCTCTTTAAGAATGGGAGGATGTAATGACCCATAATTTAATCACTTTGAATTTGAATAGTTAATATATTTTTACATATTTAAATAATAGATTTTATAACACAAATAAGAATGTTTTGGGAAATAAATAATGAAGGAAAACTTGTTTTGAAAATTTGGTTTACAAAAATAAATAGTTCAGAGAAAAATCAAAGTTGTGACCGAAAATCGTTTTTGGATTACCGACTTTTCATCGGCCAAATGTTTTCGAAATGTGTTGTGTACACTAGGGTATATCTATACACATACATATATATAACATATAATTTAGTTAAGGAAGTGGTTAGAGTTTAATAAGTTTAAATTTATACTTCAGTAATTAAAGTAAGTTTGACTTTTCTTTTAAAATTTTAAAAGGAAAATGGTACAAAATGATGATACATCAAGTCATATGAAGTGTTGAAGTGATAATGACTAGATGGAGGGGGTGGCTTATGTGTGGATGAAGGCAAGGGGAGGGGTGAGTTGGCACAAAGTTGTGGAGGGTATTGGATAAGGGTATTTGTGTAATTCTCCATTTCCTATTTTCTATAAAAGAAGACTCCACCTCCTTATTTCCTTCTTTACTTCATTTATCTTCATTTTCATTTTCTTAATAATCTTCTTTTCCTTCTCTTCTCTCCATCCATGGAGTTTAGCGTGTAAAATTTCAAAATTTTGCTTTGTTTTTCTCTTTTACTTAAGCAAAATTGCAACAACTTCTTCCATTCTTCTCTACACCACTCCTCCACCAAAACAAGACCCAAAGCTCATATTTTTAGCCAAGGCCGAGCCCTCTAGCACCATGGTCGAACCATGTTGACCCCCTCTAGGCCCTAAAAGTCAAGTTTTTCCAATAAAAAGCTAGGTTCATGTGTGGTTTGTGAAGTTGTGGTAGTTTGGTTAAAGTTTGTGTTGATTTAGGTGAGTAAACTCACTTTAAAACCTAGGTTTTAAACTTTATCATTTGTATAATAATCTTTGTTGTGTGCTTATGTTTAATAAGTATATAAAATGATTATTGTTTAGTTTGGTTCCCGCTTGAAAGCGGATGGCGTATAGGATGTCTATAAGGGACTGAAAATGGAGTCGAAGTGTTCATAGCGAATATGTCACCATGACACACCTCAAAGTGCATAAGTTATAAAGTAACAAATTTTGCCTTGCCTTGGAAATGTTTTACATTTATGTATATATGTGCTTATGTTTATGATATGCTTGGATGAATATATATGACATATATAATGTTTTATGGAAGTGTCTGTATAGCAACTATCGCTATATCGACACTTTTGAAATATCATTTCGTTGAAATCTTTTATGTGTGATTTCGTTCTTGGGTTTTACAAAAAAAATATTTGGTTGTGTTTTGGTATTTTTGAAATGTTGTTTGATCTACGGTTTGAAGCAATTTTGATTTACAAAACAAATTTAGAAGTTATAATCCGTATATTGATAGTCGCTATGGATTCAGTTCAGAGATATTTGGTATCTTAATGTAAAAGGTTGTTTTAAGATATTAATAATAAATTGTTTTAATTAATCATTTTAATAATGATGTTTTAAAGTTAACTAATCAATTTAGTAATGATGTTTAAAGTTAATTAATCATTTTAATAATGATATTTTGAAGTTAATTAATCAATTTAGTAATGATGTTTAAGCTTAATTAATCAATTTAATAATGATGTTTAAGGTTAATTAATCATTTTAATATTGATGTTTTGAAGTTAATTAATCATTTTAATGATGTTTAAGGTTAATTAATCATTTTAACAATGATGTTTAAGGTTAATTAATCATTTTAACAATGATGTTTAAGGTTAATTAATCATTTTAATAATGATGTTTAGGGTTAATTAATAACTTTAATAAAGCTGTTTAAGGTTAATATTTATGATGTGAAAACCAAGCACAAGTTCGGTTTTTAAAGTTTAAAAGATTAATTCGGTAATGTAAAGCATAAAAGATTTAATTTCTATAAACGATTTTGGTTATACAGAAAGGATTTAGTCATATTCTTAGCAGTAGACGTTGAGGTATGGAAACTCGTTTCTATTTGAAAGGTTAAAAATATCGTCAAGGCAAGGCTTAGAGGTAACACTACCTTAACTGGTCCTGCTTTATTTTTTAACCAAGTGATAGTATAAGTTTGAAATCGATGAGTGGTGATAAGGATAAGAAATTTAATTTCCATATACAATCATTTTGAACTTTTCTGGTAGATGATATATTAACTATTGATTCCACTATCTTTTGTGTGTCGCCAATTTAAGACGATTTGTTGCTCATTTGAGCATTGATATCCTTTGTCGAAAATGACTAAAACCAATGCATGAGTGGATGTTAAACTATGTAGGGTTGCTCCCATTCGGGTATCTTCACATCTACTCTAATTTGGATTTGTTTGTATGCACGTGGAGATGTGAAATACCCAGATACTCTGTGAGGTTGGCAGGATCCGGCTTGTACATTTATGAGGGAGTCATGATCCTCTCAAGTATATTGTCTAGAGGTACACTTTCAGTAAGGGGGTGCACCCTCTTAGTCATTATTGAATAATTTCTCTTTCCTGCTTTTGATTCAAAGCTTTGAATTAATTCCTTCCTGATTGCATTGAGAAGTGTCTTGTGTAGTTCGCGATGTTTAATTAATTGTGTCTATTCTTTTATGCTTGGATGTTGTTCTTGTGAGAGGAAACCCGCTCTGTGTTCTGCGACGTGGTCTCATATGTTGTTTATATGTTCCATTTTCATTTGGAGTTTACTGATAACAGACTGATGTATGTATATGTTATATCAGCAAGTGTAAAGGCAGGTTGTTATAACTACCTTAGCTGATGGTAGTACTTTTGTTGTAACTCTGGTAACTCCATGTTGAGGAGTACCCTTATGTACTATTTTGTCGTTATATTATATTTAACTGTTCCATTGTGAGATTTCTATTCTATTCTTTTATTTTACCCTACGACAACTCGTCTTTTGGATGCTTGGGCAATGGCACATGAATACCGTGGATGTATTAAGTGTCGTTCCCAGGGGTCAGAAAGGTGGGTCGTTACATTAAGTTAAAAACATGAAAAATGATATTTTCAAAGATGGAAAAAGGAAGATTTATCCTAAGTTTGTTTGAAATAAACTATATGGTTGCTTACACGTAATTATGTGCAAATGGCTATCATGAGAACATATTTGTATGATTATTAATATCTTTATATATTCACTTATGTTCATCAATCAGTTATGTTATTATGCAAATTATTGACATGGTCACTTGTATGGTATCACCAAATATTTATGACATTAGGGATTAGGAAATGATGACCAATTAGGGTAGTTCCATTAGTGGGTATGGTCGGACTAAACTCCTATGTGAGTATAATTTCATCTAGAAGATCAAATTTTGTTAGGACTCCCAAAACTAATAAAGGGAAATGACTTGTTCATTATTTATAAACTAGATTTAAGTTATTTGGGACTAGTGTCAAGTATCTCCTTACACTATAGTCGATTAAGCCCCTCGGTTTTCAAAGTCAATGATTCTAGTGCCAAGGGCTTACCAACATCGAGGCGAAAATTTTGGTTATGCATGTGTGAATCAAGAGGGGATGCTCATTGTTTTTTTCTCCATCATAGGGGTATCTTGGTATCCTTACAAAAACAAAAGACTATATTATTTTTCTTCTTTCACTGATGTAACTTGGTATTCTTATGGGAACATAAGATCATTGGATTATTTGGTTATTTTGGCTTGAGACAGCCTTATACGTTTCTAATTGCCTGTGAAAACTAATAGGTTTATAGTGACCCTATGAAAACTATATCGATGTATGGACACTTAACGGGATGGGCAGATTACGGATTGTGTGACCCTTAGCCCCTATAGAATACCATACTGTTCATTCTTGACCAATTTTGCATGATGTTTATGTTATGTTCTAACCATTGTGGTTGCAGGTAGATGAGTCTTCCCAGCGACGTGGTCTTACTATGTATCTATTTTGATTGGGATGGACTAATATTACTCACACCAGGATTTTTGTCTGCCCGAAGTTTTTTGTTTCCCCCTGAACTCCTGGATACTTAATTGAGTAGGTCAGGAGTAGGGTATTTTAGGTTTAAGACCGATAAAGCTTCCAAAGATGTGTAGGGGACAAGCTCGTAGTAATCTATGTTTATTTCCACTATGCGGTATAACTACTTTGTTTGTAGCTAAAGACGGGTTGTACAACCGCCTGTAGTTATGACTCTCATCTTCCAAGGGGAGATCGTCATATGTCGCTCTTGAAATCATATTTATTATTATTATATTTTATCTGAATGATGTAGTCATGGGGTTACTTAATAAACATGTATAATTCGAAATGAAGAAATGATTTTGGTTTTTAATTTTTTCGTATTTTTATCCTCTTAGTGTTAATGATACAATAACTGATCTCATTTTGTCAACGAAAAATAATACTAAGGATGATTGTAGTAACATTAATGTCTATTTTCTAGTCTCCAAATGGAGGATGTTACATCCTTATGCTAAATATTGATGTATTGATAAGGAGTAATCAGACTCTATTTGAAAAAAGTACGATTGATATTGAGTGAAGTTGAGTTACTACTTTCTACAAGGATATGTACTTAAGAGTAAGCACATATGTTAAATTTGATTTCATCTAAAACATAGCGTATGTATTCATATAAGATATGAAATGAGAAGAGACCCTAATTTTAAATACATTGAGATATGTGATTGTCCAATTTATCACTTGAACGTAAGTTTTGTAAACTTAATACTACATCAATTTTATGAATGTCTATAGACAGTTCATAAAATGTTCTAAATGCATATTCCATTGCATTGAGAAACAAATTGTTGTTTCAAGACACACCACCTTCATGCCAAAGGAATTTCTTTCTAGACATATTAGTAGTAGTGTGACAGACCTTGATACGATCCAAGATTCTAACACAATGATGATTAGATATATGAATTAAATATAACCAAGCCCAAAATAAGCATAACACGTTAGAATGACTAATAATAATTCCTACACGTTGAAGAAAAACTATGAGGTTCTTATAGACATCAAGAAACTGAATTGTTAGTAGTAACAACTTCTCAGTTGTCGGCAAGCCGTGAAGAGTGTATACTCTACCATATGGAAATATGTTTTGAATCCAAAATAGATTTCAAGAACATTGACAAAATATGATTTGGTAAATGTACCTAAAGGGATATGATCCGTCGACTGCAAGTGAGTCTTCGAGAAGAAGATCAATGTAGCTGGAATTGTATAAAGCAGTGTTGATAGAAAATAACTTCATCGATTTCAAATATGAAAATTAGCAGAGTAATCTTGCTAGTCAACATACTTCGGTCCATTCGGATTCTACTCGTGATTATCGCACAATTTGACTTGGAGTTTTGGCATTTGTTGTTGAAATAGAATTATAAATGATAGTTTAGAGGAAACTATTTCCACATAACGGCTAAACTATCCTGAAGTCAGTAAGAATGATAATAAAAATTATTGTTTTTTGGATATGATCCAAGAGATGATACAACAATGGCGTCCAACAAGCATCTAGAGATTGAGAAAGTATTTTGACATCGAAATCAAATAGTTTGAATTAGATTAAAATGCAAAGAAGTGTGTATCTATAAGAAATAAAATCAAAGGTACTAAATCAATTCAAACCACCATAAGTAAACTACATGATACCGATTGTTAACGATGTACCGGTGTTAAAGTTTGGTTATTTAATTCTTAATGAAGGATTTGAAAGAGACATCTTTTATATTAGATATATGAGGATGTTGGTACTGTCCCAATCTACATAGATAAACACCATATTAAAATGTTTAATATGGAACACATGATGTTGATCCCTTATGCATCGACAATAGGAATCATCATATATGCTATGTGATGTGGTATATTATATCTTTCTTATACACTTGATGAATCAAGCGAATATCAAATCTTAGGTAAAGTCACTAAATGGTAGTAAAGAGTATTCATGAGTATTTATGAAATAATAGAGAGTTGTTATGGAAACAATGAACTCATTATGAAGGAGTGTCAGACTTATACTTCAGATGTGGCATCAGATATAGTAAGTCCATCTTAAATTCATGTTCACCCTTGGTTAAGGAGCTTTGTGCTGAAAATGTTCCAAATGAGAGGTTGTGGAAAATTCAATTATAAAGCCTAAGTACACCGCCTTGAGTGGTACCGCTATAAAAGCAGTATGTGTGTGCTAATTTATAAGAGAACCAGGGTGGTTCCTACTATTGAAAATCCAATAACGTATTGTGATAACAACAATGTAATAAGATTGCAATGGGAACTGATAACTTGATAAGAAATTGAGATATATTCTCTCTAATTAACACGTTATAAAAGAGTTTGTCCATAACGGGGGAATATAATCGAAGATCGGATACAAATAATAATATTGCAAATCAAAACCTCTTCTCGGTCCAATTTAGGTAGACTAATCGAAGGTATGGGAAATAGACACCATAGTTGGCTCTAAGTGCAAGTGGTAGATTGATAGAGTTAAGGGCATGATCTAAAGGCAATTATGTAATATGTCTCTTAAAAATAAACTTGTTTGAAATAAAGTATGCTTTTTGTTTTCTTTTCTTTTATATGTGTTGTCATATAGAAGTATAAGTAATGTTAATTAACACATTAAACATATATAAGTAGAAAATTACTAGGAGAAGTATTTTATCAATTGTAGTTGTGAATGTGTTCATAACCATGAGTATTGAATTTGAATACTTACTCTTAAAATGTTCCTAGTTAAGATGTATCAAGAAAAGAAGATTGATGCATTTGTTGAGACTAGTGTACATAACACTCTTTATATAATGAACAATGAATTACTCATGACCATTAGGGACACCAAGGGGCTACATAATTATGGTTGTATGGAACAATCACAGAACGACACGATGAGAGTCTTCTGTAGGTTGATACAACTAAGTCAAAATAGAAGATCTCACGGTAACAATGTACAGTAGTCTTCGGATTTAAGGGTGTTCTTGATCTTAAGTAGTTAGGCCGTACTTTTATTATGGTCAAGCATATAGTATGGCAACCATGGTATGACCGTAGTAGAGTACACATTGAACTACTTAAAGAGAAACACTATGCAGGAGAGGATTTGTCTCCTTAGTTGTAGAAGGTTAGTATCACCGTAATTGGTGGTCAACTTAAAGTCAAAATCTAGGGTTGATCTAGAGATAAAGGGGGAGAAAACAATGTAGGTTGGTAGCTATAAATAGCCTAGCCTTCACTTAGTTTTAGGCACAATTTTATGCCTCCTCTCTCACCATATCATAGCCGAACTCCACCACCTTGGTGTTTCATTCTCTTGAACTTGCAAATCAGCGAGGAAGAAGGAGACTGCAGTGCTCTAAGAGGAAAAACTGCTTGACAAACGTATCGAGTCTTAGGTTGATCTACTTCGATGAATGGTAATTCTTTTAGATCTAATTTATACTTGATATAATCATATGCTCATAAATATGTTCATTATTATCATAATACTTAAATATATTTCAGCCATATTTTAAATAAAAAAATTATTCAAAATTAATTTTTTATTTATTTATAATTAAGCTTATGAGTCATGCAATGAAGCTTTAGGAGAGAGGCATTGGACATCGATTAAGAAGGATGACAAGCATTTCAAAAAACCAATTTGGTTTCATGCCTGGGAGAATGACCATAAAGGCGATTTTCTTGATAAGACAACTTATGGAGAGATTTAGGGAGCAAAAGAAGGATCTACACATTGTATTTATCGATTTAGAGAAAGCTTATGATAAAGCATCGAGAAAGGTTATGTGGTGGGATCTGGAAAAGAAGGGAGTCCCAACAAAGTATATTACCCTTATCAAGGATATGTGCGATGATGTTGTGACAAATGTTAGAGCATGCGATGGTGAAACCAGTGACTTTCCCATTAAAATAGGATTACGTCAAGGGCCAGCTTTGAGCCCCTACATTTTTGCCCTAGTGATGGATGAGGTTACGAAGGGTATACAAGGTGATATTCCTTGGTGTATGCTCTTTGCTGATGATGTTGTGCTAATTGACGAAAGTAGGATAGGGGTGATAGACAACTGGAGCTGTGGAGGCAGACTTTAGAATCCAAGGGTTTTAGGCTTGGAAAAACTGAAACAGAGTATATGAAGTGCGAGTTCGGCGGTGTCAGTTCAGAGGATGGAGATGTCACTCTAGCTGGACAAGTAGTGTCCAAGAATGAATCCTTTCGATATCTAGGATCAATGTTGCAGTATGATGGTTAGATTGATGAAGATGTTAGTTTTAGAATTCGAACGGAATAGGTGAAATGGAAACTAGCGTCTGGCATTCTCTATGACAGGAAAGTCCCACAAAAGATTAAAGCAAAGTTCTACAGAACTGCAATCTGGCCCGCGATGTTGTATGGTGCAGATTGTTGGCCTACTAAAAGACAACACGCCTAGAAGATAAGTGTAGCAGAGATGCTATACTGCGATGGAGCTGTGGTCATACAAGACGATACCGGATTGGAAATGGTGATATACGTAACAAACTTGGAGTAGCACCAATTGAAGAGAAGTTAGTCCAACACTGCTTAAGATGGTTTGGACATCTTCAATGGAGGCCTCCCGAGGCACCTGTACGCGTTGGAATTATAGGCCGCATCAAATGCTCAAAGAGAGGAAGAGGTCGATCAAGGTTGACATTGAGGAAGTAGTAAAAAGAGACTTGAAGGATTAGAATATATCCGAAGAGCTGGTGTCGGACAAGAGCGTGTGGAAGTTAGCGATCCACGTACCAGAATCATAAGCTTTTTTTGCGCTTAGGGTTGGTTTAGGGGTAGTGTTATAAGTTTTAGATTATAGGGCTAGTGGATAGTAGTCTAAGACATAGTTTTTTTACTTTGGTCCATATTACTATTGTTACCATTATTGCTATTATTATTATTTTATCATGGTTTTTTTAACCTTTATGTTAACGCTAAAAATGTACGCTAACACCCCGGTGTGAGTTGTGATATAGCGAAAGCACCACCCGTTGGTACGGGAACTAAAAGTAAGCAGAAAATAGCAGAAAACAGTAAAAGACAACAGTTTTATAGTGGTTCGTCTCAAAGTCAAGCCTACGTCCACTTAATCTCTTCTATCACTGACTTGAGATTTTACAACAATTCTTCGATTACAACACAATCAAGACAAGTAATCAGAACTTTGATGCAGAAAAGCTCTTTGAATTCATGTTGAATGAACTTGATCTTTTCCCCAGGTTCTTTGAAGTGTCCTTTGCCTTTCAAGTGTTGGAGTCAGTAGAGAAAACAGCAGAGTCTTGGCGTTTCCCCAAAAATCGTCCCCCTTCAAGTGCGGAGTAGACGGGGTATTTATAGGAAAAACTGGGCTTAGGTCGGCCATGTTTTAGGTTGTGAGCGACCTAAGAGTGATCCGAGGTAGCATAGTCATTAGCGACTTAGTAGAACCATTCTGGACGAGATATAGGCTATGAGCAACTTAGCATGTGTAGTTCAGAAGTTATCTCGGTTGGTTTAGGTCATTAGCGACCTAAAGGAAGAGGCAGTGAGCACGCGGCTCAACTCTGGGGCTTGCTAGGTCGTTAGGTCGCTCTCTCTTAGCTCGTTAGGTCGCTGCCTTCATTGAATAGCTAGGTCGCTATCCTGTTGAATCGCAGGAGTCTTTCAGGTTGCTAAGTCGCTGCTTCCTTATCTCGTTAGGTCGCAGGAATCTTTCAGGTTGCTAAGTCGCTGCTTCCTTATCTCGTTAGGTTGCAGGAATCTTTCAGGTTGTTAGGTCACGCCGTATTGAGCCGCTTTGTGCTATTGGTCGCTAGGTCGCTGCCTTGTTATAGATCGTTAAGTCGCATATGCCTTGGATAGTTAAGTCGCTTATTCCCTTAAATCGTTGAGTCGAGTAGCCCGCTAGGTCGCTGAATAAAAGAGGGTTAACATTTGCCCCTCGAAGTATACGCCTAGGAACTAGGTCGTGTGCTTCGATATATCTTAACTCGCGCCATCCTAAGTCGTTAAGTCGTGAGCAACTTATGAGAGGGTTAGGTCGTTCGTGCCGATTCGTGTTCCACTTCCCCTGTATATAAGTTGCTCAGATCACTCCTTCTCTTCACCTGCTCTAACACTCTAACCCGCCATTGAAGAACTTCTGAGCTTTCGAAGAAGAATTCGAATTAACCAGTCGTCGACCATCTCTACCATCACACTACGTAAGTGAATCCGATCATTATCCAACCACGACCATCATCGAATCATGAATCCCCCATTTTCCGACCCTAATCCGATATCACGTGTCGCATTTCACCACGAGTCATGTTACGATCGATTGTTGATCGTTGTTGGACATGTTGTTGTTGTAATTCATGAGAACACGACAATGCATCGGATTGATGGATCCGAGGCGATTCGACTCGGTTTTTGGATGATTTGGCGGTGTGGAGAGATGATGGATTTGTTGTGGAGATGTTAACGGGTTATCGGGTTACGAGTTAATGGGTTAGTGAGTTAGGTAAGTTTCTTGAATGAAGAGGAGTTAGAAAGTTAGGGAGAGTTAGGAAGTGTTCGACTTAAGAGCTTCGAACGACTTAGGGCTTAGCAGTTTGGTGATGAATCGCACGACTTAACTTAGTGAACGACTTAGCGACTTATCATCAAACTCTGAACGACATAAGGAACTGCGACTCATTTGACATGTGACTTAACGACTTAAAGCAGAACGACTTAAAGAATCAGCGACCTAACTTAAACCGCAGCATAGCTCTAACTCGTAGGAATATAACTGATGAACTCCATAACTTAAGCAAAGCGATTTAGGGAAGCCCGACCTATGTTAGGTCATTTGGACATGAACTGGATGACCTAAAGGAGTTTTGAGCTAACTTAAGTCGTTCCTGCGACTTAAGGAATGCACAGCATTTGAACACTTGTAAAATTAGCCAGAACTTGATTGAACTTCTAATTTGAACTGCCAGAATGAACTGCTTGAACTTGTTGCACTCTTTCACAGATTATATTGACTTTTAAGCTAACAACCTGTTAAATACAACGTTTGCAGAAAACTAGGACGAATATACTCATCATCGACTGCCCACATTGAGTGATGGATTAGGTCAAAGAGAAAATAACATGAATCTAATTAAAAGTAAAATGCTGTGAATCAACTGACTTAAATGAAGCATCAACGCAAAATTTATACAGTTATAACTGCTTATCGCTGAATATTATCTGCATTGATACTTCACTTAATTTTGATCTAATAACAAGCCTTGAATCTTCCTGAATTGACGTGCGCCAACCAGTATTATTTCAAGTTTTACTTTATTTACTTGTTATTTCAGTAGCTTTGCACAACACTTCACACGCTTTTAGGAAACGTGCACCTTCATATTTGAATATCCAGTTCCTTGTGTAGAATGGCTTCTCAACAAGTACAAGAAGAGATAGTAGATCGGACCGATGAAGTTTATCCGATTGCTGCCCCTTTGGATAATCCTCCGGAAAGAGTTCCAACTACTTTGAACCAACGGACATTCAACCAGCTATGTACTCAATTTGGCATTGCTGAAGCGGATGCTCTGCTCCTAGGGGTAAATGACACTGCCGATAGGCCGCCACATGGCTTCATTGCAGTCAATCGTCATATGTGCCTGAATGGAGCTATTCCCCCCTTCAACGACTTTCTTAGAACACTTGATCTCCTCCGATTAACTATTTCTCCATTCCAGTTGCACCCTAATGGCTATGCCATTCTGATGGGGTTGTGCGTACTTTTTAGGAGAACGCTCGACCGCCTCCCAAGCTTCGAGGAGATCTGCTACCTGTGTTCATTTGGGAAGAACAAAGATCACCCTTCTATTACTCTCGTTAGGAGCGCAAGGAACCGCAAGCTAATTACAGATCTGCCCGAGAGCGCTCACGGGTTTCTAAACCAATTCTTCTATGTCCGTTGCCCTCCGGGATTCTACGGCATCTGGAGAGTAGGAAGTAAGACTACCTATCTCCGTTTACTTCATTTCTGAGCTTTTTCAAAATTCGAGTTGTCAAGTGCTAACTTCATTTTTCACTTTTGCAGCTCTTCCTCTTCCCTCTAAAGATTCTAGTCACAAACCAACTTTCGAGAGGTTGAGTGTTGTAGCTGCCAATGAGAGAAGTATTAAGTTTCTGCAAAGGAACGACTTTTTGCACCAATTCGGACTCCTGCACTCTTCTCAATCCATTCAATCTCGTGATGCCCCCAGCTCTCAAGCAGAAGCGTCAAATGCCCCAGCCCCCGTAGAAGAATTCGCATCGAAGGAACCTATTGTGGAGACTTCATTAGTGAAATGCTCTAGTTCTGCGGACGGTGTGGGGTTATCTAGCAAATCCAAACTTCCCCCAGTTATTGAAGAAGAGGAATTTCCTCAACATTCCGGGAAGGCTACTGGAGAAGCTGATGAGGGAGCTGAGAAAGAAAGTTCCGCTAGGCATGATGATGATGATAATTTTAGAGAACTAAGCGATTTTATGGTGACTTCCCAGGAGCTCTTTAAGGATGACACCACCGCTTCTAAACTTGTCTCTCCAGCAATCGAAGCGACGTCCGCCTTGCGGTTAATTCCATCAACCCAGGAGTTGACTCTTGCTGCAAAAGTCGACATCACTCCTAAGCCAAAGAGTGGTTTGTAGTTTGACGCGCGTAGTTCGAACGCCACACACACTTAGGATTTTTGGCAATTATGCACACTTAGCTTCTTTATTTCGGAGATTTCTAAATTATTTCTCTTCTTTACTTTCAGGTTCTCCCATAGGACGCAGCGGCTCATATTATGATGACTTTCAACGCTATGCAAGGCGTGATTCTTATGATCCCCGGCGCTATCTTCCTGCCCCCAAGGAGACCGATGAGGAAAGAGCAACTAGGAAAGCTCGTGAGAGGCAGGCTTATGAGGAGCGGTATGGAAGAAGAGATGACCGTCATGACTCTTACCAAAGGGATGATGACTCCCACAAAAGAAAATCTCATGATGATAAGGGGAAGAGTCATATAATTGAAGATCCAAGCAAGCGAGGCAAGCTCAGCGAAAAGCCTTCATCTGAAATTTCTCAAGTGCCCGCTGCTTCTCTCTCTCTAGACATCCCTTCTAGCTCTCATGCCCTTAAAAGAGCTAATATTCAAGCTATCATCAATAGGCCTCCTTATCAAGTTGAGAAGCCTTCGACTGCACTCCAAAGCCGATTTCCGCATTGGTGCTTGAAAGGAGTACGCTTCGATCTGGACTTAGATCCAATTGATAAACAAGCCATACTGAGAAATCTTGATGCCGTCAAGCTCGATATTAAAATAATATCCGGCTGGCAAAAACTAGTCGATGAGCTTTAGAGAGTAAATCGCTTAAATCTTGAGGCTATGCTGACCATGGAGAGCGACAAGTCTGAGTGGCAAAAAGTTCTCGATTAGAACGATACGGAGATGAAGAACATCACTGCTGATAACGAGAGACTTGAGGCTGAAGTCAAGAAACTTAAAGATGAGCTCGCCACCTCTTCCACTTCTTATACACAAAAGGAAGAGGTTCTCCAAAAGCAAGTAAGAGACGCCCATGCTGCTCTGCGAGATGTTGAGGCTAAACTTGAGGCGGAGCGGAAAATTGTAGAAATGTACTGCAAAGATGCTGCTCAGCTGCGGGAAAAGACTAGCTCTCAAGACTTGGAGATTGCAATGCTGAAGGCCCAGCTTTCTAAGGCTGAAAAAGAGCGTGATGAGGCCATCGCTGGAAAAGCAGCAGCTGAACACTCGCATGAGGCGACTGAGGCCAACATTAGCTCTACTCTTTTTGAGTTTTATGTTCTCGGCGTCTTGGGGCATGGTAGTCTTTCTTTCTTGGGCCCAAAGTATGAGGTTACATTGGCTGAAGTGTGTGAGGCAGCAGTTGAAGTGTTTAAAGACGCTGGCTACACCGAGGAGGATTTTGAGACTAATTATTTGGACGATGAGGGTCGTGCCGCCCTTGCGAGAGGGAAAGAACAACTTGCCAAGGAGCAAGCCGAAGCGGCGGAAGGAGGGCATTTAGGGAAGGCACCTTTGACTGACCCAACTCATCCTTCATCTTCGGTCGACCTTGATATTATTGGCTCCAGTTCCTTCTCTCCGCCTCCTGCTAAAGCCGAAACCGAAGCTAAAACTGCTCATGCCGAAGATGAGGCCCAAGAAAGCACTGAAGCCCAAGATTATGAAATTGACGTGATAAAGCCAACCTCTCCAGGTAACTTCAACATTGATCTAGCTCAAGTGGACTACTCGTTTGCTTCACATGAGCTCGATGAATTTCTTGCTTATTACTTAAGCCTTGACGTGCCACTATCTCCTCTCTTTTACGAGGAATACTGATGTTTAACTTTTCTTCTTCTGTAGTGAAATCAATAAGTGTTGTACAGGCTTCGCCTCCTCCCGTTGTTGCCCCTCCACCTCTTTAAGTTACTCCTCCTTCTGCTTCTCAACCGGGATCACAAGAAGAACAAATAGAAGCTCTTCAAGGTTTAGATGACCCTGCGGCTTCACAAGAGCAGAAAGCTGAAGAACTTGAGGAGGGTGAGAGGGCCCTGGAGAAATTTACTACCGATGATACAAAGCTTTCTGATCTTATCTCTCTAGGCAGCAAATCTTCTTCAAAAAAGAGGGGAAAGCGTGGAATTTCAAAGAAAAAGAAGGACGCTTCTTCTAGCGATGAGAAAGCAGAAGAGGACCCAATTGCACCTCTTTCTCCTTCTTCCCCGAAGAGTTCAAGCCGACTTAAGAAGTTATCCATTAGGCCAGGCGAGGGCTCAAAAGGCGGCGGGAAGAAGAAGAAATGAGTCTGGCTTTATCCTTCTTGTTCTGCTTTTTGGGTTTTTGCTTATATATAAAGACTTGTATCGACCGGAGATTGTGCGGGTACCGGCCCCCGCTTTTTGAAACCTGCATATGTGTAAAAAAAATTATAGTATGGAATAAAATGACTCTTTTTACTTGTACAATCTTTTGTCTGTATTTGTGAATGCATTTATTCCCTATTTTAGCACAAGTTTCTTCATTTTCTTTGCATGATACTGCAGTGAGCTCGTGGTACGCTGTTTGAGCGTTGTTTTTATTAATGTAGCTATATTGCCCCCATACCATGGCTTATTGCAATATTCTCCATTTTGAAAAGACTTGTACTCTTATTCTAGAGAATAATTCTTCCGTTTTAAGGAAATATTATTCTGCTTTAGTAGAGTGTGCTTTGTATCGGAGAAGTTTTCTTTCTTTCTTTTTTTTGTACACTTCAACTTTCGGAGATGGTCACTTTTATTTTTGAAAAGTGGATTCCCCTACGCGGTGAAGCGGGCCTCCGAACAGGGCTTTGATTTGTTTGACAGAAAGTTATATCTCATTGCTAAATGGGCCCACGGGACAGGCATCAGCTGCTTTATCGGATATTTGGTTTGCACAAACGATCGCGAGCAGTTAACTGCGGCCTAAAACATTCTTTTTAAGAAGGTGCCCCTTCGGTGGTTCCATCAGCGACTTTTTCAAGAGATAACATTTCTCTTTTTTTTTGGACGTGCCTCGTTAGAGGGCTTTATTTGGCACTTTAACTTGGTGAAGTGTGCCTCCGAAGAGGGCTTTATTTGGCACTTCAACTTGGTGAAGTGTGCCTCTGAAGAGGGCTTTGAATTGTGCCTCTGAAGAGGGCTTGTGCCTCCGAAGAGGGCTTGTGCCTCCGAAGAGGGCTTTGAAGTGTGCCTCCGAAGAGGGCTTTATTTGTTTCGTCTGAAAGTCATTCCTCACAGTTAAATGGATCCACGGGGCGGACGCAAGCCACCTAATTGGATGTTTGTTTGCACAAACGATCACAATTAACTAGCAAGGGCCTGGTGCCTTCACTTTGGGAAGGTGCCCCTTTGGTGGTTCCACCAACCTTTTTGTTGAGAGACAAGATTCCATTTTGGCTGTTTTTGACTGCTTGCCCATGTCTTTTCACCATCTGTTCCTTAGCGATTCCTCATTATCACTCCTAAGTACATGTTCCTTTCTTTTGCAGGTTGTTTGATTCTTCCAGAGAAGTGTACTTCATTGTTAAGTGAATCCACGGGGCAGACGCAAGCTACTTAACCGGATGTCTGTTTGCACAAACAATCGCAATCAGTTAGCAAGGGTCTGGAACCTTCACTTTGGGAAGGTGCCCTTTCGGTGGAATCACCAACTATTTGTGAGAAGCACTTCTTATATAGGAATTGAACCTGGAAATTTTTTTTGTGGCTTCACATTTTTTTGTTAGGTGATTTATAGGAATCGCTTGGCCTTGCGATGTGTCGAATAGGTAAGCTTTGCTTTGATAGCCTGCAATATTAAATCGACATTTTAGCAACATATTTAAGATGTTTGCACATCGAAATGAGACAGGCCTTTTATAGTAGTAAAGAACACAAGATTTATAGTGGTTCGGCCAAGTATCAGGCCTACATCCACTTTATAGTTCTTATTATTGATTCACACTGATTTTACAATGGCTTACAATACAAGAATGATACATTCGTAATTATTTTACAAATTTAAGCATAGCTTTTAAGTAAAATATGGACGCAAATGATTGCTGTTCCAGGCTCTCGGAATTGGATCTCCTTCGACAGTTGTGAGTTTGAAAGTGCCATCAAGAAGTTTTTTGCCTATGACATATGGCCCTTCCCAGTTTGACCCAAACACTCCTGTTACTGTCATGATCCTTTTCAAGACTAGATCCCCAATTTCAAAGCTGCGTTGGCGAACTTTAGAATTGAAGTGCCTGGCTATCCTTTGCCGATGAGTTGCAACTCTGAGTTCAGCTTCTTTCCTTCCTTCATCAAGCAAGTCAAGTGCTTCAAGTTGCAGCTTTTCATTTTCAGCTTGGTTGAAATGAATTCTCCTGTGTGAGGCGACCTCTATTTCCACTGGAATCATTGCTTCTGATCCATTTGCTAATGAGAATGGAGTGTGCCCATTCGCAGTTTTGTGGGTAGTTCTATATGCCCATAGTGCTAGTGGAAGCTTATCGACCCAACCACCTTTTGCTTTTTCCGGCTGTTTTTTGATGGTTGATTTGATAATTTTGTTCACTGCTTCCACTTGCCCGTTTGCCTGCGGATGAGCCACTACTGAGAAGCTTTTTCGGATCTTGAATCGCCTACAAAAGTCCTGGAATTCTTTGCTTTCAAATTGGGTACCATTGTCTGTGATTATCTTCTGAGGCACACCATACCTGCAAATGATATTTTTAGTCACAAAGTTTATCATCTTTTTAGAGGTAATAGTAGCCAATGGTTCAACTTCATCCCATTTAGTGAAATAATCAACTGCAACAATAGCATATTTGATTCCGGACTTGGCAGTCGGCATAGGTCCAATGAGATCTATCCCCCAAATGGCGAATGACCATGGACTGACCATCTGTGTTAGCACGGTGGAAGGTGCTCTTGGGATTTTTGCAAATCTCTGGCATCTGTCACACTTTCGGGAGTAGCTAGCAGCATCTCGATTAATATCTAGCCAAAATTACCCATAGCGGAGAATTTTCTTTGCAAGAGTTTGGCCACCTGAATGATCCCCACACTCTCCTCCGTCCACCTCAGCTAAAATTGTCTTAGCCTCTTCTTTGGTTACACATCGGAGTAATGGCATCAAGAATCCTTGTCTGTACAAATGGCCATCTTGAATTACATATCTCGGGGCTTTTCTTAACAGCTTCTGGCGTTCTTTTGAGTTTTCTGGCAGGGTACCGTTGAGTAGATATTCCTTGATCGGGGTCATCCACGACTCTTGCTCTTGAGATACAGCCATGATCCAGTCAACATCCATCTCATCAGTACTTGGAGCTGACAAGACTTCTACTGGGACTAATCCCAATAATTGAGCTTCGCCAGAGCTTGAATATTTTGCGAGAGAATCTGCCTTCATGTTCTCTTCCCGGGGTATATGGTTTATTATATAATGATCAAAATCATCAAGAAGTTCCTAGGCCTTTGACAAGTAAGCAGGCAGATTTCCTCCTTTATTTTGAAACTCTTTCTTAACTTGGCATACAATAAGCTGGGAATCACTGAAGATCTGCAATACTTTGATGTTCAGTTCTTTAGCAATCTCCAAGCCGGCAATAAGAGCTTTATATTCTGCTTCATTATTTGTCGAAGGAAATTCTAGTCTCAATGCATAGCACAATGACCGCCCTTCGGGGGTTTCAAGCACAACCCCAGCTCCGGAACAATAGTCATTTCTTGCGCCATCAACATATAATTTCCATCGGATCGGGATGTCATCAGTCACCTCTTCCTCACTGCCACCTTTATCTGTGTATTTTGCAATGAAATCTGCTAAAGCTTGTCCATTGATTGCTCTTCGAGGATGGTAGGTGATATCATATTGATTGAGTTCAATATTCCACTTTAGAAGACGACCCGAAGTTTCAGGGCGAAATAGGACTTGCTTTAGAGGTTGATCAGTGAGGACTTTAATAGGATGAGCCTGGAAATATGGCCTCAACTTTCTGGACGCGATCAACAGACAATAGGCGAGCTTTTCTAGCTTTGAATAGTTCATCTCTGCCCCAGTGAATCTTTTGCTGATGTAATAAACCGGGCTCTGAACTTTTGCGTCTTCCCGCACCAATGCTGCACTGAGAGCATGAGATGAAACTGCTAAGTATATGAAAAGATCTTCACCGTTGCTGGGCTGAGAAAGTATTGGAGGCTTTTCCATGTGACAAATCAGTTCATCAAAAGCTTTCTGACTTTCAGGAGTCCACTCAAAGTTTTTCTTTCCTTTCTTCAGAGCATCAAAGAAGGGAATGCATTTATCAGTGACCCTGGAAATAAACCGACTCAAAGCAGCGAATTTCCCGTTGAGGCTTTGCAATTCCTTCTTTGTTCTAGGGGCTTTGACTTCTCTTAAAGCAGTAATCTGAGCAGGATTAGCTTCGATGCCCCTAGCACTTACTATGAAACCCAAGAATTTTCCGGACTCTACCCCGAATGAACATTTCAGGGGATTTAGCATCATCCCATATTTTCGGAGGACCGCGAACATTTCTGCCAAATGATCCGTGTGGTCTACTGCCTTCTTCGATTTTACCAACATATCATCAACATATACTTCCATAGTCTTCCCAATTTGGGGTTTGAACATGGCATTAACAAGTCTTTGATAAGTTGCCCCCGCGTTCTTTAGTCCGAAGGGCATGACTTTATAGCAGTAAAGACCAACATCAGTGATGAATCTCGTGTCCTCCTGATCTGGCTCATGCATCATGAATTGATTATATCCTGAGTAAGCATCCATAAAAGACATTAATTCATGCCCGGCTGTTCCATCCACCAACTGATAAATTCTGGGCAACGGGAAACAGTCTTTGGGACATGCTTTGTTCAAGTCTGAAAAGTCGATGCATACTCTCCACTTCCCATTTGCTTTTTTAACCAACACCGGATTAGAAACCCAATTTGGATAAGTGGATTCTCTGATGAAGCCATTTTCCATGAGCCGGTCTACTTCTTCTTTTAATGCTGTCGACCTTTCAGGACCCTGGGTTCTTCTTTTCTGCTTTACGGGTGTGAATTTTGGATCAATATTCAAAGCATGCACTGTGATTTCTGGAGATATTCCACACATGTCGGCATGACTCCAAGCGAATACATCCAGGTTTGCTTTCAAGAATGATATCAACATATTCTGAACCGTCATACCAAGTTGTGAACCCACAGTTAGCACCTTGTTTGGGTCATTCAGGTCAATAGATATTGACACCGTTACTTCCACCGGCACCACTCTACTTTCCTCTGCACTGGTTTTTCTGGGATCAATCTCTTTTCGTGCACCACTGTGCTCACCAATGCAGGGTCCACCTCGTAATTGCTACAAGGTGGGTTCTTTGATACGGAGCGGAGCTACCGCACCTTTACCCATTTCTCTTTTCCTTCTTTCCCGTAATTCTATGAAATAGCATTCTCGCCCGGCATTTTGGTCCTCCTTCACAACACCGACGCCATTATCAGTGGGGAACTTCATAGTCAGGCACCATGGGGCGAGAATGGCCTTGAATGCGGCAAGAGTTGGTCGACCCAAGAAGGCATTGTAAGCGGAGAATTCATCAACAATCACAAAAGTTTGCTTTCGGACCACCTTCTTCTCCCCTTCTCCGAGCTCTACAAATAAGTCAATAGTCCCAATTGGCTGTTTTGGTTCTCCAGTAAACCCAACAATTTTCTATGAGGAAGCTTGGACATCAGCCATGGGAATTTTCATCTGATCAAATGTCTTTCTGAAGAGGATAATGCAAGAGGCGCCGCAGTCAACAAGCACCCTTCTTACAATGGCTGATCCGATGCCTGCAGATATCACCAAGGGATCCATGGTGGGAGCCTCAACACCAACATAATCTCTAGCCCGGAATACGATGTCATCGTTGAAAGTTCTTTGATGTTTTAAAGGTGCAGCATTTTCCAAGACAAAAACATTTTCTTCCGCTGGGGCATATCTCAAAGCGTGAGCATATCTCTCCATCTCACCCCAACTTCTGCCTGCTGGGTGAGGACCTCCTGTGATAACATTAATGATAGGCCTCTCAGGTTCCTACGCTGCAGTTCTCTCACCTGAGTTAGATTGATGAGCAAGAACTTGTTGCCCCTGAGTAGATGAGGTCGGGTCACTTCTGTTCCTCTTTACATATTTTTGTAGTTTATTCTGTCTCAACAGCTCTTCAATCAAATTCTTTAAATGGCGACATTCATTAGTGTCGTGGCCAGGTTGATTGTGGAACCGACAGAATCTCCCATTATGCATAGCATTTTTCCCAGGCTTGATCTTAGGTGGTTTGGGGTATTCGATAGCATCCTTGGTTGCGAAAAAGATATTTTCTGGAGGATCAGTTAAGGGTGTAAAATCTGAAGGTCTAAAGTGGCGAGTTTTCTTTGCATCTTTCTGCTTTTTCCCACTATCATTCTCCCTCTTCTGGCCACCAGATTCCTTTTTGTTAGAAGCAACATTGTTATTCTTAACTTCAGCCACGTCTACTTTTGCTGGCACAGGACGGATTTCTAAGCGCATGAATTCATCGGCCTTCTTGTAGAACTTCTCAAGTGAATTTGGCTCTTTCATCTTTAGCCATTTTCCGAATTCACTTGATTTGTCAATTGCTCACATCAAGTAAGTCAGAATCATTCGAGGCTCTGCATTATCAACTTCAGCCTAGGCTATATTGAAGCAGTTTAAGAAAGATTTGATAGACTCTCCGGGGCTTTGTTCGAGACTGGATAGTGACAGTATGTCCTTGGCCTTCGAAGCATATAACCTGAACTGATCTTTGAATTTCCGAGTTAGGTCGGAAAACTGATCCACGGATCGAACTGGCAGCTTCGTGAACCAAAGCAGGGCCACTCCTTCCATGTACACAGGAAAGTATCTGCACTTGATCTCATCTGTTGCTCTGGCACCTGTCATATGCCAGTCATACTTGTACAAGAACTGGTTAGGATCGCTTGTCCCCCGATAAGCTGGAATAGTAGGGGGAACAAACTTCTTTGGAAATTCAGCCTTCAGAATTCTTTCAGTAAAAGGAGTTTTGCTTAGAGCGAACCCCCAATCACTTTCATCTTCCTTGCTTCACATGCTCTCCTTCATAATTTGTCGAATCATTCCCGAGAGGTACTCCTCATCGTTTAGAGGCTCCGCGGGACAAACGTCAGCTACTTTTTCGGAAGTTTGCCTGGGAAAACGTTCACGAAGAGTTGGCTGCGGCCTTGAACCTCCAGCTTGGGGAGGTGCCCCTTCGGTGGTGCCAGCTGCCCTTTGAGGAATACTTTTCCCTTGGGAATCATGAACATCTTCAGCAAAGGTTTCTTCATTGTTTTCTGGTGGCTGGTTAACTCCAAGCAAAGCATTCAACTTGTCCAACATCAAAGTGCTCTGGGCTTCCATTTGTTGATACAACCCAGACACTACGGCATCCAATTCCGCCCTTGTGACTCCAACACTAGGAGCCGCTTGATTTGATGCGGGAGAAGTGGCGGTGTTGTCATGAGCAACTCCAGATCTAGTAGATTTACTTTTCCTTTTAGGAGCCATAATTTCATATAGACTTCTGGTTCTTAGGGAGAGTCTTTCCACAAATCTTTGTGAAGCAATGATGAAAGTACCCCTTAGTTGGGTTCTTAGTGAAAGCACCAAAAATGTTAACGCTAAAAATGTACGCTAACACCCCGGTGTGAGTTGTGATATAGCGAAAGCACCACCCGTTGGTACGGGAACTAAAAGTAAGCAGAAAATAGCAGAAAACAATAAAAGACAACAGTTTTATAGTGGTTCGGCTCAAAGTCAAGCCTACGTCCACTTAATCTCTTCTATCACTGACTTGATTACAGATTTTACAACAATTCTTCGATTACAACACAATCAAGACAAGTAATCAGAACTTTGATGCAGAAAGCTCTTTGAATTCATGTTAAATGAACTTGATCTTTTCCCCAGGTTCTTTGAAGTGTCCTTTGCCTTTCAAGTGTTGGAGTCAGTAGAGAAAACAGCAGAGTCTTGGCGTTTCCCCAAAAATCGTCCCCCTTCAAGTGCGGAGTAGGCGGGGTATTTATAGAAAAAACTGGGCTTAGGTCGGCCATGTTTTAGGTCGTGAGCGACCTAAGAGTGATCTGAGGTAGCATAAGTCGTTAGCGACTTAGTAGAACCATTCTGGATGAGATATAGGCTGTGAGCGACTTAGCATGTGTAGTTCAGAAGTTATCTCGGTTGGTTTAGGTCGTTAGCGACCTAAAGGAAGAGGCAGTGAGCACGCGACTCAACTCTAGGGCTTGCTAGGTCGTTAGGTCGCTCTCTCTTAGCTCGTTAGGTCGCTGCCTTCATTGAATAGCTAGGTCGCTATCCTGTTGAATCGCAGGAGTCTTTCAAGTTGCTAAGCCGCTGCTTCCTTATCTCGTTAGGTCGCAGGAATCTTTCAGGTTGCTAAGTCGCTGCTTCCTTATCTCGTTAGGTCGTAGGAATCTTTCAGGTTGTTAGGTCACGCCGTATTGAGCCGCTTTGTGCTATTGGTCGCTAGGTCGCTGCCTTGTTATAGATCGTTAAGTCGCATATGCCTTGGATAGTTAAGTCGCTTATTCCCTTAAATCGTTGAGTCGAGTAGCCCGCTAGGTCGCTGAATAAAAGAGGGTTAACACTTTATATATTTTTATTCTTTATTTTATTTTTATTTCACTTATTTATTATTATTATTAATTGTTTAATTATTTTATTTTATTATTATTATCATGGTTTATTATTATTGTGTTATTACTTTTAAATTGACTTTGTCATTTAGTTTTGGGTTCCATCTCTAGCCGACTCCAACTTGTTTGGGAATAATGGCTTAGTTGTTGTTATATACATTTTAAAACACACTCACACACATACATACACACACACACACACATATATATATATATATATATATATTAAAACATTTATATAACTAATCTATAAATTTATGTATGTATATATTATACTCATATTTATTTTTACAATTATAAAAAACTAGCTATTAAATATTTATATTTATAATTAAATAAATTTATTTTTGGTTATATATACACACACACAAAATATTAGTATTATAAATTATTGCTGACGCAAATATATATATAAATTTAAATATATTACTTAATATACTTTTAGATGTGAATTATATGAAAAAAATAATTAAAATCTAATATATCTAAAATTTAGTATAGTTTTTATTTACTTATTTTATCAAATCAATTATTTAAAATTTAAAATTTTAATTCATTCAAATTTTTTTTTGGGGCCTAACTTTTTTTGATATGAAGGATGTAGGACCCAAGGGTCTTACGGTTGTCATAGATATATAAATATATATAATAAGGTAGCTGTAACGACCCAGAATTTTGGACCATTCGCATCCATTATAAGTGTATAGGTAGACACTCATGCCGGAGTTGAATTGCTCAAAATACCGCGTTGTTAATTTAAATTTGGCAAAACTGAACATATATAGTAAATAAATTGTAACGACCCAGAATTTTGAACCATTCGCGTCCATTATAAGTGTATAGGTAGACACTCATGCCGGAGTTGAATTGCTCAAAATACCGCGTTGTTAATTTAAATTTGGCAAAACTGAACATATACAGTAAATAAAATATCACAGATCACAGACACAGAGTAATAAGTGCAGCGGAAATAAAAGAGATAGTAGTTCATGAAGCTACTATATGAATATATAAAAATACATCAGAGTTTACAACAGAAGAGTAATACGATACATCAGAGTTAAACTAGATACAACGGAAGAGAAACAGATACAAATCAGAATACATCACTGGAATCATCGAATATCTGAAAGCTGGATAGATAGCTGGATCTCCAAGCAAAGCTCCAACTCCAAAGGTGAGTCTCGAAAGCTGAACCACTCAGTCTGACCCGAGCGTAAAGCAAAATACAAAACACTCGAGTCAGGATTAACATTCTTATATTAATAAATCCAACTCAAGTGAAATAGCAATTGAAATACAAGTAACTCAAAGGATGTTTGGAATAACCATCCTTTAAGGATCCGTTAAACTATCTACTAGGTAGTAATGTACGATAAGTAGATAATGTCTATCAGTAATATAAAGATATCAAAATAGCGTTAAGTCATGGCCCATTCCACCCTTAACACATTTTTATTCCCACAAGCATATACAAGACCGTAGTTTCCCCAAAACCGGAAGTCACCAGAGGGCAATCCATATACTCAAGGTACAAATCAAAATCGTAGTGGTCGCGCATAAATGGAATACAAGTATGACAAGGCACATGAGGCTATACCCAAGGTAGTGATACTACCGTTCGCCTGATCCGGGCTGGTGAGAACGCAACGCCGCAGCGCCCGCAACACCGTGAGACAACACTCCCAAAATCAAGGGTGCACCAATCGACAACAAGTATAAGTAGTTCGAAGAAGTGTGTCCACTTGAGGTATCAATCCTCCATTGGCCCGGCACAGCTCCTGTTTTAGTCATTTCCAATTTGACACAAGTGTCAAGGCTATCCATTATCGTTCACTTTCTTCAGTCAACACGTACATCATTTCCAACCACTTCATTCTGGATCATCACTCCACGTATAGTTATTAAAGTGGTTTTCGGTTTAGATAGAGAGTATATCCATAACCGAATTCCGGTCTCTTTAATAACTTCCGTAATTATTACACCGATTGGTCGTTTATATATTTCAAAACCAAATCAATTTCAATTTCAAATAGAATTCGAAAACCAGCATTTCATTTGTCTTTCAAACCATTTCCATAAATTTACATTTCAAAACTTCCAAATTACACTTTCAAAATCTTATAATTCAACTTCAATTTCTATTTAAAACAATTCAAATATTGATTCAAGTTCGTATATAAGTTTCATTTCGAAATCATTAGAATCAATTTTATTTAACATTCAAACCAATTTAAATTCATTTATCGATTTCATTCAATATTTGTTAAGTAAATTTTATCATTCAAAACAATTCTTTTTAAATTTCCAATTCATTAAATCATCTTAAGTTCAACTTCATTATATCAAAACTTACCATTTGAATTAAATTAAATTCATCAAATCAAATTCTTTAAAATTTCAAGTCTTACATTAATTTCAATAAATCACATTTTATTTCTTGTTAAAGAAATTCAATTTCACTTATTTACTTACTTAAATAAATTTTCAAAACTTAATTAAATAAGAAAACTCAATTTCAATTATTTACGAAGTAAAATTCACTTATTCCAGAGTTCAATTTTCTTATTAAAGAATTTCAATTCAATTTAATCATTAAATAATTCAATCTTATTAAATAATTCAAACTTAATTATTAAATAATTTCAAAGTTTAATAATTTCAAACTTAATTATTATTTCAATTTAATTATTACATCATTTCAAAGTTTATAATTTCAAACTTAATTCAATCCTTTCTCAAAATAAACAACATTCTTTCATAAATTACATTGTTAATATTTTGTTTCGGATTATTTAAATATTCACATTTAATTTCATTTAAAATTCAATTTCCAACTTCATTTCAAAATCATATTATTTATTCAGATAAAATCTTCGTTTTATTTTTAAATCAAATTATTGACCAATCGGGTTTTATTTAATTCTCTATATCCTAGGTCAAAGTTCAATTTGGGTATTTATCATTTCAACCCAATTCCAATTTAATTAAAAATCAAAGCATAAAAGGGAACTTGCAGTGTGATAACTGGGATGGTGTCAAAGTAAATAAACAAGCAATAACAACAATCAATATCAATCCCATAATCAATTTCAAATAATCCCGAAATAACCGTATTAATTCGCATTGTTATTTGTACGAATTAATATAATTATTTCTAGAATCTACACTATCATTTCATGTAGATTAAAGATTATTACATTACGGTTTTCACTTTTCATCTATTACAATTTCATCCATCATCAATTTAACAACATACATTCAGTGGTTCAAGATGTAATTAAACAAATCCTACGTGTAAATAAATTTTTGACAGTTAAATGGGTCATATTATACAAATGTCATTTAATCAGATTTAACATTTAACTATCCTATATCAAGTTCAATTGCATACTATTTATCATTTTAACATTTACAATTTAACGTCCAATATAAACATCACAATCAATCAATTTTCAGCCAAACTGTATTATCATCGCATAAATAATTAACAGATAATGGTGTCAGATGTCACAGGTGAACTGATACAGGTAATAACAGTGTAAATATCAACAGTAGCATATTTCAATTGTCGTTTCAATTGAAATCAAATTTAATAAATAAAAGAACGTTAATCGTGAGTGAGTGCTCACCTTTCGAGGTTAGAGACGAACGGGATGAGATGCATTGCGAATCCAAACACGAATCCCAGATCAAAGCTAGATTGGCACGAATTTGGACGGACAGCGCTGATAAATCAGAATTGACAAGATCAGATAAGAACTAGACCGATGAAAACAAATTGAATCAGTTTTGATATAAACCGAAACATATATTCATTATTATTATTTCCTAAAATCAATATTTAATTTAAAATACATATACATTTTAAATAAATCATAAATTTAAATATATATATACATACTCAACAAACTGTAGACTTATATTATAAAATGTTATAACTTATATACCTTAACATATGTAAACATATAACGCATACATCATATAAAATATAATAATAACAGTTTAAACATTTTTATATAATATGAATATTACATAGTTTCGCTCCTGCTAGCATACGTAAGCTAACACACATACCTCAATAACTGTTATATGAATCACCATTTATCAAAACAATATGCTGTCTTCCAAATATCATATGTATAATGCCTTTTATTTATATAAACCCGTACCAAATTTAAATAGTATAAACTTTAAAAATAAATGCAACCTATATGAACGTGAACTTACGTCTGTGAACAAAGATAAGCCTAACAATATATCTAACGCGTGTGTACTGATATGACAAAATATATATCCCAACTTATACTATTATTATATAAAAACTGTTCCAAATATGTACAACAAATCATAGCTTGTATAACTTACATCTATGTATACATTACAACCGCAAATTCATATATGCAGCACGTCAGCCATTTCAAATCTTGAAACCATATGTACACAACTACACATTACAACTATTATATATATAAAATAACATAAGTTTGTAACATCCTATACACACAATTTATATATGTATCTTTACTTATTTTTAGATATACGAACAAAACAAACTGAATATATATTAAAAATGATTTACCTAAATTAAACTCACACACATTTACAAATCAACATCTATAGATAACTGTAACTAATATAAACCAATGTATGTAGACCAAAACATCACGCATCTCAAAATATATGTCAGTAGAATGAAATATAATATAAACAAAATATATATACAACATAAAAATAACAGGCCAAACTTACTTAAACATTTGCAAAAGCTAATTTAAAATATATGCGTGAGCTGTAAACATATACCTGTACTATATTATATAAAGTAGTAGAGTAGGCTTGTTTCAGCATAAAGAGAAAAAAATATATATAGTTTACTACAAAATTCACAGAGATAAAAGTGGGTTGCCAATCAATCTTGGACAAATACTAAGAAGCATGCATATTATTATTCAAACAAGGCTTACTGCTACTAGAGTGATGGACAACTGGGAGGTGGAAGGCGACTTCGGTTGGCCATCGAATCTAGGTGGAGGATCACCGTTGTGAGGCCCGGCTAAGGTGCAAGGCGGAGGATTTGCGTGAGGGTCGGGTGGTCTTCGCTGGATAGGGGCGGAGGGAAGGGTTGGTGGAGGTTAGTCATGGCGTGGCTTAGCTGATGGTGGCCGGTTTTCCAGTGGGAAGGCGAACGATCAGGTGAAGGGCTGCGGTGGTGGTGACCAGTTCATGGTGGCGCTAGGCTCAGGAGGTGGTGGAGATGCGGGTAGGCGATGTGGTGGTAGGTTCGGTCTGCCGTAGCGAAGGCCGGAGAGTGGTGGCTGAGATGGTGGGTTGGGATTTCTTTTTTTTTTTTTTTTTAAAGATGGGAAGAACGTATATGGAAGCACATAGCCTTGGAAATAAAAGGTGGCCTAATTCTTTAATGTGGAATGTGAATTGTTCACCTTCCAAAAGCAACTAACAGCTTTGGAAATGAATACCACTGCCTAGGAAATGAATGCACTTTGGAAACGTAAAAGTTTCCGGTTGTTGGTTCAAAGAATGAAGGAAGGTGCCAGACCATTCAAACATAAAAATTTAAATTTTAAGCGACAAAACTGAGAAAAATGGAAAAGAGAAACGAATGGGCAAGCGTTTCAAAGTTGAACGCAAAAAGAAACCAAAATGTCACGGATCGGGTACCGATACGGTAGGCGTTACGAAAAGTGCAACGTACACCGAAACTCCGAATTTGACAATCAAATATACCGTAGAGATCGGCACGATGAGACGATCAAAACGGTATATAGAAATCAGTGGTACGATCATCCGATAAAAATCGATATCGGTACCAGAATGCTGCTATTTTGCAGAAAATAAGAACGACGGAGCCAAAGATGTCCGAATTTGGAAAAACGACAAACAGATATCTTGCTCAGAAGATGGTTTAGAATTTTTCTATGTAAAAATATTTAGGTTTCGGAAACATTTTATTTTCAACGCTTTTTAACTGATTAAATTGAAGTGAATTTACGCGCGAAATAAACTTTCATATTTTCGGATGAAAATTTACCAGTTGCTATGTTTAACTAGGCGTATTCTAAATATAAAATTTTATTTCAAAATTTTATCGTTTGAAATTTCACAAAATTTCAACTAATTACGTTATTAAAACGGTTGAAATTTACGGGTCGTTACATTCTCCCCCACTCAAAACTTTTCGTCCCCGAAAAGGAACGAGATAGGAAAATAGAAACAACCAGAAAGAAAAACAGATTTGAAATACAAAATAACAATTAATTTAAACCATATAAATTCAAATTTAAATAAATTGATATTCAATAATTGGTTTAATCCATTTGATTTCACTAAAATCAATCTCAACTATTTCTAAATTCATTATCTTATTATCCAATTATCTTAAATTTAAAATTTCTAAAACCATAAAATTTGAATAGTCTTTTATTACAATCATATTTTTTTCAACAATTTTAAATTCTTCTTTATTCCAAATTACTGTTAAATTTATTCTACTTAATACATCTACTCACATATATTTAACCCCTATAAATTAATTTAAATCATAATAGTTCCGATTTGAATTAATTTACAACTATTAATTTCTTTAAAATTCAAGGTATTTTCATATGTTGATCAAATTTAAATTTATTAATTAATCTTAAAATTTATTTTTCAATTATCTTATTATTCTATTTATCTTTATTAACATTTTATAATTAAAATTTAAGTGTATAACATTTGTTATAACTACTCAAATTTTATTTATAAATTCAATTTATCTTATATATTATCCAATTACATATTCAACTTCTGAATGATTTAGGTAAGTTGTATTAGAATGCAGTTGAACAATATACAAATAAAATTTTCCCAATTCAATTATTCAAGTTTAAATATTTATTCCAAATTTGGTTTTATTTATAATTAAAATCATCCTTTAACCAAATTTAAGAATTAGATTTCCAATTAACTTTAAACAATTTAGAGATATATATAATATATTTATATCAAATCAAATTAAATTTTAAGATAAGATACCTATATATATATAAATCAAATTATACTGAAGAAATTCAAATCAAAATATTTCAAAACAAAACCGTAGCAAAGCTACAGAATGGTATCTCCACTTCGAAACTCGAAAATGAATGTTGATGATGCGGCCGCCATCACCGAAATTATTTTCCAGCGACAAAGAGAAGAGCACTGATTTCAACATTATAAAATTCTTTAGAACGATTTCTATTCGAAAATACTTTTAATACTATATACTTTAAAAAAATTTAAAAACCAGAGTTTGAAATCACCGGAAACTAAATTCTCAAATTTCTGAATTAAATTCATTTCAAATTCCAAATCAATTTATAAACCATATTATAAATTCCTTTAGAATAATAAATGATAATCAAATATTATCATTTCAAACAACCAATTTAATTAACCTCTAAATTCCAGAAAATTTTACTTATATTTTTACAATATAATCAAACAAATTTGAAAACAATATTGTGTCAGTTTGCTCTGCTCAAGTGTTTTGGAAATCCTATCGATAGCGTTGATCAGACGAATCGATCGAAAACCCAAATCAACATCAGCAACTCAAACAACACAATATATAAAACATTTTTAATATTAGTTTACAAATACATTTCTTTGCTCGACGATACATGAATAAATTTTCAAAGCAAGAATAGAGATTCAAATTTGATGGACTCAAACCAAAGAGAATTTTGATTCGAAGATAAGTTCGAAACAAAGATGAGATGGTTCACTAACAGAACCGGGAGACGGGTAAGTTTATTTAATTCACGGGCAACGTTAACCGGGTCGTCCGTAACTTCAAGAATAAGATCGATGCTGAATTTCGAGGTAAATCAACACTCGATCTCAAGAGATGGAATTCAGGTATAGCAGGGAATAGATAGCATCGTAAACCGAGGATACAGAAATCTCCGGTAAATCGATGCCTATTATAAAGGAGTTTTGCTCCTTTACGAATCATTCGAAGATTGGCGAGACCGCCGATCTTTTATAGATATCATTCGAAATGGAGTTATGGGGTGCTCCAGAATTGAAAGAAGACGAATAGTGAAGGACACGAATGAATTTCGGAACCGAGGGGAACGTTCCAAAATTCAAAGGAATTGAGTCAAAGGAAGAGATTGAGACTCGAATGAGAGTGATTCTGTAAATACATTTACCCTATATGTTAAGTTTTGCCTAGAGCTACCAAAGCTCTGATACCAACTGTAACGACCCAGAATTTTGAACCATTCGCGTCCATTATAAGTGTATAGGTAGACACTCATGCCGGAGTTGAATTGCTCAAAATACCGCGTTGTTAATTTAAATTTGGCAAAACTGAACATATACAGTAAATAAAATATCACAGATCACAGACACAGAGTAATAAGTGCAGCGGAAATAAAAGAGATAGTAGTTCATGAAGCTACTATATGAATATATAAAAATACATCAGAGTTTACAACAGAAGAGTAATACGATACATCAGAGTTAAACTAGATACAACGGAAGAGAAACAGATACAAATCAGAATACATCACTGGAATCATCGAATATCTGAAAGCTGGATAGATAGCTGGATCTCCAAGCAAAGCTCCAACTCCAAAGGTGAGTCTCGAAAGCTGAACCACTCAGTCTGACCCGAGCGTAAAGCAAAATACAAAACACTCGAGTCAGGATTAACATTCTTATATTAATAAATCCAACTCAAGTGAAATAGCAATTGAAATACAAGTAACTCAAAGGATGTTTGGAATAACCATCCTTTAAGGATCCGTTAAACTATCTACTAGGTAGTAATGTACGATAAGTAGATAATGTCTATCAGTAATATAAAGATATCAAAATAGCGTTAAGTCATGGCCCATTCCACCCTTAACACATTTTTATTCCCACAAGCATATACAAGACCGTAGTTTCCCCAAAACCGGAAGTCACCAGAGGGCAATCCATATACTCAAGGTACAAATCAAAATCGTAGTGGTCGCGCATAAATGGAATACAAGTATGACAAGGCACATGAGGCTATACCCAAGGTAGTGATACTACCGTTCGCCTGATCCGGGCTGGTGAGAACGCAACGCCGCAGCGCCCGCAACACCGTGAGACAACACTCCCAAAATCAAGGGTGCACCAATCGACAACAAGTATAAGTAGTTCGAAGAAGTGTGTCCACTTGAGGTATCAATCCTCCATTGGCCCGGCACAGCTCCTGTTTTAGTCATTTCCAATTTGACACAAGTGTCAAGGCTATCCATTATCGTTCACTTTCTTCAGTCAACACGTACATCATTTCCAACCACTTCATTCTGGATCATCACTCCGCGTATAGTTATTAAAGTGGTTTTCGGTTTAGATAGAGAGTATATCCATAACCGAATTCCGGTCTCTTTAATAACTTCCGTAATTATTACACCGATTGGTCGTTTATATATTTCAAAACCAAATCAATTTCAATTTCAAATAGAATTCGAAAACCAGCATTTCATTTGTCTTTCAAACCATTTCCATAAATTTACATTTCAAAACTTCCAAATTACACTTTCAAAATCTTATAATTCAACTTCAATTTCTATTTAAAACAATTCAAATATTGATTCAAGTTCGTATATAAGTTTCATTTCGAAATCATTAGAATCAATTTTATTTAACATTCAAACCAATTTAAATTCATTTATCGATTTCATTCAATATTTGTTAAGTAAATTTTATCATTCAAAACAATTCTTTTTAAATTTCCAATTCATTAAATCATCTTAAGTTCAACTTCATTATATCAAAACTTACCATTTGAATTAAATTAAATTCATCAAATCAAATTCTTTAAAATTTCAAGTCTTACATTAATTTCAATAAATCACATTTTATTTCTTGTTAAAGAAATTCAATTTCACTTATTTACTTACTTAAATAAATTTTCAAAACTTAATTAAATAAGAAAACTCAATTTCAATTATTTACGAAGTAAAATTCACTTATTCCAGAGTTCAATTTTCTTATTAAAGAATTTCAATTCAATTTAATCATTAAATAATTCAATCTTATTAAATAATTCAAACTTAATTATTAAATAATTTCAAAGTTTAATAATTTCAAACTTAATTATTATTTCAATTTAATTATTACATCATTTCAAAGTTTATAATTTCAAACTTAATTCAATCCTTTCTCAAAATAAACAACATTCTTTCATAAATTACATTGTTAATATTTTGTTTTGGATTATTTAAATATTCACATTTAATTTCATTTAAAATTCAATTTCCAACTTCATTTCAAAATCATATTATTTATTCAGATAAAATCTTCGTTTTATTTTTAAATCAAATTATTGACCAATCGGGTTTTATTTAATTCTCTATATCCTAGGTCAAAGTTCAATTTGGGTATTTATCATTTCAACCCAATTCCAATTTAATTAAAAATCAAAGCATAAAAGGGAACTTGCAGTGTGATAACTGGGATGGTGTCAAAGTAAATAAACAAGCAATAACAACAATCAATATCAATCCAATAATCAATTTCAAATAATCCCGAAATAACCGTATTAATTCGCATTGTTATTTGTACGAATTAATATAATTATTTCTAGAATCTACACTATCATTTCATGTAGATTAAAGATTATTACATTACGGTTTTCACTTTTCATCTATTACAATTTCATCCATCATCAATTTAACAACATACATTCAGTGGTTCAAGATGTAATTAAACAAATCCTACGTGTAAATAAATTTTTGACAGTTAAATGGGTCATATTATACAAATGTCATTTAATCAGATTTAACATTTAACTATCCTATATCAAGTTCAATTGCATACTATTTATCATTTTAACATTTACAATTTAACGTCCAATATAAACATCACAATCAATCAATTTTCAGCCAAACTGTATTATCATCGCATAAATAATTAACAGATAATGGTGTCAGATGTCACAGGTGAACTGATACAGGTAATAACAGTGTAAATATCAACAGTAGCATATTTCAATTGTCGTTTCAATTGAAATCAAATTTAATAAATAAAAGAACGTTAATCGTGAGTGAGTGCTCACCTTTCGAGGTTAGAGACGAACGGGATGAGATGCATTGCGAATCCAAACACGAATCCCAGATCAAAGCTAGATTGGCACGAATTTGGACGGACAGCGCTGATAAATCAGAATTGACGAGATCAGATAAGAACTAGACCGATGAAAACAAATTGAATCAGTTTTGATATAAACCGAAACATATATTCATTATTATTATTTCCTAAAATCAATATTTTAATTTAAAATACATATACATTTTAAATAAATCATAAATTTAAATATATATATACATACTCAACAAACTGTAGACTTATATTATAAAATGTTATAACTTATATACCTTAACATATGTAAACATATAACGCATACATCATATAAAATATAATAATAACAGTTTAAACATTTTTATATAATATGAATATTACATAGTTTCACTCCTGCTAGCATACGTAAGCTAACACACATACCTCAATAACTGTTATATGAATCACCATTTATCAAAACAATATGCTGTCTTCCAAATATCATATGTATAATGCCTTTTATTTATATAAACCCGTACCAAATTTAAATAGTATAAACTTTAAAAATAAATGCAACCTATATGAACGTGAACTTACGTCTGTGAACAAAGATAAGCCTAACAATATATCTAACGCGTGTGTACAGATATGACAAAATATATATCCCAACTTATACTATTATTATATAAAAACTGTTCCAAATATGTACAACAAATCATAGCTTGTATAACTTACATCTATGTATACATTACAACCGCAAATTCATATATGCAGCACGTCAGCCATTTCAAATCTTGAAACCATATGTACACAACTACACATTACAACTATTATATATATAAAATAACATAAGTTTGTAACATCCTATACACACAATTTATATATGTATCTTTACTTATTTTTAGATATACGAACAAAACAAACTGAATATATATTAAAAATGATTTACCTAAATTAAACTCACACACATTTACAAATCAACATCTATAGATAACTGTAACTAATATAAACCAATGTATGTAGACCAAAACATCACGCATCTCAAAATATATGTCAGTAGAATGAAATATAATATAAACAAAATATATATACAACATAAAAATAACAGGCCAAACTTACTTAAACATTTGCAAAAGCTAATTTAAAATATATGCGTGAGCTGTAAACATATACCTGTACTATATTATATAAAGTAGTAGAGTAGGCTTGTTTCAGCATAAAGAGAAAAAAAAATATATAGTTTACTACAAAATTCACAGAGATAAAAGTGGGTTGCCAATCAATCTTGGACAAATACTAAGAAGCATGCATATTATTATTCAAACAAGGCTTACTGCTACTAGAGTGATGGACAACTGGGAGGTGGAAGGCGACTTCGGTTGGCCATCGAATCTAGGTGGAGGATCACCGTTGTGAGGCCCGGCTAAGGTGCAAGGCGGAGGATTTGCGTGAGGGTCGGGTGGTCTTCGCTGGATAGGGGCGGAGGGAAGGGTTGGTGGAGGTTAGTCATGGCGTGGCTTAGCTGATGGTGGCCGGTTTTCCAGTGGGAAGGCGAACGATCAGGTGAAGGGCTGCGGTGGTGGTGACCAGTTCATGGTGGCGCTAGGCTCAGGAGGTGGTGGAGATGCGGGTAGGCGATGTGGTGGTAGGTTCGGTCTGCCGTAGCGAAGGTCGGAGAGTGGTGGCTGAGATGGTGGGTTGGGATTTCTTTTTTTCTTTTTTTTTTAAAGATGGGAAGAACGTATATGGAAGCACATAGCCTTGGAAATAAAAGGTGGCCTAATTCTTTAATGTGGAATGTGAATTGTTCACCTTCCAAAAGCAACTAACAGCTTTGGAAATGAATACCACTGCCTAGGAAATGAATGCACTTTGGAAACGTAAAAGTTTCCGGTTGTTGGTTCAAAGAATGAAGGAAGGTGCCAGACCATTCAAACATAAAAATTTAAATTTTAAGAGACAAAACTGAGAAAAATGGAAAAGAGAAACGAATGGGCAAGCGTTTCAAAGTTGAACGCAAAAAGAAACCAAAATGTCACGGATCGGGTACCGATACGGTAGGCGTTACGAAAAGTGCAACGTACACCGAAACTCCGAATTTGACAATCGAATATACCGTAGAGATCGGCACGATGAGACGATCAAAACGGTATATAGAAATCAGTGGTACGATCATCCGATAAAAATCGATATCGGTACCAGAATGCTGCTATTTTGTAGAAAATAAGAACGACGGAGCCAAAGATGTCCGAATTTGGAAAAACGACAAACAGATATCTTGCTCAGAAGATGGTTTAGAATTTTTCTATGTAAAAATATTTAGGTTTCGGAAACATTTTATTTTCAACGCTTTTTAACTGATTAAATTGAAGTGAATTTACGCGCGAAATAAACTTTCATATTTTCGGATGAAAATTTACCAGTTGCTATGTTTAACTAGGCGTATTCTAAATATAAAATTTTATTTCAAAATTTTATCGTTTGAAATTTCACAAAATTTCAACTAATTACGTTATTAAAACGGTTGAAATTTACGGGTCGTTACATTCTCCCCCACTCAAAACTTTTCGTCCCCGAAAAGGAACGAGATAGGAAAATAGAAACAACCAGAAAGAAAAACAGATTTGAAATACAAAATAACAATTAATTTAAACCATATAAATTCAAATTTAAATAAATTGATATTCAATAATTGGTTTAATCCATTTGATTTCACTAAAATCAATCTCAACTATTTCTAAATTCATTATCTTATTATCCAATTATCTTAAATTTAAAATTTCTAAAACCATAAAATTTGAATAGTCTTTTATTACAATCATATTTTTTTCAACAATTTTAAATTCTTCTTTATTCCAAATTACTGTTAAATTTATTCTACTTAATACATCTACTCACATATATTTAACCCCTATAAATTAATTTAAATCATAATAGTTCTGATTTGAATTAATTTACAACTATTAATTTCTTTAAAATTCAAGGTATTTTCATATGTTGATCAAATTTAAATTTATTAATTAATCTTAAAATTTATTTTTCAATTATCTTATTATTCTATTTATCTTTATTAACATTTTATAATTAAAATTTAAGTGTATAACATTTGTTATAACTACTCAAATTTTATTTATAAATTCAATTTATCTTATATATTATCCAATTACATATTCAACTTCTGAATGATTTAGGTAAGTTGTATTAGAATGCAGTTGAACAATATACAAATAAAATTTTCCCAATTCAATTATTCAAGTTTAAATATTTATTCCAAATTTGGTTTTATTTATAATTAAAATCATCCTTTAACCAAATTTAAGAATTAGATTTCCAATTAACTTTAAACAATTTAGAGATATATATAATATATTTATATCAAATCAAATTAAATTTTAAGATAAGATACCTATATATATATAAATCAAATTATATTGAAGAAATTCAAATCAAAATATTTCAAAACAAAACCGTAGCAAAGCTACAGAATGGTATCTCCACTTCGAAACTCGAAAATGAATGTTGATGATGCGGCCGCCATCACCGAAATTATTTTCCAGCGACAAAGAGAAGAGCACTGATTTCAACATTATAAAATTCTTTAGAACGATTTCTATTCGAAAATACTTTTAATACTATATACTTTAAAAAAATTTAAAAACCAGAGTTTGAAATCACCGGAAACTAAATTCTCAAATTTCTGAATTAAATTCATTTCAAATTCCAAATCAATTTATAAACCATATTATAAATTCCTTTAGAATAATAAATGATAATCAAATATTATCATTTCAAACAACCAATTTAATTAACCTCTAAATTCCAGAAAATTTTACTTATATTTTTACAATATAATCAAACAAATTTGAAAACAATATTGTGTCAGTTTGCTCTGCTCAAGTGTTTTGGAAATCCTATCGATAGCGTTGATCAGACGAATCGATCGAAAACCCAAATCAACATCAGCAACTCAAACAACACAATATATAAAACATTTTTAATATTAGTTTACAAATACATTTCTTTGCTCGACGATACATGAATAAATTTTCAAAGCAAGAATAGAGATTCAAATTTGATGGACTCAAACCAAAGAGAATTTTGATTCGAAGATAAGTTCGAAACAAAGATGAGATGGTTCACTAACAGAACCGGGAGACGGGTAAGTTTATTTAATTCACGGGCAACGTTAACCGGGTCGTCCGTAACTTCAAGAATAAGATCGATGCTGAATTTCGAGGTAAATCAACACTCGATCTCAAGAGATGGAATTCAGGTATAGCAGGGAATAGATAGCATCGTAAACCGAGGATACAGAAATCTCCGGTAAATCGATGCCTATTATAAAGGAGTTTTGCTCCTTTACGAATCATTCGAAGATTGGCGAGACCGCCGATCTTTTATAGATATCATTCGAAATGGAGTTATGGGGTGCTCCAGAATTGAAAGAAGACGAATAGTGAAGGACACGAATGAATTTCGGAACCGAGGGGAACGTTCCAAAATTCAAAGGAATTGAGTCAAAGGAAGAGATTGAGACTCGAATGAGAGTGATTCTGTAAATACATTTACCCTATATGTTAAGTTTTGCCTAGAGCTACCAAAGCTCTGATACCAACTGTAACGACCCAGAATTTTGAACCATTCGCGTCCATTATAAGTGTATAGGTAGACACTCATGCCGGAGTTGAATTGCTCAAAATACCGCGTTGTTAATTTAAATTTGGCAAAACTGAACATATACAGTAAATAAAATATCACAGATCACAGACACAGAGTAATAAGTGCAGCGGAAATAAAAGAGATAGTAGTTCATGAAGCTACTATATGAATATATAAAAATACATCAGAGTTTACAACAGAAGAGTAATACGATACATCAGAGTTAAACTAGATACAACGGAAGAGAAACAGATACAAATCAGAATACATCACTGGAATCATCGAATATCTGAAAGCTGGATAGATAGCTGGATCTCCAAGCAAAGCTCCAACTCCAAAGGTGAGTCTCGAAAGCTGAACCACTCAGTCTGACCCGAGCGTAAAGCAAAATACAAAACACTCGAGTCAGGATTAACATTCTTATATTAATAAATCCAACTCAAGTGAAATAGCAATTGAAATACAAGTAACTCAAAGGATGTTTGGAATAACCATCCTTTAAGGATCCGTTAAACTATCTACTAGGTAGTAATGTACGATAAGTAGATAATGTCTATCAGTAATATAAAGATATCAAAATAGCGTTAAGTCATGGCCCATTCCACCCTTAACACATTTTTATTCCCACAAGCATATACAAGACCGTAGTTTCCCCAAAACCGGAAGTCACCAGAGGGCAATCCATATACTCAAGGTACAAATCAAAATCGTAGTGGTCGCGCATAAATGGAATACAAGTATGACAAGGCACATGAGGCTATACCCAAGGTAGTGATACTACCGTTCGCCTGATCCGGGCTGGTGAGAACGCAACGCCGCAGCGCCCGCAACACCGTGAGACAACACTCCCAAAATCAAGGGTGCACCAATCGACAACAAGTATAAGTAGTTCGAAGAAGTGTGTCCACTTGAGGTATCAATCCTCCATTGGCCCGGCACAGCTCCTGTTTTAGTCATTTCCAATTTGACACAAGTGTCAAGGCTATCCATTATCGTTCACTTTCTTCAGTCAACACGTACATCATTTCCAACCACTTCATTCTGGATCATCACTCCGCGTATAGTTATTAAAGTGGTTTTCGGTTTAGATAGAGAGTATATCCATAACCGAATTCCGGTCTCTTTAATAACTTCCGTAATTATTACACCGATTGGTCGTTTATATATTTCAAAACCAAATCAATTTCAATTTCAAATAGAATTCGAAAACCAGCATTTCATTTGTCTTTCAAACCATTTCCATAAATTTACATTTCAAAACTTCCAAATTACACTTTCAAAATCTTATAATTCAACTTCAATTTCTATTTAAAACAATTCAAATATTGATTCAAGTTCGTATATAAGTTTCATTTCGAAATCATTAGAATCAATTTTATTTAACATTCAAACCAATTTAAATTCATTTATCGATTTCATTCAATATTTGTTAAGTAAATTTTATCATTCAAAACAATTCTTTTTAAATTTCCAATTCATTAAATCATCTTAAGTTCAACTTCATTATATCAAAACTTACCATTTGAATTAAATTAAATTCATCAAATCAAATTCTTTAAAATTTCAAGTCTTACATTAATTTCAATAAATCACATTTTATTTCTTGTTAAAGAAATTCAATTTCACTTATTTACTTACTTAAATAAATTTTCAAAACTTAATTAAATAAGAAAACTCAATTTCAATTATTTACGAAGTAAAATTCACTTATTCCAGAGTTCAATTTTCTTATTAAAGAATTTCAATTCAATTTAATCATTAAATAATTCAATCTTATTAAATAATTCAAACTTAATTATTAAATAATTTCAAAGTTTAATAATTTCAAACTTAATTATTATTTCAATTTAATTATTACATCATTTCAAAGTTTATAATTTCAAACTTAATTCAATCCTTTCTCAAAATAAACAACATTCTTTCATAAATTACATTGTTAATATTTTGTTTCGGATTATTTAAATATTCACATTTAATTTCATTTAAAATTCAATTTCCAACTTCATTTCAAAATCATATTATTTATTCAGATAAAATCTTCGTTTTATTTTTAAATCAAATTATTGACCAATCGGGTTTTATTTAATTCTCTATATCCTAGGTCAAAGTTCAATTTGGGTATTTATCATTTCAACCCAATTCCAATTTAATTAAAAATCAAAGCATAAAAGGGAACTTGCAGTGTGATAACTGGGATGGTGTCAAAGTAAATAAACAAGCAATAACAACAATCAATATCAATCCAATAATCAATTTCAAATAATCCCGAAATAACCGTATTAATTCGCATTGTTATTTGTACGAATTAATATAATTATTTCTAGAATCTACACTATCATTTCATGTAGATTAAAGATTATTACATTACGGTTTTCACTTTTCATCTATTACAATTTCATCCATCATCAATTTAACAACATACATTCAGTGGTTCAAGATGTAATTAAACAAATCCTACGTGTAAATAAATTTTTGACAGTTAAATGGGTCATATTATACAAATGTCATTTAATCAGATTTAACATTTAACTATCCTATATCAAGTTCAATTGCATACTATTTATCATTTTAACATTTACAATTTAACGTCCAATATAAACATCACAATCAATCAATTTTCAGCCAAACTGTATTATCATCGCATAAATAATTAACAGATAATGGTGTCAGATGTCACAGGTGAACTGATACAGGTAATAACAGTGTAAATATCAACAGTAGCATATTTCAATTGTCGTTTCAATTGAAATCAAATTTAATAAATAAAAGAACGTTAATCGTGAGTGAGTGCTCACCTTTCGAGGTTAGAGACGAACGGGATGAGATGCATTGCGAATCCAAACACGAATCCCAGATCAAAGCTAGATTGGCACGAATTTGGACGGACAGCGCTGATAAATCAGAATTGACGAGATCAGATAAGAACTAGACCGATGAAAACAAATTGAATCAGTTTTGATATAAACCGAAACATATATTCATTATTATTATTTCCTAAAATCAATATTTTAATTTAAAATACATATACATTTTAAATAAATCATAAATTTAAATATATATATACATACTCAACAAACTGTAGACTTATATTATAAAATGTTATAACTTATATACCTTAACATATGTAAACATATAACGCATACATCATATAAAATATAATAATAACAGTTTAAACATTTTTATATAATATGAATATTACATAGTTTCACTCCTGCTAGCATACGTAAGCTAACACACATACCTCAATAACTGTTATATGAATCACCATTTATCAAAACAATATGCTGTCTTCCAAATATCATATGTATAATGCCTTTTATTTATATAAACCCGTACCAAATTTAAATAGTATAAACTTTAAAAATAAATGCAACCTATATGAACGTGAACTTACGTCTGTGAACAAAGATAAGCCTAACAATATATCTAACGCGTGTGTACAGATATGACAAAATATATATCCCAACTTATACTATTATTATATAAAAACTGTTCCAAATATGTACAACAAATCATAGCTTGTATAACTTACATCTATGTATACATTACAACCGCAAATTCATATATGCAGCACGTCAGCCATTTCAAATCTTGAAACCATATGTACACAACTACACATTACAACTATTATATATATAAAATAACATAAGTTTGTAACATCCTATACACACAATTTATATATGTATCTTTACTTATTTTTAGATATACGAACAAAACAAACTGAATATATATTAAAAATGATTTACCTAAATTAAACTCACACACATTTACAAATCAACATCTATAGATAACTGTAACTAATATAAACCAATGTATGTAGACCAAAACATCACGCATCTCAAAATATATGTCAGTAGAATGAAATATAATATAAACAAAATATATATACAACATAAAAATAACAGGCCAAACTTACTTAAACATTTGCAAAAGCTAATTTAAAATATATGCGTGAGCTGTAAACATATACCTGTACTATATTATATAAAGTAGTAGAGTAGGCTTGTTTCAGCATAAAGAGAAAAAAATATATATAGTTTACTACAAAATTCACAGAGATAAAAGTGGGTTGCCAATCAATCTTGGATAAATACTAAGAAGCATGCATATTATTATTCAAACAAGGCTTACTGCTACTAGAGTGATGGACAACTGGGAGGTGGAAGGCGACTTCGGTTGGCCATCGAATCTAGGTGGAGGATCACCGTTGTGAGGCCCGGCTAAGGTGCAAGGCGGAGGATTTGCGTGAGGGTCGGGTGGTCTTCGCTGGATAGGGGCGGAGGGAAGGGTTGGTGGAGGTTAGTCATGGCGTGGCTTAGCTGATGGTGGCCGGTTTTCCAGTGGGAAGGCGAACGATCAGGTGAAGGGCTGCGGTGGTGGTGACCAGTTCATGGTGGCGCTAGGCTCAGGAGGTGGTGGAGATGCGGGTAGGCGATGTGGTGGTAGGTTCGGTCTGCCGTAGCGAAGGCCGGAGAGTGGTGGCTGAGATGGTGGGTTGGGATTTCTTTTTTTTTTTTTTAAAGATGGGAAGAACGTATATGGAAGCACATAGCCTTGGAAATAAAAGGTGGCCTAATTCTTTAATGTGGAATGTGAATTGTTCACCTTCCAAAAGCAACTAACAGCTTTGGAAATGAATACCACTGCCTAGGAAATGAATGCACTTTAGAAACGTAAAAGTTTCCGGTTGTTGGTTCAAAGAATGAAGGAAGGTGCCAGACCATTCAAACATAAAAATTTAAATTTTAAGCGACAAAACTGAGAAAAATGGAAAAGAGAAACGAATGGGCAAGCGTTTCAAAGTTGAACGCAAAAAGAAACCAAAATGTCACGGATCGGGTACCGATACGGTAGGCGTTACGAAAAGTGCAACGTACACCGAAACTCCGAATTTGACAATCGAATATACCGTAGAGATCGGCACGATGAGACGATCAAAACGGTATATAGAAATCAGTGGTACGATCATCCGATAAAAATCGATATCGGTACCAGAATGTTGCTATTTTGCAGAAAATAAGAACGACGGAGCCAAAGATGTCCGAATTTGGAAAAACGACAAACAGATATCTTGCTCAGAAGATGGTTTAGAATTTTTCTATGTAAAAATATTTAGGTTTCGGAAACATTTTATTTTCAACGCTTTTTAACTGATTAAATTGAAGTGAATTTACGCGCGAAATAAACTTTCATATTTTCGGATGAAAATTTACCAGTTGCTATGTTTAACTAGGCGTATTCTAAATATAAAATTTTATTTCAAAATTTTATCGTTTGAAATTTCACAAAATTTCAACTAATTACGTTATTAAAACGGTTGAAATTTACGGGTCGTTACATAAATAATCACAGATCACAGACACAGAGTAATAAATGCAGCGGAAATAAAAGAGATAGTAGTTCATGAAGCTACTATATAAATGTATAAGTTACATCAGAGTTAAACCAGATACAACGGAAGAGAAATATGATACATCAGATACAAATCAGAATACATCACTGGAATCATCGAATACTAAAAGCAGAATAGATGGCTGGATCTTCAAGCAAAGCTCCAACTCCAAAGGTGAGTCTCGAATACTGGTACACTCAGTCTGACCCGAGCGTAAAGCAAAACACAAAACACTCGAGTCAGGATTAACATTCTTATATTAATAAATCCAACTCAAGTGAAATAGCAATTGAAATACATGTAACTCAAAGGATGTTTGAAATAACCATCCTTTAAGGATCCGTTAAACTATCTACTAGGTAGTAATGTACGATAAGTAGATAATGTCTATCAGTGATAATAAGATATCAAAATAGCGTTAAGTCATGGCCCATTCCACCCTTAACACATTTTTATTCCCAAAAGCATATACAAGACCGAAGTTTCCCCAAAACCGGAAGTCACCAGAGGGCAATCCATATACTAAAGGTACAAATCAAAATCGTAGTGGTCGCGAATAAATGGAATACAAGTATGACAAGGCACATGAGGCAATACCCAAGGTAGTGATACTACCGTTCGCCTGATCCGGACTGGTGAGAACGCAACGCCGCAGCGCCCGCAACACCGTGAAACAACACTCCCAAAATCAAGGGTGCACCAATCGACAACAAGTAATAAGTAGTTCGAAGAAGTGTGTCCACTTGAGGTAGCTAATCCTCCATTGGCCCGGCACAGCTCCTGTTTTAGTCATTTCCAATTTGACACAAGTGTCAAGGCTATCCATCATCGTTCTCTTTCTTCAGTCATCACGTACATCATTCCAACCACTTCATTCTGGATCATCACTCCGCGTATAGTTATTAAAGTGGTTTCGGTTCAGATAGAGAGTATATCCATTACCGATCCCGGTCTCTTTAATAACTTCCTTAATTATTACACCGATTGGTCGTTTATATATTTCAAAAACCAAATCAATTTCAATTTCAAATAGAATTTTGTAAACCAACATTTCATTTCTCTTTCGAAATCAATTTCCAAAATTTATGTTTCAAAACTTTCAAATTATCGTTTCAAAATCTTATAATTCAATTTCAATCTTTATTTAAAATCATTCAAATATTGATTCAAGTTCGTATATAAGTTTCATTTCGAAAACATTTAAATTAATTTAATTTAACATTCAAATCAATTTAAATTCATTTATCGGTTTCATTCAATATTCATTAAGTAAATTTGTCATTTACAACAATTTCTATTAAATTTCCAATTCATTAAATCCATTACTTAAATTCAACTTCCTTATATCAAAACTTACAAATTGAATTAAATTAAATTCATCAAATCAAATTCTTTAACTTTCAAGCCTTACATTAATTTCAATAAATCACATTTTATTTCTTGTTAAAGAAATTCAATTTCACTTATTTAATTACTTAAATAATTTTTCCAAAACTTAATTAATAAAGAAACTCAATTTCAATTATTTACGAAGAAAAATTCACTTATTCAAAAGTTCAATTTCTCTTATTAAAGAATCCAATTAAATTTATTCATTAAATAATTCATTCTTACTTAATTATTAAATAATTCAAAACTTAATTATTAAATAATTTCAAAGTTTAATAATTTCAAACTTAATTATAATTTCAAACTTAGTTATAATTTCAAACTTAATTATTAAATCATTTCAAACTTAATTCAATCATTTCTCAAATTAAACAACATTCTTTCATCAATTACATTGTTAATATTTTGTTTCATATTATTGAATATTAACATTTTCCTTTCGTTAAAATTTAAATTTCAACTTCATTTCAAAACCATATTATTTATTCAAATAAAATCTTTGTTTATTTTTAAATCAAATTATTGACCAATCGGGTTTTATTTAATTCTCTATCCTAGGTCAAAGTTCAATTTGGGTATTTATCATTTCAACCCGATTCCAATTCAATTCAAAATCAAAGCATAACAAAGGGAACTTGCAGTGTGATAACTGGGATGGTGTCAAAGTAAATAAACAAGCAATAACAACAAACAATAACAATCCAATAATTAATTTAAATAATCCCGAAATAACCGTATTAATTCGCATTGTTATTTGTACGAATTAATATAATTATTTCTATAATCTACACTATCATTTCATGTAGATTAAAGATTATTACGGTTCTTCACTTGTCATCTATTTACAATTTCATACATCTTCAATTTAACAACATACATTCAGTGGTTCAAGGTGTAATTAAGCAAATCATACGTGTCAATAGATTTAACAGTAAAAGGGGTCATATTATACAAATGTCATTTAATCAAATTTAACACATATATCAAATCTAACTATCCTACGTCAATTTCAATTTCAAATTATTTATCACTTTCATCATTAACAATTTAACGTCCAATATAAACATCAAACAATCAATCATTTAACAACCAAACTGTATTATCATCGCATAAATAACTAACAGATAATGGTGTCAAATGTCACAGGTGAACTGATACAGGCAGTAGCATATATAACAGTGTAATTAACTACAGCAGCATATTTCAATTGTCGTTTCAATTGAAATCAAATTTAATAAATAAAAGAACGTTAATCGTGAGTGAGTGCTCACCTTTTGAGGCTGAGGAGAGAACAGAATGCGATGAGATACGAATCCAAGCACGGATTTCGAAGCAAAGCAAGATTGACCCAAACCTCAAAACAGGGCAAAATTGAACTCGAATCGACGAACGAAGCTGAAGATTGAAATTGACGAAAATGAATCAACTAGATTGGAAAAAAAAATTATAAGTGAATTGATATAGATATAGCATACAAAATTTAAAACATACATATTTATTTTCAAATCAAAAATTTGAATTTAATATAAAATAACAACTATATGTATATATATTACCTATATGAACTAAGTATATCTGTGTTTTAAAATAAATTTGTATACATGCACACATAAATCATATATAGCCCAACAGATCATTTCAAAAAAACGCATGCAACTACAACCAACAATTATGTGCAAATTAAATTCTTAGACCAATATATGTATAAAATCAATATATATACTATATATAAACTCATGTACTAAATATATTTTAGAATTTAAGTAAACTATTAGACAGAGCCTCAAGCCTAAACATAACTGGGTATATAAGCTAACGTACATATAATATTACTTGACGCAAGCTACACATAGACCTATATACATAACTAAATATATATATGTGCAGACAATACGTATATAAACTATATATGTCGTACCAAAACAAACCCTAAAATATCATATATGCATATAAGCGATCAACAACAGTGTGCTTCCAATATAATGAACAGATCATTCAAAACTCATGTATACTATATTGTAAACTCATTTTACAAATAAATATATTTTTATATAACATACACTTTTTTTTATAATAGATATATCAATGACTGTACAATAAAAGATATATATATATAGACTTTAGAAAGATATGATATAAATATCAAAACTTATACGTAAATTTCGAATAATCAGACATTTAAACTAGTAATATAATTCTACACTAACAATATAGCAAAACCTGATATCATAGATATCTATACTCACATCTACACAACAAAAGAGGGGAAGAGAGAGGAGCTCGGTCGAAAATGGTAAAGCTTTGTTCGGCTGCTTGAAATGTAAAGACGTGGGATGATGGAAGGTTTGCCGTGGTGGTTGTCGAACGTCGAGGAAGGAAAACGGGATAAAAGAGCATGGCTGGGACGTGTGCATGTAAAAGGAAGTGAAGGGTAGGATACGGCACGTGGCATTTGCATGTTTGGGTGGGGTTTGCATGGCCAGGCGTGTGCTCGGCTATGGAGAAGTGGAGGTGAAAGAATTGAAGGCTGCAAGGGAAGGTAGCGCAGAGAAGATAAAAGAATTCGTTCCAGGCAACATTACTAATCTTTTCTTTTTTTTTCTTTCTGAACGAAATGAAAGGGCACTAGGGAATTGAACCAACACACATTATAATGAGATGGATGGAATGACAAAGATCGTAAGATGCTATCCAAATATTTATGGCCGTTCATTTTTCCACTATTGGAGTTTGAAGTGCAAAAGAAAAGCAAAAGTCACGTTACTTCATTGGTAAAGAAAAGGTCACAGCTTTGATAATAAGTGGCGAAACGAAAAACAAAAAGGCGAAGTTGTAAAAGCTAAAAGTGACCGGTTCAAAAAAAATTAATAACAACGTACACAAATTTATATATTTTTATAATTTCAAAACGGTCATGGAAGGGCAACAACAGAACTTAAAGCATTTAATTTTGTTTGGGCAGCAAATTCCAGTTTTGAAACTGAAGGAAAGGGTAAAAGCTGAAAATTCGGTACCGATACAGAATCTTTCGCCGAATTGTATCGCATCCCGGACTTGGAAATTAAAATTAAATATACCGTAGAGATCAGCACAACGAGTCGATCAAAATGGCATACGGATAACAGTGATAGGATTTGATTATAAAATTTCGAATTTTCTAGTAGCGGAAAATGCAAGAAAAACGCTGAAAAATAAGATCGACGGAGCCAAAGATGTCCGAATTTGGAAAAACGACAAACTGACATCTTGTTCAGAAGATGGTTTAGAATTTTTCTATGTAAAAATATTTAGGTTTCGAAAGCATTTTATTTTCATTACTTTTTAACTGACTAAATTGAAGTAAATTTACGCGCGAAATAAACTTTCGTATTTTCGGACGAAAATTTACCAGTTGCAATATTTAACTAAACGCATTCCAAATATCAAATTTTATTTCAAAATTTTATCGTTTAAAATTTCGCAAAATTTCAATTAATAACGTTATTAAAACAGTTGAAATTTACGGGTTGTTACACTCTCCCCCACTCAAAACTTTTCGTCCCCGAAAAGGAACGATGTAGGAGAATAGAAACAACCAGAAAGAAAAACAGATTTGAAATACAAAATAACAATTAATTTAAACCATATAAATTCAAATTTAAATTAATTGATATTCAATAATTGATTTAATCCATTTGATTTTACAAAAATCAATCTCAACTATTTCTAAATTCATTATCTTATTATCCAATTATCTTTAATTTACAATTTCTAAAACCATAAATTTGAATAGTCTTTTAATATAATCATATTTTTTTCAGCAATTTAAATTCTTCTTTATACCAAATTATTGTTAAACTTATTCTACTTAATATATCTACTCACATATATTTAACCCACATAAATTAATTTAAGACATAAAAGTTTCGATTTAAATTAATTTACATCTATTAATTTCTTTTAAATTCAAGGTATTTTCATATGTTGATCAAATTTCAATTTATTAATTCTTTCAAAACAAATTTATTAATTCTTTCAAAACAAATTTATTTCATTATTAACTGAGTTTACTAATTATCCTATCTAACTCTATTAACATCTTTATAATCAAAATTTAGTGTATAACATTTATTATAAACACTCAAATTTATTTATAAATTCAATTTATCTTATATATTATCCAATTACATATTCAACTTCTGAATGATTTAGGTAAGTTGTATTAGAATGCAGTTGAACAATATACAAATAAAATTTTCCCAATTCAATTATTCAAGTTTAAGTATTTATACCAAATTTTGGCTTTATTTATAATTAAAATCATCCTTTAACAAAATTTAAGAATTAGATTTCCGATTAAATTTAAACAATTTAGAGTTATATATAATATATTTATATCAATCAAATTAAATTTCAAAATAAGATACTTATATATATGTGAATCAAAATATACTGAAGAAATTCTAATCAAAATTTTTTTTTTCTCAAAACAGAACCGTAGCAAAGCTACAGAGTGGTTTCTCCACTTCGAAACTCGAAAATGAATGTCGATGATGCGGCCGCCATCACCGAAATTATTTTCCAGCGACAAAGAGAAGAGCATTGGTTTCAACATTTTAAAATTCTTTGAAAACGATTTATATTCGAAAATATTTTAAATACTATACACTTTAAAACTTTCAAATCAAAGTTTGAAATCACCAGAAATTTAATCCTCAAATTCTTTATTTAAATTCCTTTCAATCCCAAATCAAATTATAACCAAGTTTCATAAATTCATTTATTTATTTTATGCAATAATCAATGGTTTACAAAACAGGAAATGAAAATCAAATTATTATCATTTCTGACAACAAATTCATTAATAATTTAATTTCAAAAATTTTTTACTTGTATATATAATATAATCATTCAAAAATTTAATTTGTTTACCAAATTTGAAAACGATATTGTGTCGGTTTGCTCTGTTAAAGAGTTTTGGAAATCCTATTGATAGCGTTGATCAGACGAATCGATCGAAAATCCAAATCAACATCAACAACTCAAACAACACAATATATTTTTAAATCATTTTAAAAATAATTTACAAATACACTTCCTCGCTCGATGATACATGAATGGATTCCAAAGCAAGGATAGAGATTCAAATTTTATGGATTCAAATCAAAGAGAATTTTGATTCGAAGATTTGTTTGAAACAGAGATAAGATAATTACATAACAAAATAGGAAGATGAATAAGTTTATATAAATCGCGGGCAACCTTAACCTGGTCGACCGTGACTTCAAGAATAAGATCAATGTTGAATTCCGAGGTAAATCGACATTAGATCTCAAGAAATAGAATTCAGGTATAGCAGGAGATAGATAGCATCGTAAACCGAGGATACAAAAATCTCCGGTAAATCAATGCCTATTATAAAGGAGTTTTTGCTCCTTTACGAATCATTCGAAGATTGGCGAGACCGCCGATATTATAGATATCATTCAAAATGGAGTTATGGGGTGCTCCAGAATTGAAAGAAGACGAATAGTGAGGGACACGAATGAATTTCGGAACCGATGAGAACGTTCCAAAAATTCAAAGGAATTGAGTCAAAGGAAGAGATTGAAACTCGAATGAGAGTGATTCTGTAAATACATTTACCCTATATGTTGAGTTTTGCCTAGAGCTACGAAAGCTCTGATACCAACTGTAACGACCCAGAATTTTGGACCATTCGCATCCATTATAAGTGTATAGGTAGACACTCATGCCGGAGTTGAATTGCTCAAAATACCGCGTTGTTAATTTAAATTTGGCAAAACTGAACATATACAGTAAATAAATAATCACAGATCACAGACACAGAGTAATAAATGCAGCGGAAATAAAAGAGATAGTAGTTCATGAAGCTACTATATAAATGTATAAGTTACATCAGAGTTAAACCAGATACAACGGAAGAGAGATATGATACATCAGATACAAATCAGAATACATCACTGGAATCATCGAATACTGAAAGCAGAATAGATGGCTGGATCTTCAAGCAAAGCTCCAACTCCAAAGGTGAGTCTCGAATACTGGTACACTCAGTCTGACCCGAGCGTAAAGCAAAACACAAAACACTCGAGTCAGGATTAACATTCTTATATTAATAAATCCAACTCAAGTGAAATAGCAATTGAAATACAAGTAACTCAAAGGATGTTTGGAATAACCATCCTTTAAGGATCCGTTAAACTATCTACTAGGTAGTAATGTACGATAAGTAGATAATGTCTATCAGTGATAATAAGATATCAAAATAGCGTTAAGTCATGGCCCATTCCACCCTTAACACATTTTTATTCCCAAAAGCATATACAAGACCGTAGTTTCCCCAAAACCGGAAGTCACCAGAGGGCAATCCATATACTAAAGGTACAAATCAAAATCGTAGTGGTCGCGAATAAATGGAATACAAGTATGACAAGGCACATGAGGCAATACCCAAGGTAGTGATACTACCGTTCGCCTGATCCGGACTGGTGAGAACGCAACGCCGCAGCGCCCGCAACACCGTGAAACAACACTCCCAAAATCAAGGGTGCACCAATCGACAACAAGTAATAAGTAGTTCGAAGAAGTGTGTCCACTTGAGGTAGCTAATCCTCCATTGGCCCGGCACAGCTCCTGTTTTAGTCATTTCCAATTTGACACAAGTGTCAAGGCTATCCATCATCATTCTCTTTCTTCAGTCATCACGTACATCATTCAAACCACTTCATTCTGGATCATCACTCCGCGTATAGTTATTAAAGTGGTTTCGGTTCAGATAGAGAGTATATCCATTACCGATCCCGGTCTCTTTAATAACTTTCGTAATTATTACACCGATTGGTCGTTTATATATTTCAAAAACCAAATCAATTTCAATTTCAAATAGAATTTTGTAAACCAACATTTCATTTCTCTTTCGAAATCAATTTCCAAAATTTACGTTTCAAAACTTTCAAATTATCGTTTCAAAATCTTATAATTCAATTTCAATCTTTATTTAAAATCATTCAAATATTGATTCAAGTTCGTATATAAGTTTCATTTCGAAAAAATTTAAATAAATTTAATTTAACATTCAAATTAATTTAAATTCATTTATCGGTTTCATTCAATATTCATTAAGTAAATTTGTCATTTACAACAATTTCTATTAAATTTCCAATTCATTAAATTCATTACTTAAATTCAACTTCCTTATATCAAAACTTACAAATTGAATTAAATTAAATTCATCAAATCAAATTCTTTAACTTTCAAGCCTTACATTAATTTCAATAAATCACATTTTATTTCTTGTTAAAGAAATTCAATTTCACTTATTTAATTACTTAAATAATTTTTCCAAAACTTAATTAATAAAGAAACTCAATTTCAATTATTTACGAAGAAAAATTCACTTATTCAAAAGTTCAATTTCTCTTATTAAAGAATCCAATTCAATTTAATCATTAAATAATTCATTCTTACTTAATTATTAAATAATTCAAAACTTAATTATTAAATAATTTCAAAGTTTAATAATTTCAAACTTAATTATAATTTCAAACTTAGTTATAATTTCAAACTTAATTATTAAATCATTTCAAACTTAATTCAATCATTTCTCAAATTAAACAACATTTTTTCATCAATTACATTGTTAATATTTTGTTTCATATTATTGAATATTAACATTTTCCTTTCGTTAAAATTTAAATTTCAACTTCATTTCAAAACCATATTATTTATTCAAATAAAATCTTTGTTTATTTTTAAATCAAATTATTGACCAATCGGGTTTTATTTAATTCTCTATTCTAGGTCAAAGTTCAATTTGGGTATTTATCATTTCAACCCGATTCCAATTCAATTCAAAATCAAAGCATAACAAAGGGAACTTGCAGTGTGATAACTGGGATGGTGTCAAAGTAAATAAACAAGCAATAACAACAAACAATAACAATCCAATAATTAATTTAAATAATCCCGAAATAACCGTATTAATTCGCATTGTTATTTGTACGAATTAATATAATTATTTCTATAATCTACACTATCATTTCATGTAGATTAAAGATTATTACGGTTCTTCACTTGTCATCTATTTACAATTTCATACATCTTCAATTTAACAACATACATTCAGTGGTTCAAGGTGTAATTAAGCAAATCATACGTGTCAATAGATTTAACAGTAAAAGGGGTCATATTATACAAATGTCATTTAATCAAATTTAACACATATATCAAATCTAACTATCCTACGTCAATTTCAATTTCAAATTATTTATCACTTTCATCATTAACAATTTAACGTCCAATATAAACATCAAACAATCAATCATTTAACAACCAAACTGTATTATCATCGCATAAATAACTAACAGATAATGGTGTCAAATGTCACAGGTGAACCGATACAGGCAGTAGCATATATAACAGTGTAATTAACTACAGTAGCATATTTCAATTGTCGTTTCAATTGAAATCAAATTTAATAAATAAAAGAACGTTAATCGTGAGTGAGTGCTCACCTTTCGAGGCTAGAGGAGAGAACAGAATGCGATGAGATACGAATCCAAGCACGGATTTCGAAGCAAAGCAAGATTGACCCAAACCTCAAAACAGGGCAAAATTGAACTCGAATCGACGAACGAAGCTGAAGATTGAAATTGACGAAAATGAATCAACTAGATTGGAAAAAAAAAATTTATAAGTGAATTGATATAGATATAGCATACAAAATTTAAAACATACATATTTATTTTCAAATCAAAAATTTGAATTTAATATAAAATAACAACTATATGTATATATATTACCTATATGAACTAAGTATGTCTGTGTTTTAAAATAAATTTGTATACATGCAGACATAAATCATATATAGCCCAACAGATCATTTCAAAAAAACGCATGCAACTACAACCAACAATTATGTGCAAATTAAATTCTTAGACCAATATATGTATAAAATCAATATATATACTATATATAAACTCATGTACTAAATATATTTTAGAATTTAAGTAAACTATTAGACAGAGCCTCAAGCCTAAACATAACTGGGTATATAAGCTAACGTACATATAATATTACTTGACGCAAGCTACACGTAGACCTATATACATAACTAAATATATATATGTGCAGACAATACGTATATAAACTATATATGTCGTACCAAAACAAACCCTATAATATCATATATGCATATAAGCGATCAACAACAGTGTGCTTCCAATATAATGAACAGATCATTCAAAACTCATGTATACTATATTGTAAACTCATTTTACAAATAAATATATTTATATAAAATACACTTTTTTTTATAATAGATATATCAATGACTGTACAATAAAAGATATATATATATATAGACTTTAGAAAGATATGATATAAATATCAAAACTTATACGTAAATTTCGAATAATCAGACATTTAAACTAGTAATATAATTCTACACTAACAATATAGCAAAACCTGATATCATAGATATCTATACTCACATCTACACAACAGAAGAGGGGAAGAGAGAGGAGCTCGGTCGAAAATGGTAAAGCTTTGTTCGGTTGCTTGAAATGTAAAGACGTGGGATGATGGAAGGTTTGCCGTGGTGGTTGTCGAACGTCGAGGAAGGAAAACGGGATAAAAGAGCATGGCTGGGACGTGTGCATGTAAAAGGAAGTGAAGGGTAGGATACGGCACGTGGCATTTGCATGTTTGGGTGGGGTTTGCATGGCCAGGCGTGTGCTCGGCTATGGAGAAGTGGAGGTGAAAGAATTGAAGGCTGCAAGGGAAGGTAGCGCAGAGAAGATAAAAGAATTCGTTCCAGGCAACATTACTAATCTTTTCTTTTTTTTTCTTTCTGAACGAAATGAAAGGGCACTAGGGAATTGAACCAACACACATTATAATGAGATGGATGGAATGACAAAGATCGTAAGATACTATCCAAATATTTATGGCCGTTCATTTTTCCACTATTGGAGTTTGAAGTGCAAAAGAAAAGCAAAAGTCACGTTACTTCATTGGTAAAGAAAAGGTCACAGCTTTGATAATAAGTGGCGAAACGAAAAACAAAAAGGCGAAGTTATAAAAGCTAAAAGTGACCGGTTCAAAAAAAATTAATAACAACGTACACAAATTTATATATTTTTATAATTTTAAAACGGTCATGGAAGGGCAACAACAGAACTTAAAGCATTTAATTTTGTTTGGGCAGCAAATTCCAGTTTTGAAACTGAAGGAAAGGGTAAAAGCTGAAAATTCGGTACCGATACAGAATCTTTCGCCGAATTGTATCGCATCCCGGACTTGGAAATTAAAATTAAATATACCGTAGAGATCAGCACGACGAGGCGATCAAAATGGCATACGGATATCAGTGATAGGATTTGATTATAAAATTTCGAATTTTCTAGTAGCGGAAAATGCAAGAAAAACGCTGAAAAATAAGATTGACGGAGCCAAAGATGTCCGAATTTGGAAAAACGACAAACTGACATCTTGTTTAGAAGATGGTTTAGAATTTTTCTATGTAAAAATATTTAGGTTTCGAAAGCATTTTATTTTCATTACTTTTTAACTGACTAAATTGAAGTAAATTTACGCGCGAAATAAACTTTCGTATTTTCGAACGAAAATTTACCAGTTGCTATGTTTAACTAAACGCGTTCCAAATATCAAATTTTATTTCAAAATTTTATCGTTTAAAATTTCGCAAAATTTCAATTAATAACGTAATTAAAACAGTTGAAATTTACGGGTCGTTACAGTAGCGGTCAATAAGGCTTGGGCGGTAGCCCATTAGATTTTAAGGTGGTCCGTCCAACCCTATAAACATGATGCACATGTATGGGACATAAGCACCTCAACAGTTACTAATCATAATTTATAAGCACTATAATATAGCAGACTCCATAATACAAACAAACATGCTCAGAGACAACAATTCCTAAAGAAAGAAGAGCTTCATCCCAATTTCCAAATTTTGCATAGGTAGAATGGAAGCTACTTGAATTTCCTACTAGCACTTGTCAGGAAGCCAGATAATACCAAAAGAAGATCTCTGATCACTAGAAGCCAAAAATTGCAACATGCAAACTTATATCCCAACAAAATCATTCTCAATCTAGCCAAGAGAGCGACTGAGGAAGATGAGCTCCAACAAGCACACCTAAACATCAACCGAGATGCACATAAAGCACAACAACACACACCCAAAAGACTCACATTGGCTGCCCGAGACAATCCACATCGAGCTAAAGGTGAGGACGAAAAGTGGCTTGGCCAAGATCAGATGCCACACACTGAAACAGAGATATAACACCATCCCATCCAGCTAGACCAGACATTACAAAGAAGGAGCTGTACACACATCACCTAATGTCGGGCACTTAAAAACTCAACATACATGACCAACCCACCAACCATCATCCTGATATTACAAGACCAAGAATACATGCAAACACCAATTACCACACAAACAGTAATCCAAATGAACCAAAAGCCTAATTGACAAAACACAAAGGAACATAACACTCGGCAAATCATAGGATACCAACACACTGACCATAGGTCCAAGACATATCCATGGAAGCAATTACAAGAGATTAATGCTAAGACTTAAATTTTTTAGATCCATAGCAGCAGCACCAACGAACAGAAGCAAGCATAACCCTTATGCTCAGAATAAATATCAACTCTCAAAACCGTTGCAGAGGCAATTGCCGTCAAAGGAGGTCTGAGTTAGCAAAGATAGGGAGATGGCTTATATCAAAGCAGCATACAAGGAAAAAAATAGCAGCCGAAAACTTAAACCTGACATGAACCCACAACCACAAATAAAAGCAAGACAACCTATAGTAGGAAATGACCATACCTACAGAAGCAAAATCCGATAACCAAAAGAAATCCAACTCAAAAGCTAGCCCTAATGCTATAGAGCAGCGATAGAGCACAATCACTGCAACAATGGTAAGCCAACCACGGGTCGAGACAAGCTTCGCTAGATTCGAACAAAGAGCTAGCAGATCTGAGGAGGAAACAAACAAACACTAACAGGAATTGTGGTAGGGAAAGAGGAGGAGGAGCTTACAACAACAAGAAAAACTAGGGAAGGGGAGGCAAAAGAGAAAAATGCGAAGGGAGTAAAGGAAGAATGGAAGAAACGAGAGTGAATATTAGGCAGAGAGAATGAGGGCTAAAAGGGGGAACACTAGTCCCCATTGATGCAAGCTCCTTGGACCCTAAATTATTTTACTAATTTTTTTCTATTTAGCGACTGATTAGTTATATTTGATAAAATTATTAACTTGAACAGGTCAAAGGTTTAAAATTTAAAATTTTATCTTAATTGAAAATCATAGTAGAAAATAGATATAGGATATATATATTAGAAAATGAATATATATAATTGTTTTATAATATTTATTTAATAATTTTGTAGAAAATAAAGTCATATTTAAATAATTTTATACATGTATATTTCCAATATGGATTTAAATATATTATTATTTATGTATATGCTTTCAAATTTATAGTGGCCAAAATTAATATGTGTGTGTGTTTGTCTGTATTTATATATTGTTTTTATTTCTTATATATATGTGTGTGACATTTTATATTATATTATATATGTTATATATCACACTAGTCATCTTGTTAAACGTAGGCTAAAGCAGTTAACTCTCCTTTGGACCTTGGTTATGATATATATATATATTGTTTATGATGTACATACTGTGAATGTGGATATCTTGACATATTAATAAATAAATTAATTCATTATAAATAATTTATTTAAATATTAATAATAAATAATTATTTTAATTAATAAAATACTAAAATATTAAAATCATATTTTATTAATCAAAATTCTAATTTTGATTTAGCATAAACAAATATTTGTTTACAGAAATGCAAATAAAATATCTTATGCAAATTAATAAATAGGAAATATTTTGTAATCAACCCCTTTCACCCCATTTGTCAGTAAACCTGATCCAACAATGGTACCAGAGCTGTAAATGTGCTTGTGTAAGTAAATTAAACAACACTAAGGGAAATGCCTTATGAAAAAGTCAGAGTAAATGGGTGTCTAGGAATGGATGCTTAAACTAAGGAGAATGTTACTCTAACTAAGGACCACTTATGTAGAGACGTCCCTAATCTTCAGACCCTTACCTAGTAATTGAAATAGTCTTATCCTAAGGTATGCCCTTATGGATGACTTAAATGTTATTTGAGTCTTAGGTTAATTCGAATAGCATATTTTAATATTATATATTAATTTAAACTATTTAAATTAAATAAATAATTAGATAATTTAATAAAAGTTATAAAATGAAAAGTTAAAATTATTTCAAATTAAATATGTAATTAGTTAATTTTCTAAAGGTTATGAAATATAAATTTAAAATTGTTTTGAATTTAGTACTAAATGTAAATGTTGTATTTATGAATTAATTAAATTTTTAATTAATAAAAGGAAATACATATGAGTGTATACACACACACATGTATAACAAAATAAATTATAAATGTAATAGCTAAAAGTATATACATGTTATATGTATAAATAAAGTGGGACGTTAAATTAAATAAAACCCATGAGACATAAAGGAGTATACATTTGAAGTATATAAAAGATATTTTATATCACACAATATAATTGTTATATACTTATCTCCCTTACATGGTTGATAATACTCTTTAAAATTATTTTAAATCATGAATTTAATAATAATGCTCTCCAACATTTATAATATAAATAGAGTACCTTATATATCCATGTTTATTAAGCACCCGCATGGCATGGAATATCTAAGGTGATATTTGTTACTCCAAACAATCCACCTTTCGACTAAGTCGAAAGATCCTTAAACAAAGACCAAGAGAGAAGAGTCCAGACCAAACCTTTCAAAGGAGTCGAAGGGATGCTGCCATCAAAGTTAGCTGCTTCAAGACCTTTCGAAGGTGTCGGAAAGTCCCTCCTTACAGCATCCAGGGAGTTCATACCTTTCGAAGAAGGTGAAGAAATTGAAGCAAGTATTAGCAACCCCTTCGAATGCTATAGTAAGCCTTTCGAATCGGTCGAAACTAATGATAGTTGAATCTCTTCAAAATGTAGTCAACATGCCGACCGTGTCGAAGGATCCAAGCTTACTTCACTAATAATAAGGAGGCAAAGACCCATCTTGGACACCTTTCAACAACGTCGAAAGGTGCTATGAAGAAAGCAACACTCAGAAATTAGCAAAGGAGAAAGAATGATAAAGAACCTTTCGAAAATGTCAAAAGGAGGCATGGCTTTCGACTAGGTTGAAAGGTTAAGAGAGAATGAAGGAATTGCTAGAGCATGACAAGAAGAACAAGGACACCTTCGACAACGTCGAAATGAGGCATGGCTTTCGACAAGGATGAAAGGTTCGTAACATCATATGGAAGGAAAAACTTTCGACAAGGTCGAAAGGTTCAAACAACATATAAAGGGAAAACCTTTCGGCAAGGTCGAAGGGTTCATAACAGCATATGGAAGGCAAACCTTTTGACGAGGTCGAAAGGTTCAAATAGCATATAAAGGGAAAATCTTTCGACAAGGTCGAAAAGTTCATAACAGCATATAAAAGGAGGACCTTCCGACGTTGTCGAAAGAAAGGGCGCGGAAGGGGGGGCCGCCTACATCTATAAATAAGACCCAAGGGGTCACGTTTTGGGGATTTGATTTCTCTCATTCTAAACTTGTATTTTCTTTAATAAAACATTGTAACCCTAATTTGGAGATTACTGATTTGGGAATTCAATGAAATAAAATTTCTTTAGATGGAAAAAGGGAAGTCTTGTGCATTAGGTATCTCTTTACTGATTAGAAAAGCTTTTGTTGGATTAATTTTTTTATTTCAGGTTTAACTTCATCGAAAGGAACCTATCGACAAGGTCGACAACTCTTCTAATTCTGACATTTTTTGCAACCTTCTGAAGCCATCAACTCTGAGGTCTAAAGCTTTCGAAAAGGTCGAAACTTGTTCGCTAAACGCTAAAACTTGAACTTACAGATTCAATCCAAAGGAAGTCGTTCCTATAGCTTTTGACAAGGTCTAAACCTACTCCAAATCCACTAGAGTATAAGGTTTCCTGCCTGAACCCAAAGAAAGCTAACACTCAAGCCTTCGACAAGGTCAATTCCTACTTTAAAAGGACATAACTCAAGAAATTTCAATCTAATCGAAAGGAAGGTTCTCGAAAGAGATCTCATTCTAACTCAATAGGATCGAAAGTTCACTTAACCCAGAGAACATACCTTTCGACATCGTTGAAAGGTCTAATTTGAGGAGTATCAACATATAAAGCCAAATTGGAAGGGATTCCTAAGTGATTCGCTCTCACCATTCATACAAAAGTTATTCATCCTTCTTAGCATTACTTTGGGGTGTTAATAAGAAATCTTATTAACATTTTTGGCGCTAGAAGGAGGGCTCGAACCTCCGACTTGGATAAACCCCTAACACTACTATTCTCTAACCCCCACTTGGATCATCCTACATCAAGTTTATCTGCTTTGGAAAATCATGGCTAGAAGAATTAAGAAATCTGAACAAGGGGCTTCTGAACCACATTTAACAAGGTTCTCCCAAGTAATCATAAAGGATTCCAATCAAAATGAGGAGCAAAGACTAAGGCTCGAAGCTCTTAGAATTATAAACCATAAAAAAGCAGAATCTTATGATCCCGAGAAATGGAGCTTAAATCCTTTCCATGTTGGCCCTACCCCGATCTTTGCACTCGAAAAGAAGACAAATGGAAGTGACAATATCTTTAATCAAATGAGAAGAACAATTCAGCATTATTCCAAAGGCACAATCTTTGAGAGAGAAATAATGAATGATTACAATGCCTTTGCACACAAATGGAAACCAACTGCAACAAGAACATTTCCAACTCAAGAGGTTCAAAGAGTAGAGAAAAGAAAAGCAATTGAAGATCATAAAACAATAAGGTCGAAGAATAAAAAGTCAAAGAACCATCCTCAAGAATCAAGCTTCAAATCTAGACTCCTAAAGGAATAACAACATCTATGTAAAATGTTTACTTACTTACTAAGGATGAGCTCAACTATTGGCCCTCACAGAAAAAGAAGCCAAAACATGAAAAGAATTCGGGAGGATCCTACTGCCACTATCATATGATGAATGGTCATGAAACCAACCATTGTAGAGCCCTAGAAGGGATGATCATTAACTTCTTTCATCAAGGAAAAATACTTGAGTTTGTAAAAGGAATTTGAGATAAAGTCAATAAAGAGAAACTTTCTATGAAGAGAAAATCTATGTGATTGGGAGTGAAATTCTCCTTATATTTGGATACTACCTAAGATGGTAGTCTACCTAAGATGGTAGAAAAACCTTTGTCCGCACCGAGATGACTAGGGCAGAGCACCACTTGGAGGGAGGGCGGGTAAGCCTTTAGTCGCGCCATAAGATGGCCAAGTTAAAGCACCGGACAAGCCCTTGGTCGTGCCTTTGGTCAGGTCAAGGCACCTCCTGGAAGGAGGACGGAGTAAGCCTTTATCCGTACCATAAGATGGCCAGGGTAAAGCACTGAACAAGCCCTTATCCGTGCCACGCTATGGCCAGGTTAAGGCACCTCCTGGAGGGAGGATGGAGTAAGCCTTTATCCGCGCCATAAGATGGCCAGGGTAAAGCACCAAACAAGCCCCTATCCACACCGCAAAAGGGCCAGGGCAGGGCGCCTCCTGGAGGAGGTCGGGTAAGTCCTTGGTTCCAATCTCTAAGATGATCTAACCAAGAGCACGGACAACAATGGACTGAGACGTCGAGGTCCAAAAAGAGGCTCATCAAATAATGGACTAAGATGTCCAAGCCAAAGGCGAGGCTCATTTGATGAAGGACCAAGACGACCAAACCCGAGAAGAGGCTCATCAAATCATGAACTAAGATGTTCAAGCTCGAGAAAAAACATATCCGATCATGGACTAAGACGTCCTAGCTCAAGAAGCGGCCAATAAAATTATTTTTATATATATTCAAAACCTGAAGGGTTCATACATATCAAAGAAGATAGAAGAAAAGGAGTGGGACATAACTCCGCTTATTATTACCTGAATCTGGGTTTTGGGAATCCGATTTCTAAACATCAGCTATTAATACCCGAATGAGGGTTTCGGGTCTTTCATATATAAATTCCATCATCTAACGCCCGAATCTGGGCTTTGGGTCTTTATCAATCACTGACTTATTATACCCGAATCTGGGTATCAAGACTGATGCTTACATAAACCCTAATCTGGATACAAGATCATTGGATTTCTATTCATCCCAAATGCCCGAATCTGGGCCGAAGAATATCATCATAAAGATTGCTGTTAAGAGTTTACGAATGGGAACTTAAATTTTCTAATTTTTTAAATCCCATTAATGTTGAGGAATGGGTAGAAAATTTACTACTTCAAAATTTCAAACACTAATTTCTGAATCAGATTTCAAACTTTCCAGCCAAGTGGAAGGAGTTGCATTCTTGATCATCTCTCATCGTGGTTAAAGATGAAATTTTAACATTTAGTATAAGCTATTTTTCATAAAATTAACAGGATGATATGTTAATCTAAGCAAATGACATACATAGACAAATATATCGATTTCAAGCTAACAATTAGAAATATTGTTTGCTATATGCTTTTCGGGAAAATCAAAACAACAAGGAATAGCAAAAGATTCAACAAGTCCAGAAATCAACGAGTGAGCAATTCAAAGACGTTTCAAAAGTAACATTGCAGAAAAGGATTGCAAATCAGGTGCCACTTTCCAAATGTATATGATATACATAAGTCATGAGATAATTTACAAGTCTACAAAGTTGTTTACATACACACACACACACACAAAACAAGTTCATTCGAATCAGATATAGAAATAAATTACAAATCTATAACGGCCCTGTTAAGAGTTTCTGTGACTAAATGGACGTGACGAATTAGGACGTAGAGAACTTCCTTAAGTTTCTTTTCCTTTTTCCTTATGTTTTTCTCGTCGTCAATCGCATCGATGTTGGTCTTCGGGGTGCGATTAAAAGCTCTGTTTGCAGCCCTGACTGTTTTATTCTCTCTTTCCAACTCTGCGACGTGCTTTTTAAGCAAGTAATTGTCGCGCTCTAGCTTCTGATTCTTGGCAGCATATTCATTAATAGTCTGGGAGTACTTCACTTTCTGTTGCTCATCAAAATATTTGGCTATTTCGAATTTTACTCTCCTGCACCAGTTGCCCACGGCATTCTCGTCTAAGCCCGGGAGAGGATTAAGCATAGTAGGGAATTTTTTGCCCGCAAGAACCTTCGACCTGGTGGGTTTAGTATCCATAGGAGTAGAGTGAGGGACCAACAAATCAATGCTTGAAATCTTTTCCCGCATAATGAATTCCAGTGATTCACATTGTGCCTAGATATCTTTTAATTTCAACTCCAAGTCACTCATCTGTTGATAAGTTCTGACATTTTTTGATCGAAGTCGATGGAAGGATTAGTTTTTACTTGACGCTTAAGAGCCGTAATCATCTCATCTTTACTATTTAATTTTCGCCTCGAGATAGGCAATATGATCTTTGTGATTACTGGCGATGGTTTTCTGAAGAAAATATCTCTTATGCCATTTCACGGCTTCAGCGTTGCCACCAAAGCGCTCTAGTAAGACTTCGTCACTAACCACGACCCCTCCACTTGCTTGCAACAATTTCTCCCTAAGAGCATCAACGCATGATGATAAAGTGAAAGGAAGGGAAGTTACATATAGTTGTAGCTCCTATTTATGCAAAAGAAACAAAATAAAGTTAAGATCAAGATGAAAAATATCTTTATTGCTATAATAGCAAGTTATAACTCAAACAGCAATAAAGTTAAAAGATACAACATACACTTTGATTACATTTAGAGAAGAGAAACTACTTTCCTAACTTTAGCTAGAGAATTAGTTGAAAGCATAACTGTCGAATCAAAAGGCATAGTAACTCCTTCAGGGATTATGACCGACGGGCATTTGCTATAGTCTCATTTCCCAACTGGGGGACTATTGCGACCGCAAATTAATTTAGAGTGGAATGTTCTGATCTCTTTAAGGAAAGTTTCCTTCTCATCGTCAAGGAAGTCAAAACGTAGACGAGGGTATTCCAAGAACAATTTTTGTAAATCTCGAAGAAAGCAATATCTCGCTAATTTCTAAGTCCTTAAAATTGATGCATATTCAGAGTAAAACCTTCTCAATTTAACGTATTGGCTTAAGTGGTCTCTTGGGATGAGACGACCTAAAGAACTGTCATTTATAATAGGATAGTAAAGAGAAGCTGAGCATAGAAAACAGAGCTAAAATACATATTCATAAATCAATTAATTGTTACATATTCAATCATTCATCTGGTTCATAAAAAACAGACTTAGAGAAAAATTCAGAAACAAATTTATCCTTATAGTACTTAAGCTTCTTAGAGGGGAGATTTAGAGGAATCGACCTGACCCACGGTAAGTTCCAGCAAGCTCCGGGATGCGGGTCAGATCTGTATTCATCTAAGTATCTTTTGTGGAAACGTCTAAGTAAACCACCGCTGAATTCACCTAAGTACGAAAAATTTATTATCAAATGTCTACAGTAAGCTTTATACAAGAAATTAACTAAGATATCCCTTTCTTCAATCATCATCCAAAATAAAGTAAGCAACTCCCGATTCTCCTTTAAGAGAGCGTCGTATCGAAGACGCGCTCTCTTTAATAATGGGGTAGCCCTCTGATTCTTAAAAGATGCTAGGACAGAGGCACTCCGGTCAAGACTGTGATACTTTTCAGAGAGGACGTTATGCTCCTTTATCCGTCTGTCTAACTCCCTATATAACTTGTTAATTTCTGCTTGTTTCCTTTCAAGTTTTGTTTTATAGGGAAATTGAGACTTCCTCCTTATCTAAAATAAATGATTTTACACTAATTATTATCTTTGAAGAGAAAGATATTTAAACAGGGAATTCCATACCTGGGAAACTGGAACAGAAGCCTGGGAGGCTTGCTCTTTCTCTTTCGTATCCTTATTTTAGGCTAGAGCAAGCTCACCTTATGGAGCAGAGAAAGGCCCAGGGGATGCAGGTGGAACATCCTTTTGAGGGGTGACTCTTTTTCAGGAAATTTAGTTTGATCTCCACCTTCCTTTTCTAAAGCTCCAGAAGGACCCTCATTGTGACCATCAATACCTTGACCTCCAGCAAGGTCGTCGTCATCACCATCGTTATCATCATCACTCCCATCGCCGTCACCATCATCTTTATCCTCGGCGGCATCATCTGCGTCACCCTCCTCCTTAGAATCTGATTCGATTTTAAAGGAAGGGACATCAAAAGAAAGAACTTCAGTAGCATTAATTTATTCCTCCTCCTCAGGTTCAATACGCTACTTCATCTGATTGATTTTGTCGATCACACTTTCGGCTTGGGCAGGATCAAGAGAAGGAAAGCCGAAGTCAGGGCACTTCTTGTAGTTGTTGGTGTATACAAGCATAAGGGCATCTTCATAGTTCTTCAGCATCATTTTCCCTAAGGAGATATCGACAAACTGGGACATTTGTTACTTGACATCAGTAAGAGTACAAACATCAAGTTTAAGAGAAGCTCTGGTCTTCTTAAATTTATCTTTCAAAGAAATGTTCTATGTGACCAGGCGAGCCTTCTCATCTTCTGAATCCTTCAAAGTGAGCTCAATAGCAAGCTTCTCGTCAGCAACAAGTTGGCGAGCACACCTTCCTGCCTCAAGATCAGACTCAACTCAAGCAAGAGAGGCCTTCACTCGTTCTAATTCTGTGGAGGTATCATTCTTAGAAGTAGAAAGTGAAGACACTTAGTCTTTGAGCTTAGAATTTTCCTCTAGAAGCTTGGAGAATTCGGCGGGAGACTTTGAAACATGCTCGTTTAAAGCTAACCATCTCTTTGAGATTTGACAGAAAAATATAACACAAGTTAGTGATTTAAGAAAGAAAAACCAACGATGGTAAGGGTAGTTAAAGAAGAACTTAGTAGAAGTTGTTGCTCCATTTGAGAGCGATAATTCCTCGCCAAATCTAGAGTAAAAAGGGGCAGACAAGAAGAAGTGAAAGATTCAGAATGCGAAATGAGCTCAATCATCTCTTCAAAATTTGTAAAAGGAGGAGTAGAAGACGATGGCTTCGGAGGGACTTGCTCCACAGAGGGAGATGTCAATAGAGCCAGTTGCATCTGCTCTAGTGCAATTGGGGAATCAGAGATAGAGATGCGAGAAAGAGGGTTTGGACTAGGCGGAGTTTGCTTCGATTTGTCTTTGGGGGCTTCAACAATAGGACTCTTTGGAACTACTTGTTTAGAAGATAAGCGTTTCTCCTCTTTCTCCATATCTATGAATTTAGTTGTTTTCTTCAAAGGAGCATCTTTGGAAGATTCCATTAGCTTCCTTTTGAATGTTTTCTTGGGCTTTGCAAGGAGGCAATGATTGATGTCACTCCATAAGTTGATGGAGGAAGGGCAACACCGCTAGAAGATACTATGACGTGAGAAGAAGCTAGAACAAATTCAAGCAGATGTAAAGTCAGTCAAAATAATTCAAAGAATGCAAGGGATAAAAAAGAAAATTCTAAACTAATAATATACCAGAAGGGTCTGCACAGATAGGTGACATTGGAGAGAAGTATTCAGCATCTCCTAGGGAGAGAAAACGTTTGCCACCTGAAGTGTGCAGGATAGAAGGAGGAGTTCCTAAGATTCTATGTCCCACTGGTAGAAGAGAGTGCTTTCTTAAGTTTGAGGGAGTTAATTAGAAGCATCACCCTGCTCCCAATTTGTCTTGAAGCCACAAATAGAGAGTCAACTGTTCTCTTGTTGACATCATTAAGCTTCTTGGAAGAGACACCTGATAAAGCAAGAGATTAGTTAATAGAAAACATAAAGTAGATGAAAGACAACACAAGACCAGACTTACGGGGAGAGGCAAAAGTCACGCGAATATTAGCAAAACATTTGACAAAGAAGAACTGGTTCTCCGAGTCCCTGAATTTGTTGACCCCGTCTGATATTAACTTTTTATAGGGGTTGACTCTTTATATTTGGTTATTGAGAATGCTCAACCTTGCCAACTTGGTCAAGAAGTTTAACACTTTAGCATTAAGAGAAGGGAGTCCAGATTCCAGTGCCATCATGTCTAAAGACAAGAGATGAGTGTAGATGTTTGGAGACATCTGGATTGGGGCGATTCCTACATAGGATAGATATGAAGATAAAAATTCCGGGAATGGTAAGAATCTGCCATGCCATATGTGAATGGCAGTATAAGAAAATTACCCTTCGGGAGGGTTGTCTATGGTGTCAGTTTCCTGAGGAGAGATAGCTTCAATTCCAGTGATACCAAAATCCCTAAGGATGGCATTGACTTCGTCTTGGGATGCAATGGCAGAATGCTTAGAAATGGCATCATCTTTCTTAGGAGAACTCATGATTCTGCCAGGTGAAAACGTTTTAGTTAAAATCCTTAATTATTTATGAATTTGAAATACATTTAAGAATTAAACAAATGAATCTACTTAGATAATTTAAACACGAAAACAGATATAGAACATTAAGATTGTGCAAATGGTTTAAGTCAGAAACCAAACGGCTTAACTTGAGCTTCCGACAATGTCGAAAGGACAATAGCTTGAGCTTTCGACAATGTCGAAAGGACAATAGCATCAACTTTAAACCAGTACACCTCAACATTGTCTAAAGCCTAATAAATAAATAAGTAATAATATGTGTTTCTTGAGCAATTGACAAAGTCGAAAGGACGAGACATAACATTAATCCATTCAACACTTTTCAACAACATCTAAAGCTCTATGGGAGCCTGGATACACTACAAACGTAACATAAAGCTAAGCAACAAGACCTTTCGACATTGCCGAAACTAATAACTTAAAATCCCTAAGTAATATATATATATATATACATATATTAATGTTGTCAACGTCGTCGAAGGGTCTGATCAGTGTCGTCGAAACCTAGTCTACCCATTGAAGTCGAAAGGTTTCAAGTTAAACTCATATATACTTTAGACGTTTCGACACAGATGGGCAGAGACAACTCTAAGGTCAAAGAGATTTAGCCTCGTCGAAGGCTTGTTGTCGAAGGGGTCAAAGGATTCGACTAAGTCAAGACATTTGACTGTTGAAGGGATAAATCTCCTCCACTTAACGACATATCCTTTCGACAACATTGATCAAATTGGCACCGCAACACCTTTCAACCCCATCGAAAGGGGCTAAGAAAGCAAACCCATGTTGCCGCCTCAATCCCTTTCGAGGGGTAGAAAGGTCATTTATGGCGCCGATTTTTCATCTGTATGTTCAAAACTTTCGAGTGCAGAAAACAAGATCCACTATCTTACCCAAACCCGATTACGAACCCAACATTCCAAAATCTCGTAAAATAAACAAATGAAACTTATTAAGAAAATGGATTTTAACAGAAATCAATCTCAATAATCCAAATCTGATAAATCAAAACCCGATAATTCAATAATGAAGAACAAAACAATAAATTTTGAAATGATGATTCAAACCCAATAAGGAGATTTTCCAAAACAACCACTGTCAATCTCAAAATCCAAGATGAGAAACGAACTCTATCAATAAAGAAACTAAATCAAGAGGAAGTTTCTCGATAAATCAAACCCAAGATTCAAATTTTTTAAAATTGAATTTCAATTTTGAAATTTGAAAAAAGCTAAACTCAAGTAAAGCATGAATGAAGTTCGAATAAAAACTAGAAAAAAAGAGATTAATCTAAACTTATGGTTTTGATTTGGAGATTATCTTGATTTCTCGAAGCGAAGTTTGTGAAATTTTGGGGAATTCTTTTACTTTTGCTCGATAATTTTGATTGCTGGTAAAAGAAGAAGAAGGAGAAGAAGCGTACTTTATAAGAAAAGCCGCCTAAGAATTCCAGCCGCTAGATAAGATTTGAATGAATGACCCAAATTTGCATGGGAAGACCAAGAGGCGGGAAGCTTCTGGGTTTCGACAAAGATGACTTAGAAAGTCAAGGGCATCCCTTTGCAAGGGGGGCAAATGTTACTCCAAACAATCCACCTTTCGACTAAGTCGAAAGGTCCTTAAACAAAGACCAAGAGAGAAGAGTCCAGACCAAACCTTTCGAAGGAGTCGAAGGGATGTTGCCATCAAAGTTAGCGGCTTCAAGACCTTTCGAAGGTGTTGGAAAGTCCCTCCTCACAGCATCCAAGGAGTTCATACCTTTCGAAGAAGGTGAAGAAGTTGAAGCAAGTATTAGCAACCCCTTCGAAAGCTATAGTAAGCCTTTCGAATCGGTCAAAACCAATGACAGTTTAATCTCTTCGAAACCAATGTAGTCAACCTGCCGACCGTGTCGAAGGCTCCAAGCTTACTTCACTAATAATAAGGAGGCAAAGACCCATCCAGGACACATTTAGACAACGTCGAAAGGTGCTATGAATAAAGCAACACTCAGAAATCAGCAAAGGAGAAAAAATGATAAAGAATCTTTCAACAATGTCAAAAATAGGCATGGCTTCCGACCTGGTCGAAAGGTTAAGAGAGAATGAAGGAATTGCTAGAGCATGACAAGAAGAACAAGGAAATCTTTCGACAACATCAAAAGGAGGCATGGCTTTCGACAAGGACGAAAGGTTCATAATAGTATAGTGAAGGCAAACCTTTCGACAAGGTCGAAAGGTTCAAACAGCATATAAAGGGCAAACCTTTCAACAAGGTCGAAGGGTTCATAACAGCATATGGAAGGCAAATATTTCGACATGGTCGAAAGGTTCAAATAGCATATAAAGGGCAAACCTTTCGACAAGGTCGAAAGGTTCATAACAGCATATAAAAGAAGAACCTTCCGACATTGTCAAAAGCAAGGGCGCGGAAGGGGAGCCGCCTGCATCTATAAATATAACCCAAGGGATCACGTTTTGGGGATCTGATTTCTCTCATTCTAAACTTGTATTTTATTTAATAAAACATTGTAACCCTAATTTGGAGATTACTGATTTGGAAATTCAATGAAAATTTCTTTAAATGGAAAAAGGAAATTCTTGTGCATTATTGATCTCTTTACTGATTAGAAAAACTTTTGTTGGATTAATTTTTATATTTCAGGTTTAACTTCATCGAAAGGAACCTATCGATAAGGTCGACAACTCTTCTGATCCTGATGTTTTCTGCAATCTTCTGAAGCCATCAAATCTGAGGTCTAAAGCTTTCGACAAGGTTGAAACTTATTCTCTAAACGCTAAAACTTGGACTTACAGATTCAATACAAAGGAAGTCATTCCGATAGCTTTCGACAAGGTCGAAACTTACTCCAAATCCGCTAGAGTACAAGATTTCTTGCCTGAATCCGAAGAAAGCTTACACTCAAGCCTTCGACAAGGTCAATTCCTACTTTAAAAGGACTTAACTCAAGAAATTTCAATCTGGTCGAAAGGAAGGTTCTTAAAAGAGATCTCATTCTTACTCAATAGGATCGAAAGGTCACTTAACCCAGAGAACATACCTTTCGATGTCGTCGAAAGCCCTAATTTGAGGAGTATCAACAAATAAAGCTGAATTGGAAGGCAATTCCTAAGGTATTCACTCTCACCATTCATACAAAAGTTATTCATCCTTCTTAGCATTACTTTGGGGTGTTGACAAGAAATCTTGTTAACAATATTTATGTTATCTATAGATATATAAGAATGGAATGTAACTTTGTTAAGCACCCCCAATGGTTGCATAGCTCCCCTTAGGATATCATGAAATGTTTGGGCCTATAGTGTCTAGTGCACTTCATAGTTTGTTGAGCATCCTCAAGGTCATGAATATGATTAGGAGGATGGTTAAAATATATGTTAGGAGTTATATAAGATATAATTAGTAAAGGGTTACTTACCATTTATGGGGACTATAATTTGTTGAGCATCCTTAAGTTTGTGGTAACATCATACAGATCCTAACACCCACTAAAGGAATTTATGAAATTCCTATATCCCACTTGGGTTTTTTAGAAATACAAAGCTCAATGGGATTCTTATTAGACAAATATAATAAACCATTTTAATAAGTATAAGAACATATGCAATAATATTAATTTACTCTAATGAATTCGTATAGGTGAATTGCTAGCATGAAGCTATTCTATAAAAAGAACACTTTAATGAGAACTAATTACAAAGACTGGCTAAGGAACGTAAAAATAGCACTTACTTATGAAAAGCTATGGTATGTTGTTGCAAATGAACATTTAGCTAAACCCACTAAGGACTCCACAACTGATGAGGTTAAGACTTACAAAAATAAGGAATGGACTGTGAACTAACTCACTGTTACACGTTGTCTACCATGAGCATCGAGCTCCAATGACAAAACAAGAAAATGAATGTTCATGAAATATTTGCTCACCTACAAAAGTTGTACGGCAGTCTCGAACCATCGCAAGTATAAGATTTCGTGGAAATTGTTTCACATGAGAATGAGCAAGAGTTCCTCGGTCTAAGACCATGTACACAATATAATTGGGTACATTGAGTGCTTAGCCAAGCTAGGCAATATGCTAGATTCCAAGCTACAGACAGATTTAATTTTAGGGTCAACTACTCCATAGTTCGACCCATTCATATTTAATTTCAAAATGAATTTGTAACAACCCACACCTCAAAGGACCTAAATTTTGACAAAAATCGAAACCCAAGTCCATCAAAGCACAGATCGTTGGATTTGGTATCCACAAATAAGCATGAGCATTATCAAATACTGATAAAAATCTAAACTTACACCGGAAATAATAATAGGATAAGAATACTGACTATGACTACTGCCTTGGAACTAAGGTATCCCTTGGATAGCAGATTTTCACATCACCATTGAGCATGAGAGAAAGAAGACTCTCCAACGACAAGCACATCCAGCTCCAGTGACATGTTCCTCTAAATTTATCCTCTGGGTTGTAATGAGGAGGGGGGTTAGAACAACGTTTGGGTGACTGGAAAAATATAAACTGTCCATAACATAAACTTATACCGATAGGTTTCCATTTAATTGTTATGTCCATCAAAGTTAGCAATTCTAATCTAACCTTGCATTGCACACACAGTTACATACTTTTCCCTTCCCAGGGTATGAAATATTAATGATGCCATATCAACCCCCCAATACTTCCAAACCTATTAGCCACTTAATACTTCTAAATATGAAGCGGGATTCTGTAATACTTTTAAAAGAGAAATAGGTAGACTCTATCATTTACGATCTTAACTGAGGTAGACCTCGTCATTTAAGACCTATTTTCAAGGTGGTTTCCTAACAACGTTGTCAATGGTCAGTGGGTCCTAGCTACAAGACATCTAATCATTATTTAAGGCTTCTGACATTTAATGTCCAACTATTACCGCATTTATCGTCGACAAAATTATAGTCATGTGATAAACAATACCCAAGCCACTTAATACCTTTTTATTAGAAAATAGGCAAACTCTAGTCATTTAAGACCTTAACTAAGGAAGATCCCATCATTTAAGACCTATCCCCAAGGCGTGATCCTAAATGGTACTATTATTATTTTGACTTTAGCCACGTAGGAGACTGTATCCAAGCCACTTAATAATTCCCAGTGGAAAATAAGTAGACCTCGTCATTTAAGACCTAATTCCAGAAACGTGTTCCTTAACGGTACTATCAAGCTGTCATTGCTTGGAAATCACATTGGGCTACTTAATACTTCTTTTATAGGAAAGAGGAGGACTTTAAAGTCACTTAAGACCCCAAACCTAAAGTGAACCCTTCTCGAGATATCCACTCTCTCTTTAATAATAAATATGGCATCTCATTAGGTTACTTCTTTCGATAAGGAGGCGGACCCTTCGGCTACTTAAGACCTCAACATTGAAGTAAACCCTATTTAGAGACATCCTTATTTATTTATTTGGAATCTCACGAGGTTACTTAATACTTCCATTTAAGAGAGAGGTGGACCCTTCAGCCACTTAAGATCTCAAACCAGAAGCGAACCCCTATGGAGATATCCCTCGCCACTCTTAATTCAAAATTTGGACCATGTAATACTTTCCAATTAAGAAAGCATGCCCAATCTCTCACGTCGTCATGGGTCGTTGGATTAGTGATATGTCACATCAGTAGTAAGTACACCCGACTGCCGGTAGCCTCAAAGTGAAGGCAGTCTTCCGTCGAGTGACTCTATTGACCTCGCATCACTAACCCACTAAATCCAATTAACCATCCTAAGTCTTTATTTTATTAGCTTAGGTAGACATTGGACATAGCTTATTAATTCCCTTTTTTATTTAAGGTAATAAGATTTAACTTAAATATTTATCTACCCATAAATCCCGTTTAATTGCTCATAAATCTCAGTTTGTCCATAAAATCTTAACGGACATTTCCTAAGACATTTATGTATGATTACTAATTTCAAATTAGTAACATTTTATATCATTCCATTTTTATCAGTCATATTAATCCATTTACCCTATTCATTTGTTGCAACCTCCATATTTATTGCCATTTATTGGAGTTACAGCCTTTTAAATTCTTTTCTTATTAGTTAATTATCCTAAATGTGAATATTACACGCAAGCGTTGTTATTAGCTTTTTATTTAATTATTGTAAGCGTAGTAATTACAAACAAATATTTGCTTTTATTAAATATGTTTTAGTCATTTACCTTTATTACAATATACTTTTCCATGTTAAACTAGTGGAATCATATCTAAAAAGATTATCCATTATAATTTTCACAAATTAGTTCAAAACAAAATATTTAACTTTGAAATATAAAAGATTACATCGTTTGAAATTACAAGGAATAATCATTTCTTTTTATTACGGAAATAGACGATGTAAATAAAATGAATTTGTACTTTACACATCTCTTTCTCTTTCGATTTACATTTATTCCTTATTAGATCAAATGTTGTATCTTTCTAAAAGGGAAAGAAATCAAACTAATTTACAAATATTAAACGGATCTAAATTCCAAATAAAGAAAAGTTTATATTCTAACAGGATTAGGATAATGATCCAAATTTATAACATTCTTATACAACCTATTTCAGATCTAGAACAAATTTCATTTAAATTAATATTCTAAATTCATACTTTTTAGACTGATTTCCAGATCATGTTGTATACAATGCTAAATCAATTTATAAACAAGAATATGTAGGCGCTATTTATCATATTCAGATCGTATTCAATTCGTTGCCTACAACTCATATACAATTATCCAATTAGGCATAAAAATCAAATAAACACAAACTTGATAATTTTCAAATTATTACAATCTATAAAAATTCCCACTCACCTTTTAAAAGCAATCCAAATCTCTAGATCTGAAGTAGAACCTTTGATTCATCTCCAAATCCTTTTTAATCCAAGAGATATGTATAAATGGGTATATACATATATTAGAATTATATATCTAAGAAGTGATTTGAAATTGGAAGAGAAAATAGATAAAAATATATAAATATATAAATTACCTCAAATACGCATATGGTTGATTCCCTTCTCTTCTCCTTTTTATTAAATTTCTACTCTTCTTGATTTGTATGAATATAGATACAAATATCTTATCTTTTATAATTTAGAAAGAAAGTGAAGAGGAAGAAATGGCAGAGCTTTGCTACTGCCTCCATAAAAATATGATTAGAGGCTAGGACTGAATTTATAGGCACTAGAATCAACAAGAACCATTAGATCAAAATATATTTAATCTGGGCCATTGTGGCCTAGGTTTACTGGAGCCGCCAGGTCGCTACCAGTCGATCATCCTTGGTTAACCATTCGACCGCAAGGGGTCGACTGTCCCTAACAATGGGTCAGCTTGTGGGCCCGAGTAATTAATATAAAAACGTTAATTATTTCTTATTTAATTATTTTCGTTCCGAATTCGTTTTTCGTCCGTAACTTCATCGTTTGAACTCTGATCGCAAAACTCCAAATATGAAAATTGCTCCGAATTTCACCACGAACGCAATGGTGCAAGTTTCGTGATCAAATTCCATCTCTTGTACAAATTATATTTTGGAGCCTAATTAATAACTAACTGACTAAATAACTAATGTTAGATTACGGGTTGTTACATTCTTCCCTCCTTAAAAAGAATTTCGTCCCCAGAATTTCACCAATGACTAAGTCAAGGTTTTGGCTCCTAATTATCTTAAACTACACAATCAATGAGCGTACAACCAATTTTTGTAACCAAACGTGCATAAGTGCATAGTGTATTACTGTATCACTACACCAAAAATATGTATGCAAAATGATTCTAAATCGAATCGTCTTATATGAATGCATTTCTTTGAAAAACATTTTAAAAAAATATGATGCAAACAACTTACATATATACTGGCAGTTCTACATGTATGCAGCTTTCTGAAAAATCTTTTCAACCAAAACCCCCATATTCCTACAAAGAGAAGTATGAAACAACAAATTTTGCATCCACTTCGTATCATCCAATAATCTAATGCTTTGAAATATCGCTGCCTAAACATTACTCCTATGCCGAAAAAAGGAATTTAGACGGAGAATTTAACATTCTCACCACACTATAATCTTCGTATTCCCATAGTACAATGGAAATTTCTTCGCTGCCCCAGATTTACTCCAAATTTTCCACGTACAAAATGCATAAGGAGGATTATTTTTAAGCTCTAAAATGGAATTAAGTCTAAAAATAGACTTGCATGCATCGTCAACAAGGTATGAAAATAGAAATTTCGGTTGAAACAGTTTTTCCCTTATTATCGCTTACATTTATTATATCGTCGACCCTAATGCACCGTTAAATCACAAATTCTAACTCTATTCTCCTTCCCTACGCCTAACATGTGGCCTTCAAAATCAAAGTTTTCACAAAAATCTTTCTCACTTTTCAAATTTGTACATCATTTGGAAAATAAAATCCTAAAATATATAGATGCATATTTTCCTTTGAAACAATTTGAATAAAACTCTAAAAATAATTTAAGAGTCAAAAATAACTAAAACACAAAACCTTTTATTTTTAAGGGGAACTTTTCAAATTAAAGGGAAAAAAATTTCAAAATATTTTCCTTCTCAAAAATTTTGATAAATCGAGCCACACTTTCAGCATAGTCGGATGTTGGTTATGTGCTAGGCGCATAAACCAAATTCCAAAATTCTACAACTAACCTTTACCTAAAAATTTAACATTTTATTTAAAAATGCCAACATGTCTATTATACATGAATTCTAGCTTTAAGGAACATAAGCAATGACCCATGCTATCAAAACAACTTTGTCACATCCTTTGCTAAAATTTCCAACTATTCTAAATTTCCAGTCTTACATTGCATTTACTGTTAGTTAAGTGTCTTTATGAGATTCACATATTTATATTGTTTCTCTACTATGCATACATATATGAGCGGTTCACATATCTAGAAACAATAACATAAAAAATGAATAGAAAATATAATATCATGCGTGCATTTTTATAAGAGACAACTAACAGTTTTACAACCCAATAACCCAAAAGATAAGCAAAATGCTGGAAACATAATGATACAACAATCCTAAATAAAACACCACATAAGAACTGTGAGAAGGTTTCGCTCCACGGCTGGAGCTCAAGCCATTTCCTGGAATGTGGAATGGTCGTAGCATGGCGGCTATACACCCAATCTCATGCCCTTGGCGCTGCTGCTCGGTCCTAATCTCTCGGAGCTCTGCCTGAACCTACCGGATAGCAACAAGCTTAAGACTGATGTATCCATGGCGCCCTACGCTATCCCCTACTGCTAGTGCTGCAGCTTTGGTGGTGATACAGGTGTTGCGGAAAGCGGTAAAGGAATATTCATCCTCTTAATGGTGGTCTGGTCGATGGTGGGAGGGACCTTCTTCACTACTGGCTCTCAACTCAAATTTACCTCATAATGCCTAAACAATCGAGTAAGCAAATGACAATATGGAAAATGAGTCCTCGGGGTACCAACTCCCTGATCGACCATGTGGAGCATTAAGACACGAGCCCAATTGACGATTACGCTGCCAATTATAACATAGGCAGCTTTCCGCACTAGGATGTAAATCTGGTCAAGACTCCTCATCTTCAGAATGATGTTGTATTGAATGATGTGCACGACGAGACGGGCCACTGGTCGCCAAATGTCGGTCCTCCAATCGTCGATAGTTCCAGGAACGATCCGTTGAAGAATCTCAGGGTTAGTCATCTTAATGTAATCCAAATCTACGCCTACTTCCAGCAAGATCATCATCTGACATCTCAATCTGAACTCCCTTCACCTCGGACTCAATGTAGTTGTTGCCATCATCGAAATTCTGCGCCATCTGTGTTTCGAAATGACGGACGCAGCTCGAGAAATATTTGGGCTTATAAGTCCCGAAGCGGAGGATCGGTGCAAGTCCTGCCGCGACAAAAAGCTCTTCAAGCCCGAGAGTGGCGAAATCTCCAAACTTCACTGGTCATCTATAAAGGAAATCAAAGTCCACCGTTTCAAGATAGGTGGCGATCTTCCGCTCGCTCTAGTTGAACCAAGTAGCTTCTTACGGAGTGAGGCCGGGATGACGAGAGGAAGAGTAGCCGGTAAGTTGCGGTGCCATGGGCTGAGAAGCGGTTGGAAAAAGGGAGAAAATGGTTTAGATCCAGAGTAGTGGTAGGGTAAGATCTGACGCGCAAGGATTTTCAGAGGAAGAGGGAGGTGGAACTGGGTTTGGCTTAAAAAATTAAAGAGGAGGAAGAGAGTGACGGAGGTGTGGTGGATGAAGGTTTGGACGCGACTTATAGTCGCGTTCCGGTTTTGGGTTCGACTCGAATCCACCAAGCGGTCAATCGCTTGGTCGATGGCTAGCCTAGATTTGGGCACGGCCTGAACCCGGACCCAATAGGGCCGGTTAAATTAATTAATATTCTTATAACCGTTTCGCACACCATTTTCAGCTTAGCCTATCTAGAAAATTTTCTATCTTTTGAACGAATGTATCCACCTTATCCTGTGGACCTTTCCTTGGCAAGATTGCGATAGCCTCAGCAAAACTGTTACGACCAACAACATTTTCAAAAACCTAAAAATATTCCTGCTGCTATTTCATGCCTACTTCGCACGAAAATATTTCTTCCATCGGCTGATGGGTTTAACAACACTTCAAACTACATACCCCAAATAAAATTGAACGTCATTCCTATTTTGTCTGTACCTTAAAGAGAGAAAATATAAAAACCCTCAATTTTTTAAACTTAAAAGTCAAACTTATGTATTTAAATATTTCAGGGTTTCCAAATACCTTTTAAAAATACAGAGTTCCCAAATTGGAAAATTATTTTCTTGCTAAAATTCAATATCATGCCTTTACTAATATATATGTTAGCACCAAAATTGGTCACTAACCTCGTTGAGAAAGTTTGTGTAGAGAGATAAATGAAGAAAGTAAATTTAAACAGAGAACAATATGCTAAATTGAATGCAAAGACGAGAACAACGAATTTATAGTGGTTCGGCGTAACTACCTACGTCCACTTTGAAGTTAATCTTTTATTGCTTTACTTGATAACTGATTACAGATACAATCCGTACACCGACTACTCGAATACAGTTGCTAAGTAAAAATAGCGAGTCTTGAAAGCGGCAGAGTCTCCCCTCGTCTTCTCGAAAAAAGGTCCTTTTCACTGTGCCCCTGCCTCTCTATTTATAGAGAAAGATAGGTTGGACTTCCCTGGTGCGCCTGGCAGCTAAATACCTTGGCCCAGAAAGAGTGAGCTCTGTGTGCCGAACCATTGATGCCGAACGAAGTGGTGCCGAACGATGTCTTTATGCCGAACGAAGTGATGTGCTGAGTGGAGAGTGCAGGCCGAGCAATGGTCGAAGCCGGTCAAGATTGGATGGATGCTGAACACCTTTGGATGTCGAACATCTCTAGATGTCGAACAACTCTGAATGTCGAACGCCTCTGGATGCCGAACGATCTCGAATGCCGATTGAGATTTATGCTGAGCAGTATGGAGCGCCGAATGAGGCATGGGTGATGAGCAGCAAGGAGTGCCGAATGACTCTGCTATGCCGAACGATCCATGGATGCCGAACGCTCTAGCGTAGTCGAACACTCTCGAATGGTGAACGACCCTTGTATGCCGAACGCTCTCGAATGCCAAACGACCCATGTATGCTGAACACTCTCGAATGCCGAATGTTCCTGAATACCGAACGCTCTTTGACTGCCGAACGCTCTCGAATGCCGAACAGGGCCTAATGCCGAACACTCTCGAATGTCGAACGGTCCAAGGATGTCGAACGTCACTTATTGCCGGACGATATACAATACCGAACGACCCTTAATGCCGAACGGTATGCAAGTGCTGAGTGCCTAGTTGCCTGGTCAAACATTCAGGTAACACTTGCCCCCCAAAGTGCATCATGTGGTTAAATGTGATGTGCTTTGAGTCATGAATCCATCGTGCCTTGCTTCAAGCGGTGGATTAGTCTTCACGATGGTATCTTCTCTCAAATTCCAGGTGAGGCGATGTGTGCCAAACGATATGCAAATACCGAACAGAATAGCCGAAGCCGAGCGCCTTGGATGCCGAATGACATAGCTGATGCCGAACAATGTCGTTTTGACCGGTTCTACCGGTTATTGCCTCTTCGACTTCCCCTCCTTTCCTATAAAAGTCGGCATTCTTCTTCTTCTTCTCTTTTTCACTTTTTACCTCCGCGACTCTCCAAGACTACATAACTTACTTCCCTTAAGTTTTATTCGCCTCTCCCGATCTTTCCTTCCTACTTCGAATCCAACAAGCCCTTTCCAAATTAAGCTCGAACAATCTTTCAATCTTAAGTCCACAGACCCCCAAGCTCCTACTGTTTTCTTCGGTAAGAACTTTTCGATCGTTTTCTCGAATTAGGAAGCATAACACAATACTCGAACTCGTAAATTCTCCATAGATTAAAGGAAGTAAGAGGCGCGTGGGTGATGAACTGTTGTGGCTCGGCACGATCTTTAAAGCCGCGTGAGTATAAGGGTGAACGGAATTGGAGGTAAGGCCTAGTGATGTGGATCAACATGACCGTGGTTTGACACAGCTTGCCGAAAGACTTGGTCATGCCGGTCGGGAGAGATGGAGGAAAAGAGGAGATGTGATGTTAAGGGCAGAAGGCCGAGCGAATCGGCTCAGCATGATTTGCCGCATGCACTTGTATTCAAGCCGAACAGAAGGGAGGTCGAACAGAATTTTGGTCGGACAGAATTTTGGCCGAACAGAATTTTGGCCGAACAGAACGAAGGCCGAACAAAATTTAATCCGAATAGAATTTAAGCCGAACATAATGAAGGCCAAACAGAACTTTGGCCGAACAGAATTTAAGCCGAACAGAATTTAAGCCAAACATAACGAAGGCCGAACAGAACTTTGGCCGAATAGAATGAAAGCCGAACAGAATTTAAGCTGAACAGAATTTTGGCCAAACTCCTATTCACCTTGCCTAATCACATAACAAACACAAGGATAAGGACCTAAGCATACTAGCATATCGAACTAATCTGGACTGATAACTTCCTAGTTTCAATAATCACAAGCCTGAACTTAAACCGATAAAAACAGATAAAAGCTTTTAACACGCAGTGCCAATGTCCAAGTTCAAAATTGAAAACATTGCAATGCTGGCTTTCAGAGACGGTCAGCGATGACGGTCTTCGAAGATGACAGTTCAAAGCTTAACTTTATACCATCAATTATGTGACTTTTAATTTCTCAGCGTTTACACCTGAATGATCGCACTAGTTCACACACTACACGGGGGGATAATCGTATTGTTAAGTCTAATCGTCGATTATTTTTCAAGTATAGTTCGAACAGGTACTTTGCTAAATTCAATCTTAACAGCGATGTCAAGGAAATCTAGCTCCGCCACGATTTCAGACAGGCCTGGGCCGTCCTCCCGACGAGAAGTCGCAGATACTTCAAACCCGTCAACTTCCCCTGCACATGACTTAGCTCCCGATGCTCTAGAGGCAACAATTCTTTTGGACAACCCTGTCGATTCACATGCTTCGAAGATCAATGAAAGTACACTCTGTTGGATATGCTCTGTCCACGGAATCCCCTTTGATGACTTGCTAGTTCCATCGGGGCATGATCGTCCACACTTGCCCCTAGTCGGATACACAGCCTATAATGAATTCATGTGCTGGGTTGGCAGTGTGCCACCGTTCAACTCGTTTCTTCGGGATGTGCTGCAATATATTGACATTGCCCCATCGCAACTGCACCCGAACGGCCATGCATTCCTCTATGGTACTTGCATCCTCTTCATGAATGTCTTCTCTAAGCTTCCAACTTTGGGCGATATCAGATACATATATTGCATCAAGAAGCGGAAGGATAGCCCATCATTCATGTTTCTCGAGCCGCATAACAAATGTCAAATCTTAACTGGGGCGTGGACCAAGTTCGCCTTGTATAAACAGGAATGGTTTTATGTGCGCTGTCCTCCCGGCTTTGCGAGTAGCTGGGTTGAAGGAAGTAAGCCTTTTTCTTGGACTGTTACTCATGTTTAGTCGAAGCCGTACCTTTTCTAAATTTTACCCATCTTTTTAGGTATCAGCACACGTCCTGACGGCCGCGGATATTCTGATGTCGTCGAAGCCATTCGAGCCCTTCCTACCGAAGAACGGGACATTAGAACTCTCATTTCGAATGAGTCACTTACAAGGCTTGGACTGTTGGCAAAAAGGCCGTCGGATAAGCCTTCCTCAAGGCGTCACCATTCCCAGGCCTGCCTCTGGTAAAGGGAAAAGACAAGTTGAGTCTTCAGCATGCAATGCTCTTGATGCACTAGAAGAGGGGGAAATTAAGGAGACTGAGACGCCCGAGGTACAGGGCGAGAATATTAGTCCATCTCGGGGACCGACAGTTGAAGTTCATGACATAGAAACGTCATCTTCCCGTTCGAAAAGAGAGAAGAAGCTGACGTGCAAGCTGAAGAAGAAAACTGTGGGCGGAACTTCTAAAGTTACCCTTATTCCAAGGGAAAAAGAAACTTCCTCGGAGCACTTAGAAAGTTCTCTGAAGGGCCTGTCGAACCTTACCATTCCCGACGATTTACTCAACTACGGTTTCGACGATCCAGAGGCCCTCAAGCTTCATTCGCCCGCTAGAGGCAGTACGGGAGTTCAAGCCCGAGTCCAGGGAGATAAAACTCCAATTAGTAAAGAAACTGGTCCGTCGGTGGGAAACACTAGGACACACACGGACACGTGCACTTCACCCTGCACTTCAATCTTAGCCGTCACCCTGATCTTTTCTAACCTGTCGTTATTCTCATTTTATGCAGGTGACATGGGACACTCCCACGGATTTGATCATCTCCACAGCTCATCCATCTTTCATCATTCTGGCTGGGACTCGGGCACCGGCAAGCACTGGGACAGGGACGACTACGGAGATCGAGACAAATGTCCCCGAGAGTCGACTTATCGAAAGAAATCACATTCCTGGTCTACATACTCTCGAGATCTTCCTCTTCAAACAGAACCAGATAGAGAAAAATCTTCGCAGAAGGGGTCCCAACTCGATGTTTCTCGAGATCAACATTCCGGTTCGTCAAGCACACAATAGTCTCGGGAGCATCGTAAGAGAACAGAACTTTCAAAACCTCCTCCCTCTGTTCCTGCGGCAGACCTAACGATATCGGAGAAGCTGGCCGAGCTTAAAGCTAAATTCCCCAAAATCTGCTTTGACGGCCTGAAGTTCCTCCCAGCTATTCATCACATTCCGGGGCATGTCAAGCAGAGTGCCATCGCTTGCAACAACGACGTCTATGTTCAACATGACGTGTTTGTTCATTTAGTCGAAAAAGTCTCGTAAATATCCATTGAGCGTCAACAAGAGATCGACCGCTTGAAGCTCGAAGCTATCTTTGATAAAGACATCATCAAAAATCAGGACGAAGAGCTCGCTTCGTACAAGTCCAAACTTGAAGCTGCAGAACAGAGTGCTATGGAGGCTGCGGAGGCCGTCGCTCGTCTAGAGACGACTCATAAGAAGGAACTTGACGTTGCGGTCTAACACAGTGGGGCCCTAGCTTTAGAAAAAGATTCTATTAAAAAGAAAGGGATGCACTCGCCCTGCGGGTTAAAAAGTTGAAGGAGCTACTCTCTAGGGAGAGGGAAGAGAAGATAGCGGCTCAAGAGGAGTCTCAACGGTACTGTAACGAGATTGTCGATACACGTCTCTTGAAGGTAAAGCTCGACGATGAGCATTCTAAGGTTGGGAGATGAAGCCCGCGAGTAGGGCAAGAGAATAGCTTCCGCGGAGATCGACTCCCGCCTTGAAGCGGCTGTAGAGGCCGGCATAGAAGAGATCAAGTGTATGTTCGACCCACTGATAGCCGAATACAATGCCCGTGTCCTCATGCACCAAGACTTGACTTTCTTAGGCAAGGGCTACCTTGAATCTTTGGCCGAGGCTTGGGAGACTTTAATAAGGATTAGAAAGGTGGAGTCGGGCATCGAGGAGGTCGACGAGGATGCTTTAGTGAAAGAGTTTCTCAGGGGGAATGAGCCATCGGACTTGTCTGCAGCTATGGCTCCCTTTAGCAAAGGCTCTCCTCCATCTAAGGAGAAACATGACATAGCTGGCTCATCTGGAACTGGGCCTTCAGCTCCTCCCCCTACTCAATCGGTCAACCGGCCAGTACTTGATCCATTCGAACAACACGCCGGCTATGATCCAGAAGACCCCGGTCTCGGCATCCACGTGTTATCTCCCATTTTAGAGGGCGAGACTCCTCGGATGGCCGAAAGTCAGCAAGAAACCGGTACATAACCCTTTTTCTTAAAGTTCGACGAACCGTTGCCGTCGGCGTGAGGTTATTGTATTCTAACGTTCGTCCTTTGTGTTTTTACGCAGGCCACCTCGACCCTGAACCGACTCCGAGGAGCGATGACGCCAAGGAGGAGATGGGGAAAGCGAGCGACGCTACTCACACGGGAGTAACCCCCGGTCCTGATGCTCAAGTGACGGGGCGCTAGATGATGATAAGTCTGAAACTTCATCCCCCGTTGAAGGGAGTTATGAAATTGAAATCACGGGCGCCTCAGAACACACTTCGAAGGTGTATGAAGGAGCGACTCGTGGAAAAGAAGAGGAGGAAAGTTGAGATCAAGGTCGAGTCTCAAGTAATAGAACTTAACGACTCGCTGAACAGGCCTCTGAAAGTCATTCTTCCCGGCAAATCCAAACCACTGGATGTTCCTCCTCCCACTCCTGACTCCGCTTCTTTGGCAAGCAAAAAGTCCAAGAGAAAGCATGAGGGAGAGGAGTTATCCGAGAAAGCAAAAGAGGACAAAAAACTAAAGAAGTCGAAGAAGTAGCCACTATACTCGTTCAGCGAAGTTTAGCTTAGGTCATGTAGCTACTTTTTACTTATTTATTTTTGTAGTCAACGTAAATAGACCTTTGACTCTGAGTTTCGGAGGAGTGGTTGTGTAACCCCATTTTGGATTAGTGAATAAAGTTTAGTTTCTTTGTCTTTCAAATGATTTCTGCTTTTTATCTTTTTGTATACTTGCGGATGAAACTCAAGTTCTCGTGACTTACATAAATTCCCAATCCATATTCACATTACTCGGATATTCTTGGGAATTAGACATTTCTTGTTTCACATTTTTGGAACTTAGAACATTTTTTAATCCGCGTTATGAGGACTTAGAGTAATCCGGTGCGCATTCAGGGGACTCGTAGTTTCAAGTCGTTTATACTCTAGTCCGCGCTCCTGGGACTTAGAGTACTCTGGTCCGCATTTAGGGGACTCGGAGATTCAAGTCGTTTATACTCTAGTCCGCGCTCCGGGGACTTAGAGCACTCCGGTCCACACTTAGGGGACTCGGATATCCAAGTCGTTTATACTCTAGTCCGCGCTCCGAGGACTTAGAGTACTCCGGTCCGCATTCTGGGGACTCGGAGATTCAAGTCGTTTAGTCTGCGCTCCAGGGACTTAGAGTACTTCGGTTCGCACTCAGGGGACTCAGAGATTCAAGTCGTTTATACTCTAGTCCGCACTCCGGGGACTTAGAGTACTCCGGTCCGCACTCAGGGGACTCGGAGATTCAAGTCGTTCATACTCTAGTCCGCGCTCCGGGGACTTAGAGTACTCCGGTCCGCACTCAGGGGACTCGGAGATTCAAGTCATTTATACTCTAGTCCGCGCTCCGGGGACTTAGAGTACTCCGGTCCGTAATCTGGGGACTCGGAGATTCGAGTCGTTTATACTCAAGTCCGCGCTCCGTGGACTTAGAGTACTCCGGTCCGCACTTAGGGGACTCAGAGATTCAAGTCGTTTATACTCTAGTCCGCGCTCCGGGGACTTAGAGTACTCCGGTCTGCACTCAGGGGACTCGGAGATTCAAGTCGTTTATACTCTAGTCCGCGCTCCGGGGACTTAGAGTACTCCGGTCCGCATTCTGGGGACTCGAAGATTCGAGTCGTTTATGCGAGTTCATACGTCAGGTAGAATAATGCAACTTCAGTTGTTTGTCACCGGACTATAAGGTTCAGAAACATCAATAATTCACAGAAAGGATGGCTTCAAGCCTTTATTAATGAAAACAAACTATATCTTCCGATTACATGCTAAAAAGGAAACTAAGAATCAATGGAATATAAACATACGGGAAACAATTGCACCTAAAACAGAAAAGAAACAGGCTAAATATAATAACGTCGCAAATGTTCACTGTTCCACGCTCGGGGGAGTGTTACGCCATCAACGGTCGCTAGCTTGAAAGTTCCCTCTCCAAGCTTCCGTTCAATGACATACGGACCTCCCAGTTGGGATTCATACGTGATGGTACCGGGAAAACTCGTTTCAAAACGAGATCACCCACATCAAAGATTCTTGGGCGGACTTTGTCGTCGTAATATCGCTTGACTCAGTGCCTATATGCTGCCGCCCTTAATTCAGCTTCTTCACGTTTTTCATCGATGCAGTCCAGTGATTCCAACAAGAGATCCTGATTCGTCTTAGGATCATAATATGTCACTCGATGCGATGGAACTTCAAGTTCCACGGGTATAACAGCTTCCGAGCCGTATGCCAATGCGAATGGAGTGTGGCCAGTCGTGGACTTGTGGGTAGTTCTATAAGCCCATAGCATTGTTGGGAGTTCATCTACCCACTTGCCTCCAGCCTTTTCCAAACGCTTCTTCAATATGGACTTGATTATTTTGTTCACGGCCTCGACTTGTCCGTTAGCCTTCGGATGAGCAACGGCGGCGAACTTTTTCTCAATGTCGTACTTTAAACGGAAATCTTTGAATTCTCTACTTTCAAACTGAGTTCCATTGTCCGTAATGATGGTTCGCGGGAGGCCAAAACGGCATATAATGTTTCCTACAATGAAATTAATGACCTTCTTGGAGGTGATTGTGGCTAGAGGCTCTGCCTCGGCCCATTTCGTGAAGTAGTCGACCGCAACTATGGCGTATTTTGCACCACCTTTGGATATAGGCAAGGAACCGATTATGTCGATTCCCCAGATTGCAAACGGCCATGGACTAACCATTTGCGTAAGTTCCATCGGTGGTGCTCTCGGGATTTTTGCGTATCTTTGACACTTGTCACACTTTCTTACATAGTCTGCAGCATCCCGATTCACAGTCAGCCAATAGTATCCGTAGCAGAGGATCTTTTTTGCTAGAGTCTGCCCCCCAGTATGGTTGCCACATTCTCCTTCGTGAACCTCCTCCAAGACCCGCTTTGTCTCATCACAGGCAATGCACCGTAGTAAAGGGACCGAGAATCCTCTCCGATACATTACTCCTCCCTGCATCACATATCACATGGCTTTACGAATGACCTGTCGTCTTTCGCTTCTTCTTTCGACCAAAGTCCCGTTTAGCAGGTATTGTTTGATTGGGGTCATCCACGACTCCTCCTCGATTTCCGTTTCCAACGCAAAATCGACTTCCATCACATCTATGCTTGGAGCGTGTAAGGTTTCGACGGGAACTAATCCCAATTGCTGCGCATCGCCAGTGCTTGCGAATTTGGCCAACGAGTCGGCTTCCTTGTTCTGTTCACGCGAGACATGCGAAATGTCATAATGTTCGAAGTTCGCCAATAGTTCCTGAACCAGAGCAAGGTATGGAGCAAGCTTTTGTCCCCTTTCTTGGTAGTCTCCTCGCACTTGGTACACCACCAGCTGGGAGTCCCAAAAGATTTCAACTGATTTTACCCTGAGTTCTCCAACGAGCTTTAAGCCAGCAGTCAATGCTTCATATTCTGCTTCATTATTCGTAGCCGGGAAATTGAGCTTCAAAGCATAACAAATTGATCAGTTTTCTAGAGTCACAAGGACTACACCAGCCCCGGAGCAACGGTTGTTTGACGCCCCATCGGTGTACAATTTCCACTGAATGGGAGGAATGACACTTTGACCATCTGGTTCGTCTGGTACAGTAAACTCAGCGATGAAATCTGCTAATGCTTGCCCTTGTATGGCTCTTTGCAGCAGGTAGGTAATATCGAACTGACTCAATTCGATATTCCATTTTAACATCCTTCCAGAAGTTTTTGGTCGTTGGAGTACCTGTCGCAAGGGCTGATCGGTATAAATACTAACTGAGTGTGCTTGAAAGTATGGACGCAGCTTGCGTGATGCAATCACCAAGCAATAGGCCAATTTCTCAATTTTAGGATAATTCCTCTCTGCCCGCGTTAAACGTTTACTAACGTAATACACCGGCTTTTGAATTCGGTCCTCCTCGCGGACCAAAGCCGCACTTATAGCATGCGGGGATACGGCCAAGTATACGTACAGCATCTCGTGGTCTACTGGTTTCGACAGCACTGGAGGACTCTCCAAATGCCTCACCAGATCTCAGAACGCTTCCTTACAGTTGGATGTCCATTCGAAATTCCTCTTTCCTTTCTTTATTATATCGAAGAAGGGAATGCACTTGTCTGTGGCTCTGGATATAAATCGACTCAGCGCAGCTACCTTTCCATTCAAGCTTTGTACCTGTTTTATAGTTCTGGGCACTTGTACATCTCGAATAGCTTGAATCTATTCCGGGTTAGCTTCAATTCCCCTGGCATTAACAATGAATCCCAAAAACTTCCCCGACGCAACGCCGAAGGAACACTTCAGAGGGTTGATATTCATCCCATAATATCTGAGTATACCGAACATCTCTGCTAGGTCTCGAATGTGGTCGTTTGACTGTCGTGACTTCACGAGCATGTCATCCACATAGACTTCCATCGTTCTACCAATCTGATCTTTGAACATTCGATTCACCAAACGCTGATAGGTCGCTCCCGCGTTTTTCAATCCAAAAGGCGTTACTACATAGCAATATAGCCCAACGTCTGTAACGAAACTGGTGTGTTCCTGGTCCGGAATGTGCATCGAGATCTGATTGTATCCCGAGTACGCATCCATTAATGACAACAACTCATGTCCTGCAGTGGAGTCGACCAACTGATCAATCCTAGGTAATGGGTAACTGTCCTTGGGGCATGCTTTGTTCAAATCGGAATAATCTACATAAGTTCTCCATTTCCCGTTCGCCTTTTTCACCAGCACGGGGTTTGATACCCATTCAAGGTAGAGGGCGTCGCGGACGAACCAATTGGCTTTGAGTTTTTCCACCTCCTCTCTGAGAGCAGCGGACCTCTCTGGGTCCATTCCTCTCCTCTTTTGCTTAACTGGGACGTACTTCGGGTCTATGTTCAACATATGACTCGTAATAGCAAGAGAAATCCCACACATGTCGGAATGTGTCCAAGCGAAAACATCGAGATTCGCTCGGAGGAAATCACTGAGGTCTTCAGTCATTGAGGGGCTGAGTTGTGATCCAATCTTCAGTACTTGCGATGGATCATCTCGGCTGACTGAAATGTCAATCGTCAGTTCAGCCGGTGCTGCTTTTTCTTCCCTGGGTTCCTCATCGTCGTCTCTCGGATCTATGTCTCTGTAGATCCGAGAATTTTGCCCGAGCCAGGGCTCGGGCATTATTTGTCAATTGTCGGTATTCTGGATGCGGACGGGATTGTCTACAACATTTCCTTTCTCCCTCCGATAGGCCTCTCGGAGCTCAGCCACATAACATGCACGACCGGTCGCCTGGTCTCCATGAACAACACCTACTCCTTTGTCAGTCGGAAACTTTAAAGTCAAACACCATGGGACTAATGCTGTCCTAAACTCAGCCAGGGCCGGTCGGCCCAAAAACACACTGTACGGAGAATCCACATCCAAAACTACGAAAGGTAGGATTCGCACTCTCCTACGCTCACCTTGTCCCAGTTCAACTGGCAACTCAACATATCCCACTGCATCGGTCGCTGCGCCATTAAAGCCATGTATATGAGCTTTAGATGGCTTCAAATCCTTCGTCTCCATCTTCATCTGGTCATAAGCCTTCTTGAAGATGATATTGACAGAACTTCCACAATCAATCAAAATTATTTTCACATAAGCCGGCCCGATTGTCGCAGATATGACCATCGGGTCAATGGTAGGAGCCTCCACTTGGTCAGCATCTCTGCTCCTGAATACTATATCGTCTGTCATCATGCGCAGCTGTTTAGTAGGGGTCACGTCCTCTACGTTGGAACAACACTCGAAGTCTGCATGCCTCAGGGAATTAGCATACCGCTCCATATCTTGCCAGTTCTTATCCGCAGGGTGTGGTCCGCCGATGATCGTGTTTATGACTAGTCTACCCACGGTCCGAGCAGGCTCCTCGGGATGACGTGGAGCTGGTGCACGACCGGGATTGGACGTTCCGTGTCCACTTTCTTGCAGATTCTTCACAAACTCCTGTAACTATTTCTATCTAATCAACTTTTCTATAGCATCATGTAGGTGTCTGCACTCTTCAGTATTGTGCCCATAAGTTTCATGGAAGCGGCAGTACTTCCCAGTCCGCTTTTGCTCCTCGGTTGACTCCTTTGGACGCAGCTTTCTGTATTGAAAGGTATTGCAGGTTGATAGGTAAATGTTCTCAAGGGATGCATTCAATGAGGTGTACTTGCTGTAGGTTGGAATTCTCGACTTCCATTTCCCCGCTTCTCTCTTCTTCCCTTGATTTCTTCCTCCGGATTCCTTAGATTGCCCGGGCTTGTTCTGGACATTGACATGAACTTTCCCCGAGTTGTCTCCGGACTGCTTCACAGCAATGTTGCTTTTTACGGACTCCTGAACAGGCCCCGGTGCCTTATCTCACCTTACCCACCTGGTTTCCTCTCTTCTTATGAACTGATGTGCCTTTGAGTAAAAACGCTCTAGCGTAGTTGGAGGTTTCCCTGCCAGCCAATCTCCAAACTCTGAATCCGGAGCCACACCTCGCATCACAGCCATAAGAATTGCATGATCATTAGGATTACTGACTTCAGTAGCCGCAACATGGAATCTCTGTAAATACTCCTTCAACGACTCCCCGGGAGCTTGGATTACACTTGATAGTGACATCACGTCCTTGGGACGAGTAGTATATTCTGAATTGTTCTATAAATTTCTTTGCCAACTCCTCGAAACTAGATACGGACAACGGAGGATGCCGGGTGAACCACATGGTAGCGATCCCAGATAGGGTTATTGGAAAGCACCTGCACTTGGTTGCATCATTCGCTCTAGCTGAATCCATCATCCATTCGTACCTCATCACATGCTGCCTGGGATCAGTCTTTCCTTCATAAGCCGGGATAATTGGCATGCTGAACTTCCTGGGGTACTCCGCCTATAGAACAACGTCTGTGAATGGAGTATGACTTCTGGACACTCCCCAATCGTTGTTTGATAAGCCTTGATTCTCTTTCATCAACTGTCTGATCATAGCTGTCAAGTCTGGGGTTTGTATGGAAGGTGGAAGGTTGGAGTATGTCCTACGGGATTGATCAGGCTGATGCCTCCTCTGATGGCGATCTGCCAACCGTGCATCTTAAGGTTCGACATCATTGGCATCTTGGTGAGCCGGGCGTCCAGCCTCCACCTGCACTCCAGCTCCTAAGTTTCTAGTTCCTGCTTGGTCACGGTCTCCGAGGTGTAAATGGTCCCCAACTGTTCGGACAGCAGCACCTGCCTGCGTAGTTTCAGTCTTGCAGTGTCTACGCCTGGGAGGTTCATTAGAAGAAGTCGAGCTGTCAGATGAAGAATAAGGAGCTGGAATGCCCCCAACATTCTGATGTTGTTGTTGAGTGAGCTGTGCCATGAGGTTGGCGTTAGCTTGCATCTGCTCTCCGAGTTATCTCCTGCTTTCCCTGAGCTCTCTCATCAAGTTGTTGAACTCTATTCTGGTGACAACTTGCATTTGGTCCTGGGTGGTAGTCCCTGCACCTAGATTTGCTTGCTGATTTCTAGGCCCTGCTTGGTGTACGCTAGCAGTCTCATGGGCGTCCGCATTATGAGAGGCTGATCTAGTACGTGGTCTTCCCATTGTAGAGTTATTGGTAGGAACTCTGAGTAGAATCAACGGACGTCTAACGAATGACTCGGATCTTCTTCGGGGGATTTATTCAATCTAGTAGCTTCAAAGCAGATCCTTGAGGTCTGAGAATTCGATTCTCAGTGAAAGCACCAAAGTGTTAGCACCAAAATTGGTCACTAACCTCGTTGAGAAAGTTTGTGTAGAGAGATAAATGAAGAAAGTAAATTTAAACAGAGAACAATATGCTAAATTGAATGCAAAGACGAGAACAACGAATTTATAGTGGTTCGGCGTAACTACCTACGTCCACTTTGAAGTTAATCTTTTATTGCTTTACTTGATAACTGATTACAGATACAATCCGTACACCGACTACTCGAATACAGTTGCTAAGTAAAAATAGCGAGTCTTGAAAGCGGCAGAGTCACCCCTCGTCTTCTCGAAAAAAGGTCCTTTTCACTGTGCCCCTGCCTCTCTATTTATAGAGAAAGATAGGTTGGACTTCCCTGGTGCGCCTGGCAGCTAAATACCTTGGCCCAGAAAGAGTGAGCTCTGTGTGCCGAACCATTGATGCCGAACGAAGTGGTGCCGAACGAAGTGATGTACTGAGTGGAGAGTGCAGGCCGAGCAATGGTCGAAGCCGGTCGAGATTGGATGGATGCTGAACACCTTCGGATGACGAAGATCTCTAGATGTCGAACAACTCTGAATGCCGAATGCCTCTGGATGCCGAACGATCTCGAATGCCGATTGAGATTTATGCCGAGCAGTATGGAGCGCCGAATGAGGCGTGGGTGACGAGCAACAAAGAGTGTCGAATGACTCTGCTATGCCGAACGATCCATGGATGTCGAACGCTCTAGCGTAGTCGAACACTCTCGAATGCCGAACGACCCTTGTATGCCGAACGCTCTCGAATGCCGAACGACCCATGTATGCCGAACACTCTCGAATGCCGAATATTCCTGAATACCGAACGCTCTTTGAGTGCCGAACGCTCTCGAATGCCGAACAGGGCCTGATGCCGAACACTCTCGAATGCTGAACGGTCCAAGGATGCCGAACGTCACTTAATGCCCCACGATATACAATACCGAACGACCCTTAATGCCGAATGGTATGCAAGTGCCGAGTGCCTAGTTGCCTGGTCAAACCTTCAGGTAATAATATACATATAAATATTTAAGGATTTAAAGAATTAATCTGTTATAAACTAAAAATCTCTTAACATGACCAATCTAGTGGTATACATGTTTCTTTGAAAATTAAAATTCCAAAACTTCCTCAAATAAAATTTCCAAAATAAATCTTTGGGAAAAGAAATCCTTTGAAAGCCCCTTTTCCAAAATTCTAAGGCATTTCGAAAATATATGTTATAAAAATTCTCTCACAGGTTTTAGACTAAGGAATTGACATTAACCATTCAAATAAAAATCTAGTTTGCCATCAAAGAGGTGATCAATGAATGCTCCCTAGCAAAGACTTGCTTCTGGACAATTTCAACATACAAAATCTAACTTCCCATTCATTTGGAATAATTGTGTGTCTCCGACTAGAACTCAAAGTCCAAAATCACAAGGTAGCTAGAATCTCAACCATCAAGTCGAACACCTCCAGTCTCCGAGATTCAGCCATATGCCATACTCATGCTCTTCATCACCAGCGCTTTACATGTCGCTAGCACTCCATGGGGTACTTCGAAGTCGGCGTGAAAACCTTAGCTCTAAGACATTTCCAACTCATACTTGCTTTTCCAGTTCCTTCGGAGTGGAACAACAAACTACGTCTATAGTCAGAACTCTTAGAATCTAGCGTAAAAACATAATATTACTACATAGGAATGTACAAATACGTTCTCACAATTACCTTAATCTCTCTGATCTACTAACCAAGAGCACTGATACCTTGCATCTTAATGGACCCAAATTTCGACAAAAATCAAAACCAAAGTCCTCAAAACACAGATCGTTGGATTTGGTACCTTCAAATAAGCATGAGCATTATCAGAGAGATTGATAAAAATCTAAACTCACAGCAGAAACAATGATAGGATAAGAATAGTGACTATGAATACTACCTTAGAACTAAGGGTATTCCTTGGATAACAGATTTTCACATCAGCATCGAGCATGAGAGAAAGAAGACTCTCCAACAACAAGCACATCCAGCTCTAATGACATGTTCCTCTAAATCTATCATGTGAGTTGTAATGAGGAAGGGGTCAGAACGGCATTCTGGTGACCGGAAAAATATAAACTGTCCATAACATAAACTTATACCGATATGTTTCTGTTTAATTGTTATGTCCATCAAAGTTAGCAATTCTAATCTAACCTTGCATTGCATGCACGATTACATACTTATCTCTTCCCAAGGTATAAAATATTAATAAAGCCATATCAACCACCAAATACTTCCAAACCTATTAGCCACTTAATACTTCTAAATATGAAGCAGGCTTCTGTAGTGCTTTTAAAAGAGAAATAGGTAGACTATGTCATTTACGACCTTAATTGAGGTAGACCCTGTCATTTAAGACCTATTCCCAAGGTGGTTTCCTAACAATGTTGTCAATGGTTAGTGGGTCCTAGCTACAAGACCTCTAACCGCTATTTTAGACTTCTGACATTTAATGTCTAACTATTACCGCATTTATCGCTGATAAAATTGTAGTCATGTAATAAACAATACCCAAGCCACTTAATACCTTTTTATTACAAAATAGGAAAACTCTCATCACTTAAGACCTTAACTAAAGCAGACCCCATCATTTAAGACCTATCCCCAAGGCGTGCTCCTAAATGGTACTTTTATTATTTCGGCTTTAGCAATGTAAGGAACTATACCCAAACCACTTAATACTTCCCAGTGGAAAATATGTAGACCCCATCATTTAATATCTAATTCTAGAAGTGTGCTCCTCAACGGTACTATCTAGCTGTCGTTTCTTGGAAATCTCATTAGGCTACTTGATACTTCTTTTATAGGAAAGAGGAGGACATTATCATCACTTAAGACCTCAAGGCTGAAGCGAACCCTTCCCAAGATATCAACTCTCGCTCTTTAATTATAAATATGATATGTCATTAGGTTACTTATTTCGATAGGGAGGCGGACGCTTTGGCCACTTAAGACCTCAACTCTGAAGTAAACCCTTTTTAGAGACATCCTTATTTATTTATTTGGAATCTCACAAGGTTACTTAATACTTCCATTTAGGAGAGAGGCAGACCCTTTAGCCACTTAAGACTTCAAACCAGAAGCGAATCCCTATATAAATATCCCTTACCGCTCTTAATTCCAAATTTGGACCACTAATACTTTCCAATTAAGAAAGCAAGCCCAATCTTCCACGTCGTCATGGGTCGTTGGATTAGTGATATCTCACATCAGTAGTATGTACACCTAACTGCTGGTAGCCTCAAAGTGAAGGGAAATCTTCCATTGAGCGACTTTACTAACCTCGCATCCCTAACCCACTAAGTCCAATTAACCATCCTAAGTCTTTATTTATATTATCTTAGGTAGACATTGGACTTAGCATACCAATTCTCTTTTTATTTAAGGCAATAAGATTTACCTTAGATATTTATCTACCCATAAATCCCCGTTTAATTGCTCATAATTGTCAGTTTGTCCATAAAAGCCTAATGGACATTTCCTAAGACATTTATGTATGATTAATAATTTAAAATTAGTAAACTTTTATATCTATTCTATTTTTATCAGTCTCATTAATCCATTTACTCTATTCATTTATTGCAACTCCTATATTTATTACCATTTATTAGAGTTACAGCCTATTAAATTCTTTTATATTACGCACAAGCATCGTTATTAACTTTTTATTTAATTATTGTAAGTGCAGTAACTACGTAAAATATTTACTTTTATTAAATATGTTCTAGTTATATACCTTTATTAGAATATACTTTTCCATGTTAAATTATTGAAATCATATCTAAAAAGATTATCCGTTATAAATTTCATAAATTAGTCCAAAACAAAAGATTTAACTTTAAAATATAAAACATTGCATCGTTTGAAATTACAAGGAATAATTATTTCTTTTTATTACGGAAATAGATAGTATAAAATACAATAAATTCATATTTTACACATCTCCTTCTCTTTCTATTTTCATCTATTCCTTATTAGATCAAACGTTGTATCTTTCTAAAAGGGAAAGAAATCAAACAATTTGCAAATATTAAACGGATCTAAATTCCAGCAATTCGAAATATATAAAATTTTATATTCTAACAAGATTAGGATAATAATCCAAATTTATAACATTCTTATACAACCTATTTCAAATCTGAAATAAATTTCATTTAAATTAATATTTTAATTTATACTATTGTGACTGATTTCCAGATTAGTTTGTATACAATGCTAAATCAATTTATAAACTAGAATATGCATGTGATATTTATTATATTCAGATCGTATTCAATTCATTGCCGACAACTCATATACAATTATCCAATTAGGCATAAAATCAAATAAACACCAACAGGATAATTTTCATATTATAAAAATCTAAAAAAGTTCTCACTCGCCTTTTAATAGCAATCCAAATCTTCATATCTGGAGTAGAACCTTTGATCTCCAATTCCATTTTAATCCAAGAGATATGTACAAAAGGGTATATACATACATTTGAATTATAGATCGGAGAAGAGTTTGGAATTGGGAGAGAAAATAGACACAAATATATAAATATATAAATTACCTCAAATACGCATATGGTTGATTCTCTTCTCTTCTCCTTTTTGTTATATCTCTACTCTTCTCCAATTTGTATGAATATAGATACAAATATCTTATTTTTATAATTTAGAAAGAGAGTGGAGAAGAAAAAATGGCAGAGCTTCGCTATTGCCTCCATAAAAATATGAGAAGAGAAGGGTGGTTAGGCCTGAATTTATAGGCGTTAGAATCAACTAGAACCGTTAGATCAGAATATATTAATTCAAGGATGTTGTGGCCTAGGTTTATTAGGCCTGGGTAATTAATATAAAATGTTAATTATTTCTTATTTAATTATTTTTGTTCCGAATTCTTTTTTCGTCCGTAACTTTTTCATTTGAACTCCGATCGTAAAACTCCAAATATGAAAGTTGCTCAGAAGTTCACCACGAAATCAATGGTGCAAGTTTCATGGTCAAATTCCATCGTTTGCAAAAATTCCATTTTCGGAGCCTAATTAATTAACTAACTGACTAATTTAATAACTAATGCCAAATTAGGGGATATTACAGAATTTTTTAAAGGCATTTATGTTAAGTTCCTTAATATGTTAAGGACTTCCGAGAGTAGTTTCATGAAAAAACCAAGAACAATGATCGTTGTCAAGAGTAACTCTTCATCGAAAGTTTAGAAAAAGAGAAAGCGTAAATCTAAGGGAGGCATGGGTAAGGCGAAAGCTCAAGAGAAAGTAACTGTAACTTTTGCTCAAAGAAAGGACATTGGAAGAGGTACTAACTAGAGTACTTGAAGACATCAAAAGGGAAAGAATCAGATTCTGATACTAAAGGTATTTTCCGTAGAAAATTGTTTATCTATATGTGCTTCTAGTTGGTTTTTATATACTGGATCTGGAACTCATATATGTAATTTTTATAGGGACTTAAGAGTAAAAGGCTCATCGCCAAAGGAAGCATGAGATTCTAAGTTGCTAATGGAGTTAGCGTAGCTATAGAAGTAATTGGTAAATATCATCCTATGTTGGTGAGTTTAATTGATTTAATTTTGAAAGACTGTTATTATGTACCTGATTTCATTTTTGGTATAATATCCGTCTCACATTTGAACAAAGACGAATACAGTTTTGTTTGTGAATATGATATTATGAATGTCTGTGTTGACAATAAAATAGTGGTTTTGACGCATTGAACCATGGTGTTTATTTTCTTACTTTGAATCTTATATTTGTTATTGCACATAAGTCTATGTCTAAAATTAACGATAGTTATCTATGGCATTAAAGACTGGCCATATTAGTAAGAAATGACTTAACGAGTTAAGAAATCAATGGTTTTTACATCGCTTGATTTTGAATCATTCAATACTTATGAATCGCACCTTAAAGGAAAAATTGCCAAGCACCCATTCAGTGAGAGCAATGAAAGAGTTGCTAGACTCTTGGGACTCATACACAGTGATGTATGTGGTTTGATGTTTGTAACTACCAAAGGTGGTACCTCTTTTTTCCGCTGATGATTTCTTTAGATATGGATATATGTATCTCATGAAACACAAATCAGAGGTCTATGAGAAATTATTTGAATATAAAAATGAAGTTGAAAACCAAAGAAATAAGAAAATAAAATTCTTTGATTGGATTGAGGAGGTGAGTACATTAGATTGGGACTCCAACGGTACCTAAAAGAGAACGGGATTCTCTCTCAAGTCAAAGTGGACGATTTCATACTTGCATTGTGCTTCCTTGCCCTCTTTTGCCTATGTGCGACAGCTTTTAAGGTAGCTTCATCCCTTTTTTTCCTCAATCAAGACTAACGATATTTTAGTAATTCCTTGTTTTCCTCCAAGTTATAGTGGACACACTTGTGGGATGGGACTGCAATTTTGACAGGAAGCATAGCCTCTGAGCCATAAGCTAAGGCAAAAGGAGTATGTCCCATTGCAGTCGTATATGCGGTACAGTAAACCCATATCGCAAGTGGTAATCAATCAATCCAAGTCCCCTTAGCCTTCTCCTATCGCTTTTTAATGAGTTTTTAAGAACCTTGTTTACAGCCTCGACTTGTCCATTGGCCTGCGTTTGTGCCACAGTTGAGAAGTTCTTCCTTATACTGTGTTTTGACAAAAGACCGCAAGTTCCTCGCTATTAAAATGCAGCCCATTGTTTGAGATGATTTGTAGAGGGATTTCATACCTACAAATAATATTTCTTACTAGAAAAATTTTCACCTTAGCAGAAGACACCTTAGTGAGTGCCTCGGCCTCTACACACTTAGTGAAGTAATCCATTACCACTATCGCATACTTGGATCCACCTCTACCCATTAGTAGCTCTCCAATCATGTAGATCCAAAACAGCAAATGGTCAAGAGCTCACCATATGAGTTAACCGAGCAGGCGGTGGCCTTGGGATCTTCGCGAATCTCTAGCACTTGTCACATTTCTTTGCATATTTCACTACGTCGTTGTTAAGCATTGGCCAGAAGTACCCATACCGTAAGATTTTCTTCACTATGTTCTACTCACTAGCGTGGTTCCCGCAATTACCTTAATGTATTTTATCCAATATCTCCTTAATTTCTATTCTGGTTGTGCACCTTAGCAGAGGATTTGAGTATCCTCTTCTATACAAAATATCATCTAGTAAAGCAGACCATGACACTTTTTGCAACACCTTCTTGCTTTGTTCCGATTTAACGGTAAGACCGCATTAGTTAAGCATTCAATGATAGGTATCATCCATATTTCACGATCATGGGACCGACCTAAGAAGTAGTCCATTTCTTGAACTGACCAATTTTTCGAAGTCATTAGCGTCTTTATTTTCCTGACTGGGATGTGTTTCACTACATAATACTGCGGTTCGTTAAGAAAAGTCTTATCTTTCTTCAAATATGATGTCATTCTCTTTTAACATAAAACTACCTACGAACCTGATTTACAACCAGTTGAGAACCATTATGAATTCATAATGACCTGATTCCAAGGTCCTTTACTATTTCCAATCTAGCCAGAAATGCCTCATACTTGGGCTCATTATTGTTGCTCTAAATCCCAACCTTAGTTTGTAGTAGAGTATTCGTCCTTCAGGTATAATCAAAATTACTCCAGCACCTGAATCATGTTCATTAGATGCTCCATCCATGAACATTTTCCATTTAAGAGCTTCAGTCTATTTGCTTCCAACTCGTCGCCCTTGATAGTGAACTTCATGATAAAATCCACCAAGGCTTGTCCTTCTATCATCGATCGAGGGTGATACATAATTTCATATAGGCTCAACTCAATATTCCATTTCAGTAGCCTTCCAAAAGTGTTTGAGCAAAGGGGGAATTATCTCCTTAATAATGTGAGACTAAAAGTAATGCCTTACCATCCTAGACATAATCAATAAGCAATAAGCTGGTTTTTCCAATTTTGGGTATCTAGACTCAGAACCAGTAAAGTGATTGTTGATGTAGTACGCTACTCATTGAATCTTAGCCTCCTCCGATAACCAAGTCGCGCTTAGAGCCTAAGCAGATATAGCCAGGTACACGTATAGATCCTCTCCTTCTATGGGTGTGGATAGAACTAAAGGTTTTCATAGTTGCTCCATCATTTGTAAAAATGTAGCTAGGCATTCATCGATCCATTTGAGCTTCCCTTTTTCCTTCTTAAGAGCATCAAAGAAGGGAACACACTTATTAGTAGCTTTTGAAATAAATTGGCTTAATGCAACCACCTTTCCACTCAAACGTTGCATCTCGTTACATGTCACTGGAATCTTTATATCCTTAAAAGCCTAAATTTGTTTCAAATTTGCCTCTATTCCTCTAACATGAATTATGAACCTAAGGAACTTTCTAAAGAAACCCCAAATGAACAGTTTAGTTGGTTTAATTTTATTCCATACTTCCGTAATACTTGGAACATCCCATTCAAACAGTCAATGTGATATCTCACTTTCCTAGATTTCACAAGCATATCGTCCATGTATACCTCTATTGTTTGTCCAATTTGGCTAGCGAACATTTTGTTTACCAATTGTTGATACGTGGCTCCAACATTTTTTAAACCAAAGGGCATTACCTTGTAATAATATAATCCTAGATCATTGATGAAGCTCGTATAACCTTGATCAAGGATATACATTGCTATTTCATTGTACCTAGAGTAAGCATTCATGAAAGAGAGTAGCTCATGTCCCGCTATTTTGTCCACCAATCGATTAATTCTCGATAGAGGGAAACAATCCTTGAAGAAAACATCATTCATATTTGAAAAATAAATGTATGTCTTTCATTTCCCATTTGACTTCTTGACCAAAATTGGAATTCTGGATATTAGGACTCCATAATGAAACCATTCGCCAACAAAGTCTTTACTTCCTTATTCAAGGCCTTGGATTGGTTAGGACACGTGCTCCTCTTCTTTTGCTTGACAAGGGGTACTCTTGGTTCGATGTTCAATACATGACATGCAATGTCAGGGGAAATGTAACAACCCGCATATTTTACGATTCGTACATTTAAATGTTTAATTTAAATATAGCATCGTTAGTCGGATTTTAGTCCGAAAAAGTCACTATTCGTAAAAGAACAATCGAATTAGTGAAGGGTCTTTGTGGATCGAGATTCGGAGGTGTCTATTTGAGAAAAACTATCTTATAGGGATTCAGACGTCTGAAATGCTTCATTTAGACGTCTGAAATTGTTCGAGTCAATCCAGAAAGAAAATAGGCTAAAATTGCCATTTTCAGACGTCTGAAATGGACGATTCAGACGTCTGAATATTGTTCTTGACAACATCTGTTTTTCCAGATTCAGACGTCTGAATCGTTCATTTCAGACGTCTGAATGAAGTTAAGAGACTCCTATTTTTCCAGATTTAGACGTCTGAATCAAGAATGAAGTTGTGAATCAACAATTTGGACTCGAGACCACTTCCATTGAGTTCAAAATGGTGTTTGCGACTTTTTTGAGTATAAACATCGATATGTTTGGAGTAAGTTGAATTTTGCTATTTTCTACTAGGGCTTTGGGTTTGGGTTTCAGCCCACTAACCCATCTTAACACCCTAGCTCAGTCCACCTCTCCTCTTCACTTCATTCTTATTTTCCTAACATTCAAGCTTCAATAAAAATGGGGAGAGGAGTGGGAAATTAAAATTCAAAACCCTAGTTTCCTTTGCAAATACAAATTCTTGCTCCAAATTCAAAGAGAAGCTTAGGTAAGCCTTCTATTCATCTTCTCCATCTCAATCCCTCTTCAAATTCTCATAAATTCCTAATATCTCAACTTAGAGAAAACTTCATCTTTGATTATAGATTGAAGTTCTTGAGGTATTGTTGAAGAGAGATTAACCCATTGCTTGTTCTAGAGCTTATCATTTGTGTTTGGGTTTAAAAGGTGAGTTTTTGAACTCACATCTACGTCTATATCTTTGATGGTGTTAGGTAGCAATTCCTAACATCTATTCCTTGTCTATTTGCTTTTGAATTGAATTGATTTGATGAATATTCCAATTTTTGGTGTTTGAAGTCAAAATCTATGGAAAACCATTATATGGATGTTTGGACATGTTGGTCGGAGTGTATTAGTGATTCTTTAAGGTTGGGTTGTCGTTTGGCGTAAAACCCTAGCCATCGTCACTCATCCGATCGCTTCCAATATGATTTGGCCATCATTGGCCTAGGCAAAGTATTTGCATGAGCCCCAGGTTCAGATGTCTGAAATATACAAGTCAGACGTCTGAATCTGCTTGTCTCAGCCCAATTTACCTATTTTGTGTGGGATTCCAATTTTTATCGATTCGTGATTATCCAATTTTTTGTTATCATTTATTATCGATTTTGATAACTTCTTCGTTGATATTTTTGGGAGTATCCATTTTGATGGATTCGGCATCGATTTATATGGATTTAATTCACGTCTTCGTATGTGAATTTTTGATGACCGATTGTTTCTACAATCATTTCTGTGATTTGTCACTTTAAAATACAAAGGTTTTTATACTAGTAGTAAATATTCAACTCTTTTACAAAGAAGATTTCAAACTCTATTTTTAATACAAAGCTCGTTTATAAAACCGTTTTCTAATCTATTAGTATATACAAACCTTTACCTCATTCGTATGAGAAATCTAATTAAACGGCTTAATAAAACAAGTGGTATGAAACGCTTGCTTTTACTTCGTCGGTTAATTCTTGGATTTGTTCGATTGAACTCTTGTGACAATTTTCGAGTGGAAATCAACAATCTGTTCATAAATATTTTAGTTAAGCTAGTGGTTATGGGACATGAAGCTAAACTCTTATATTTACTAGCTTAATGTAATCGACACTTCTTGATGATCGATGATGATCATTTTATGATTTAGACTAGCGATGTGCGATGTCTCTTTGTCCGCGTGGAGGACTCTACCCCATTCTATTGAGCTTCGTCTCATTTTTATGGGCTAGCGACCCATAGTCTTTGGACCGTTCGTGGAGCAATCGGCTCAATAAGTCGGTGCATGGGGTGTATCTTTTTAGGTGCATCGATGTCCGACTATACATGGGGTGTATCTTTTTAGGTGCATCGATGTTAGTTTATACATGGGGCGTATCTTTTCAGGTGCATCGATGTTCGACTGTGCATGGGGCATATCTTTCTAGGTGCGTCGATGTTCGGTTTATGGTTAGCGACCATGGGTTAGCGACCCGTTTGTGATACACGTGTTGGTGAGTTTTCATGCTCCCGTTTGTGATAGGCCTCCCCCTTTGTGATTTCTGGATTTCTAATTGATGATTTCTAGAATTTGTGTTTCACCAAAATTTGTGGATTGGCATTGATATGTTTTGTCAATATTTGTGTTTTGGTGAATAATTTAAAGAATGTGATTCTTTTTGATATTTTGAGATGATTTGAGATATTGTATGATTTTTTATTGTTATTTGATGTATACTTGACACAGTATGGCATTTCTTTGTTATCATACATTTTTGGTCATATCTCTTATCCTATCTCATTTTATCTGATATTTATAGCTAGACTGATCCGTTTATTATTTTCTTCTTAAATAATACTCGGGTCAGACCAAGGTATTTCATGTACTTCTGCTTGACTTCTTCTCAGGGTTCGTCACCTGACTTTTGGCTAACTACTTTAGCATAGTAGTTTTTGTTAGTATACATTTGAGATAGAGACTCCTTGATGTATATTTATGCTTTTGTCTAGCACCTGTACCTATTCTTTTGTTATGTAGTGGATCTTCTATGACCACTATTTTGTTGCACACTTTCATGTGATATGTTCATATCTTATTCCGCCTTTGTGATATGAATGTCTGCGACTGATTTGTGTTATGTTTATTTCCATACTTGTTTCCGAAGGCCACTTAGCCACTGTGTAGTAGCTTTAAGTTTGTATTTGATATGTCGGATTTCCTCTTGAAACGAAATGTGAGTTATATTATCTGACATATCGGTACTCACACAAAGCAATTGCACAGATGGTCGCTCCTTAACAGCTTTATTCTTCGTGCTAGTCGATGGCATTACACCGTAGTGTCCTTGGCTAGCGTGAGTATAGAGGTGGGCGTCACATGAAATCTCATATATATCGACACTAGACTATGCAAACACTTCTTGCTTATTCCTTATGAACCGAACTAATTATGTTTTTAGATCCTACTCTAGTTGCAATCTTATCTTTTTTGCTTTGTTGAGTCATTTTTGTCTACCGTCACAAACTCCATGGCCTCGACATGCCTAGTGATTACTCTATCTTTTCCTTCTCTTGGGTATAGTTCATTGAAAAGATTGTTTTTTGAACCAAGAGGGGGGCTTTCTATAATTGTTACATAATAGTATTTTTAATATAAAAAGCCTTCTCTACACTCTTCCCTATTTCAATATGCTTCTTCTCCCAAAGTTCCACCATATAGCATTCCCTTGCAGTATCCTGATCACTTGAATGATTCCAACCTTATTTTCATTCAAGAATATCATCTTCAAACAATATTAGGCTAGCACTCCTCTAGAACCAGAGGGAGTTGGTCATCCTAGGAAAGCGTTATTCGTTGAGAAACCATCTATAAAAATGAAAATTTGCTTCCATATAGTTGATTTGGGATTTTCCCCTAGCTTAACCAATAAATTCAGCCTCCCCAAGGGCATCTTTCCTTCTTTAGTAAATCCATGCAATAACATGTTGAAGGAAGTAACATCCTTTATGGATAGTCTCATCCTATCGAAAGCACTCTTGAATTGGATATTAACAGAACTTCTAGTATCTACCAAATGGTGTACCTCTACTAGTCCAAGCATGGCTAAGATAACCATCAGATTAGTGTAGGTATACTTCTTCCATGCAAGTCCTAATAATTGAACATGATCTCAGTATCATCCCAACAAGGATTTTTAGCATCCCCATCCATAGTGTATACAAACTTGTCACCATAATCCTTCAGTTATAAGATATCTCCATCCCGACCCAACTCTAATCAGTCATAAGTGGTCCTTTAGTTATATTGTTGACCATAATCCTTCCATTGTTTCCAAGGGCATTACTGGTACCTTCCTTGCCATCGCCATGCAACGGTTGCATGGTGGTGGACGTACGGGAATCAAAGCACCTTTCAGATCCTTAATGTCTCTTTGCAACTTCTTCTTTCTAATATTCTCCTCAATGATGTCACGCAATTGGCGAAATTCATTGTGTCTATGTGACTCCTGAAAGCTGTAGTACTTTCTAAAGTTCAGACCAGCTTTTGTTTCCTTTAGAGGCTTGGGCCTCTCGTATTTCAATTCTGCCTATGTGGCCAGATAGATGTTTCCAATGGTACCATTTAGATTCATATGAGCATCAAACCTGAATCATGGCCCCCATCTCTTTCGTTCTACCTTTTTCCCGCGAGGTATGTTTTGGCCGCTGTCTTTCTTTTATTAGTAGCTTCCACCTCCTCAAGCCATAGCTTTGGCACTAGACGACTCTCTAACTTGAGTCGCTCCACTGGACTGACTTTCAGAAACAACATCCTGTAATCTCATATACTTAGCCACTTCATCGCAAAACTGCTGAAGAATAGTCGGTTTGTTCTTCGTCAATTTCCATGCAAACTTCGTATCCATATACAGACCACTACATAATGCTATTAAGACAAGTCTTTCATTCACATTTTGAACACTTTCCATTGCGACATTAAATCAAGTCAAGTATTAGCATAGAGACTTGTCGCCGCTTTGCTTAACATTCGATAGCGAGTATGCACCCTTTGGCTATTCCATATCCATATGGAACTGACTAATTAATTTCACCCTTGACATCTTCTATAGGATTATTAATCTAGGTGGTAAATGGTAAAACTACATAGTTGCCAAATCTGTTAAGAACAAACGAAATCACTTCCACGAAACTTATTCTTTAGCACCACTTATCTACACGTGCTAAGTGTAGCATTGTGCATGTATTATAGGATCAGATAATCCCTTGTATGGCTCCATGATTGGCATTTTGAAGTCCTTTGTAATTTAGCGGTCTCTATCTCGAAAGTAAATGGACTGCTCACTCTAGCTCTGATTCCATGCTCTACTTGTGCACTCCACATGTAATCCCTAATCATCCAGGCCATGTTATCCTCTAATTCATGGAACTACCTATGAGAGTAGTCTTCAATACTTCATCTTTAGAGAGATCGACCTCTTCGTTCCTCCCTATGATGATTTGATTGTTGCTTCCGAGCATGATCTGGTTCCTAGAATGTTCCCAATAGGCTCTATGTACTTCATTAATAATAGTTTGAACATGAATAGGTGATTTTAGATAGAGCGTGAAGTGTTAGCCATGCTGGACCTTGTACGACACCAACCTAGTTTAGTTCAATACCGAACTGTTCCTTAGGTCCGACTTTGGGCCAAAGTCTTGCATGCTCTACCTCTCCAACATCCCTTTGTCTAGTTATTTGACTATTCAGTTTGAGTCTCTATTATAATGCGACCTTCTTCTCCTCCTTAATCCCCTAATTTGGAATTTTTCTCACTCAATAGTGTTGTGACCAACAGTTTGTTGTTGTCCCAAGTATGTCATCAGTTGATTAACTATTGCTTGTTGTTGGGTAGAAGTACTGTTCATTTAGCTTGGCCATGACTTTTTCAAAGTGACCCTTGGTAAATACATTGACTTGCACCAGAGTGCTTGCTAAATGATCGCTTTGATCAATTGCTAGGTGATTAGGTGCGCTTGTGTTTTTTACATTCCCATTGGTAGCACCATCCCTGATCTTCGATTTTTGAGGCATCCTAAGAAGGTTCTTAGTGAAAGATCAAAAATGTTTACTAAAAAAATGGACAAACGCCTCCAAAGAATTTTGTAGAATGCAGAAGCAGAATGTATCCTACAATTATTTTATGTATGTAATTTATAGTTTTATAAGGAGAAAATCACACATAAGTAATATGAAAATTGAAGTGCTGTAAATAAAGAACATACAAATTTATCATTATTCGGCTAAAGCTAGCCTAAATTTATTGTGAATCATCATTAGTTTTCTAATAGATATCCAGTAAAATATACAAATATAGAATACAATGATCTACTGTTCAAGAAAGGTATAAAATATTGACCCTGGAATCCAATTTGGCTAAAAAATGCATTTGGATTCGGTTCGATAGTTCTTCGCTCTCAAAATTGTCCGCCATTACTGTAATCTATCGGGTAATTATAGTTTTGGGGTTATGAAATGTTGGTTTGGTTATTCCTCAAGAATAAGCACTTTCCACGTTTGACCTATTTGGTTAGGTAATGATTAGCTCGATGCTTGTTTGGTTCGACACTTATTCGGTTTGACAAATGCATGCCAAAACAAATTTCCTATTTAGTAATTTAAGCTTACCGAACTATTCCTTCTTTTAAGCCACTTAACCATTTCAACATTACCAATGCCAAAAAATTTACTTTAACTACGAAAACTTGGTTTCCTCTTTTGGTTTTCTTCAAGCAATCTTTTTGTTTTATCGTCTCCTTGCCTTTCCCTTGCAACCATGTGAGGGCATCCTATTATGGATCTTTTAGTTGTTTTTGTCCTCCTTAATATTTTCTTTTGCATTCGTCGTGCCTTGGGTGAAAATGTCCACAACATAAGTCAAATTGAAGATCTTACATGAAAATATACAGTAGCGTTTTGACTTGAGGGTGCTATGAAACTTATTTGTTAAGGGCATACATTGATTATGGACAATCACACGACAATCATGTTAAGTCCATAGTCGGTATGTGTTGAGACTTGTGTAGTGAAACACTACTCAAGAGAGAATTTTTCTACTTCAATACAGAAAGTTAGTGCCACCATAACTGAAAATCGACAAGTAATCATGAAGAACTTGGACAAGGCATATAGTTAATCGGCAAATGTTACGAGGTTTAACCAAATTATTTCAATTGGAGAACTTCATAATTAATTATGATCATTATTTACATATTAACCTTGACCCTATAGATTAATTCAAAATTTTGAGGAGATTACATTTAAAGTAATATTTATATACATTATTAATTTCCATTTTTAAATGGATATATGTTTTAAACGAAAATTGTTTTTTTGGTTATTACTTAGGAAGAATATGTTATGTTTGTATATACAATATTAATATATCTTTATATGAAATACCACATATATACATAATTTATTATTGTACTTCCAACATGTACATATATTATGGCCATGAATCCAAGTGGTCTTACATCTACATATATCATAATTTATAGGCATTAATATATATATATGTGTGTGTGTGTGTGTGTGTGTGTGTATGTATGTATGTATGTATGTATGTATACACCTTAAGTTATTAAAACATGCAATGTTCTATCATGAACAAAGTTAATGGTAAAACTATTATTCAATTAAATTTTTTGTCCGATATAAGAAAAATATGAAATAAGATTTAAAATTAAACTGACATATCAATTTATTGCAACATAAATAAAGATCTTGTGTAAAATATAATAAAGAACCATTTGAGTTTTGTTTCTTCTTACTTGTTGTGTAGCACACTTGATCAAACAAATAGTATGGTTTGAGAGAAAGATAGATTGACATCGATAGAATGCCCATATGATAGAACAACTAATGGATAGAATCAATTAGAGATCGATAGTTGATAGTGTGTTATTAATAGAAGGCCAAAATTGAATGATACTAAGATAGATTTGGGTGCTATCAAATGCCCAGGACAAATCGGAACGATAGAATGCCTATTTGGTCTATGGATAGAATGCTCCAATGGCCAATGGATGGTACCGACCAAATGTTAGAACGGTAATTGGATAGATCCAATTATTGTAAACTGGTGTCTTTATAATTTGGTACCTTGATAGAAAGATATAGGATATAAAGATAGAATTATAGAAAATAAAACGTAAGAGAAAACTGCGATAGTAAAGAGAGGTAGAAACGGAGGACATATGATAAAATATGAGAGCACTAAAGATATATAAAAAAAAGGGAGAGAGTTAAATGCAAGAAACGGCCAGTTAGTGTTGGAGATGGCTAAACATTTATAGAAATGCGAAGGTAGCAGAATAGGCGAAAGAAAGACAGAAGTGGACGGTTAGATGAGAAAAGATAAAAACAAGAGATAGAATTGCTTATGATAGTTTACAATTAAAAAAAATAAAATGATCGAACAAAGATAGAGTACTAGAGGGTGGGTGATTAAAGATAGAAAATAGCGGATAAGATAGTATGCGAGAGTGGTGGATGTGAAAGTGTTTTGTGTTGGAGAGATAGAAAACAACCATATAGGAGAAATTATTAGCAGGAGTAAATGATAGTATATAATCATGACGTGAAGGCCAAAATGGTCACGTATCGATAATTTTTCTCGGGGATCTTTATTTATGATTTTTATGATAATTGCTTTGCAATAACAGTAGAATTATAGTAGTGAATATTAGGCTCAGGTCTCAAATAAGTTTGACACTTGAGAGTTTACTTATATTGGACTTTATGTTTTATGTGGATGTATTGTCATAGTGACATCTTGGGGTACTCCATCGATTGAGTAGGTCGAAAGTAATTTGCTTGTGATATACTATCCAACCATGAGAGAAGGAATAAATATATAATTATGTTTGGTCCAAGCAAGTCATTGTTGTAGTTAAGGGACAGTAAACATATGTTGTAGTTGACACATAATCTTAAACTTCAATTGCCTTCTTAACAAATTAGAGATTAGGTTAATGGTGATGGGAATTAGCGATTTCATGGGCTTCGTCTTAAAACTCGATCTTCTCTCATGGGCTAAAATATTCAAATCCAGCCCATCTAATTTAATGAAACAGCTGGGACCTTCACCGCGAAAGCGCTTATCCTATAAACAAAACTGATCTCAACAACCTGCTCCATCCCACGACACGTTTAACACACGTGTCATCAACCAAACACCTCACTCATCCTTCTCAAAATATATATATTCAGCAACAGTCCTCCTCATCCTTCTTCAAAACTAAAACGAATACACACAAACAAATCAACCTTCGATGACAGAGCTACAAATGCAAGGCGATGGCGCCATCCTGTTTGCTGTAATCGCGACCGTAATCACTGCGGGCCCGCTCTTCGGGCTGATGGGCCTATCCATGTTCGCAACCGCAACGCTGTTGGTGCTGACCGGGCCGCTGATTCTGCTTTTCAGCCCGGTTCTTGTCCCCGCTGCGTTGTTCTTTGCTTTTGTGCTGACGAGCTTTAGCGCTGCGGTCATGTTGTCCTTTGTCGGGTATCGGGCCTTGAAATGGGCCGTGGTTGGCGCAGGTGGGCTCATGCCCGAAAGTATTGTAGGAGGGGATTTGAAGCAGAAGGCTCTTACGGGTTATGGATATAATAAAGTGTTTTAGACTTGAATTGTGTATTTTAATATATATGGATTATATGATAAAGTCGTGTTTATGTATGGTGAAATTAGTTTATTCCAGCGCCTTCTGTTAAAACTATACTGTTACATGATTGCATGTTGTTATTGGCTTCGTTCATGTACGTTTTAGTTGAAACTTAGGCTACGTTTATTTTTATTAAGAAGTTCTGAATCTAAGTTCTGATTTAAAATTCAGAACTTTTATGTTTTGTTTGTTTTTTATCAGTGTTTTGAATAAAGCTATCCATTCAGACAAAATAATTCAGAACTTTTTTAGTACTTATTTTTTATTGTACTTATTTTTTATTCTGAATGTTTTTTTTCTGAATGCTGAATGAAAACAAACAAGCAAGTTCAGAATTCAGCATTTTAAACAAACGGAGCCTTAATTATTGATACACGAGTTATACATAGAAGAACAAAATGCTGCAGTTTCTATTTATATAAATTACTTGCTACTTGCTAGCTGTACTCATGGATTTACTTAACCAACAAACAATGCAGGCCGGAATTAGCCCATCCAATCTCCCTTTCATTTCTACAACTAAATTTCGTTTGGCCCAGGAACATATTTTTTTCCTCTACAAAGATGGAAATACTTTATAGTTTATTAGGTAGATAAGAAGATATCATAAATGTCAACTAGAGTTTTGAGGAATAAAATTACCATTTTAATTTATTTATTATTTATATAAACGTGTGAAAGTAGATTTTGTTTATGATAATAAAAACCGTGGAAATTAGGAAGGCATCCCTATCATACTTTCATATTGTAAAGCGGGTCCCTGTCTAAGTTTCATTGTAAAGCGGGTCCCTGTTTTCTGGAAACGAAGAAAAATTATTGCTGAAATGTCAGCAACTTTTATAAATAAGTCCTGATATTTCAGCAACTATCTGTGTCAAAGTTTTATTATAAAAACAAAGAAAAATTATTGCTGAAATGTCAGCAACTTTTATAAATAAATGATGATATTTCAGCAACTTTCATAAACTGTGTTCACAGTGTACATAAATGTTGCTGAAATATCAGCAACTTTTATAAATAAGTGTTGATATTTCAGCAACTTTCATACACTATGTTCACAGTGTACAGAATTGTTACGGAAATGTCAGCAACTTTTATGAAATGTTGCATCATGCTCTGCAATAATCGTGAATAAAAAACAGGGACCTAATTTACACTGAAATTTAGTGAAGGACTTTTCGTGAATTTTGAAACTTAATAAGGACCTGTGCCAAAAGTACCCATAAAAACCACTATAAAAGCATATGGCTCTATGAAGTAAATGTGTTAATACAATAACAATTTTATGCTGAATTAAAGAAGGAAGCTATGTTGACTCTAATGTCATCAGCTGTCTATCTTGAAAATTTTGAAAACCGAACTCGTAACATTTAATAGTCTATACTATACTGTCAACAAACTAAGCCATAAGCCAACCCCGTTGGGACGTATGAATAAATTTAAATGCACTAAAAGGACAAATACGCATCCTTTAGGAGAATAATCCATCATAATTTTGATAAAACAACCAAAATCATTTACCTTTTTGTTTAGGAGTTGAAATGTATCTTTCTAGAAAAAACTTCTGGCCTTAAGTTAAATTTATTCATATAGAGAAAAAAACCTAAATGGAAAAAAGATCAAAGGGATAGATTCATAAAATATAGCTTTTTTTTTCTTTTTCAGAAAAGTAAACGAGATTGATGGAACCTACCAAATACTACATTGAAAACAAAAGTGATTTTCTCTCTCTAAATTTGATTACTTTGTTGGTTTGCCATACACTTTTTCTGACCATTATTCTCTCTTGTGATCATCATAGAGCTATTAGTAGATCTTTCAGATTTGAAAAAATGTGGCTTCTAGAACCAAGTTTATCTAATTTAGTAATTAATAAATGGTTGTCTATGAGTTCTTATAATATTAAATATAGTGATAATTCAGCCAAAGCATTTGTTTCTAAGCTTAGAGAACTTAGGAATTCACTTAAAAATTGGAATAAAAATATTTTTGGCAATATTAAAATTAAAAAAGAAAATATTCTTAATGAGATGCTTAAACTAAATAAGATATAAGAAACTAGACATCTAAATCTAGGTGAGAGGAACGTTCTCACTAACTTAAAAGAAGAGCTTAACTCTATTCTTGAAAAGGAGGAAGTTATGTGGAAGCAAAGATCCAGAATTCAGTGGATTAATGAAGGTGACAATAATACTAATTTTTTTCATAATATGGCCAACGGTAGAAAACGTAGTAATACAATTAACTCCATTTTAGTTAACAATGTGGAATTAGTTGACCAAAGTGATCTCAATAAAGCTTTCACAGATTATTATAAAGATATTTTTGGTAATAAAAATAAACATAGAATTAATGTAAGATGGAATGATCTTTATCCGGCCATCTCCAACATTAATCTTTCTGAGTTAGATGATCCTTTTACTGAAGAGGAAATCCGAAAAGCCATTTTTGATCTACCGGGCGATAAATCCCCGGGTCCGGACGGATTTCCGATTTTCTTCTACAAAACTTTTTGGGATATTTTAAAATTAGACTTAATCAATGTGTTTAATGATTTTTATAACGGAAATTTACAACTAGGTAGATTTAATTTTGCAAATGTTATTTTATTGCACAAAAAATTAGGTGCTAATAATTTAAAAGATTTTAGACCCATTTCATTGATTAATTGTTCTGTTAAAATTATTTCAAAAGTTTTAGCTAATAGACTTAGTATAAGAATGAATGACCTAATTGACTGTTCACAATCTGCTTTTATTAAAGGAAGAAATATCACAGACGGTGTGGCAGTGGTTCAAGAATTTATTAACCATTGTTGTAAGAATAATATTACTTGTGCTATCTTAAAATTAGACTTCGCTAAAGCTTTTGATTCGGTTGATTGGGATTTTCTTGTTGATATTTTTCAGGCTAGAGGCTTTAGTAATAGATGGATTAACTGAATCATGAATTTGCTTAAAACTGGCAACTCTAGTATTATGGTTAATGGTATTTTAGGTAATAAAATTCAGTCTAAGAGAGGTTTAAGGCAATGAGACTTTTTATCGCCCCTTCTGTTTAACTTAGATGCTGATGTTTTTGCTAAGATTATTAAAAAATCAGTCGATAATGGTTCTCTGGGTAATATAGGTAATGATATATCGAGTTATGGTGTATCAGTCCTACAATTTGCAGATGATACCTTGCTTTTTTCCTCTCATCTTCCTAGACACATAACTACTCTTAAGTTTATTTTATGTAGTTTTGAGCTTTTATCGGGTTTAAAAATAAACTTTGATAAAAGTTCTCTTTTAGTTTTAAATGATTTTGAGAAAGTTGAAAATTTAGTTGCTAATACATTAAACTGTAAAATAATGAACTTTCCGATTGATTATCTAGGTTTTGTTATTAGACCCACTAAACTTAAACATGATGATTGGTTAATAATCATTGATAAAATCAAAAAAAGGATTTCTAACTGGAATGGGAGACTTCTATCTAGAGCAGGTAGACTGGTTTTAATTAATTCTGTTTTATCAGCTCTCCCAATTTATTTGATGACTATGCATCTTTTTCCTGATTGGGCGATAGATAAAATAGATAAAATTAGAAGAGATTACCTATGGAGTGGCGATAATCCAACCAGTAGCATCAAATGTCTTGTTAATTGGGAAACCATTTGTAAATCCAAAAAGGATGGTGGTTTAGGAGTCATTAATTTGCGTAATATGAATTTGGCTCTTCTAGGTAAATGGTTATGGAAATTTAGAGATACCAATGATAATGCCACTTGGAAGGAGATTATTTCTAAATATTACTATAATGGCAATAATAATCTTTATCAGATTAGTCCATCGGTTTCTCATAAGCAATCTTATTTTTGGAAATCGATTTTAAAATGTAGTGAAATTTTTAACTTAGGTATCAATATTATAGTTCACTCAGGTAATAATACATCTTTTTGGCATGATAGTTGGATTTCCGCTACTCCTCTTAGGAATGAGTTTGAAGAATTATATGATATTTGTAACTTCAAATATGCATTTATATCTGAAGTTTTTGATTTTGAAAATGACCCTTCTTGGAATTTTAGTTTTAACAGAATTTTAGTAGGTTCAACTCTTAGACAGCTCAATTTGCTTTATGCTAGATTAAATCTTTATAATATTGATAATGATAATGATAATGATTATATTAGTTGGGAATGGGATAAGAGCAAGAAATATTCCACTAATTCAATCTATAGATTTATCAACTTTTTAGGTGTATCTAATAGTTTTTTAAGTATATTTGGAAATCTAACGCTCCTCCAAAATCTAAATTACACGTGTGGCTTATTATTCATGGTAAATTAAATACTATAGAATTTTTAAAAAGGAAAAATATTTGCATTGATAATAAATGTTATTTTTGTAATATACATTTAGAAGATATTAATCATATTTACTATGATTGTATGGACACTCATTTTATTCTTAAGAATACCCTTAATATATTTGAATTTAATATAAGTACTAGAATTACTGATTGTGTTTTCTATTGGAATTCTTTTAGATTTAAGTTTAATAAGGATAATAGATACTTGCTTGATTCTTTATTCGCCATATCTAGTTGGTACATTTGGTTTTAAAGAAACCAAATTTTTTTTAATAATAACAATAATCACATTAATAAATTGATATTTTTAATTTCATCTTTCTGCTTAAATTGGATCTCTAATCCTAAATATAAATTAGCCAAAAATAATATTTTTAAGGAATATCTTAATAAGGTTAGTAATAATATTAATATTTTCAAACATAACAATAATAATTTTGACATTAATAATATTTATACTAATAATTTTTCTAACTTAAACGATGATAATTCGGTGTATAATAATTTGCTTTCTATTGTGGGTCCATAAAGGGTTTTTGTTCAAGCATATATGTATATAAATTCTATTTATATACATATATGTGACTTTTACTAATTTGTTTCCTAGTTTTGTTTCAGGTCTGGAATAGATAGGTTGCTAGTGTCTCTTTTCAGGTTTGCAGGATAGCTTGCGGTTTCGTGCAGGTGTACAGGATAGTTTTTTCTAAGAGTATTGATTGCATCAGGCGTTACCTTCAGCCTTATGATATCTTTAGAGAGGAGTTCTTCTTTATAGATCAGTTTCTTCTTCAGATTAGCCTTTTTCCTCAAAGGCAGCTTCATAGAGTCTTCTTTTAGAGGGTGCAGATTTCCAGCATCTTTGGATTTAGATCTTTATTTCAGTTTTCCAGGTACTTCTAACACCTCATTATCGGGCGGTGGCCATGCCGGAGCTCGGTATTGGGGTGAAATGGGCGGTGGCTTTGCCGGAGCTCATTTTAGGGGTACCTGTTTTTTACTCTGTTATCAGTACATAGATATGTCACCTGCCAGGCATGTTGGCAGCATCATATTATGTGTTATATATATAGTTTCATGTGTGCTCTCCTCTTTTATTAGAGGATCACACATTTTTCCCTTTTAGATTTATTAATGGGTGGGTATATGAAAACAATTACAAAGAAATCATCAAAAACAGTCTGTCTTCTAAGGTATAGGGCACTGCCCAGTACAAATTTAATAAATTTCTTCAAATTACAAAAGAAAACTTGAAAAACTGGAATAAAATCAGAAATAAAAATGATGTTTCTCATTTAGGAGAGGAATGTGAGTTAAGGCAGAATGCTTTAGATAATGACTGCTCAGACATTGATAATGTCAACAAATTTTTTGAAGCCCAAAATAATTTAATCAAGTCCCTTCAAGTGCAGTCTATCAATTTGAGGCAAAAAGCCAAAGTAGATTGGCTTACCCATGGTGATGAGGCTAGTAATTTTTTTTATGCTAGAATGTCTAGCAGAAAATTTAGAAATGATATTGGTAAAATTATTAATGTTAAAGGTAATGTTATCAATGAAGAATCTTGCATTGAAAAGGAAGCTATTAATTATTTTACTAATCTCTACATTGCTAATAGCTACTCTAATATTTTTCCTATAATTAAATCTAAGTTTATTCTGAATGTTAATAGTCAAGATATTCTTCTTGCCCCCATCTGCCTTGAGGAAATTAAAAATATTATTTTTCATTCTAATAATGATAAAAGTTTAGGCCCTGATGGCTTTGGTGCAAAATTTTATAAAACTCACTGGGATGATATAAAGTGTTTTTTATTTGATGCTATTTCTGAGTTTTTAAGAACTGGTAAGCTTTTAAAAAATCTTAACCATAGTTTTATAACTTTGGTTCCAAAAATTCAAATCCCAAATAGTCTAGAGGATTTCAGACCTATTGCTTGTTGTAACTTCATTTATAAAATTATTTCTAATATTTTGTGCAATATAATTAATATATTTTTAAAATACTTTATTTCTAAAAACCAAAATGCTTTCATACCTGGCAGACTCAATGTTGAGAATACCCTTTTTGCTCATGAATTGATTAGAAACTTTAATAATAAAAATAAAAATCTCATGTGTGTCAAGATAGATTTACACAAAGCCTATGATAAGATCAATAGCAATTTTATTATTTATATGATGCAACAAATGGGTTTTGACAAAAAAATTGCTCTCTTATTCAAGAATGCATCAATAATGTTTCTTATTCAATTTTGGTTAATGGTTCTCCTAAGGGGTTTATTCATAGCAATAGAGGTATTAGGCAAGAAGACCCACATTTTCCTTATTTATTCACTATTTCTATGAAATATTTATCTATTCTTATGGAAAATGATCTTATTACTCACTTGTTATATGCAGATGATCTTCTTTTATTTTTGCATGTAGACTCTCATAGTGCTAAAACTATTGCAATTTTTTTTATGAAATTGGAAGAAAATGCAGGTTTGAAAGTGAATGATTTTAAAAGTAAAAATTATTTTAGTAAAGGTTGTACCAGAAAATCAGATATTCTCAACATTCTTAAGTTTAAAGAAGGCAGTCTGCCTGTTAAATATTTGGGCTTGCCTCTGAGTGTTAACCAAATTAATGATTTAGACTGCACTAGACTTTTGGACATTATTCAGAATAAATTTGAGGGTTGGGCTTGTAAACTTCTGTCTTTAGCTGGTAGATTAGAGTTAACCCACACTGTCATCATCACAATCATTATGTATTGGATTCAAGCCCACAATATTCCAGTTAAAGCTATTCATAAATTGGAAAAAGCTTGTGCCAACTTCATTTGGAAAGGAAAACAACATAAAATTTCTTGGGATATGGTCTGTAAACCCAAACATTTCGGTGATCTAGGCCTTATAAATATAAATGATTTGAGAGAAGTTTGTAAACTCAAATTTTTTTGGAAATTTGTCAATGGGAAATCATTATGGGCTAAATGGATGAAAGCAAAATATCTTAAAAACAAGAATTTTTGGACTGTTAAAACTGAAAATCATTATTCTTTCTCTTGGAAAAATATCTTAAGTTGCAGGGATATTGGTCTAAAACTTTTGGAAAGAAAATTTAAGGATGGTAACCAGACCAGCCTATGGTTTGACCCATGGATACATGGTAAAACTTTGGTCATTCTTTTGGGTTGGAATAGTTTACTTTGGTTTGGTGGGACTTTTGATAATGTTAACATCATTATTCAAAATAATTCTTGGAATACATTTATTCATCCAGCTACTTCAATTTTCAATAATGCCATAAAAAAGATTATTATTGACCCAAATCTTCAAAAAGACACATGGGAATGGTGACTTTCAAAAAAAGGGTTTTCTCTTTTAAAAAAGATTGGAAATATATTAGAGGTCATGAATCCGAAGTAGGTTGGTACAATGTTATTTGGAATAAATCGAATTGCCCAAAAATGTCCCACTGTGCTTTTTTTGCTGTTAATAACAGGTTGCCAACAAGGGACAGGTGCTTGAAATGGAACAAAAATGGTGAAACAGTTTGTCTACTTTGCAAACAAGATGTTGAAAGTATAAATCATTTATTTTTTGATTGTGTCTACTCAAAACATATTTGGTTTATAGCCAAATCAAAACTCAAAATTAATCAGCATCATGCTTGCAAAACATCAGAGAAAGCATCAAATACATACAGGAAAACTTCAAGGAAAAATCAAAAGATTTCATAAATGCAAGCACTATTCTCACAACAACTATCTTTTACATATGGAAAAAAAGAAACCAAAGACTGCATACTCAAAAGGAAACAGGAAGCATTCAACTTTGGAAAACAATAGAAATGGAGAGTCATATTCTCCTCAAAAAATTTGAAAATCAACATAAATACTCTGACAATCTCAATCAAATTTTCTGCAGAACAAACAGTTATGAGGAAGAGTTAGAAACTTTCTTACATAGTGGGAAATTCAATTCTAATTTCCATGAAGGTAGACCCCTTCACCACAGTAGCAATCACTGGATGAAGGAGCCTATTAGCTTCTGGAGTTCCAAATATGAGACTGCCTCTACTAGTGGCGGCCACCTCTACCAGCAAATCAGAGATCCATCCTACAACAGAAAGGGAAGTATATATTATTATAACTATGACGATAATAATAATACAAATCCAAAAACTGATCTTTCTTTTAATTCACCTGATAAGGGTGGAGGCTACTGCACACACAAGCAGAAGGAGCACTTGGATTATCTCTTGCATAAAGATAAGATTTTGCAGTTGGATATGAATAATAAGAGAGTTTCAGACGATTTCTACAGAAGTAACATCAATAATCTTATTTATCACTTAACTGTTTGGGAAAAGGGGGATTGTAGCAAACAGCATGCTAATGAAGAGCTCGAAGCTGGTGATAACAGCATACTTTATGCTAATAGGAAGCACGACGCAGCTGATTACTTGGATTACTGCTCATTTGCTATAATTTCGATTATCATAAGAAAAAGACCCTACTTTGGAACGATATTCAAGACATTTCTAATCGAGTCTCCTCTAATAATAGGAATTCACTCTCATTAGAGTTATACATCAAGATTAGAAAGCAAAAGGAGCATACTTGAAACAAAATCTCCTCTCAACATCATTCGCGAAAATTAACTTGAAATTCTCTTGAAATCAATGTTGAAGATAGCAAGGAGAAGGAGTTTACATGGAAGCCTCCTTGATTTCTCTACTTTGTTGCAAAATTGTCATTGATCGCACTAATTTCCCCCATTTTTTAGTATTAGGATTTCTTCGTACTTTGTTTTGTTTCTGAGATAAAGAAAGCGGCGAGGGTTTTGGTTTGTTGATGTATTCGGGTAGGGTATATTGTTACCTACCTGTTTTTATTACTGAGCCTTGGGCCTATTTTTATCTGTTTCAAAAAAAACTATCTTGGTTCTTTCCTTAGCAATGTCCTCCATATTCTATTATGTCTTCTACACTTTCTCCGTATCTTTCTTATCTGCCCCCTCATCTTTTTTTACCTTCATCATCGACATGAGCTTCACTCCTCTTATCTTTATCTTCTGTTTTCTCCTTATTAATAGGCACCTATGCTTTAATCATCGAACAATGCTTTGATATGTCCAAAACAAATGCAATTATAACATCTAGGCGGCGAGCTTTCGTATTCAACCTTTTGCTTATAGATCTCCCCATCCTCCAAAGCTCCTTCCAACTCCCCTGGAAAGCAAGCTTTTGAATTTAAGTCAATCAACACCCTTACAAAAGAGATGCAGCTTCGCTCAGTGGTCGATCCATCCATATGAATAGGAACACCTATCTGCTAACCAGATGTAGCATCCACCATTTTGATGCTTGAAAATAGATACTAATGATGTTGTGATCATTCTTAGCGTTATTTCCCATTGATAATATAAGATTAGTTATTATATCATTAACATCAAAAGCATAAAAATTTCTAAATTTTTAATAAAACACTTTCATTTATTCATTTGCAAATTCATTGCATTTCAGTTAGCTAACCCTACGATGCCATCGTTTTATTTAAAATATAATAAATAAAAATATATTTTCATAAGCGACATATCAAGATGCCCCCTTGGATGATCATAGTCTTAATTAAATGGTTATAAACACCATTATTACATACAACCAAATATAAAAGTAGTTAAACTGCACAACTATAATAAACTCTAATAATAGCTTGCCACCTGCACGTCTCCAGAAACATATTTGTCTAAACTTGAAAACCGTACTCTCAGCCTACTTGATTCCAATTGGGTACCGAGAGTTTAGGGGGAAATCAAAAATTTTGGATCAGGCAAAAAGTTTGGTGTGAATAATATCAGTCCATCCCAAACTAAAAAGATGACTAGTGGGGCCATGTCTCTAAAGCACGGAATAGGTTTGCCCTCACTAACATCTTATTAAACATTATGTCGCGGGCTTCGGTTGGAAAGTGGGGTCTGACTTTTCTCCATTCTCCACCTAATAATCTGGTTTTAAAATATTAATGAGTGGTGTCGTTTGAACAGTTCGGGTGTTATAACATAATTTTATCTTTACAGTCTTCTAGCTGCAATTTTATTCACACAAGAGCTAAGTCTGACCATACCCACTGCTAAAACAACTCTAATTGATCATCAATTCCTAATCCCTAAGATCATAAATGTTGGGTGATCACATATAACATACAAATGAGCATGTCAACAATTTACATATACAATATCAACTAATCAAGATGTAAAATTAAACATATAATAACACCATCCATCATAATATATGTTCATATGATGGCCATTTTATACATAAAATTACTTGTACTTGAGCAATAATTTCCTTTATAAAACTCTTTAAAAATGTTTTCTTTCTTTTTAAAAATCATAGCAATATACTTAACAAAACTAAATTTTCTTATAGGAAAACATAATCTAATATAGATTTAAAATGCTATTGAGTGCCAACAAAATAAGTTCTAATTCTTCAAAACTTTTTGTTATCGCACCTTTAAAACACATGCTATCACAAGTCAAAGAAATGCTATCGAGCTTTAAAAACTATGCTATCGCATGTTAAAATAGATCTATCGAGCTTCAAACATGTGTGCTATCGCACCTCAAAAATACATGCTATCACATGCCAAAAATATAGGCTATCGCATGTCTAAAATACAGCTATCACATGCCTAAATACATGTAGCTATCGCATGTCAACAAAGCTATTGAATGTCAAGGAAAATGTAACTATCGCATGTCTAAAATACATGTAGCTACCGCATGTAAACAAAGCTATCGGGTGTCAAGAAAAACGAAGCTATCGAAGTCCAACCAAAACAAGATATCACATGCCAACCAGAACAAGCTATCGCAAGTTTGAAAAGCTCAAAGCTATCACATGTTGCAAACCAATAGCTAAGGAAGGTTGAAAATATGATGTTATCGCATATATAACTTTTAAAACCCGTCGAAGGTTGAAAATATGTTGCTATCACATTGTTAACTTTTAAAAGCTATCATAGGTTTATATCCAAGGTTATTGCACGTTGAAAAACCAATAGCTGTTGAATGTCTAGATGGCCATCATAGGTTGAAAATGGCATTTTTATAAATATCTGAAACATTAATTTATTTCCTATAAGTAATAACTTTTTACCAAACCAATATCCTTTGCCAAATTTTCATTGGTTAAATAAATCTTTTCAGAAATCTTGCAGCAAAATCAGAGTGAAAATTTATCTTGATTTTACAAAACCTTAATTATATTCCATAATTAAGTAATTATTAACGTTTATAATTAAACCCTTCCTTTACTAAATAATACATAATAAATCGAAAATACATGGAAAAAATCTCCAAAAATCCCCAAATGTTAGAATATCCCTCTTTTACAACACATACAATTTTTAAAGAAGAATAATTATTTTACATATTTTAAAATCTAAAATTATATATTTTTTTCAACTTAGAAAATTCATAATTTATTCATATAATTTCTAAACATTATGAACTTAAAAGCCATCTTTTATATAATATTCCCAACATCGTATAAAAACTCAAAGCGATTGGAGATCAAAATCATATTTTTAAATGAAAAACCCTTGGGAAGTTCCACAAAATTCAGAAATGATAACCAAAAATTCATATAATTGATTATCTAAGCCAAATGCATGATCAAGCACAATAATTCATTTGGATTTCATCACAAATATTAATTACAACATCATAATATAGAGAGATGGAGATATTATTTATCTTAGATTGGTTTATGTGGAGATAGTTGCATTAGTTCTCTTCCTTTAGCCACTTTCCTCTTCTTCTTCTTTGTTGAAATGAGTGTTGATAGAGTTCTCTTGGTTTTGTATTTTTTTTGTTTTCTTTCTTTGGTTAGAGGATATGGCCAAATTTAATAAGGAGAGGGGTAGATAGTTAGGGGAAATAATTTAATGACTTGTCTTTCTTTCCTATTCCTCTCTAATTTAATCAATTCTCTACATTTCTCTCCTCACAGCCCATTACTTCATTTAAAGTTTAAAATTCAAATTTTTATTAACACAGAAATTGCCTAAGCTCTATATACTTTCCTACATTATTTATTTAATTACTAGTTAATTAAATTTCCGGAATAACGTGGTAACAAAATTAAGTGTGCTACACTAAAACTCTAATTGGCTCCGACCCTTATAGTTGAAAGCTTAAACCTAGTAGCCCGATCCAAACAGGAATCTTTTCAATAAGTCTTTATCTGTTCTTATGTATGGATCCATTTTTTTCATAATGATCAAGTTCTTATCAAAGAACCATGGTCCTTCACTCAGGATTTTGTTGTTGTCTGATTCTTTTTTTGAATCCAACAATGAAAAACCCATTCTCCATAGACTGTAATAAGAAGCATCCTTTGATTTCCATGCCCGTTTCATGTATGCCTCAAGGTTTATATAGTAAGATCATGTATCCATAACATATAGAACCAAGTAATTGATCCATCCCGCTTCAGCCTCCTATACTTCTTTTTTTGATAAAGTACCCCTTCTTAATCCATCCTTGGTTTTAGGATGGATGAACTAAAGATTTGCCTCAGCAAAAGTTTGTTTACTTGAATTTTATACTACATCGCTATATGACACTTATTTGGCATCGCTTAAGATTCTAAACCGATCCAGATCTGGTTTTCTCGTCCCAATTTTTACTGTTCCAACTTTTTCTGAAGCCTTTCTCTATACGTTGACTCTATTTGTGCCATGGCTTGCGCTGCTTGATGCTTCTTACTTTTTTAACTATTTCCGTCCACCCCTCTTTACCTTTTCCCTCCTTCCTTTCCTCCTTTGGCATCGCTTTCCTCTTTAGAGGGCAGGTTCATATTATGCTTGAGAATTAAAATTCAAAGATGAGGATAAGATAAAGAAAAGAAAAAAACCCTAGAAAGGGTTAACTTCCATTTGCATTTGAATTTTAAAATTTGGATATTTATATTTCATTTCAATTGCATAATTTTTTTTACTTGGTTAACCAAACTTGAATAATTATCTATATTTATTTTGTATAAAATTATTTTTGAATATGTATATTTATATAATTAAATAAACGACAGCATATGTGATATATAAACTATATATAGTACTATAAATATCTGTATACACACAATATACACTTATTATAGTATGTTTAAATACACACACATACATGTATATGTACACACTTAGGTATTTATATTCTCGATATTTATATGAAATTATCATACGCATATGTAAGTATTATATATGCACAATAGATATAAATATGAGATATCTATATGTGTACATGAATAGTTATACACATGTTATTATATTACTATGATATCTCATCTCTATATGAATATAATAGATATGTTCATAATGAAAATTAAATAGGTATTTAATTAATAAGCTTCATCAAATAAATATAAAATGTCAAAAATAAAATATGATTTTATATAATAAATAGATTGGACCAAATGTTAATTAGCAGACTTCACAGACCCATTATGATCCAATTAGGGATTTTTTTTAGAATTTACAAATTTCACTCCCTACCAAAGGGGCCGGTTCAAACAATGGTATCAAAGCGCGTATGGTCTATGTAGTCTATTTGGGGCCAACTAATAAGCATATCCATCCAATCGATTTCTAGAATAATTGTGTCTAGGATTAGAATTGGATAATAAGAATTCTCCTCTCTTGGGCCACTAGCCTAACCCAACGGGTAAAGTAAGTCTAAAAGCTTAAACCGGATGATAGCCCAAAGTTTTAGGACATAGGCTAATTTTCATATCAAGAAATGAAATTTAATATACATTTTAACTTAAATGTTAAATTTAAAATATAAAAGGAAATATCATAAATGTTCTAAAATAAATAAACTTAAAATTTTCAAAATTATTTCGGAAATAAATTGAATAATTTTTGGAATTTTTTTATTAAATTAACATGATTAGTTAAATAATTAATTAAAGTTATTAATTAATATATACATATCTATATATATATGTATTTTTTTTGAAGAAAAAATGTATATGTATTTATATGTTGATATATATATATATATATATGTATGTGTGTGTGTGTGTATTAAGAAAAGTTATAGTATTTATCTTAAAATTGTTTAGAGTAAATCAAATAAAAATTTCAAAATTTGTTAATATATTTAACTAAAATGTTTAATTAAATAAATAATTTATTTAGTGATAAATAATTAAAATTTAATTAGTTAAGATATATACATATATATATATATATATATAGATAAAACTATAAAGGTTATACTTGATTATTCATCTAAACCTGGCTGGCAGTGCCCACTTCTCTTTGATACCGAATTTGGGCACCCCGGTTGCTGCCGGCCACATACATTCCCCCACATATGGTCAAGACCTCAGCGACGACTTGATCCTTGGCATTGTTGGGCTAAGATGGATGATTTTGTCATTCTTCACGGTTTTCCTTTGATCGACCTGATGTCGAACAAATTTCAGGAGTACTCCTTCTAGGATGAGCCTTTTGATCTCATCCTTGAGCACACAATAGTCTGTCGTGGAATGATCATTGATTCGATGGAACTCACAGTACACAGTGGTGCGACGAGGTTCCTCCTGCTTACCATCTCTGATGGTGGCAGGTCTTTGATACCGCACTTAGTTCCTGGTGGCGAGGTAGATATCGATGGTCGTTGTTGTTGCAAGTGGCGGTTTTGGCGGGGAGCTTTGCCTCGCTGTTAGTATCTGAAAGATCCACATCTTCCATCCTCATCATGTCGTTTGCCCATTGATAAAAGTCGGTTAGGGATGAAGTCGACTATTTCTGGAACTCCCTCCACATCCTGGATTTGTACCCGACCTCTGAGAATAGGACCATGACCAAGCTGCTCACGTCTACACCCCTAACCCAAGTGGACTCTCTGTTAAAGTGGCTAACATACATTTGCAAGCTTTCAAAAGAACCCTACTTGACATTGCCCAGCTCGCTGACCAACATGACATGGGTACGCCACTTAAAAGAAATGAATCTTGAAGTCTATGCACACTTGGGCCCATAAGTGGATACTGCCTGATCATAGGTGTAGGAACTAGCGGGATATCGGTCCTACAAAGGGTGGAGGAAGAGCAAGTATTTGCTGAGCCGATGAGTTGTCCGTCCCGGGTGATGAAGTTAGATGCCATGATGTGGTCAGATAAGTATGCACTCCCATCATACATGTCAATTGGCGGTAAAGCATACTGCCGATGGATGTAAGTATCTAGGATTTCATTGGAGAACGATACCATGTTCTTGTCACGAATGACTTGCCCCTAGCATTATGTGTTTGCATTTTTTTGAGCTGTTGACGAAGGACGTGCATTTCTTCCTCAAGGCCAACGTCGGTCTATTACAGGTTGTTTTGGCCAAACAAAGGTCTTGGTCTCAACCTGCGCTGGGGCAGAGTAGGAGATCGGTGATGAGATGGAGAATAACGAGGATGAGCTGAAGATCTCCCCTTATGCACTAAAGGGGATCTGTAATGCATGGCTCGCTCTTCTCTTCGCCTGTTTCCGGCCATATCCCTATGGGATCGAGAGTGCACCAAGGAATCCATGCTCGCTCTGTTAAAGGCTAGGGGACCGCCATCGAGATGGTCAAATGCAGAAGTTCGCAAATGATTAGAAGCCGACAATCGTTCCACTTAAGGGAACAAAGGCAGGTTAGCCTCATAAGTGAAGCCATGTCTAGGGCGAGATTAATTCGGTCAGGCATGTATGTAACGTACTTGCTAGGATGGACTACGACGCCCATTAGTAGAGTTTCTGGCACCACCCTCTCCTAGGCCTTGGTAGTGTTTAGGAGATCGTTATCGTCGGGAGGCATTTGTACATGAGAAGGCAAGTTGACCAGGTCGACCGTTGGAGGAGGGGATGGGACAATGTTCATAGTGGCTTGAGCATCCATCAACATCTTTAAGCCACATGCTTTACAGGCTAATTGACCAACATTTGACAACTATAGCTATACAATATGCAAGATTTCTTTGTTAGAGCTAAAATTAGGCTAGGCAGCATTGGTGAGAGTGTTGCCATTGGTTTGGTGCTCATTAGAGTTGTTACCTTCGAAGGACGGAGGATTGTTCATGGTAACAAGTCAGATCAAGTCTTGCGGAGTTGAAAAGTATGGAAAGGGAAGAGCTTTTAAGTGGAGGCCCTACTTCTAATGTCAAAATATTGACTAGTTTTTTTAGCCAAACTCGGAATGATACGAGTGCATTGTGAAAAGCAAAAATTACTTGCTAATCGCTAGGCTTAAAAATAGATAATTAAGAAGTTAAATATACAGCTGAAAGGTAAATAACATAAGATATCGGGTGGTTCAGTAAAGCTGTCTACGTCCACTTTATTCTCTTACTTTATATTTCTCTTACAACTACAGAGAGTTAGAAGAGAATAAAAAGAAAAGGGGGGACTGCAGACTAACAACGCTGCATAATCTTAAAGATTTATGTGGTAATAAGAGCGCTGAATTGCACGTAATATTTAGGATTCTTGATTGTTCCAGAGCAACCCCTTTGAAGTTGTAAAGTAGTGGTTATTTATAGTAACTGAAGTAGATGGTGGATGGTTGAGATCACGCTATAGAGTTGGCGGGAAAAGTTCTTGACCATTGATCTGACTGCAGAGGTGGATGGTCGACAACTGTAAAGCATGCCAGAAGATGGGCAGTGGATGAGAAAGTACTCGTTGTCTCCCTATACCAAGCATGAGCTTGCATTAAATGCATATTTAGTGCTGATGGTAAGCCACATCAGTTCAGTCGTCCAATTACGATGCTCCGAATGGATGGATGGACATCATTATCGTTCACTTGAGTGCCTGCATGTTGAGCTGGTCAACCGGCTGTCGGCAACACAAAAGAGACTTGAAATCTTTTTGGGGACCGTGTAGGGAAGATGGGCAAATGATTGAGTATGAGGTGGCCGAGGGGGGGGGGAGGGGTTGTGTTGGGAGGAGGCATGTTGCTTGTGGGATTTGGCTGTACTGAAGCCATGCTTAAAGATGGGCTATGGCTGGGTCATTCATGCTTGATGTGTTGCCTATTGGGGGTAAGCTTGGATAGGAGACGACCGTTAGCTAATTTGATACCGAACGAATTGTGTTGGATTTTAGTTGTTGTTGGAAGAAGTTCGATATAAGGGTGCCGGTCATGACCGAGTCAGACCTGGTCCAGATCTTGTGTAAAAGTGAAGGTTGCTTCAAGGTTAAATGGTCGGGTCTCATCTTAGCGTCTTGCTGAGTAGAAATGTTGATTTGAGACCAGCATGGGCTTAAGCTAGCCTTTCCAGACCGAAGGCAGAACAATTGGACTAGTTTTGATTGGGCTAGATTGCTTTTAATTTGCGTGCTAGCTACTTGCAAAAAAATTGTGCAATAAGTTATAACTCATTTTCTTAATGCAGTTAAAAAAACTACTATATATGCAGCCAAAATTATCACTCAATTACATAAATGTAGCCAAAATTGAATAAACCTAAAAGGTCCGCTGCTAAGGAAGATGGCACAACAAAATCACCAACGAAGAAGGCAGCACCGAAGTTCCCTAAGAAAGCTGCTTAAAAGGTACTTTGGATTATTTTGTACTTATACGTTCATAAGATGCAACATTAATTTTATGCATTTCCCTTTTGTTTTACTAATAGCGTTTTAGATTTTAATAGATATATGTTTTTATTGTTTAGTCTTTATTCCTAATTTACTATTTTATTTTATTTGCCTAGCCGCACTATTAAGACAGTTTGATAATTCTAGCGTTCACTGAAATGTGCAATCAAGAACTAATCTTTATATGGTTTTGTTTATTTTTTGTGTTCGTTATTTGTTATTTAGCTGAAGTTTTGTTGTGTACATAAAAAGATAAATGAGTCTATGAGTTGAATAAATTTTACAATGCACAATTCTTAGTTTTGGCATTTCTAGGTATAAGTGCTCCTAATGCAATTGAAAATAATAATTAAATTAGTTTACTGTAAGCTTTAGTTATAACTGCATTTTCTTGGTCCAGTTAGAATTACTATGTAAAATTATAATTTGTAAAAGTTTACTTTTATGTATCCGCAATGGATATTATTGAAAAATTTATTAAATTTGTGATTTAATGGTAAATACGATTCTTAAATCCGATTAATCTAAAAAAAATAACATCTTAATGATTAAACTAAATGAGTTGGCTGATATGGTACCAGAAAGGCATAAGGACAAACTTTAAAAATAGTAGACCGAAGGACAATAAATTTTTGTTTGGTTGAAGGATAACGCTAACTATAATTAGCATTCTATATAGTGTAAAACTAAATAACTAGTTATAATTAGAATTATTTATGTTGTAAAAGTTGAATATAATACTAATTATAAATAACATTTATCCTTAAAATCAAAAATAAAGCTTGATGTCATTCGGTCTATTTTTTTTATTTTAAATTTGTCAGTCTCTCTAATTACCTCGTAGTGATATTATTGAATGTGATGTTTAAGGAGTAAAGACCTAATTTACAAAAAAACTATAGACGGTGATCGGCTTCCGGTTTAAAACCAAGACCCAAGTTAATATTCTATTTAGACTATGCAAGATGTCCTCGTCATCTTGTGTGACTTCTGGCTAGGCTGAGTCCACTGGTGTTAGTCAGCATATGAATCATATGTTGATTTCTTTAAACAGTTATGAGCTCTGGCATTATTGATGAAGAGGGATTTACATTTGGAATAACCATCTTTTACATAATGATATCATCCTACTAATCTCGCATACCATTCTTAATAGCATGATTCCTTCGTATAAAATAAAATTGCACTAATACTCACGTACTATAAACGCGACGACTTATTTGCATTATTTTAATGTCCGAACAAAATATGGTGCAATGCTAGTTAACAGAGGTAAATGTAACAAATTAAGTATAATAACTAAATTAAATTATTATTAGGATTTAAATTTTTAAGAAATTTTATTGATTAGCAAAACTACTATATTAACCAATTTGACAAACCACCAGATTAACCGATTAGTTAAAACACATGATATAAAAGAAAACTTGCACAACTGAAACATAGTTAATATATTTTTTTAGAAGCAATCATCTACAATGTGCACTATGTGTGCAAATGAATATTTTTTGCAAGTTTCCAAAGCTTATCTTGTCTATTCGTGTTACCAAAGATGAAAAAAAATTTGACAAATTTTAGTTTAAACCTCTAAAAAAAGAACCTTGTTTTAAGTTTAGACTCCACTTTGAACTTATTGCGAAAATATGCTTCTTTTTTACTATTCAGTCAATTTTTAGTTGCGTATTTTGAAAACAGAAACAATATTTCTATTTTGTTTCAAGCTTGTGTGTATGTATATGTATTTATAGAACATGCATCTATAAAATTTTAAATTTTTGTATGAAAAAAACGCATATTCACATGATAAGTTTGGACGAGCCAAATTGATTAGTAAAACTACAGTAATAACCAATTTATCAAAGCACTGGATTAACAACTTAGTTAAAACACATGATATAATAGAAAACTTGCACAACTAAAACATAGTTAACATATTCTTTTAGAAGCAATCATCTACAACATGTATCTATCTGTGCAAATGAATATTTTTTGCAAGTTTCCGAAGCTTATCCTGTTTATTTGTTGCAACAGAGAAGAAAAAAGAAAGATAATTAAAGTCAAAACCATATTTACAAGTCAGTAAACAGTCAAAAACCATTAAAAAAAACAGTAGATAAAACTAGAAAGTCAAATATATGAGCTAGATCCAATCAATCCAACTCCTTTTACACACGAGCAAACTTCATTTTTACCCTAACAATTAAAAAAAAACATGTGCTACTAGAAATTCTTAACTTCTCAAACTCAAAAAGGCTTCAGATTCACCGAATATACACTCATTATTAATCTCCCACATGGTCAAATCTCATGTCGGTGTTTAAATGCAAACCACAACCAGTAAACAAAACTAAATTATTCCAATCCCAAACCCATTAGAGATTAAACAAAACAACTCTTCAACTCTAATTTGTCAACGCAATAACTTTTCTTCAATAATATTCAATCCGTTGACCATGATCATCACCACTATATATCAAACGAACCATTCTTTGAATCTTTATATCCAGTCCTACAAAAGCCATAATTTAAAGATAAATAAAAGCTTCCTAAAATGGATGAAGTAGAAATCCCTTCTTATTTTCTTTGTCCAATCTCTTACCAAATAATGAAAGATCCGGTCACTTTATCAACCGGAATCACGTACGATCGTTCCAACATCGAGCGGTGGATATACTCCAACAAGAAACAAAAATGTCCCTTCACAAATCAAGATCTAATCGATTCAAACCTCACGCCAAACCACACGCTTCGGCGTTTGATTCAAGCTTGGTGCGTTGTCAATTCGTCGTATGGGATCGAACGGTTCCCTACTCCGAAACCTCCTATCGATGAAGCCTACATTGCACGCATGATCGAAAAATCAAGGTTTGATCCTTTAAGTTGTGTTCTAAATCTCAAGTCGATCGTTTTGGAAAGCGATAGAAGTAAACATTGTGTTGAACACATGTTTGTTGCGCTCGAGTTCTTGTTTTCTATGGTTAATGTTCATGAAGATGCTCTTATTGTGCTTAGCCATATTCAAATACCCGACCATATTCTCCTCGATATAGTTTCGAAAAATGGTACTTTGATAGATGATATAACAAATATATTGCATGCATCCAACAATGCGTCGCGTACCAATGCGATGAATCTTCTCAAGTCAATATTCAAAGTGTACCTGCCCTCCAAATTGGTTGAAGTGAAAAAAACGTTATTAGTGGAAATGACGAGGTTGTTACACGATAAAATATGTACAAAAGTTGTGCTAGAGACATTAATCTTGGTACTACAATGCGGTAAGAACAGGATCAAAGTAGTCAGAAAAAGCCGTGCGATGCACGTGCTTATCGAGCTTTTAATGGAAAGTGTGGAGAAAAGAGAATGTGAGATGATACTTGTGATATTGGACAAACTGAGTGGGAGTGCAGAAGGCAGAGCTGAGATTACTGGGCATGCAGCGGGCATTTCGGTAATCTCAAATAAGGTGCTTAGGGTTTCTATGTTAGGGACTGAACGAGCGGTCAGGATTTTGTATTCAGTTTGTAGGTTTTCGGGCACGGAGGTTGTTTTGAAGGAGATGATGGAAGGTGGGGCTGTTGCAAAATTGTGCATGATGTTGTTGGCTGATTGTGGAGCGAAGGCGAAGGAGAAAGCAAGGGAGATGTTGAGAATGAATTCTAGGGTTTGGAGGAATAGCAATTGTTTGTCCAAGAATTTGTTGATTGTTTATCCATGATTGAATATATTGATCTTTTTTATGAATTTAAAGAGTAGTTTATAATTCATGGTAGCAGTTGTCAAGATCATAGTTCTAGTTAGCATATGTACAATTTTAAAATGAAAACTATTGAAATGTATTGATCACTGATATGGAACACAGCATTTTTTATCATAATCTTCTGTTTTTAGCTTTCAGATCAATGTAGTAAACAGTGCAGAGAAAATAAGCTGCATTCTAACATGTTTAATATATTTAAAAAAGGGTTCGAAATTTCAAATGTACCGATTGGGATGATCACTAACACTTTGATTTGGTGCATTATATTAATAGGTGAATGTGAATATATGTTTTAATCATGGAATAAAATTACATATCCACAAATGTATCAAAAGAATACCAAGTTTTTGAATATGATCTGTTTCTAATCCATAGTTCTAAAACAATAATAAGAGAGCAAGAATATAACTGTTTCAGCCGTTTTTGATAATGTAATACAAAACGAATTATCATAATATCATACAAAAGAAAACACTAAAGAATTATGAATTTAAAGTGTAGTTTTTGATTCATGGTAATAAATTGGATTAACTAAACCATTTCAGCAGTTGTCAAGATCAAAAGGTTCTAGTTACCATATGTACAATATTATTCAAATAATCTTGATTTAATTAATCATGATCATGCTTGATTTTCCAACAATGCCTAGATTATGATCCTTTAAGCAATGTTTTAGATCAAGATTATTTGAATAGCATTGTACTTAAAGGATCAGCCAAGACCATGGTGTCTTGGTTTCTTAGAAACTGCATTTAAAAAAAAAAATCATAGTCTTCTGTTTTAGTTTTCAGATCAATGTAACAAACAGTGCAGAGAAAATAAGCTGCATTCTTAATATTTATAAAGGGGTTCAAAATGTACTGATTGGTATGATCATTAACATTTTGAATTGGTGCATTATATATCAATAGGTCAATATATGCTTTAATCATGGAATGTAATTACATATCCGCAAATGTATCAAAAGATTATCAAGTTTAGATTATCTGTTTCCAGTCCATATCTAAAACAATAACTAGAAAGCAATGTATAACTGTTTCAGTATATATTCGTAAGAAAATACAAAAGAATAGTGATAATAAAATAGTGTTTAATAGCAAAGTTGAATTTACATCAAAATAAAGCAATGAATACCAATCATATATTTCTTATTGGAATGTTCAACCTTTGGTTTTTCACTTCTGGATAAAATGCTATTCATATATCTTTTAATAGACCTAACTGATCCACATCTTTCAGCTCTCATGTTCAGTTTTGGTCTTTGAAATTTTGATTTTGACGGTATGCATCATTTAATGCACATTGTATGCATATGCACCACCATATATATGGCATTAAAGCTAACCACAAATGGTAGTTTTCATTATTGGACCATGAATCGAGCCGTAGTGAATTAACTTTTAAGATTTTGATGGTTCTACCAGTCAAACCATTGGAACCACAAAAAATTTTTTAAAGAAAATTTACACATTAAATACAAGTTATGCGTAAAAATATCAAAATAAAAATACTAGGTATGCGAGCTGTAGAGGGTCTTCAAGTTCTACAAACGAAGTTGTATACTATTGTAATGCACAACTGTACTAACATAACTGTGGTTGTATACACAGTAGTAGTTCAAAACGATATAAGTTTAAATTTGCAGTCGTTTGGAGGAGCTTACAGCAGGAAAAAAATGAGGTGGTGGAGCTTGCTGTTTATTTTTAGAACAATGATAATTTTTGCCGTGTATCATTTTTTTTCAAAACAATATAGAAAAAGAGAATGACATAGTGAGAAAATAAGAGAGAAAAAAAATTGCGGTTCAATCAAGTAAAATGTACAATTGAACTACTGGTTCGAATGTCCAACATGAAGCCATGCACAACTGGGGTCTAAATGAATTTTAGATCGAAGTAGTTCACGGTACAGTATTATTCGAGGTTGGACAGTGGTTGGGTCCGGTCAAGAAAACACCAATAATAGTATATCAAAATGGCATGGAGGTAAGCATTGATGTTGCTATTGGGACAAGTAGTTAAAATTATGTATAAATTTCTCGAGCAACTTGGTGCATGTAATGGGTAGCCATGAAGAGTTGGATGCAGTTGCAAATTAGAGAAAGCTCAGTTGTTTGAACATAGATTTGTATTGGACTATTGAAAATGAAAGAACTGTTGGAAAGTAGTTGAACATGAAAAGCACCTAAGATTTAGTGGAAGTGGATGAGTCAATATAAGCATGTTCCAATTTGTAGGTTTGGTCATCCATGTAAAACAGGCAAAATTTCACTATCAGAGTTATAATCCGCAAAGTATATCCAACCAATAAGAGTGGGGTTTGGTACTATCCATGACAGAGTGTTTTTGCACGTGCGAATCAAGGTGGAGATTCATTTATGTTTATTTACAAGGTCTGTCGCACTCTGAATTTATTTATTTGGTTATTCTGGGGTTTGTTAAAAGGAATCCTATTTTTTTTAATAATAGTGGTTTTTTTGGACTGCCTCAGAAATTAAAATGTTGGAAGACCATATTATATTTAAAAGAGAAAATTAGAGAAAATGACAAACTTTTAAAAAAAAATTAATCTGAAGGACATAAAGCTTTATTCTTAGGTTGAAGGACAAATGCTAGTTATATTTAACATTATATTCAGTTTTACACTATACAAACTGCTAGTTATAACTAGTATTGTCCTTCGGCCAAAAATTAAACTTGCTGTGCTTCAACTTAAAAAATTTCTAAGTTTGTCCTTGTGCCTATTTTCCTGTATTTAAAATATATTATTTTATTAATCTATTTTTCTCATTTTACCCTTGCTTGTTCTTTCTCTTAAAATAAAATAAAAACACTAAACAAAAAATGGAACTGCAGCAAAGCAAACCCTAACATGACAAGAATAAAGCATATCAATGTCGGAGAGCACTCTACAGGTGATGCGCAGGAAAAGAAAAGGGCGACGACGGCTGTAACGATCCGGATTTTCGCGTTCGAAAATCGACATCCATACTTTACATCGTACTCGAATGCCATAGATTCGACCGTTCAAATCCGATTCGTCGGAGCTTATAACACCATTAAGTATAACAACACAGCGGAAGAAAAAGAATAATACATTGATATACAATATCTGATACAATAGAGTGATACAATGAATATCAATATACATCAGAGATATGATACAAGAAATAGCAGCGGAAAGAAAATAGATAACACCAACAGCGGATAGAATGTCTCCAATAGAATGCTCCAAAATAAGCAACGCCAGTCCATGAACTCCAAGAACTGAAATAGCTCCAGATAATCTACTCAACCTGAATAGCTGAAAAACCCAACTCTAGACTGCCCGTGTGGAAAATAGTGGGCACCCAGAGTTTAGGAAGGGAACAATAAACTCCGGATTAGTCATGGGACTGGTGTGAGCAACAAAAACAGTTTATCTTTAATACAAGCAACAAAAGGCTTTTAAACATTGAAATCCGCAATGCTTTTCGAAAATGAAACTACCATAAGACCTCCCACCACACACACAATGCAAACGCAGAATTGGAGGAGATTTCTTTTTATGATAGTCAAAAATGCTTACTACGCAAAATCATTCGATATTATTATCATTAGTGCATAGTGTCGAAAACCATTTCGAAAATATAATATTAATCTTAGCCAGCATACAACCATTGTTGTATGCCTACTATAGCTACTACGTTCAATAGCAGGTTACCGCCACATTCCATAGCAGGTAATACAACTAAAACCGTATAGGGTTCGTATTGCTTCTTTGGATTTCCAACAAATGATCAGGCTAAGGAACTTCCTTTCCGAAATAGAAACGCCTCTGGAAAGACGCCCCGGATCCTAACCGGATCTCTGCAAACAAAAGGTCGACGCTACCTCACGCTGTACAGCTGTAACTAGGTAACTAACACACTGACGCTACCTCACGCTGTACAGCTGTAACTAGGTAACTAACACACGAGTCATGTCATCCCCCGGTCGTCACTGACCTTTATCCGAGGATCCTCAATCATAAAGCAACAACCACAAAGTATAATCAACATAGGTAAAATATCTGGGCTCCATACCATGATATCACCTTTTATCCAGAAGGAAATGACATACCCTAGGGGCGCTACCCCTACAAACCTTTGTCGCAACATTCCTGTTTCGACCATTACTGGGTTGTGAGGCTCGACGAAGTCTCGTCCACAAAGCTACGCTTTTCCACAAAGCCACGCTTTTTCACAAAGCAACGCTTCGATCAACAAATGATCAGCAACACTTCGTATGCCACATTACCAAATTGGGAATGTATCATTAGTAACCATCAACTACATAACCTCTGAGCTCGTACGTCTCAGAGAAGGGTGTTAAGCTAAGAGAATAAATTCTCCGCCACCAACAGAAATGTATTTGATAGAGACCAGCTTTACATCTCAAAGTGTAACGTCAGACACACATCCATACAAGTCTGTTCCGGGTTCGAACAGAACCGAAGGCTCTTCCAAAGAAGCCCTTGCAAATCCGGGTATTCACAATCCTGATCGGACTTCCCATCACTTAGGAAATCTCTATACCGTAGCTACTCAGTGCAGAGACAATCGATAGGTCATCCTATCGCTCTCGCAAATACCCGGTCTTCACCACCGGTCTTCAAATGCTATCCATATCGTCGTATCACTATTCGGAATGAGATATATGACACAAAGGTCCTCTCCCGGCTAAACCGAATAACGAGCGCAATTAAAAATCATATGGATACTGGGGTCTCAGTTAAATCACAGCTTAAAGCCCAAAACTTTTCATTCGAATGGTTAAAAACAAATTACCATTTCCGATCTTTTAAACAAAAAGATTTATTCAAAAATTCAATTAATTATTAATTTAAATTTTATATAAAATTCGGGATCGTTACAAACTTCCCCCCTTAAAAGAATTTCGTCCTCGAAATTTGCCAAGGAGACACAAAGATAGATGAAAAATATTTCATCGAATCAACTGAATATTTATTCTGCATTTGGCTTACCAAATCAGAATATCAATAATAGATACAAGAACGAATCTGTTTGACACTTCACACGATACTCGGGTTATCCAGATCTACGAAATATACAATGACATCGGTCAGTTCAAAGGGATAACTAACCATTCGTAGAACATATCTGGACCCAAAGAATAGATAGATATATGGATAAAATTTCAAAACTTTTAGTTTAAAACTAAAGTATACCTATCAACCATAGCAATCAAAGCAACCAATACATCCATACAAACAATTTTGGCTCTGTTGGAGTTTATGTCTCATATTGATATATCGAATCTCCTTCCTGGATCTACCAAAAACCATCGAAGAATTGAGAAAAGATGACGAACAAAGAGATGGATAGAGAAAAGATTGTTTCCTCGTTGTTACAGGGTATTGACCAATTCGTGGTGGTATTCCCCTGTCCCCTATCTCATCCTCTTCTTGCACTCATACTTACTATCAGTGGATAGTAAGAGAATTTACTGAGGCATACGAACTGATATCTTAGAGATTACTCATTCTAGAGTTTACTTCACTCTATCTCTAATGAGCCACTTAACGTGTTATACTCCTGAGCTAAAGTTCAACCTTAGCTCTGATACCAAATGTAACGATACGGATTTTTCGCGTTCGAAAATCGACATCCATACTTTACATCGTACTCGAATGCCATAGATTCGACCGTTCAAATCCGATTCGTCGGAGCTTATAACACCATTAAGTATAACAACACAGCGGAAGAAAAAGAATAATACATTGATATACAATATCTGATACAATAGAGTGATACAATGAATATCAATATACATCAGAGATATGATACAAGAAATAGCAGCGGAAAGAAAATAGATAACACCAACAGCGGATAGAATGTCTCCAATAGAATGCTCCAAGATAAGCAACGTCAGTCCATGAACTCGAAGAACTGAACTAGCTCCAGATAATCTACTCAACCTGAATAGCTGAAAAACCCAACTCTAGACTACCCGTGTGGAAAATAGTGGGCACCCAGAGTTTAGGAAGGGAACAATAAACTCCGGATCAGTCATGGGACTGGTGTGAGCAACAAAAACAGTTTATCTTTAATACAAGCAACAAAAGGCTTTTAAACATTGAAATCCGCAATGCTTTTCGAAAATGAAACTACCATAAGACCTCCCACCACACACACAATGCAAACGCAGAATTGGAGGAGATTTCTTCTTATGATAGTCAAAACTGCTTACTATGCAAAATCATTCGATATTATTATCATTAGTGCATAGTGTCGAAAACCATTTCGAAAATATAATATTAATCTTAGCCAGCATACAACCATTGTTGTATGCCTACTATAGCTACTACGTTCAATAGCAGGTTACCGCCACATTCCATAGCAGGTAATACAACTAAAACCGTATAGGGTTCGTATTGCTTCTTTGGATTTCCAACAAATGATCAGGCTAAGGAACTTCCTTTCCGAAATAGAAACGCCTCTGGAAAGACGCCCCGGATCCTAACCGGATCTCTGCAAACAAAAGGCCGACGCTACCTCACGCTGTACAGCTGTAACTAGGTAACTAACACACTGACGCTACCTCACGCTGTACAGCTGTAACTAGGTAACTAACACACGAGTCATGTCATCCCCCGGTCGTCACTGACCTTTATCCGAGGATCCTCAATCATAAAGCAACAGCCACAAAGTATAATCAACATAGGTAAAATATCTGGGCTCCATACCATGATATCACCTTTTATCCAGAAGGAAATGACATACCCTAGGGGCGCTACCCCTACAAACCTTTGTCGCAACATTCCTGTTTCGACCATTACCGGGTTGTGAGGCTCGACGAAGTCTCGTCCACAAAGCTACGCTTTTCCACAAAGCCACGCTTTTTCACAAAGCAATGCTTCGATCAACAAATGATCAGCAGCACTTCGTATGCCACATTACCAAATTGGGAATGTATCACTAGTAACCATTAACTACATAACCTCTGAGCTCGTACGTCTCAGAGAAGGGTGTTAAGCTAAGAGAATAAATTCTCCGCCACCAATAGAAATGTATTTGATAGAGACCAGCTTTACATCTCAAAGTGTAATGTCAGACACACATCCATACAAGTCTGTTCCGGGTTCGAACAGAACCGAAGGCACTTCCAAAGAAGCCCTTGCAAATCCGGGTATTCACAATCCTGATCGGACTTCCCATCACTTAGGAAATCTCTATACCGTAGCTACTCAGTGCAGAGACAATCGATAGGTCATCCTATCGCTCTCGCAAATACCCGGTCTTCACCACCGGTCTTCAAATGCTATCCATATCGTCGTATCACTATTCGGAATGGGATATATGACACAAAGGTCCTCTCCCGGCTAAACCGAATAACGAGCGCAATTAAAAATCATATGGATACTGGGGTCTCAGTTAAATCACAGCTTAAAGCCCAAAACTTTTCATTCGAATGGTTAAAAACAAATTACCATTTCCGATCTTTTAAACAAAAAGATTTATTCAAAAATTCAATTAATTATTAATTTAAATTTTATATAAAATTCAGGATCGTTACAACGGCCATGGAGAAAGAACGTACCGATTTTTTTTGTTCACTAGAATGTTGACAAATGTTCATTTAAGATTAATATCTCGATGTTATTTTGTCGAAAAGCTATGATTTGCTTTTATCTTACTAACAAATTCATGAAACTTGATGAGTTTGTATCGAAATTGGTAGTGAAATAACTACACGTAGATGATCGATGTAATTTCGTTGAGCTTAATGGGATTTGTACAAATTTGGCAATTGAATTCAGATAACACGATGAACAAACGTCGAAATAATTTGGGGTTTTCTTGTTAGTTGCAAATTGATTGGGTCATGTCGAACATGTCGACAATATTTGATAAGTACCCGTCGAACTTAATGGGTTTTACACAAATTTGGCCATCGAACTCAGATAAAATGATGAAAAAAGGTCAAAATAATTTAGGATTTTTCTCTAGCCGCAAATCAATCGTGTATGTCGAACATGTGAGCAGTACTCGATGGGAACGCGCCAAAATTTCATATTACGATGAACTTTTATCAAGTTTTCCTATTTTGATTTGTGTCTGTTGAGGTTTTTCCTTTACTTTTTCATATATGTTTGTTCTCATCATTTGCAGTAAATCTTCATCGAGCTTCACTAGTAAGGATGAATGGTTACAGCATATGAGGTCTAATCATGGGAAAAAAGCAACTGAAAGAATGAAATCTACTAGTTAGCAATTTGAAGTTGAGCCTTCGAAAACTGTCGATGAAGGTCATAGTGGTGAAGATGAGAAAAATGAGAAGGAAAGCACTGAAACACATGGTAGTATTGATGAGGAGGGGTAGTAGTGAGGAGAAGGGTAGTGACAAAAGTTGTAGTAAGAAGACAATGGTGTTGGTGATAGTTCAAAAAGAGGAAACATTTGGACTTAGTATAAAGAAGAACATTCCTTGAAGGAGTCGGACGAGTCGAAAGATTTGAAAGAGAATGTTGAGGAAGAAATGATAGTGAGACAAGTGAAAAAGAAAGGGTTACACGTATGGTGCGGAAATGAAAAATTTTAAAATAAAAATAAAAGCACCCTTTCAAGATTTTGAAAGTGAGGAGAACCCTTCATTACTCATTGGCTATAATGATCATATAGATCATATAGCATGTCATGTTTGGAATTCTACGATAAATTGTAATTTCTATTAATTAAATAGTATAATGCATTGTTAATTAATTTTTATTAATAATTAATGTTATGGTGATGTAGGTACTTAGAGTTAGAATTAAAAGCTCCTTAATACTGTAGAAACTCATAAATTGTGGATTTTGGAGGAGGAATGTGATTTTGTGAAAGAAGTAATACCTAGATTTGGTTTTCTCAGTATTATTGAAGAAGCACATGAAAAACTTAATAAAATTTTGATTAATGCATTTATTGGACCCTTTTACCTTGAAACGAACAAATTTCAACTTCCATTCGATGAATCATCTATTATTATAGATGATGCAGTTCACATTACCGGTCTTCCAGCTGAGAGGAAAAACGTAAATGGTCCATTATGGGGATCGAGAGGTATTTCGTATGATAGTGTTGATGATTTGTTAATGAAAGGCCTTGGATTAAAGAAATAATAGGCTAGTGATGTGTTTGGGGTGAAAAAAGGATTTGTTTAGAATGGTTACGAACAAATTACTCCAGGTTAAAAGATTCAGATAACATGTCATGGAAAATATATTGTGCTACTGTTTATTTGTTGTACACTATTGATGCATTAGTATATGATGATAAATATGGAAATAAAGTGTCCATTCATTTTTTACAATGTCTTCGTCATTTAACTCAAGTTTGATAGATTAGAGATATGACCTAGGGGCAATTATGTAATTATTACGTATATTTGACTCGATAACCAATCTAGTTCGAAATAAAAGACATTTATACTGATATGATGTGTTATAGTAATTAATTAATTTAATTAGAAATACATTTAATAGAAAATCCATAAATGGTATGTTTTATGATAGTAGTTATAATATGTTGTAATCATGAGTGATTTTTCATATAAAATAAACATACTGTTTTAAATATTCGTAGTCAAGATGTATAAAAACTATATAACTATATATTCGTTGAGACTAGAGTACGTTGCACTCTCCAAATATTGGGTAGTGTATTACTCATAGCTACTAGAGGCACAAAGGGGTTACGAACTAATAGTTATTGAATAGCTATGCAATGACTCACTCGATAGTTTTATATTAGTTAACATAATTAAGGTCAAACAGAATATATCGATGTAACAATGTTACCCAATTCCCTCGACTTGAGAATACCATCGAACTTTAATGTGAAAACTCTGTTTTGATTATAGTTAACTCGTGGCACTGTGTAACGACCCGTAAATTTTAACTGGTTTTAATAACGTTATTAATTAAAATTTTGCGAAATTTTAAACGATAAAATTTTGAAATATAAATTTGATATTTGGACTGCGTCTAGTTAAACATAGCAACTGGTAAATTTTCGTCAGAAAATATGAAAGTAAATTTCAGTCATTTCAGTTTAAATCAGTTAAAATGTAATGAAAATAAAATGATTTCGAAACCTAAATATTTTTACATAGAAAAATTCTAAACCGTCTTCTGAGCATGACGTCATTTTTCGTTTTTCCAAATTCGGACTTCTTTGGCTCCGTCGATCTTATTCTTCTGCGTTTTTGCTGCATTTTCCGCTAGTAGAAAATTTGAATTTTTATAATTCAATCGAAACACTGATATCATTATACCGTTTTGATCGTCTCGTTGTGCTGATCTCTACGGTATATTCAATAGTCAATTTCGAAGTCCGACGTGCGATGCAACCTACGAAACGCTGAGTGTATCGGTTCCGCAACCAAGCCTTTTGGTTTCTGATGCCTTTCCATTATCCATAGTATCATCAACAGCCTCGTGCCTTTTCAAATTCCCAGATATTAATATCAACCACTTGACATTTCACCGGTTGTTAATATTCCCAATACTAAACTTTTGACTTTTGATTTCCAGACCATTACTATTCCAAATTCATATTTACTGCTTCATCACGTGTTGCTTGGGAACTGCTGCCTTTTTATTGTTGCTTTTGTTTCTTCCAAAAATGTGAATTATACAAAACTTAATTTTTTCTTTCTCCTGAGTCACTTCCTCTCCCATTCCTTTGTTTGCTCTGCCATGATAAAAACAATTATACATTTGCTTTGAATACCGCTTTCCCATTTTCCCAAGATCTACTTGCTCTCACCTGAACCTCCTCACCATGCAGCAGCAGTCGCTCACCACACGCAACCCGCCACCCACCTTGTATACATCTTCACGCGGTCCTTGGCTTTCCGCCCATCGACTACACCATCAAACTGACAACCCACGGCTTTACTTGACTTCATCCATGAACGCCGCCATTCTTCCTTCGTCCATATCCGAGCTCCGCCTACCAATCAGCGGCCACTCCTCTTCCTCTTGCCTTGCCGTTCACCCACCTCCACCTCTGTCTACTCGATTTCCTACTCTCGACAATAGCCGAATGTATATATAGGTATATTATTGTTATTGTTTTTAATATAGTTCGATATATGTATAGGCATGTATTGTGCACACAGTTATATTTGCCTGAGTATACGTGATGTATATATCTGGGTCTAATAAAAGTACATAACGTACATATTAGTTTGATTGTAAAAGTTGTTTTGTTTATGTATATGTTCCAGTATATTTTAATTTGTTCAAAGTGTTATATATATATATATATATATATATTTTTAAGGTTCATTCCTATATATATCAGTCTTTGTTTTCTATCAATGGTTAATTATATATATAGGTGTCCTCTGTTATACAGATACAAGTTTTCAGTTCATAAAAGTTTTGATTTATCGTTATGTATGAATATTATATATTATGTTCTGTTATATAATAGGTTTTGATTGCAAAGTTCTTTATAGTTAGTATATGCAAGTCTGTTGTATTGTTTATATAATTTATACTAAAGTAAGTTGTTATTGTATCTGTACGTATAATTCACAAGATCAGTACATAAGTTTTATATTCTATATGTTGGTACGTTTATATATATGTATATATTATAATATGTAGGTATATATATTCGTTTGATAAGTATTTGTTTTAAGTTGTTTTGCATATACTAGTTTTGTAGTACCTATTAGTTATGAACAAGTATTGTTTATGTAAAATTTTGGTTTATATGGATTTAGTTCATATATTATTATACGTATAGTTTATATATGCATTGTCTTAGTTGATTTGATAGTCAATATAGAGGCTGGTCATATGTTATTACAGTATATAGATATGGGTTCTTATTTACATAAAGTGGGTTCAAGTTGCTTACAGTATGGTTTATTTAAATTTGTCCACTACTGTGATATATATACAGTGTAAGTTATATATATATATATATATATTTGTTATATTTACTGTATATTGGCTTAATGTATCCTATATATTCTAAAAGTGATATATACGATGTTTGAAAGATAATATATTGTTCATATATTAGTGATGTTTAAAAATTTATGTATATGAATATTTGTGTGGCGAATAATGGTTCGTAGCCTGATGTTGATAATTGCTTATAGGTATGAGTCTATTTACTATCGGCTTTGATTTCGGAAATGATTACTGATTTTACATTTCTTTTTATATATGTATTTTGATTGTAAGAAATATAGTTTAAATCTTTCATATGTTTGTGTTTTAAAATTTTATTGATTCTTAAATATATGTAGATTCTGTTTTAAAATTTGTGTCTCAAATTTAAGCAATTGTTTGAATGGAAGTAATAAAATAATGATATATTATACTCCTTATTTCTATTATATCTAGCGGATTCTGATTTGTTCTCATCAATTCCTATCTATCAGCTTTGTCCGTCAAATCCGTGTTCAGCTTACTTCGCCGTGAATTATTGTTTGGATCAGTCGATTTCGTGATTCAAATTGAAGCTTGCTGTGTTGTCTATCTTCTAGTCTCTAGCATCGAAAGGTGAGCAATCACTCACGATTAACGTTCTTTTATTTATTAAATTTGATTTCAATTGAAACGAAAATTGAAATATGCTGCTGTTAGTTATTGACACTGTTATATATGCTATTACCTGAATCAGTTCACCTGTGACATCTGACACCATTATCTGTTATTTATGAAATGATAATCCAGTTTGGTTGATAAATTATTTATTGTTTGATGTAGACATTGGACGTTAAATTGTTAATGTTAAAGTGATAAATAATATGCAATCGAATTGATATAGGATAGTCAACAATTTAAATTGGATCTATATGTTGAATTTGATTTGTTAAACTTATATAATATGACCCCCTTAAATGTTTAATTATTTGACACGTAGAAAAATGGTTAATTACCCTTGAACCATTTGAATTTATGTTGTATTAATTGATGAAGTATGAAATTGAATAATTGATGTCAAGTGTAGAATTGCATAGAATAATTAGTGTAAAAATCTTTAATCTACATGAAATGATAGTGTAGATTCTAGAAATAATTATATTAATTCGCACAAACAACAATGTGAATTAATACGGTTATTTCGGGATTATTTGAATTGATTATTGGATTGTTATTGATTGTTGTTATTGCTTGTTTATTTACTTTGACACCATCCTAGTTATCACACTGCAAGTTCCCTTTGCTATGCTTTGATTTTGAATTGAATTGGAATCGGGTTGAAATGATAAATACCCAAATTAAACTTTGACCTAGGATAGAGAATTAAATAAAACCCGATTGGTCAATAATTTGATTTAAAAATAAAATAAAGATTTTATTTGAATAAATAATAAGGTTTTAAATGAAGTTGGAATTTTAATTTTTATGAAAGGAAAATGTTAATATGTAATAATCCAAAACAAAATATTAACATAGTAGTTGATGAAAGAATGTTGTTTAAAATTTAATTATTAAGTTTGAAATTATTTAATAATTAAGTTTTTGAATTTATTTAATAATTGAATAAGATGGAATTATTTAATAATTAAATAAAAATTGAATTCTTTGTTAAGTGAAATTGAACTTCTTGAATAAGTGAAATTAAGTTTCTTTATAAATTGAGTTTTGAAATTGTAACTAAGTAAATAAATAAGTGAAATTGAATTTCTCTAATAAGAAATAAAATGTGTTTTATTGAAATTAATGTAAGACTTGAAATGTAAAGAATTTGATTTGATGAATTTAATTTAATGCAATTTGTAAGTTTTGATACAATGGAGTTGAACTTAAATAATTGATTTAATAAATTGGAAGTTAAATAGAAATTGTTTTGAAGAATAAATTTATTTAACGAAGATTGAATGAAATCGATAAATGAATTTGAAATTGATTTGAATGTTAAATTAAATTAATTTAAATGATTTTGGAATGAAATTTATATATGAACTTGAATCAATATTTGAATTGTCTTAAATAAAATTTGAAATTGAATTATAAGATTTTGAAATGGGAATTTGGAAATTTTGAAACGTAAATTATGGAAATTGATGTAGAAAGATAAATGAAATGTTGATTTAAAAATTCTAATTGAAATTGAAATTGATTTGGTTTTGAAATAAATAAACGACCAATCGGTGTAATAATCACGAAAGTTATTAAAGAGACCGGAATCGTTTAGGGACATACTCACTGTCTAAAACGAAAACCACTTTAATAACTGTATGTGGAGTGTGATCCAGAATGAAGTGGTTGGAATGATGTACGTGATGACTGAAGAAAGAGAATGATAATGGATAGCCTTGACACTTGTGTCGAATTGGAAATGACTAAAACAGGAGCCGTGCCGGGCCAAATGGGGGTTAGCTGCCTCGAGCGAACACACTTCTTCGAAAACTACTCATTACTTGTTGTCGATTGGTGCACCCTTGATTTTGGGAGTGTTGTTTCGCGGTGTTGCGATCACTGCGGCGATGCGTTCTCACCAGTCCGGATCAGGCAAACGGTAGTGTCACTACCTTGGGTATTGCCTCATGTGCCTTGTCATACTTGTATCCCTATATACGCGACCACTACGATTTGTTTTGTGTTATACCTATGGAGTACTCCCTGATATCCCACTAGTTTACGGTGGAGTTACAGTGCTGTATAGACTATAACGCTTATATAAAATGTGTTAAGGGGGATAATGGTAACACCTTAACACTATTTTGATATTTTATATTACTGATAGGCATTATCTACTTATCGTACACTACTACATAGTAGATAGTTTAACGGATCCTTAAAGGATGGTTATTCCAATCATCCTTTGAGTTACCTGTATTTCAATTGCTATTTCACTTGAGTTGGATTTATTGATATAAGAATGTTAATCCTGATTCGAGTGTTTTGTGTTTTGCTTTACGCTCGGGTCAGACTGATTGTACCAGTATTCGAGACTCACCTTTGGAGTTGGAGCTTCGCTTGGAGATCCGCTATCTATCCAGCTTTCAGATATCCAGTTGATTCCAGTGATTGTTTTTTGATTATTGTATTTGACTATTGTATTCGAGACATCTGTTGTACCTTATTTAACTCTGATATGTATATAGTAGCTTTATGAACTACTATCTTTTATTTCCGCTGCATTTATTACTCTGTGTCTGTGATCTGTGTTCTATTTATTTACTGTATATGCTCAGTTTTGCCAAATTTAAATTAACAATTCGGTATTTTGAATTATTCAAGTCTGACATGTGCGGATGCGAATGGTCCAAAATAGCGGGCCGTTACAGTTGGTATCAGAGCTTTGGTAGCTCTAGGCAAACTTAGCATATAGGGTAAATGTATTTATAGAATCACTCTCATTCGAGTTTCAATCTCTTCCTTTGACTCAATTCCTTTGAATTTTGGAACGTTCCCCTCGGTTCCGAAATTCATTCGTGTCCTTCACTATTCGTCTTCTTTCAATCCTGGAGCACCCCATAACTCCATTCTGAATGTTATCTATAATAGATCGGCGGTCTCGCCAATCTTCGAATGATTCGTAAAGGAGTAAAACTCCTTTATAATAGGCATCGATTTACCGGAGATTTCTGTATCCTCGGTTTACAATGCTATATATCTTCTGCTATACTTGAATTCTATTTCTTGAGATCGAATGTCGATTTGCCTCAAAATTTTACATTGATCTTATTCTTGAAGTCACGGTTGACCCGGTTAAGGTTGCCCGCGATTTATATAATTTATCAATCTTCCTACTTTGTTATTAATCATCATATCTTTGTTTCGAACTTATCTTCGAATCAAATTTCTTTTTGATTTGAGTCCATCAAATTTGAAACCCTATCCTTATTTTGAAAATTCATTCCTGTATCGTCGAGCAAAGAAATGTATTTGTAAACTAATATGTATAAATGTTTTACTATATGCTGTGTTGTTTGAGTTGTTGACGTTGATTTGGGTTTCCGATCGATTCGTCTGATCAACGCTATCGATAGGATTTCCAAAACACTTGAGCAGAGTAAACTAACACAATATGGTTTTCAAATTTGGTAAATGAAATAATTTTGTATGATTATATTATAAATATATAAGTAAAATTTTCTAAAAAAAAAGAAGAGGTAAATTAATTCGTTGTTTGAAATGATAATATTTGATTTTCATCTATTTTTCGATAAATGAATTTATAAACTTGGTTTATAAACTGATTTAGAATTTGAAATGAAATTAAATTAAGAATTCAAGAATTTAATTTCCAATGATTTCGAACTATGGTTTTAAAGGTAAAATGCACATTATTTAAAGGTATTTTGACTATAATTTGTTTCCAAAGAATTTTAATGTATATTATTTAAAGTATTTTCAAATAGGAACCGTTTTCAAAGAATTTTAAAATGTTGAAATCAGTGCCCTTCTCTTTGTCGCTGGAAAATAATTTCGGTGATGGCGGCCGCATTATCGACATTCATTTTCGAGTTTCGAAATGGAGAGACTATTCTGTAGCTTTGCTACGGTTTTGTTTTGAAGAAAAATATTTTGATTTGAATTTCTTTAGTATAATTTGATTTATATATATATAGGTATCTTATTTTAAAAATTTAATTTGATTTGATATAAATATATAGATATATCTCTAAATTGTTTGAAGTAAATCGGAGATTTAAATTCTTAAATTTTAGGTTAAAGATGATTTCAATTATAAACTGAAGTCAAAATTCTTGGATAAATATTTAACTTGAAATAACTGGATTGTAAAAAAAAATTATTTGTATAATACTCAATTTCATTTCAATATAACTTACCTAAATTATTCAGAAGTTAAAATGTAATTGGATAATGTACAATAAAAAAATGTCTTTATAAATAAAATTTGAGTGTTTATAATAAATGTTATACACTAAATTTGATTATAAAGATGTTAATAGAGTTAGATAGGGTACTAAGTAATTGAATAATGGATGAGACAAATAAATTTGTTTGAAAGAATTAATAAATTGAAATTTGATCAACTTATGAAGATACCTTGAATTTAAAAGCAATTATTGAATATAAATTAATTTAAATCGAAACTTTTATGGTTTAAATTAATTTATATGGGTTAAATATATGTGATAAGATATATTAAGTAGAATAAATTTAACAATAATTTGGAATAAAGAAGAATTTAAACTGTTAAAAAAAATATGATTATAATAAAAGACTATTCAAATTTATGGTTTTAGAAATTGTAAATTGAAGATAATTGGATAATAAGATAATGAATTTAGAAATAGCTGAGATTGATTTTAGTGAAATCAAATGGATTAAATCAATTATTGAATATCAATTAATTTAAATTTGAATTTATATGGTTTAAATTAATTGTTATTTTGTATTTCAAATCTGTTTTTCTTTCTGGTTGTTTCTATTCTCCTACCTCGTTCCTTTTCGGGGATGAAAAGTTTTGAGTGGGGGAGAGTGTAACGACCCGTAAATTTTAACTGGTTTTAATAACGTTATTAATTGAAATTTTGCGAAATTTTAAACGATAAAATTTTGAAATATAAATTTGATATTTGGAATGCGTCTAGTTAAACATAGCAACTGGTAAATTTTCGTCAGAAAATATGAAAGTAAATTTCAGTCACGTCATTTCGGTTTAAATCAGTTAAAATGTAATGAAAATAAAATGTTTTCGAAACCTAAATATTTTTACATAGAAAAATTCTAAATCGTCTTCTGAGCATGACGTCATTTTTCGTTTTTCCAAATTCGGACTTCTTTGGCTCCGTCGATCTTATTCTTCTGCGTTTTTGCTGCATTTTCCGCCAGTAGAAAATTTGAATTTTTATAATTCAATCGAAACACTGATATCATTATACCGTTTTGATCGTCTCGTTGTGCTGATCTCTACGGTATATTCAATTGTCAATTTCGAAGTCCGATGTGCGATACAACCTACGAAACGCTGAGTGTATCGGTTCCGCAACCAAGCCTTTTGGTTTCTGATGCCTTTCCATTATCCATAGTATCATCAACAGCCTCGTGCCTTTCAAATTCCCAGATATTAATATCAACCACTTGACATTTCACCGGTTGTTAATATTCCCAATACTAAACTTTTGACTTTTGATTTCCAGACCATTACTATTCCAAATTCATATTTCCTGCTTCATCACGTGTTGCTTGGGAACTGCTGCCTTTTTATTGTTGCTTTTGTTTCTTCCAAAAATGTGAATTATACAAAACTTAATTTTTTCTTTCTCCTGAGTCACTTCCTCTCCCATTCCTTTATTTGCTCTTCCATGATAAAAACAATTATACATTTGCTTTGAATACTGCTTTCCCATTTTCCCAAGATCTACTTGCTCTCACCTGAACCACCTCACCATGCAGCAGTAGTCGCTCGCCACACGCAACCCGCCACCCACCTTGTCTACATCTTCACGCGGTCCTTGGCTTTCCGCCCATCGACTACACCATCAAACTGACAACCCACGGCTTCACTTGACTTCATCCATGAACGCTGCCATTCTTCCTTCGTCCAGATCTGAGCTCCGCCTACCAATCAGAGGCCACTCCTCTTCCTCTTGCCTTGCCGTTCACCCACCTCTGCTTCTGTCTACTCGATTTCCTGCTCTCGACAATAGCCGAATGTATATATAGGTATATTATTGTTATTGTTTTTAATATAGTTCGATATATGTATAGGCATGTATTGTGCACACAGTTATATTTGCCTGAGTATACGTGATTTATATATCTGGGTCTAATAAAAGTACATAACGTACATATTAGTTTGATTGTAAAAGTTGTTTTGTTTATGTATATGTTCCAGTATATTTTAATTTGTTCAAAGTGTTATATATATATATATATATATATATATTTTTAAGGTTCATTCCTATATATATCAGTCTTTGTTCTCTATCAATGGTTAATTATATATATAGGTGTCCTCTGTTATACAGATACAAGTTTTCAGTTCATAAAAGTTTTGATTTATCGTTATGTATGAATATTATATATTATGTTCTGTTATATAATAGGTTTTGATTGCAAAGTTCTTTATAGTTAGTATATGCAAGTCTGTTGTATTGTTTATATAATTTATACTAAAGTAAGTTGTTATTGTATCTGTACGTATAATTCACAAGATCAGTACATAAGTTTTATATTCTATATGTTGGTACGTTTATATATATGTATATATTATAATATGTAGGTATATATATTCGTATGATAGGTATATGTTTTAAGCTGTTTTGCATATACTAGTTTTGTAGTATCTATTAGTTATGAACAAGTATTGTTTATGTAAAATTTTGGTTTATATGGATTTAGTTCATATATTATTATACGTATAGTTTATATATGCATTGTCTTAGTTGATTTGATAGTTAATATAGAGGCTGGTCATATGTTATTACAGTATATAGATATGGGTTCTTATTTACATAAAGTGGGTTCAAGTTGCTTACAGTATGGTTTATTTAAATTTGTCCACTACTGTGATATATATACAGTGTAAGTTATATATATATATATTTGTTATATTTACTGTATATTGGCTTAATGTATCATATATATTCTAAAAGTAATATATACGATGTTTGAAAGATAATATACTGTTCATAGAATAGTGATGTTTAAAAATGTATGTATATGAATATTTGTGTGGTGAATAATGGTTCGTAGCCTGATGTTGATAATTGCTTATAGGTATGAGTCTATTTACTATCGGCTTTGATTTCGGAAATGACTACAGATTTTACATTTCTTTTTATATATGTATTTTGATTGTAAGAAATATAGTTTTAATCTTTCATATGTTTGTGTTTTAAATTTTTATTGATTCTTAAATATATATAGATTCTGTTTTAAAATTTGTGTCTCAAATTTAAGCAATTGTTTGAATGGAAGTAATAAAATAATGATATATTATACTCCTTGTTTCTATTATATCTAGCGGATTCTGATTTGTTCTCATCAATTCCTATCTATCAGCTTTGTCCGTCAAATCTGTGTTCAGCTTCCTTCGCCGTGAATTATTGTTTGGATCAGTCGATTTCGTGATTCAAATTGTAGCTTGCTGTGTTGTCTATCTTCTAGTCTCTAGCCTCGAAAGGTGAGCAATCACTCACGATTAACGTTCTTTTATTTATTAAATATGATTTCAATTGAAACGAAAATTGAAATATGCTGCTGTTAGTTATTGACACTGTTATATATGCTATTACCTGAATCAGTTCACCTGTGACATCTGACACCATTATCTGTTATTTATGAAATGATAATCCAGTTTGGTTGATAAATTATTGATTGTTTGATGTAGACATTGGACGTTAAATTGTTAATGTTAAAGTGATAAATAATATGCAATCGAATTGATATAGGATAGTCAACAATTTAAATTGGATCTATATGTTGAATTTGATTTGTTAAACTTGTATAATATGACCCCCTTAAATGTTTAATTATTTGACACGTAGAAAAATGGTTAATTACCCTTGAACCATTTGAATTTATGTTGTATTAATTGATGAAGTATGAAATTGAATAATTAATGTCAAGTGTAGAATTGCATAGAATAATTAGTGTAAAAATCTTTAATCTACATGAAATGATAGTGTAGATTCTAGAAATAATTATATTAATTCGCACAAACAACAATGTGAATTAATACGGTTATTTCGGGATTATTTGAATTGATTATTGGATTGTTATTGATTGTTGTTATTGCTTGTTTATTTACTTTGACACCATCCTAGTTATCACACTGCAAGTTCCATTTGCTATGCTTTGATTTTGAATTGAATTGGAATCGAGTTGAAATGATAAATACCCAAATTAAACTTTGACCTAGGATAGAGAATTAAATAAAACCCGATTGGTCAATAATTTGATTTAAAAATAAAATAAAGATTTTATTTGAATAAATAATAAGGTTTTAAATGAAGTTGGAATTTGAATTTTTATGAAAGGGAAATGTTAATATGTAATAATCCGAAACAAAATATTAACATAGTAGTTGATGAAAGATTGTTGTTTAAAATTTAATTATTAAGTTTGAAATTATTTAATAATTAAGTTTTTGAAATTATTTAATAATTGAATAAGATGGAATTATTTAATAATTAAATAAAAATTGAATTCTTTGTTAAGTGAAATTGAACTTCTTGAATAATTGAAATTAAGTTTCTTTATAAATTGAGTTTTGAAATTGTAACTAAGTAAATAAATAAGTGAAATTGAATTTCTCTAATAAGAAATAAAATGTGTTTTATTGAAATTAATGTAAGACTTGAAATGTAAAGAATTTGATTTGATGAATTTAATTTAATGCAATTTGTAAGCTTTGATACAATGGAGTTGAACTTAAATAATTGATTTAATAAATTGGAAGTTAAATAGAAATTGTTTTGAAGAAAAAATTTATTTAACGAAGATTGAATGAAATCGATAAATGAATTTGAAATTGATTTGAATGTTAAATTAAATTAATTTAAATGATTTTGGAATGAAATTTATATATGAACTTGAATCAATATTTGAATTGTCTTAAATAAAATTTGAAATTGAATTATAAGATTTTGAAATGGGAATTTGAAAATTTTGAAACGTAAATTATGGAAATTGATGTAGAAAGATAAATGAAATGTTGATTTAAAAATTCTAATTGAAATTGAAATTGATTTGGTTTTGAAATAAATAAACGACCAATCGGTGTAATAATCACGAAAGTTATTAAAGAGACCGGAATCGTTTAGGGACATACTCACTGTCTAAACCGAAAACCACTTTAATAACTGTATGTGGAGTGTGATCTAGAATGAAGTGGTTGGAATGATGTACGTGATGACTGAAGAAAGAGAACGATAATGGATAGCCTTGACACTTGTGTCAAATTGGAAATGACTAAAACAGGAGCCGTGCCGGGCCAAATGGGGGTTAGCTGCCTCGAGCGAACACACTTCTTCGAAAACTACTCATTACTTGTTGTCGATTGGTGCACCCTTGATTTTGGGAGTGTTGTTTCGCGGTGTTGCGATCACTGCGGCGATGCGTTCTCACCAGTCCGGATCAGGCAAACGGTAGTGTCACTACCTTGGGTATTGCCTCATGTACCTTGTCATACTTGTATCCCTATATACGCGGCCACTACGATTTGTTTTATGTTATACCTATGGAGTACTCCCTGATATCCCACTAGTTTACGGTGGAGTTTACAATTCTGTATAGACTATAACGCTTATATAAAATGTGTTAAGGGGGATAATGGTAACTCCTTAACACTATTTTGATATTTTATATTACTGATAGGCATTATCTACTTATCGTACACTACTACATAGTAGATAGTTTAACGGATCCTTAAAGGATGGTTATTCCAAACATCCTTTGAGTTACCTGTATTTCAATTGCTATTTCACTTGAGTTGGATTTATTGATATAAGAATGTTAATCCTAACTCGAGTGTTTTGTGTTTTGCTTTACGCTCGGGTCAGACTGAGTGTACCAGTATTCGAGACTCACCTTTGGAGTTGGAGCTTCGCTTGGAGATCCGCTATCTATCCAGCTTTCAGATATCCAGTTGATTCCAGTGATTGTTTTCTGATTATTGTATTTGACTATTGTATTCGAGACATCTGTTGTACCTTATTTAACTCTGATATGTATATAGTAGCTTCATGAACTACTATCTTTTGTTTCCGCTGCATTTATTACTCTGTGTATGTGATCTGTGTTTTATTTATTTAATGTATATGCTCAGTTTTGCCAAATTTAAATTAACAATTCAGTATTTTGAATTATTCAAGTCCGACATGTGCGGATGCGAATGGTCCAAAATAGCGGGTCGTTGCACACTACATCCATTGAACGACTATAGTAGGTCAAGTGGAAGCATTAGAAGTGAGACATTATTCAAAAGAGAAATCATCTCCTTAGTTACATGGGGTAAGTATCACGGTCGACTGAAGTCAGCTCAAAGTCAAAGTCTCTGGTTAGAGTAGTTCGGTTAATAATAATTGTTATTATTAAACCAAGAACTTTATGTTTCAACTATAAAGTTGAATATGGATGATATTAGTATTTTGACCATTACCAAATTCTATGTCCTAGTGTGATATATTTTTGACGAAGAGAATTGGTGTAAATAATTGTCACTGTTAGGTAAGGCTTAAAAGCGATAAATTTGGACATAATGTCACACTACTAACTAGGGTGATGTGTGAATGTTAATATTTGAATTGTTCGATACTAATCACCGACCGAGTTTACACCTAAGAGTCACACAATCGAAATATTGAATACTCGAAATACCACTTGATTTAATTAATTATAATTTAATTAAATTAATTAATATTTATGAAATAAAAAATATAAAGTTTTATTAAATTTGTTTTGATCAATATTAAAATAGTGCATATATAAAAGTTATATACACATGTATCGATATACGAAATCAATGTGCATTTGAATTAGATTTAAGTGCATATTCATTTGGTCAGGCTTGAAGCAGTTATGTGGCCCAGATAAGGGGGCTATAGCAGCGCCATAAGGGGAAATGTGGGGCTGAATATTGATTCAAAATGATGTGGAATGGTAAGAGAAATACGAGGATCTGAATCCTCTTTTTACTCCTTAGCATCTACACTATTTAAACATCTCATATCCCTTTTTTTTGCTTTTGATTTTTGCTCCATCTTGACCTAATCTGATTGGCCTCCCCTTTTCCTTCCTCCAATTTCAAGCATTTAAAACACAATTTAAATACAAATAGTAGACTAGTGGTTGCTGCTTTTAGTTTGGTAGCTCGTTCTAGAAGTTTGAATACTGATTCAAGGAGTTCTTTGATTCAACATTTCAACGTGTCACAACTAGACTTTAGTAAAGGTAATTTTTTTAAACTTAATATACATACATATACATATATATATATATATATATATATATTGTTCATCATGTCACTTATGTGTTACAGATAACATATGAATTATCATAAAAATCCACATATATGTCTGTGCTGTCTACATTGGATGAAAAAAAAATATATGCATTTAAATAAATAAATAAATATATATATATATTTACATATATATAAACATAAGTTCATGGCCATATAATTAAAGTTAAATTTTTTTTTATTTAATGATATTTTAAAAAGATTTTTATACAAAAATTGATTTTAAAATGCAAACATAAATATATAAAATATATTTATTTATTGTGTTAACATATGTGTGTGTGTATATTTATTATAGTTTTCAAATATATATATATATATATATATGTATATATAATTCAATCCATACTATATATATAATTCATTTTAAATATTATATCTAATTATATTTAAGCCGTGTGTGTTTGTGTGTGTGTTTGTGTATGTTATAAAAATAGATGTAAATATTTAATAAAATTATGCATATGATTTAACATTATTTTCAAAAATAAATTAATTTTTTTATGATTACGTATAGAAATCTATAGTAGTAATAAAAAACCAATTTTTAAAACCACAACCTTTATAAAAATAAATTACATTTTTAATGAATATTTTTATAGCCAATGTTGAACCAAAAATTTGCACAAACCCCGTGTCTGCTAGATACGAGATAGATCTAAGTGAAACTGCAGAAAGCAATAAAAACATGAAAGAATTTCTAGTGGTTCGACAAATTCTATGGCCAACATTCACCTTAATTTTATTAGGGATTGATTGTCACAAGTATAAAAGCTTTGCAATTTTTTTAGGTCTAGAATAGGAAAAGTGAGTTCTAAAGTGACGAGGTTGGGTAGAAAGTAGAAGATGGGGCCAAAAAGTCCTTTTCAAATATCCATAGTGCTTATATTAATAGAAGAATTTCCCAATAAGGTCACCAAATCACAAAATACCAGTTCCAACAATAAATCCATGAAGTTAGGGAGGAAGACAAAGTCTTCTTGTAACACAAATCATGTCGGTACTAAAATTATTTGCCTTGTGCAAATCTGCTGCATTTCCTTTGCTTTAGCTTGCATCTTGAAGTATTTAAGCTTTAAGCATATTTGTCTATATATTCATCTCGATATCAAGATGACTGGTCTCATCTAGAACTTGTCTTTTTCTGCACAGCTTTGGACTTGTCCACCAACTCCTTCATGGATGGACCTCGAGACGATCACTTGAGCACTCCTATCTTTAACTTCAGCATAAATGCCCAAAGTTCCATAGGAAAAACTACTCGGTACCGACATGAAATCATGTTGGTACTGATATCTTTTTCTCTTCATATTGGGACTTCTAATTCTTAGAGATCCTTTTCAAGATCATTTTGAGTGTTCCCCCAATATCTTTAACCACTTTGTCTCTGTCTCGATGTTCGGGTTTACTTGAAAGTTCCTTGGTTTAAATACTGGATAACATTCTCCCTCTAAATTATGCTTCTATTGAAAATGAAGCATGTTTTGGATCAAGACAAGTGATAAATAGTCGTCTTTAGAAATCCATTGGTTATCCAACAATCACTTTGAAGTGTCATCTCTGTTCCAAGAGTATCCGTTCAATCACTGCAAATAGTGGACATACTATTCCCTACACTAAGGTCCAAAATCACATCATCTTAAAGATCGTCCCATGCGTTGGTTAAGTAAGGTTTTTATTCTTTGTCTTTGTTTTCCTTTTAAAAACATTAGATGATTCATGTCGGCAAAGTACTTTATGTCGATACCAACATGGATTTTTACAGTGAGCTTTATAAATAGCTTAGACTTTGAATTCTTCCACCCACTCTTGCATTTCACCACCAAGTTCTTCCTTTGCTTTTGCGATTTGAACTTCCTAACCATCGCCAAGTACTTCGACCTTATCCACTAAGCCGTCGCCGCCTCTTCCTCATCGACGACAACAGCTTCTTCCCTCAGGCAATCTTCCTACCTCCTAATAATTTCAACCCTGACCTTTTTCGAATCCCACTATCAAATCTATTTTGAATTGAGGTGAGCTTCCAGGTTCATGTTGCTGTCATGGTTTCCTTGGGGTGGTATCGACGTCGCTGGCACCATGCTCTGATGGCTACTGTTCAATTTTGGACAAGGGATGCTTGAATTCATGACCAACTACAATGCCAACATCCCATTCCAAGTTAAGATCTAAGCTATCTCGGGAAATCTCAAGTTTCACACAAAGTCGACACTAAGTGCTTTCTAGTTTTCATTGGTTGCTCCTCTTCTTACTATCGACTTCGTGTTGTTGTAGCTCATACTCTGGGTTTTCCCTTAGTTTTATCTAACCTTGGGATGGCACTAAGTTCCTTTACATACAAAGTGTTATAGCTGGCTTCATCAAATCTTTGTTGGGCATGAATCAATAGTTATGCTTCGATAGGATGGTTTTAAGGAACGGTCATGTCGAACGCACTCCGACATCTGAGTTGACCACCTAAACCTACGCCCCAAATCACAATACAGTCCTCTGTCCCTGCAAAGAAGGCTTCGTGTCGCTTCGGACACCAGTTCCATTATCATTTACCTACGCTAACGGGTAAGATCCGCCATACAGTTTTGTCGTGTGACAGATCTCGTTTGCTAACACGAGCGAGCTATCTACACAGGGTGTCCCGTACACCGTGTGTCGGGCACCATACACACTATGTATAGACTGGCACTTTACATTACCCCAATCGATGTTCGAAATCCAATTGGTCAACACATGTCGATATCGTTCTGCACATCGACCACACAAGTGTCAATTAAAGTAAAATCTTAATACAAAACGTACCTGACCGTGTTTACTAACAAGCTTTCCAGCCCAGAACGACTCACTAATCTCTTTGCTTCAAAGTCAGTTCGATCCCTTCAACTCCTCTATAGCTCGATTCCTCTACTACTCAAGCTTCAGCCTCTACCCCGTTTGGAGCAAGTCCTCCAATTGCGTCCAAACTTTAGGATAACTAATTCCAACGATACCTCTCTAAAATTAGCATCCTCTATTAAACGAACAACCTGGACTAAGGATCTGAATAACGCTCTAGATCCAACACCTGCTATATTAACCGTTGGATCACTCCGACCACTCTGCCTTCATCATAGAATCCCAGAGAGTGACATATTATTACCAAGATTCGATCAGCGGGCACATTGCATTCCTCAGGGATACACCACCTGTAATAAGAACATGTGCCTGGGTAGAGCCGTCCCACCTTTCAATGGCTTCCTTCAATTTTTTTACAAGAGATCAGGCTAGCTCTAACTTAGTGCATCCTAATGGGTACGCCCATCTCAGCTCTTTCTACGTCCTATTCATGATGCAATTACAATGAACACAACCTTTGCGGAACCGACACAACTTTTGAGTTTCAAGAGGAGAGTTGACTCGCCCTCCTTATTAATCATCGAAGCCCGATGTCGTTGCAAAGTTATCAACGCACTTCGCAATAAGAATTATTACTTCAAGAACGAATACTTTTTGTCCGCTGTCCCTTCGTCTTCAACCGGCTCTGGTTATGCGGACGTAAGGCTTCTTCCTTAACCTCCTATTGAACTTGGATTCTCTTCATCTAAATATCTAACTACATTTCTACTATCTTCGCAGATCTTCCTGAACTGGATACCAGATATGTGCATTCTAGCACCTTTGAAATTCTGGAAAGAGTTAATGCCCAGCATCACACCATCATGTAACAACCCTCTCCGAAACTGGCCTATTTTCGACCAAATAAAAGCCCATAGAACCTTAGGTCTATTATGGAGCTGGATGTTGGTTGGTATAATTGATTTAGTAAAACAATATGTAGAACTATCTATCTATGCTTTCAGAGTCTCACAGTGGAAGAAATAAAATATAACAATAAAATAAAATACCCATCTCATAAAACCAAATAACAGGAGTATAATGTCCGAATAGTGCATAAAAAACGTTTGATACATAGTTTGGGTACATCATAGACACATAAATAGATAATTATAATAGATAACTACCCACCAAGTCTCCACCGTATTCTCCATACTCGTTCTTGTACCTAACCTGAAGGTTGTAATGAGGAGAGAGTCAGAAAAACAATATTTGGTGAACGAAAACCTTAAGTTTTACAATAATTATACATGGGCTGTAAGTCATTAAACAAGTGTTATGTCTTACGTATTTATTATACTTTCCTAAGCATATTTCTAACTGTAGGATAATGGCCCTACACACCTAACCTCATTACTATAAATGTGAATGCAATGCAACTATGGAGTGTATTGGTTCGACAACCCATCTCCCATTCAGTCATATACTAACGATGTGAGAGAAAGCATCTGGGTCACTTAAGACCTTTAAAATAAGGAATAGGTAGACTCTCCAGCCATTTAATACCTACTACCATGGCAAACCCCCCGGTACTCCCTAGGTGTCATCATATAATATCTCTTCTAGGCCATTTAATACTTCTTAGATAAGGAAGAGGCAGACCTTCCAACAGCTATTTAATACCTCAACTCCAAAGCACGCCTTCCTAAGAGATTTTCACTAATGCACCTAAAAGATAATCCTGACCATTTAATACTTCTTAAATTGGGAGATGCAAACCCTAACATAGCCATTTAATACCTCAACCCCGAAGCATTCGCGTCTTGGATTACCCCGTCCTTATGGCCTACAACCTATGTAGATTAAAGCGCTTAACTGTTCTATAGTGGTGGAGTGCAAAAAGTTATAGCGAGGATGTAGCGGAAAATAACAAAGGTGCCAAAAGCTTCATTAGATATAAAACCAAATATTTAAAGTTAATTTATTCTCATTCTCACAACATTTGCATAGAAAAAAGAAATACTGTTTAATCTTATATAACAAAACCAAAGAATATCATGTTTTATGCAGACTAGATTTGGTGACTACAGTAGATTTCTAACTTATATTGAGCACTTATCCCTTAAAATTAGGTCTTAACCCTAACTTTGTTGATTTTGTTTAATAAGAACTGATCAAATCAACCTTTATATATTAATGTTGCTAAAGCGGATGCTAAAAAGCCTTAATTTAGCAGCCATAGTGGAAAATAATAGAGCTTAAAGCGGATCTACTATTTAATAGGGTTAAATTGAAATACCGTAGTGGTTGAAGAGCGCTACAGGTTATAATGAGGATTTTGCCGGGCTTTAACTTTCTAGCCTGCAAAACAACCGCGACGTCCTACATTAGTCTAACTATTTATAGGTGATGGTAGCTAGATCAACTTTGCAGACTAACCCTCTAAAAATTAGGACTAACATCGCATCCACCGTGGGTACTTATTATAGCCTTGTAGATGACGTCCCACATCAATTACAAAAGTAACACTGTTGGTAGTCAGATTATCTAGGCAGATTTCTTCGTACTTTTAACTAACTTCGTATCCCTATAACTTAGCCATATTTCCACCCTACAATATTTAATGCAAAATTACAATAACATATACATATATATACAATACACACACACACACACCCCTTACCCGTATTCATGCATTAAAGGCCTTATAAGAGAAACTCCTTATTTCGCCTTTATTTATGCATTAACTTCCATAATCATCCCTAAACTCAATTTGTTAGATTGATTGTTAATTGTTAATTGCCTTTTTTTATCGGTTTCTTTATTTACTGTCTTAATTATTATATATGTTATAGGTTTACAATTATAATTTTCAGTTTTAATGTTTAAAGGAATGTGTTATTATTATATTTATCTCTAGTACTAAATTATGCCCAATTAGTTTTATGCATATTCAAGTAATTTGTTCATTACTTATTCAGGGTGTAATATTATTTTAATATTAACAACTGCAATCTCTATACAAGTCCCAATTCATTATAGTAATTACATAAAAATGAATATCATCGATAATTTAGCTACATAAAGTAGACTTGTATATATATATATATATTCAAAATGAAATCCAAAACGTACAATTTATTTTATGTTAATATAGTAGAACCACACCTCTTTTTCTAAAGAAACAAATTTACAATACGAATCTTTTATATTCCATTCAACATTTTGAATGTGTGGCATTGAAACGAGAAAGAAATCATACTTATTTTAATTATCGAATAGGCAGTGCAAACTACGGATAAAAGGAAACAAAATCTCGTTTTCCCTACTTTTCACACCTCTTTCTATTTCCTTTTTTTGAAATTTTTTATCACTACAATCACAAATCGAAAGGTGGAACCAAATAGAATACAAAATATTTACATCATAAATATTAATGAATCCAATCCTACTATATTAAAATAAAACAACTAGGATTCAAAATAGTTCAAAGTTTTCATATTATTGGGAGATTTAAGGGTTTTAAGTTAATAAATTTTCACATACAAAATCTTCCATGGCACAATACAAATCCAAAAATCAAACTATAGAAGATACTATTAAGGAAAACTTAAGAAATCCGCTCAGAGATAATTCCCATAGAATCTTTCTAGATTTGCTTTCGTGTAATGGTCCATCTCTTCCTGCAATTTACGCTCTTTTTATTATATAACATATAATAGATTCGTTTGTACATATTTGATTCAAAATTATAGATTAGGGAAGTTTAGAAGATATATATATATAATTAATTACCATTCTCTTTATCTTAATTCCTTAAAATTTTCCCCTAATCCTTAAATGTGTATATTTATTGATTGAATTTGAGTTTAAGAAATTTATGTGGAGCAAGAGAATTTGGCAAAGTGTCTTTGCGAGCTTTAGAGTTACATGAATCGAATGAGGGAGCTAGCCTCTTATTTATAGTTGCTTGGATGCGGTAGGACCATTGGATCAAGAATCTTTTAATAATTTGGAATCTAGGCTGTTTAAGCTAGGAAAAACCCTAACAGTCACAACATTATCGGTCGATTAGTGCCTATTGGCAGTTGACCTACCCATATAGACAGTCGACTAGTGTGTGGTCCCAACCGCTTATTTTAATGTTAAATTAAATGTTAAGTTTATTAATATTTATTATTAACATTCACTTTAAGTTACGTTTGTTAATATTTATTACCTTAATTCATTTTGAATTATTTTCGATTCAAAATCTTCAAACGTTGATTACATCTTCGTTTGAACCCCGATCTTGAAGCTTTATATATGAAAGTTGGTTAGAAGATTGTTACAAACACAATGGTGTAAGCTTCGTAGAAAATTTTTGGTATTTACTCAATTTCCTTTTTTAGCTTTATTATTAATTAATTCCTATTAATTAATTTTATACTGATTTTATGGGATGTTACATTCTCCCCCTTTAAAAAAATTTCGTTCTCGAAATTCCTAAGAGACAGATAGTGTAACACGAACTCTATAACCATGTTGTACAACCAAGTTATCTACATAGCCACCTACTCAACCAAAAGTGTAATCTGATTATGTATGCAAAATATCTATAGGTAAGCTCAACCCTACCATGAATGCAAGACCCTGGCATATTAGCATGTACGAAAATAACCTAAATATGCATGAAGTCTATATGAATGCAAAAACAACAGGAAAAGTATGGCAATCACTTACCATCCAATCCAGTAACCACGATGCAACCACAACCTATATAGTACTAAATATAGAGAGAGAAATTTTCGGAGAAGAGATAGATGAGGAGTCCTCATCTTTTCTTCTATTTCCTGGGTGTTTTCAGTTGGATTATCTCTGCTTGTACAACCCCAACTGGCCAAGATTTATCTTAATGGCTATGTCATTTATGTACTTTTCTAAGTATGACACATTAAAGGTGTTGTGAACTCCTAGTTTGTCTATCTCCATAGTGGTACGTGAACTTTCATTTCGAAATTTTGATGTCATGTCCTTTTCTAAGTAGTTAATATCGATAACGGATACGTATCGGTCAAGTATCGATATGAGATATTTTAAAATATAGTGATAAATCGGATATATCGATGATATATCAGAAACGTGTAGAACGTGATATAAACCATATTGTACTATTTTTAATGTTATAATGAGGTTATGTTTTTAAATATGGATTAACATTGCCAAATTATTGTTAAAGAGTGATTGCATATAATATACATATTACAATGTGTTATCGAGATTTCCTATTAAACACGAGTCATATAACAAGCTTATAAAAAATAAGAAATTCATATAATGTTGCATCTTTATTTTTTTATTCATTTTTATACTATATTTGTGTTTTAAGTCATTTAATCATTTATATTAATTTGTAACTTTTTTCATATTTATAGTTTCTTCATTTTCATTTTCACTTAATTTATCAAATAAATAATATTGATTTAACATCGACTACAACTCTGGCCTGCTCTTTATACATTTTTCAAATATATAACTTTACTACTGTTTAAAGTTTTAGCTTTTGATGCATGATAATAACTAATAAAATTAACTTTCATAACCTAACGTGCCAATTAGAAATGATGAACCAAAATATAATTCAAATGAGAAGTAGCTCTTTAACGATCTAATTTTTAGCGATGAATTTTTCACACAAAATAAAAACAAGTAAAATAATAGAATAAATTGAGTTTTATTTGTTAAAAGAGGAATGAAATAGACTAAAAGAATAATGGTTAAAACTTTAAAAAAAAATTAGTGCATTGAGATTTCTATGTATTGTAATTCATTATATACTAAACAATATTGAGAATATAAGGATATTTATTTACAAATTTATTTTCTCCAAAATATAAAATAATGAATGATATTCTTAAAAAATATCGAGGATTTTACACTAAATATTGAAGCAATATATCGGTAATGATATTTAAGTGATATTTTAGAAAAAATATCGGCTAAGGAGCGATATGAGATATATCGGTGGTATATTAGCGATATTAACTACATAGGTCCTTCCATGCCATTTCTTTCTCAACTTCAACCAATCATGACTTGAAAGTATTGTTCTTCCAAAATTAGGAGAAGTTATTAATTCCCTATCCAAAAATGAACAAACATTGTTGTAATCCTAAATTTTTATACTAACTAATCCTAAAATTTGCGAGGTTTCCTAGATGCGTGAAAGAATATTTTCTAAGTTTCCTTGAATGTTTTGTCTCTTTTAGTCTAAAGGTTGACTGAAAGGAGACTTTTAATATATCGACCCAGGATTTTGGTCATTTGAATTTGAAATATTTAATTAAGTATTGAAAAGTTAATTTTATAAAGTCAAACAGCTTAGATTTCAAATATAGGGATTTAATGTGAATAAAAATGATTTTGAAAGCTGATTTAAATTCTGTTTAAATAAGAATGAAGATAACAAACGTTTAAATTTGAATTTAAAATTGATTAGAATGGTTTCAATAATAATTCATTTTAATTAACGTGTGAAAATAGCCGTCCAGGACACTATCTCGGATTTGGACCAAACCAGTGCCATTAGATCCGTAATAGTGAATTATTATATGCCGACGAATTTTGTGGCGATCAGACATACCGTTTGGTCGTGCGAGCTCGAAACGCATAGAAATTAATTAAATGAATTTAATTTCATATAATTTGATATTGAAAGCTAACTTCTGTAGATGATGGATTAGGTTTCGATACTAGTTCCATTGTGTTTGGAATAGGGGTATTACATATTGAATGCTAGGCGGCATGCCTCGTTTGGAGTTCAAAAATATTAAGGATGAATAGTGCTTTGAAAATTTTCTATAAAAGGACCCTCACATTCTCCATTTTGCAGAACCCTAAAAATGAAATACGCAGCCGCCATTCATTTTTCTCCATCATCCAACGGCTACCATCATCCACGGTGATTGGAGCCGTTTTAGGCAAAGTGGTCAACATGAAAGTTGTGGAGGGTGGCCAGACGAGTTCATCTATGGTGGTCAATCATCGAACGGCGAAGCAATGCGGCAGCGACTTCATTTGGGTCGTTCTTATGAACGACGGTGAGAGGGACGTCGTGGTTTGTGGCGTTAGGTGGGGGATGGCGAGGGTCATCTACTGTGAAGGTGCGACGACGTCTAGTGAGGCGTGGCGGCGGCGGCGAACAATTGAAGTGAACTGCCTAAGTTCATTTGAATGTGGGTAGGGTTTGATAACGAAGGTGATTAACGAGTTATTGATTGTAATTAATGGAAATAATTAAATTATTTAAATTGTAAATCTTATAATTGTGATAATTCTTTCGTACGAGGTCCAAATCGAATGCGGTCAGTCGCATTAGCTTCGTATCGATGAATACTACGTTATGGTATTGGAATGGAATAGTTTGGAGCTTGCAGGAATTTGTGTTAAAATCGAATGCTCGTTCGATTTTAATTCAGACCGGAACGCTTTGGCGATAACTGGAATTTTGGTAAGTTAAACTCACCTCTCTTGCCCACTTATGTTTTATATAAGTACGAATATTTTTATTGATGCTTATTTGTTGCTTGTTTGGATGATTTGCTTTTTTATCAGTTGGTTTGGATTTATTCCCACCCTTGGAGCGGAAGACCTTTTATATATACCCGCCTAATCACGGAAGAACCATATTATAAGATTATATAATGTATGCAATGCAGGGGATAGGTTGGAGGAATCCAATAGGATTCCTCAGTACTGTTGATTTTATTTTTCATATATACGGTGATATACGATTTGTTGAATGCCATATTTGAGGACATGGATATGACTTTTCTTATTTAGTGCTATAGTAGCACTTGGCCTTATTTTTAGTATTTCAAAATACCATAAAGTAAATATTTTGATTTAAAAGGATTTTAAAGTGATTTTGAAATAATATATGTTTTTAATAATTATTCTGAATTGTTAGAAGAAGGAGTTTATTTTAAATAAATTAAAAGTATGATTTTTGGTATTATAAACTAATAGTTTGTGCAATATGTTAAACAAAGATTTTTGAAACGTACGTATTATAAAGGTTTTAAAAACTTATTAAATAAGTTCATCTATTATTTATAAAGGAAATGCAGTTTTAAAAAAGAAAGAAATAGTTTGAAATAAATATTTCTAAAATGGTTTATGTAAAAGATTTATAAAAGTAATATTTTATAAATAAAGTAATAGATTTATAAACAAAGTTTTATAAATATCAAAAATTGATTTGTAATTGATATTTGGTAATAGATTTATAAATGGGATTTTATAAATAAGTAAAATTTATAAAGGAATGGATTTATAAATAAAAATTTATAAATAAGGAGATTTTATAAAGGGAAGTTTTATAAAATAGAGTGGAGATTTATGAACATAGTTTTATAAATATGGAAATGATTTATGTTGAGATTTGAATATGGATTTTTATAAAGGGAATACATTCAGTTTTAAAAGTTAAAATAATCTTTTAAAGGAATGTTTTGAATGTAATATTTTTTGATGGAGTTAAATAGTTTTAAAAAGTGATTTATAATATACTAAGGGACGTAGACATAGATTTCAACATTTATTGTTGTGATAGATGTTTTCGAGGAAGCTTGGAAGGCATAGACTATAACACCGATGTTATAGTAAGTGATTTTCGAAAGGAAGTGTTTTATATAGTTTACGGGATTTATATAAATATAAATAGTCGAATCCCTATACTATTGCTTTGGGTTGTCGTAACGATGTTTTACGCAACAGTCATTTTGACCCAATAAAGCGTGTTTTGGAAAGATATGAAGCTTTCCTCAAAAGATTTGTTAATATACTTATTACGGATTTAAGTATATAGTGATATTTTCTAAGTGTTGAAAATGAAATGGTTTGTGAATCTACTTATACCATTGAGATAAGTATATGGAAATGTTTTCCAAATATTGAAAGATTAAAATGGTTTTGAGAATATATTTTTTTAAAGATATTTTGAGATAAATATTTGGGAAGTGGTTTAATTAATAAAAGATTAATTAAACAGGCCTAATGACCTATTATGTGCTAGATTGTATTTTTTGGCCATTTTTGGTTCCTTGACTTGATGTTGGAACCGATTAGTCATGCACTTAGTATGAGGCCAATTGAGTAGGCTTGATTATCATTGGGTGTTAAGAATGATGATTCAAGTAGTGCAGAGTGATTATAGTACTCCAATCTATTAGGTTTCCTTCTTGGCCGAAGGGTAGTAAGTTGGGAGTTGGAAACGTGATAAGTCTACGAGACTTGGTTATCATATGAGTTTGAGGGCCTCTTATCGATTGTTGGTCCGGAGAGACCGGGATAGGATTTATCCGAAATCCACTTCGGACCAACGTATGCATTCGAAAGTAAAGACATGTTAAAGACATTGAAGTTGAAGGCCGGGATCTTCATAACGGAAGGACTACTTGTAGATAATTTCGGAGTAGCTTCCGAGATAAATAAATAGCAGTGGTCCCTTCATTCTGAGATCTTATATGCAAGGACTACTCGCTACTAATCCTAGGAGTAATGCCCAATTGGATGTGATAGTAGAGTGCCTTTGGTTTGTCCTATTCCTAGACAACTTGTATAGATGGATGTCTGACATTGAATTTCTAAGATCACAGTGCATTGATCTCTACAAATGTACATCTATTGGTGGTATAGATGTAACCTCTCTTATACTTAACACCCTTCTCTGAGACATACGAGCTCAGAGGTTGTACTTTTGTTGAAATCAATAGTGTGTTGTTGGAAATGGCAATGTGGTGTTTTAAGTGAAAATGTTCTAAGAAAGGTAAACGTGACCTCAAGTCTCACACTCGGGGAATTGTGAAACAGCGGTTGCTTTTAGGCTAAGTTTTTCGCAAACATTAGGGTATGATATCACCTTTCTAGATCTATTTATTTCTACACGCTATGACGTCGGGTTTAAATTATGTGGTGTATGCTATGGGATCCCGGATAGGTCGGTTACAACTGGGGTGATGTCATATTTGCTGCTATCTGTACCATATGTTGGTCTTGGGTAGGCCGGTATTAATTCGCAGAGGTTTCGAAGATGTTGATCCTTGGTACATTCCTTTAGAAATGTACTATACGGGAGGTAGTCCCTTACCTCGCTATCCATTGGAAATCCAAATCTCCTATAAGTGCCTTTGGTTTTAGTTGTAAACCTATTATGCCATCAAATTTAACCAATGTAATAATTTCGGCTATGATTAATATGTATTTGTATCCTAGACACTATAATATTAGAGGATTTGATCTGAAGTGTTTTGGTTATTGTAAGGTAAAAACTCGTCCCTATCTATGTGCGACATGGTCTTAGATATACCCTTGTTTTTAAAAAGTTTTTATAACTTTAAAAGCCAATTGAGATGTGTTTTCTCACGTTGATTTACCAGACTGGTCAGGCGTTCTTCCCTTTTAATGCTCGGGTCAGACCGAGTATATTTACAGATTCAGTTTGGATGCTTTGGAGCTTCCGAAGACGAGCTGGATGTCTTCAAGTCGTATTCATGTATATGTTTATTTTCCGCTGCATTGGTTATTTTAATTATCAGCATTTATGAGGACAGATTATTATAACTGTCTAGGCTGATTATTAGTGACTTTTTTTTATATTTTAACTGTCCAGGCTGATGATTAGTGACTTGTTGTTATACTTTGATGGATGTTGGTATATTACAGTTTCTCTTTTGTAAAGATCATTGATATTATATTTTATTTTGTTCCGCTGTGTTGTGAGATTCTATGTTGTTTGGTTTTCTTTCTCTCTTCTTTCTTCTTTCTTCTTTCTTCTTTCTTTCCTCTAACTATTCGTCTTTTCGTTCAATTTGAGTTGGACATATGTGATTTATTGTCAGCTTGAAATGTGTGGAATTGTGGGTCGTTATAGCGGGTATCAGAGCTTAGGTTAGTGAACACCTAGGCTTTGGTGGGGTACTCATGATAGATAGGATCAATAACATCCTAGAATGAGTTTGAGTGTGTGTGTGTGTTTAAATATGCACGTATTTGTTAGTGATATGACAATATTTTATATTGTGTTGGTTGATCTGTTGAGTGGCTTATGGATTCTGGTCAATACGAGTAATTAACGTTATTGATAGGGATCTCTAAACACTTGAACATAGCAATTTGACATAGTATTGTTTTGAAATTGAGTAAATGAAATAATTTTACCTTGATTATATTTTATATATAAAAGAATATTTTTTCAGAAATTATTATAGTTCTATATGGTATGTTGGTTGGATTTAAGGTGTAATGTTAATAAAAGTTGTTTATTATAATCTAAGCAAAGATAACCATTTGAAAAATGAGTTACATAAGAAAGTGAATTTATAAATATGAATTATAAAGTATTGATTATAATTAAAATAATCATCATTTGTGAAATGATATTATATAAGAAGTGAAATTATATAAGTATGATTTATAAATGAAAAAGGAAATGAAATTGTACAAGTATATTTATAAATATGAGTTATAAATAAAAATCGATTTAAAATAAGAAATTGAGAATTTAAATCCCGATGATTTTGAAAATTCTTTTTCAAAGGTTTTGAAGAAATAATAATAGTATGATTTTGAAAATATTTTGATTGAAATATTTTAAAATGGAATTTAAAAGAGATAACAAAGCACTGAACTCACCGGTTGCTGAAAATAATTCGGTGATGACTACAGCATTATCTGTGTTCATTTTCGAGTTTCTAAGTGACGTATTGCTACTATAGTGATTTGCTATAATAGTTGTTTTGGTAAAATAATGTTTTGTTTTGGCAAACAAAGATTGTTTTAGATTTCAAAAGTAAGATTTGGTATACAAAGGAGTTATGTATATATTATGATTTCAAAATATTCTGAATTCTGAAAATTTTCATTTAAGTGCCTTGTGAAAATATAAGAAAAAAAGCTTTTGTAACTTATAAGTTGAAAAATAATAAGTTAAAACAAATTTCAAATTTGTTAAATATTCTTGTTAAGTAAGGCAAATTGAAAATTTTATACACTCTTAGAATATAGAAGAGTGTGAAATGAATATAAACTTAAGTTGGACAATGATTATATAACCACAAGTTATAATTATAGAATGTGGATGAACTTATGTAAAGATTTATGAAATTATATGTAGATAAGTTTATATAACTTATAAATTTGAGAAAATGGAAAGTGAAACCAAATTTAAAAAAAATGGTTAAACATTTTGGTTAAGAAAGGAAAATCTAAAATTGAGCTATGAAATGAAATTTAACATAAGTAAAGTTAAATGAAATTGATTGTGATTTAAAATGTATATGAACTTAAGCTTGGAAGTGATAATAAAAATATGTTGTGCTGTATAAAATGTTTATAATAAACTTGAGTAATGTTTTATGTAATAATTCATAAATAATATCAGTATTAAAAGAAATATACTAAGAATAAAATGAATATGAATAAAAAGAATTTGGTATAGTTAAGGAAGCAATTGAAATAAATACCTAAGTTATACGTAGATCATTTTATTCGCATAACTGTTTGATCCAGATTCTAGTACATGATTTCGAGGTGATTTACACCGATCTGAGTTAGGACTTTTCACCCGATTCTTTACGGTGAACACTTGATATGGATTTTTAATTTATTCTAAAATTATCTATCATAGAATATGACTATGCAAGTAGAATGACGGTTTCTAATCAAGGAACCAGATCGGAGTCCGCAGTAGAGAAGTCGAGTGAGCGATATTAGTTCGGAAGTGAAATTGTGTGACCGAGAGAGCGATCGGATTTGATATTGCTTACGGATGGTCTATGGACATCTTACAGGCTGGTATGATTGTATGCTATGATTAGCTAACTTTGTTTACTAGTAGTTGTAAACACTATTAAGTAAGGATGCTTGATGATTTCTTTGGTTGCATATTGTGCTTATACTACTCTATGTTATATAGTGATTTACTTTCCATATACTTGTTCTCATTTGTTGCTAAGTGTTTAGTAGGTATGAATAGTGTATGCTTCGCATTTGGAGCTCGCTTTCATATTATGTTGATTGTATATGCTTGCTAATAATGAGAAGAGGTACACATCTCAGATTACATATCGTATTTTATGTTTTTCCATACGGGATATCTCATCCTTGGGATGAGATGTATATTATATATATTGTAAATTTTCCGAACGAGTCATGCAAAGTAGACGCTGGCGAAATTTTCTGTAAACTTAAGGCGTTAGAATTTTTTTGAGAATTTTGAGAAATTTTGATAACTAAAATTTGATTTTTATGTTATAACTTGGAATCGTATTAGTTGTTGTTAGTGAATGAATTTAAAGAGTTAGAAAATTTTATAATCTACTTCAGCTAATTGATTTTTGAAAAGTTAATGGGTTTTTTGGCATTTTTCTTACCATGGCAATTTTGAGGACGAAATTCTTTTAAGGAAGGAAGTGTCACGTACCGAAATTTTCGACTTTCGAAAATTCGACATCGATACTCACTTTATCGACTGCCGAGCAATCGAGTGCCGGAAACTCCAATAGTGAGGGTTTTAGAAAGAAAGAAAAGGTAGAAGAAGAAGAAAAAGAAGAAAGAGAAGAAGAAAATAGAGAAGAACAACAGAACAACATCAGAGGCAGAAACAATATCAGAATCTTACACATCGCAGCAGAACAATATATAATAAATAAACACTAGTCTTTAAAACAAAGAGCTATATCAGTTTATACATACATCAATCATCAGAGTCAATATAAAACAATGGACAGTTATATAACTTGTCCTCATACAGAATACACAGCGGAATAAATACTATCAGATACAAATACTACGTCTCGCCATCCAGCTTGCTTCCAAAGCTCCATAATATCTAGAATATCCTGATAACATAACTCTAGGCTGCCCGTGTGGAAATTTGTGGGCACCCAGAGTTTAGAAGGGAACAATAAACTCCGAGTCAGTCATGGTGACTGGTGTGAGATCGTAAAACAGTTATTCTTTAAAATAAATAACAGAGAATTTTAAAGTAAATTCGCAATGCTTTTGGAAAATGAAACTACCATAAGACCTCCCACCACACACACAATGCAAACGCAGAATTGGAGGAGATTTCTTCTTATGATAGTCAAAGATGCTTACTACGCAAAATCAAATCATTTTTGATATTATTATTAGTGCATAGTGTAGAAAACATTTCGAAAGTATAATATTAATCTTAGCCAGCATAGGCATTCCGCACTTATGCCTACTATAGCTACTATGTTCAATAGCAGGTTACCGCCACATTCCATAGCAGGTAATACAACTAAAACCGTACAAGTCGCGTATTGTTTCTTTGGATTTCCAACAAATGGTCAGGCTAAGGAACTTCCTATCCACGATGGGTACGTCCCTGGAATAGACGACCCGAGAACCTAACCGGATCTCTGCCAACACAAGGCCGGGTTACCTCTGCAAAAATAGGTAACTACTGACACGCGTATGTCATCCCCCGATCGTAACCGATCTTCCCGAGGATCCCCGATTTCCAACAAACCACATAGATAATAATAATGCAGTAACCACAGAGGTTAAGTATCTGGGCTCCATACCATGATACCACCTTTATCCAGAAGGAATGACATACACTAAGGGGCGCTACTCCCTAGAACCTTGCCGCATTCTTCCTGTTTCGACCATTTCCGGGGTGTGAGGCTCGACGAAGTCTCGTCCACAAAGCTACGCTTTCTCAAAAAGCCCTGCTTCGGGTCAAACAAAATGATCAACCTATGATCACAAAGATATAAGATCAAACAAATGATCATATCACAAATGATCAAACACTGATCATTTCACAGCAACACTCAGTATGCCACGTTACCAAATTGGGAGTATATCGCTGATAAATTTCAACTACATAACCTCTGAGCTCGTACGTCTCAGAGAAGGGTGTTAAGCTAAGAGAATAAATTCTCCGCCACCAATAGAAATGTATTTGAAAGAAATCAGCTTTATATCTCAAATTGTAACGTCAGACACACAATCCATACAAGTCTGTTCCGGGATCGAACAGAACCGAAGGCACTTCTCACGAAGCCCTTGCATATCCGGATAAAATCTAATCACGTCAGGACTTCCCGTCACTAAGGGTGATAAAACCTCTAAATCGAAGATCAGTCGATGTAGAGTAACTCGACGGTAATCCTTTCGTTTTCAAAAATATCCGGTCTTCAACACCGGTCTTCGAATGCAATTCATAACGACGTATCACATATTCGGAATGGGTTATACGACCCCATGGTCCTTTCCCGGTTAACCCGAATAGTGAGCGCTTATTTAAAAATAAGTGTGGCATTCAAATTCATCCAATTCACAACAAATACCTACTCAAGGTAATTATTGATAGTCGGTTATTTAACTATCAATAAAGATGCGCAACATCATCAGATTCCAAATAATTTTCCCAAATTATTTTATCTTCCAAAATATCTTTACTAGATATATAATTTCCACACTTAACCGTTTGAAAACAAATTTTCAAATATTCACTTTTCAATTTATCTTTAAAAGATAAAATCTCTAAACAGTTCACTTCATATTGGAAAAGCATTTCCATACTTATTTAAAAATAAGTAATTCACAAATCATTTATTTTCAACACTTAGAAAATATTCGATATACTTAAATCAAATTAAGTATATATTCATTCTTTAAGGAAATCATAAATTTCAACATCTATTTGAGTCAAAACGAATGTTGCGTAAAACATCGTTACGACGACTCGAAATCACTAGTATAGGGATTCGGATTTAGATAGATATATAAATCCCAATACTACATCAAAACATTTCCTTTCGGAAATCATTTACTATAACAAAAGTGTTATAGTCCACCATTTCCTTAAATTTCTCGAAAACGTCTATTTCAACAAGAACTGCGGAAATCTCTGCTTTCGATTTATAATACATTTTAAAACATCTTTAAAATGTTTAACTTCATTTTTAATATCACTTCTTCAAAAATAAATCCATTTTACTTAACAATATATTCACTGTCCCAAAATCGTGAATATACTTCACTAACCAAATTTCAGTCTTTTCTACACATTCAATTTAAGGATAATTCGCTATCCAAAATCGCGAATATATTTCCTTTAATAATCTTCTATATTTAATTTATCAAATCCAATTGATCTCGAATTTATAAAACAACGTTTATAAATTCTATTTCTATTTTCTAACGACTTCAATTTAATAAATCTCCTTTATTAAAAATTCGATAAATATTCCATCTAAAGGTAAAAATCCAATTTATAAGTAAATCTCTTATAAATCTTTTATTCTATAGTTTCATCCATTTTATAATTTCATAATTTATGAATCTATAAATTCCATATCCTCACGATTTATAATTCTATAAATTTCATCTTTAACACTTATCATCTCGTTTTAAAATTCCAATATTTTAAATTTATAAATATCAACTTTTTAAATCTTTTAAATAAACTGTTCACAAAAATTCGAAAATCTCAGTTCAAACCATTTTATAAATTGCTTAAACTATTTATTTCAAAAATCACCTTACGGTCATAATTCACAAATCTTAACTTTTATAACTTCAAAATTTTACGTTTATAAATCGATTCAAAAATTCCATAAAATGTATATTTTCAAAAATCACTTTAAAAACCCTTTTAAAGTAAAAGTCGTTATTTTTACATTTCAAAACTGAATCTGATGATGTAACAACACCAATCAGTCCATCACAACAGTCAAATATCATATATCATAATATGATAACAGAATATATCAAAATATCTGTAAATAATCAATACGGTGAGGAATCCAGTTGGATCCCTCCAAACTGTTTCCCTGCATCCACAGATGTTAGCACAATACCAATTCCGCTCCAGTACGGAATTATCGCGGTATATAGGTTTTATAAAAATCCGCTTACTAACGGCGCAATAGGGTCTCATCCGCTATACGAGGCGGGAAATCATCAATCCAATATATACATATGCCAATATGTATATATTGCTATATATATAGATATATCCTATCATATCTAATATCAACAATCCAAACAGTAAATCATCAATCAACAACTGTAAAAATTCCACATTCAATTTGAGTGAGAAGATCTCACCGTGATTTTAATTCTGATTTCAGCGTTTATTTCGAATAAAATTAAACACGCGTTTAATTTTACCCGAAATTCAAACTAGCTCCAAACGATTCCAATCCAATTGCATCGCGTAGTATTCGCAAATACGATTCCAACGCACTTTGTTTCGTCAATTTCTGATCACGCAGCAAAAGTTACGCTATTACAAAGTTATACGAATTTAAATATAATTAATATACAATTTTCTTTTTCAAATTTTATAACCTACAACGCATCGTGGCCGTTCCTTTTGATAGAACGAGATCTGGGCCGCATGACGTATCTTCTCCCACACATGATAACACCCAGGCATACGAACGCTAATACAAACCCATGGCCGCCGTTCAACCCTAGTTGCCGCGACCGATATACATGACTTCGCGACGATCAAGCACTCCCATTCGAACGCCCCTGACGAAAGCTACCCACTGCCGTGAGCAAGTGAAGCTCGGTCCCACCTACCACCAGAAAAACGCACCCAAAGACGCGGCCTTCCCCTCCATTTTTCCGCCAATCCAATGCTCGAAATCCCATCTCCACCGTTGAAACCAAAGACCTCATCGTCATCTTCGTTTTCCTAGTTGACAGCCTCTCGAATTGATGAGTGGATTTGGAGGAATTCGAGGAAGAACGAGATGAATTCTCTGCCGTTCGAAATAGGGGAGGCGGCTGCAGTTTCAAAACCCTAGGGTTGTTTTCCTTTTGCAAAATGAAGAGAAGGGGGGGCTTTTATAGAAAATTTAACGATTTACTATTCATCGAATTTTTTCGAACTCCGATTCGAGCGTGCCGGCTGACGTTCGTAAGGTTTACCCCACGTTCCGAACGCAATGGAACAGGTTTCGGAAGCTAATTCGATCGTCTGTGTGAGATATGGATTTAAACGATCAATTTAAATTAAACCGATTTAAATCGATTTCGAGGCGTTTTAATTTGTACCGGACAAATGGTAAATCCAAAAATTACAAAATTTGAAATCTTACAATAATATCACATTACGGATCCGATGAAACTAGTTTCATCGAAATCCGACACTGTTTGAAAAATGACTATTTTTAACTCGACGATTTAAAATTAAAACGATATCGATGCGTTTCGAGCTGCCACGGTCAAACGACAACTCCGATGGATACGAAAATTGAAATCCGATAATAACTAACTATTACGGATCCAATGGAACAGGTTTCGTTCAATTCTGAGACTGTTCAAAAATTGGCTATTTTTACAGTCGATAATTAAATATTAAAATATTCAATTTTCACAGATTAACTCCAAATTCAATTTTAAAAGTTCTATAACCTTTTTATAACTCCAGTATGATTAAATAAAAATTTTACAAATCATTTTCAATCATATTTAATCCAGATTTAAATTATTTCTGGAATTTCACTATTAAATTATTGATTTAACTATCCAATTAAACTCAATATTCGAATTTTAAATTATCCGACTTATTAATTCCACTTATTAATATTTAATATCAATTAAATATTCGAATTTTTAATTATCAAAAATTCTGGGTCGTTACAGACTTCCCCCCTTAAAAGAATTTCGTCCTCGAAATTACAAGTTAGGAAAAAATGGTCCTTAACTCGTCTACTATTTTTCACAATTCAATAGTTTTATCAATTTATCAAAACAAATCTTTCTATTAAAGATTCGTTATCATTCAACTCATTTTCCAACTTCAATTATAAGTTTCAAACAACATTGTTTAACTTCTCAATTCAAATTCGAGTTTAAATCCAAATTTTAAACTTTCAAAAATTTATCAAAAATTTTCTAACACTCGAAATTTTCGAAAAATTTCGTCAGCGTCTCCTTTGCGCGGCTAATACGGCACGACTACAAAACGTCCCTACGGACTCTCAGATTTCAAAAAGAAAAAGAAAAAGCCAAGCGGCTAGAGAAATAAGTCATCAAATCTCATATTCAAATTTAAATACATACCTTTTTCGAGCAATTCAAATTATCTTTGAAATCAAATCCAATTCCTTTATAACACCTGTATGTCCTACTAGCCATAATATCTAGTTACACATTCAAACCATTTTGCAAATTCAATTACAAAATTTCCAATATAAACTACTTATATCATTTTTTTACTTTACTATTGAAGTTACATATCTATTTCATTCAATTTGTTCAATCTTTACATTTCAAATCTATTTGAATTCAATTTTATCTTCTATTCTGAATATTGAATTTTATCAGCTTTCTTTAATTCACAACTGCACTCTTTTAAATTAGTTTCAGTTACTAATTCATTTCAATTCTAATTCATTTATTCACATTCATTTTCAACATCCAGTTCTAATTCCAGTTTTATCTTCATTCAATCATCAACTTAGAATAATTTCAATATTCAAATTTTACTTAAGAATTTCGCTCTTCATTTCTTAGGTTCAATATAAATATTCCATGTAGACATTATATTTATTTTCAATTTACCACTTCGGTTAAATCTATTTACATTTAAACTGGATTTCCAATTCGAATTCAATTTACCTTTCATTTATAATTATTCAATTCAATTCAATGCTTACAACTTCAAAATGAATCTCAACTTTCAATTTCATTTTTGTTTAATCATAATTGTAAATTTATTCTATCAATATTCAAATTCCATAAGTTATCAACTTAATAATATTTCATAAATATCTTTATATAGCATTCTAGAGTCTTTTCCAACTTTTTCAAAACCATTTTTGAAAACAATTCAAATCATCCTTTGAATTTCCAAAACAAAACCCAAATTTTTCAAACAACTTTCATTTAAAACAATTTGGCAGCAATTCCTCTTTTGGAAACCCGAAAATGAACACCGATAGTGTCGCGATCACCAATCGGAATTATTTTCCAGCGACCGAAAAGAGTTTAGAGCTTTTCATTCCGTCAAGACATTTTTCAAAACCCTTGAAATTCATTTTCGAATCAAAAAGGAATTTTAAACTTTCCAAATCTCCAAAATTTTCAAATTCTTTTCAAAACCTTTCCAAAAACTTCTCTGGAATCCCGTTTTAAATTACAATTCACATTTATAATTTACATTCTTTAAATTTCATTAGTATATGGATTTATCTCTTAACTTTGGAGTTACGATTTCAATTTCTTATTCAATTTCAATGATAATAATTTACTATTATTATTTCCTAACATCCATGCAACCATATACTATAGTACTTTATAGAAAAACATTTCTTTTCTATACAAAAATAGTTTTGGGCAAAATTATCTCATTTACCCTATTTAAAACAATATTGTGCCGAATTGTTCTATATAAGTGTTTAGAGATCCCTATCGATAGAGTTGTACGGACAATATCGACCAGAATCCATATACCACTCAACAAACCAATCATCACAATATAAAACAATTTTATATTCACTAACAAATACGCACTCGCATCTATTATTACACTCAACTCATTCTAGAGTACTACTGACTCTATCTCTAATGAGTAACACCTAACAGAGCAGGGTTGTCGCTTAACCATATGCTCTGATACCACGCTGTCACGTACCGAAATTTTTGACTTTCGAAAATTCGACATCGATACTCACTTTATCGACTGCCGAGCAATCGAGTGCCGGAAACTCCAATAGTGAGGGTTTTAGAAAGAAAGAAAAGGTAGAAGAAGAAGAAAAAGAAGAAAGAGAAGAAGAAAATAGAGAAGAACAACAGAACAACATCAGAGGCAGAAACAACATCAGAATCTTACACATCGCAGTGGAACAATATATAATAAATAAACACTAGTCTTTAAAACAAAGAGCTATATCAGTTTATACATACATCAATCATCAGAGTCAATATAAAACAATGGACAGTTATATAACTTGTCCTCATACAGAATACACAGCGGAATAAATACTATCAGATACAAATACTACGTCTCGCCATCCAGCTTGCTTCCAAAGCTCCATAATATCTAGAATATCCTGATAACATAACTCTAGGCTGCCCGTGTGGAAATTTGTGGGCACCCAGAGTTTAGAAGGGAACAATAAACTCCGAGTCAGTCATGGTGACTGGTGTGAGATCGTAAAACAGTTATTCTTTAAAATAAATAACAGAGAATTTTAAAGTAAATTCGCAATGCTTTTGGAAAATGAAACTACCATAAGACCTCCCACCACACACACAATGCAAACGCAGAATTGGAGGAGATTTCTTCTTATGATAGTCAAAGATGCTTACTACGCAAAATCAAATCATTTTTGATATTATTATTAGTGCATAGTGTAGAAAACATTTCGAAAGTATAATATTAATCTTAGCCAGCATAGGCATTCCGCACTTATGCCTACTATAGCTACTATGTTCAATAGCAGGTTACCGCCACATTCCATAGCAGGTAATACAACTAAAACCGTACAAGTCGCGTATTGTTTCTTTGGATTTCCAACAAATGGTCAGGCTAAGGAACTTCCTATCCACGATGGGTACGTCCCTGGAATAGACGACCCGAGAACCTAACCGGATCTCTGCCAACACAAGGCCGGGTTACCTCTGCAAAAATAGGTAACTACTGACACGCGTATGTCATCCCCCGATCGTAACCGATCTTCCCGAGGATCCCCGATTTCCAACAAACCACATAGATAATAATAATGCAGTAACCACAGAGGTTAAGTATCTGGGCTCCATACCATGATACCACCTTTATCCAGAAGGAATGACATACACTAAGGGGCGCTACTCCCTAGAACCTTGCCGCATTCTTCCTGTTTCGACCATTTCCGGGGTGTGAGGCTCGACGAAGTCTCATCCACAAAGCTACGCTTTCTCAAAAAGCCCTGCTTCGGGTCAAACAAAATGATCAACCTATGATCACAAAGATATAAGATCAAACAAATGATCATATCACAAATGATCAAACACTGATCATTTCACAGCAACACTCAGTATGCCACGTTACCAAATTGGGAGTATATCGCTGATAAATTTCAACTACATAACCTCTGAGCTCGTACGTCTCAAAGAAGGGTGTTAAGCTAAGAGAATAAATTCTCCGCCACCAACAGAAATGTATTTGAAAGAAATCAGCTTTATATCTCAAATTGTAACGTCAGACACACAATCCATACAAGTCTGTTCCGGGATCGAATAGAACCGAAGGCACTTCTCACGAAGCCCTTGCATATCCGGATAATTTTCTAATCACGTCAGGACTTCCCGTCACTAAGGGTGATAAAACCTCTAAATCGAAGATCAGTCGATGTAGAGTAACTCGACGGTAATCCTTTCGTTTTCAAAAATATCCGGTCTTCAACACCGGTCTTCGAATGCAATTCATAACGACGTATCACATATTCGGAATGGGTTATACGACCCCATGGTCCTTTCCCGGTTAACCCGAATAGTGAGCGCTTATTTAAAAATAAGTGTGGCATTCAAATTCATCCAATTCACAACAAATACCTACTCAAGGTAATTATTGATAGTCGGTTATTTAACTATCAATAAAGATGCGCAACATCATCAGATTCCAAATAATTTTCCCAAATTATTTTATCTTCCAAAATATCTTTACTAGATATATAATTTCCACACTTAACCGTTTGAAAACAAATTTTCAAATATTCACTTTTCAATTTATCTTTAAAAGATAAAATCTCTAAACAGTTCACTTCATATTGGAAAAGCATTTCCATACTTATTTAAAAATAAGTAATTCACAAATCATTTATTTTCAACACTTAGAAAATATTCGATATACTTAAATCAAATTAAGTATATATTCATTCTTTAAGGAAATCATAAATTTCAACATCTATTTGAGTCAAAACGAATGTTGCGTAAAACATCGTTACGACGACTCGAAATCACTAGTATAGGGATTCGGATTTAGATAGATATATAAATCCCAATACTACATCAAAACATTTCCTTTCGGAAATCATTTACTATAACAACAGTGTTATAGTCCACCATTTCCTTAAATTTCTCGAAAACGTCTATTTCAACAAGAACTGCGGAAATCTCTGCTTTCGATTTATAATACATTTTAAAACATCTTTAAAATGTTTAACTTCATTTTTAATATCACTTCTTCAAAAATAAATCCATTTTACTTAACAATATATTCACTGTCCCAAAATCGTGAATATACTTCACTAACCAAATTTCAGTCTTTTCTACACATTCAATTTAAGGATAATTCGCTATCCAAAATCGCGAATATATTTCCTTTAATAATCTTCTATATTTAATTTATCAAATCCAATTGATCTTGAATTTATAAAACAACGTTTATAAATTCTATTTCTATTTTCTAACGACTTCAATTTAATAAATCTCCTTTATTAAAAATTCGATAAATATTCCATCTAAAGGTAAAAATCCAATTTATAAGTAAATCTCTTATAAATCTTTTATTCTACAGTTTCATCCATTTTATAATTTCATAATTTATGAATCTATAAATTCCATATCCTCACGATTTATAATTCTATAAATTTCATCTTTAACACTTATCATCTCGTTTTAAAATTCCAATATTTTAAATTTATAAATATCAACTTTTTAAATCTTTTAAATAAACTGTTCACAAAAATTCGAAAATCTCAGTTCAAACCATTTTATAAATTGCTTAAACTATTTATTTCAAAAATCACCTTACGGTCATAATTCACAAATCTTAACTTTTATAACTTCAAAATTTTACGTTTATAAATCGATTCAAAAATTCCATAAAACGTATATTTTCAAAAATCACTTTAAAAACCCTTTTAAAGTAAAAGTCGTTATTTTTACATTTCAAAACTGAATCTGATGATGTAACAACACCAATCAGTCCATCACAACAGTCAAATATCATATATCATCATATGATAACAGAATATATCAAAATATCTGTAAATAATCAATACGGTGAGGAATCCAATTGGATCCCTCCAACCTGTTTCCCTGCATCCACAGATGTTAGCACAATACCAATTCCGCTCCAGTACGGAATTATCGCGGTATATAGGTTTTATAAAAATCCGCTTACTAACGGCGCAATAGGGTCTCATCCGCTATACGAGGCGGGAAATCATCAATCCAATATATACATATGCCAATATGTATATATTGCTATATATATAGATATATCCTATCATATCTAATATCAACAATCCAAACAGTAAATCATCAATCAACAACTGTAAAAATTCCACATTCAATTTGAGTGAGAAGATCTCACCGTGATTTTAATTCTGATTTCAGCGTTTATTTCGAATAAAATTAAACACGCGTTTAATTTTACCTGAAATTCAAACTAGCTCCAAACGATTCCAATCCAATTGCATCACGTAGTATTCGCAAATACGATTCCAACGCACTTTGTTTCGTCAATTTCTGATCACGCAGCAAAAAGTTACGCTATTACAAAGTTATACGAATTTAAATATAATTAATATACAATTTTCTTTTTCAAATTTTATAACCTACAACGCATCGTGGCCGTTCCTTTTGATAGAACGAGATCTGGGCCGCATGACGTATCTTCTCCCACACATGATAACACCCAGGCATACGAACGCTAATACAAACCCATGGCCGCCGTTCAACCCTAGTTGCCGCGATCGATATACATGACTTCGCGACGATCAAGCACTCCCATTCGAACGCCCCTGACGAAAGCTACCCACTGCCGTGAGCAAGTGAAGCTCGGTCCCACCTACCACCAGAAAAACGCACCCAAAGACGCGGCCTTCCCCTCCATTTTGCCGCCAATCCAATGCTCGAAATCCCATCTCCACCGTTGAAACCAAAGACCTCATTGTCATCTTCGTTTTCCTAGTTGACAGCCTCTCGAATTGATGAGTGGATTTGGAGGAATTCGAGGAAGAACGAGATGAATTCTCTGCCGTTCGAAATAGGGGAGGCGGCTGCAGTTTCAAAACCCTAGGGTTGTTTTCCTTTTGCAAAATGAAGAGAAGGGGGGGCTTTTATAGAAAATTTAACGATTTACTATTCATCGAATTTTTTCGAACTCCGATTCGAGCGTGCCGGCTGACGTTCGTAAGGTTTACCCCACGTTCCGAACGCAATGGAACAGGTTTCGGAAGCTAATTCGATCGTCTGTGTGAGATATGGATTTAAACGATTAATTTAAATTAAACCGATTTAAATCGATTTCGAGGCGTTTTAATTTGTACCGGACAAATGGTAAATCCAAAAATTACAAAATTTGAAATCTTACAATAATATCACATTATGGATCCGATGAATCTAGTTTCATCGAAATCCGACACTGTTTGAAAAATGACTATTTTTAACTCGACGATTTAAAATTAAAACGATATCGATGCGTTTCGAGCTGCCACGGTCAAACGACAACTCCGATGGATACGAAAATTGAAATCCGATAATAACTAACTATTACGGATCCAATGGAACAGGTTTCGTTCAATTCTGAGACTGTTCAAAAATTGGCTATTTTTACAGTCGATAATTAAATATTAAAATATTCAATTTTCACAGATTAACTCCAAATTCAATTTTAAAAGTTCTATAACCTTTTTATAACTCCAGTATGATTAAATAAAAATTTTACAAATCATTTTCAATCATATTTAATCCAGATTTAAATTATTTCTGGAATTTCACTATTAAATTATTGATTTAACTATCCAATTAAACTCAATATTCGAATTTTAAATTATCCGACTTATTAATTCCACTTATTAATATTTAATATCAATTAAATATTCGAATTTTTAATTATCAAAAATTCTGGGTCGTTACAGGAAGTCTGTAACGACCCAGGATTTTGGTGATTTTAAATATTGAAAATTTAATTTTTAAAGTCAAACAGCTTAAATGTCAAATATAGGGATTTAATGTGAATAAAAATGATTTCGAAAGCTGATTTAAATTCTGAATAAGAATGAAGATAGTAAACTTTTAAATTTGAATTTAAAAGTGATTAGAATGGTTTCAATAATAATTCGTTTTAATTAACGTGTGAAAATAGCCTTTTGGGACACTATCTTGGATTTAGATGAAACCAGTGCCATTGGATCCGCAATAGTGAATTATTATATGCCGTCGAATTTCCTGACGATCGGACGTACCATTTGGTCGTGCGAGCTCGAAACGCTTAGAAATTAATTAAAGGAATTTAATTTAATATAATATTATTTTGAAAGCTAACTTCTGTAGATGATGGCATTGGATCTCGATATTAGTTCCATTGTGTTCGGAATAGGGGTATTACATATAGAACGCAGGGCGGCACGCCTCGTTTGGAGTTCGAAAATATTATGGATGAATAGTACTTTGAAAATTTTCTATAAAAGGACCCTCACATTCTCCTTTTTGCGAAACCCTAAAAACAAAATACGTAGCTGCCATTCATTTTTCTCCATCATCCAATAGCCACCATTATCCACGGTGATCGGAGCCATTTCAGGTGAAGTGGTCAACATGGAAGTTGTGGAGGGTGGCCAGACGAGTTCATATATAGTGGTCGATCGTCGAACGAAGAAGCGAGGCTGCAGCGATTCAAATTCAATGGTGATGACTTCATTTGGGTCGTTCTCATGAACGGTGGTGAGAGGGATGACATGGTTTGTAAGGTTGGGTGGCGGATGGCGAGGGCCATCTACAGTGAATGTGCGACGGCGTTTGGTGAGGCGTGGTAGCAGCCGTGATCGATTAAAGTGAACGGCTTGGGTTCGTTCGAAAGTGGGTTGGTTTTGGTAACGAAGCTGATTATAGAGTTAATAATTGTAATTAAAGGAAATAATTATATTATTTAAATGGTAAGTCTTATAAATGTGATAACTCTTTCATACGAGGTCCAAACCGAACGCGGTCAGTCAGGTTAGGTTCGTATTGACGAATACTACATTATGGAGATAGATTGGAGTAGTTTGGAGCTTGTAGGAATTTGTGTTAAAATCAAACATCCATTCGATTTTAATTCAAACTAGAATGCTTTGGCAATAACGGGAATTTTGATGAGTTAAACTCGCCTTTTCCGCCCATTTATGTTTTATATAAGTGCGGATATTTTTATTGATGTTTGTTTGGACGATTTGCTATTTTATTAGTTGGTTTGGATTTATTCCCGCCCTCTTTTGTTGCTAGTTTGGACGATTTGCTATTTTATTAGTTGGTTTGGATTTATTCCCGCCCTTGGAGCGGATGACCTTTTATATATACCAGCCTAGTTGTAGATGACCTATATTATATGATTATATACTGTATGCGATACAGGGGGATAAGTTGGAGGAATCCAATAGGATTCCTCACCACTATTATTTTACTTTTCATATATATTACGATATATGATTTGTTAGATGCCATATTTGATGACATGGATATGATTTTGCTTATTTAGTGCTATAGCAACACTTGGCTTTATTTTTAGTATTTCAAAATACTATAAAGTAAAGACTTTTATTTAATAGGATTTTAAAATAATTTTTTTAATAATTATTTTTGAATTATTAAAAGAAGGAGTTTATTTTAAATAAAATAAAAAGTATGATATTTGGTATTATAAACTGATAGTTTGTGAAATATGATAAATAGAGATTTTTGAACTGTATTACAAAAGTTTTAATAACTTAATAAATAAGTCCTTCTTCTATTTATAAAGGAAATACAGTTTTAAAGAAGATAGAAATAATTTGAAACAATATTTCTGAAATGGTTTATATAAAAGAATTATAAAACTAATATTTTATAAATAAAGTAATAGATTTATAAAAGGAGTTTTATAAATATTAAAAATGGATTTGTAATTGATATTTGGTAAATAGATTTATAAATGGGATTCTATAAATAAGTGAAATTTATGAAGGAATGGATTTATAAATAGAATTTTAAAAATAAGGAGATTTTATAAAGGGACGTTTTATAAAATAGAATGAAGGTTTATAAACATAGTTTTATAAATATGGAAATGATTTATGTTGAGATTTGAATAAGGATTTTTATAAAGTGAATACATTCACGTTTTAAAAGTTAAAATAATATTTTAAAGGAATGTTTTGAATGTAATATTTTTCGATGGAGTTAAATAGTTTTAAAAAGTGATTTAAAATATACTAAGGGACGTAGACATAGATTTCAACATTTATTGTTGTGATAGATGTTTTCGAGGAAGCTTGGAAGGCATAGACTATAACACCGATGTTATAGTAAGTGATTTTCGAAAGGAAGTGTTTTATATAGTTTACGGGATTTATATAAATATAAATAGTCGAATCCTTATACTATTGTTTTGGGTTGTCGTAATGATGTTATACGCAACATTCGTTTTGACCCAATAAAGAATGTTTTGGAAAAATATGAAGCTTTTCTCAAAAGATTTGTAAATATACTTATTACGGATTTATGTATATAGAAATATCTTCTAAGTGTTGAAAATGAAATGGTTTGTGAATATACTTATACTATTGAGATAAGTATATGGAATTGTTTTCCAAATATCGAAAGATTAAAATGGTTTTGAGAATATATTTTTTTAAAGATATTTTGAGATAAATATTTGGATAGTGATTTAATTAATAAAATATAAATTAAATAGGCCTAGTGACTGCCTTTTTGCTAGATTGTATTTTTTCCATGTTTGGTTCCTTAACTTGATGTGAGAACCGATTAGTCGAGCACTTAGTATGAGGCCAACTGAGTAGGCTTGATTATCATTTGGTGTTAAGAATGACGATTCGAGTAGTGCGGAGTGACTATGGTACTCTAATCTATGGAGCTTCCTTCTTGGCCGAAGGATAGCAAGTTGAGAGTTGGAAACGTGATAAGTCTACGAGACTTAGTTTCCATATGAGGTTGAGGGCCTCTTATCGATTGTTGGTCCAGAGAGACCAGGTTCAGATTTATCCGAAAAATACTTCGGACCAACGTATGTGTTCGAAAGTAAAGACATGTTAATGACAATGAAGTTAAAGGCGGGGACCTTCAAAATGGAAAGACTGGTTGTTGATAATTTCAGAGTAGCTCTTGAGGTAAATAAATAGCAGTGGTCCCTTCATTCTGGGAACTTCGTAAGCAAGGACTACTCGCTACTAATACTAGGGGTAATGCTTAACAGGATGTGGTAGGAGAGTGCCTTCGGTTTGTCCAATTCTTGGACAACTTGTATGGATGAATGTTTGACATTTCATTCTATGATCATAGTGCATTGATCTCTACAAACGTACATCTGTTGATGGCGTAGGAGGTAGCCCCTCTTATACTTAACACTCTTCTCTAAGACATACAAGTTTAGAGGTTTTACTTTTGTTGAAATCAATAGTGTGTTGTTGGAAATGACAATATGGCATTTTAAGTAAAAATGTTCTAAGAAAAGTAAACGTTACCCCAAGCCTCACACCCGGGGAATTATGAAATAAGGACTGCTTTAAGGCTAAGTGGTTCGCAACCATTAGGGTATGATATCACCTTTTTAGATCTATTTATTTCTACCCGCTATGACGTTGGGTTTAAATTATGTGGTGTATGCTATGGGATCCCGGATAGGTCGGTAACGACCAGGGTGATATCATATTCAGTGACATCCGTTGGTTTCAGGTAGGTCGGTCTTAATTTGTAGAGGTTTCAAAGATATTGATCCTCGGTACCTTCCTCTAGAAATGTACTATACGGGAGGTAGTTCCTTACCTCACTATTCATTGGAAATCCAAATCTCCAATAAGTGCCTTCGGTTTTAGTTGGAAACATATTATGCCATCAAATTTAACCAATGTAACAATTTTGACTTACTTGTATCCTAAACACTATTATAATATTATAGGATTTGATATGATGTATTTTGGTTATCGTAAGGTAAAAACCCGTCCGTGTTTATATACAGCATGATCTTGCGAGGTACCTTTGTTTTTGAAAAGTTTTTAAAACTTTAAAAGCCAACTGAGTTGTGTTTTCTCACGCTGGTTTACCAGACTGATCCGGGTGTTCTTCCTTTATAACTTTTGGGTCAGACCGAGTATATTTACATATTCAATTTGGATGCTTTGGAGCTTCCACAAACAAGCTGGAGGTCTTCAAGTCGTATCCACATATATGTTTATTTTCCGTTGCATTGGTTATTTTAATTATCAACATTTGTGAGGACAGATTGTTATAACTATCCAGGCTGATGATTAGTGATTTGTTATTGTACTCTAATGGATATAGGTTTATTATAGTTTCTCTTTTGTTAAGATCACTGATATTATATTATATGTTATTCCCCTGCGTTGTAAATTCTATGTATTTTTGGTTTTCTTTCTCTCTTCACTCTTCTCTTCTTTCTTCTTTCTTCTTTCTTCTTTATTTCCCTAACTATTCGTCTTTTCGTTCTATTCGAGTTGGATATGTGTGGTTTATTGTTAGCTTGAAATGTGCAGAATTGCGAGTCATTACATTTAATTTTCTTATTAACATACATCCGAGTTCTAAATATTTTTTCCAATGGGAATCGCCTTCACATCTAATCATCGTCCTTGCTTATCCATACAACACATAATATCCCGTCCTTAAATATTGGTGACTCTAGAATGTGACTTATGGTTTCCTCATATTTTAACAATCAGCCTTATTTAGAGTTATCCTAAATGGATGAGGTCTAACTTCCACTTAATCTATTTTAACGACTTTTGGATCGATCTTCTACGGTATTGCCTAAGATTATAACCCTTGGAATCCAAGTTATACGCTGCCATATGTTTAGGTAAAATCTATGTTAACCTAAACGAAATCCCAAATAACTTTCTTGATGATGGAGTGACTACCCAAATACTACCATCTGTATAGCCATGATCCAAAAATACATATGGTGACACGACATTCTATTGGCATAGAGATCAACAAATCCATAACCTAATAAATATATATGGCCCCATAATGACCAAAATGTCTAAATAACGACACACATGCCCAAAACATCATGATCATCCACCTTTACTGGCTAAATATCGTAAGAACTTTCTTTAGTATAATACATCCACTCTTTGCTAATGGTGTAATCAATTCTTCCGTTTCTTTAACTTATTTGAGTGGTATCCTTACACATCAGGTTATTGTTTTAAGATAAAAATTCATTATATTCTTGAAATGTTTACTAGCATTCTCTTCTTCATATGACCTTTTCAGAATCTTCTAACTATGAGCATTATGTTTAGCAACATTTCTAGACCGTCTAAACAGTAATTGATTATCTCTTTTCAAAATTAAAAATTTTCCCAAAAGGAAAACCATTTGTTCTTTTTTTAGTATGAACTAGGACTTAATTAGCAACCAAAAGAGCGAGTTCAAAAATTGTTCATTAAATTAAACCTTCTTGAGAAGAAAGATTCAAATGTTTAGAAGAAGTTTTAATTAGGCATAATCTATAAAAGTCAAAGGTCAAACCTTAGTTATCCATCTATTTACTCTTTTTAACTTACTCTGTTTTACTTAGAAAGTTCAAAGGGTTTAACTTACCCATAATTAATGGAAGTTTTACATAAGTTGTTTTACTCTTATATATGTCACGCTCATGCACTTCTTAAGTCAACTCTATGGAATGGCTTACATTCCATACGATAATTGGGTTAGGTATATAAATTTAACTCAATTTATTGTTTCAACTCATAGCTGCCTTATCAAACTTTTTAGAATATGGTCCCAACTACTTCTATAGTCGGAATTTGTAGAGTATGGCATATAATATGAGTATAATTATAGGTAAAAATACAAATACTTTCACTCACCGTATCCCAATTCTCATTACCGACTGACCTATGCTCTAATACCATGTATAACAATCCCCTTTAGAACGGGCCTAATTTTCGACCCAATAAAAGCCTATCGAACCTTGGGTCCATTTCGAAGCTGACCGTTGGTTGGTATAACCGATTTAACAAAACAATATGCAGAACTATCTATCTATGCTTTCAGAGACACATAGCAGAAAGAATAAAATATAATAATAAAATAAAGTATCCACCTCGTAAAACCAAATCACAAGAGTACTATGACATAATAGTTCATAAAACATATTTGATACATAGTCTAGGTACATCACGACAACATAAATAGATAACTATAATAGATAATTGTCCGTCAATTCACCACCGTATTCTCCACACTCGTCGTTTTACCAAACCTGAAGGTTGTAATGAGGAGGAAGTCATAACAACAGTGTCTAATGAATGAAAACCTCAAGTTTTACAATAATAGTATATGTGTAGTAAGTAATTGAAAAAGTTTTATGTTTTACATATTTATTATACTTTCCTAAGTATATCTATAACTATAGGATAATGGCCCTACACGCTTAACTCCATTACTATAAATGCGGATGCAATGAAACTATAGAGAATATTAGATTCAATAACCCATCTCCCATCCAGTCATATTCTAATGATGCGAGAGACATATTTAGATATATAAATGCAGATGCAATGCAATTATGGAGAATATTGGATTCAATAACCCAGCTCCCGTCCAGTCATATCCTAACGATGTGAGAGAAAGTACCTAGGTCAGTTAAGACCTTTAAAATAAGGAGTAGGCAGACTCCTTATCCATTTAACACCTAGACTCAAGGCGAACCCCTCTTGGTACTCCCTAGCTGTCATCGTAGAAAATCTCTTATAGGCCACTTATTACTTCTTAGATAGGAAAGAGGCGGATCCTCCAACAACCATTTAATACCTCAACCCCAAAGCGGACCTTCACTAAGAGAGTTTCACTAACGCACCTAAATGATAATCCCAACTAATTAATACTTCTTAAATAGGAAGAGATAGACCCTAACATAGATACTTAATACCTCAACCCTGAAGTAGGCCCATCCTTGGATTACCATGTCTTTATGGCCTATAACCCAATTGTGACATCCCACATTAGTTCGATTAATCATAGGTGTTGGTAGCCAGATCATCCGGGCAGACTTATCCTAAAAAAGTGGAACTAACCCCGTGTCCACCATGGTACTTATTATAGGCGATGTTCCACATCAGTTACAAAAGTCACCCTACTGGTAGTCAGATTAGTTGGGTAGACTTCTGTGTGCTTTCACTTGACCTCGCATCCCTATAACTTAGCCATATTTCCACTCTCCAACATTTCATATAATACTGCATTAACATATACATATATATACAATATATATACACCTCATCTGTATTTACACATTAAAGGCCTTATAAGGTAAACTCTTAATTCGCCTTTATTTATGGATTAACTTCCATAATACTCCCTAACTCATTTTATTAGATTGATTGTTAATTATCAATTGCCATTTAGTTGTCGGTTTCTTTATTTAATATCTTAATTATTATATATGCTGTAAGTTTACAATTGTAATTGTTTGTTTTGAAGTATAAACGAATATGTTATTACTATATTTATGTCTAATATTAAATTATGCCCAATTAGTTTTATGCTATTCAAGTGATTTGTCAGTTACTTATTCGGGGTGTTATATTATTTTAATGTTAACAACTGCAATTTCTATATAAGTCCTAATTCAATACAACAATTGCATAAAAGCTAATATAATCAATAATTTAGCAACACAAAGTTGACCTGTATATATATATATTTCAAATAGAATCCAAAACATATAATATATTTTACATTAACAAAGTTGAATGTGGCTCTTTTTCCAAAGAAGCAAATTTACAATACGATTATTTTATATTTCATTCAACATTTTAGACATATGGCATTGAGACTATAAAGAAATCATACTTAATTTAATTGTCAAATTAGGCGGCACAAACTATGGATAAGAGGAAAAATCTCTTTTTCCCTACTTTGCACACCACTTTCTATTTCCTAGTTTTGCAACTATTTGTCATTATAATCACAAATTGAAATTTGGAATCAAATAGAATATAAAATAATTATATCGTAAATATTAACGAATCCAATCCTACTACAATAAAATAAAACCACCCGGATTCCAAACAATTCAAAATTTTAATATTATGGTGAGATTTTGGGGTTTTAGTTTAATAAATTTTCCTATACAAAATATCCCAAGACATAGTACAAAATCAAAAATCAAACTACACCAGATACTATTAAGGAAAAATTAAGATTTCCACTCACATATATTTCCTACGGAATCATCCTGGATTTGCCTTAGTGTAATGGCTTATCTCTTTCTTTAATTTACCTACTTTTTACTATATAACATTTAACAAATTTCTTTGTATATATTTGTAATGGTCCGCTTTTCTTACACCTAAAGACGACACTTAATACACCACGGTATTCACGTGCCGAACATCCAAGTGCCGGAAAGATAGATTATTGGGGTAAAAGAAAGAAAAGACATAATAGAATCTCACATCATAACGAGTAATATATAATATAAAATAGATTTTTACAAGAGAAAGAAAAACTATAATATACATAAATTAAATTATAGCACACTTAATCACTAATCAATAGCCTGGACAGTTATAACAACCTATCCTCACAAATGCTGACAAATAAAACAACACATGCAACAAAAATAAAGAATAAATGAGAGAAACATCTTGGACATCCAGCTCGTCTCCTGAAGCTCCTAGGCATCCAAACTAGATCCGAAAATATACTCGGTTTGACCCGAGCACTAAAATAAAATAACACCCGGATCAGTTTGGTAAACCAACATGAGAAAACACATCTCGGTTAAATTTTATTATAAAAATCTTTTGAAAATAAAAGTATCTCGTAAGACCATGTCACACATAAACACGGACGGGTTTTTTCTTTACGATAACCAAAACATTTCTATAGAAAATCCTTTGATATTATAATAATGTCTAGGGTTTAAAATAAATATTGAATCATAGCCGAAATTGGTACATTAATTAAATTTCTCCATATTAGGTATACAATCAAGTCTAAAGTCTCGTATTGGAAAATGGATTCCAACCATGAAGGGGTATGTGTCTACCGACCGAATTAGTACACCTCTAGATAAACTGTACTGGAGGCTACAACACGTTGCACCTCTGCTACTCAGGATCGACCCTATCCCTTACTAGATAGCGCCAAATATGATCACCCCTTGGTTGCGATCAAACAACCATAATGAACCCCGAAGCATACATAGATATCGACTCTAGATAAGGCGATGGTCATATCCTAATGGGAGCAACCCACATAGACCTAGGGCACATCCCTACTTTAGTCATTTTACTGGTTGATGAGGCTAGAGGCTACGTTTTACCTTTTAGAAAGCAATTCCACTTGGAATGCTAACACTGCCCTCTAGGCAAAAATGCAATACCAGCATTCATCCATACAAGTTCATTCTGGGTCAGAATGAAACCAAAGGCACTACTTCCATAACATCCATTTTGGAATCACCCTCGAGATCAGTAGCAAGTAGCCCTTGCACTTTAAAGAGCTATGTCTTCGATCATCTTCAAGATGTCTTCCATTTGAACGCTTATACCGATTTGAAGTGGTTATCGGATAATATATCAGATTATGGTCTTTCCGAACTGGCAACGATAGTTTAAAACTGACCCTGTTTTATAGTCGGTTATTTAACTATCAAATAAACGACAATCCAATCAAGGATTTATTTCCATAGGGAAACAACACTGGTTAAGCTCATAAGAAACCACTAACCTCTTTAATTGATCCTTTCATTAATTAAAATCCCTTTGTAAATACCTATATCAAAATACTTTTACAAAGATATATTCACAACCCTTTTCACTAAAAACATTACACTTTCATTACTTAGAAAATGTATTCATATACTTACCTCAGTGGTATAAGTATATTCACAAAACATTGAGAAATATTCCTATTTTGATTGAGTATGGAAAGATGTTTCCATACTACCATAATTATTTAAAGATCATTTTTGGAAATCAGTCTCATCTTTTTTTTATAAATTCCCTTTTTATATAACTCTAAAATCATTTATAAAACTCCTTTATAAATCTCTAAAATCATTTATAACTCTTTTATAAATCTCTAAAACAATTTATAAAACTCTTTTATAAATTTCTAAAAATTTATAAAACTCTATTACAAATCTCTAAACATTTATAAATCTATAAAACAATTTATAAAACTACTTTTATAAATCTCTAAAACAATTTATAAAACTCTATCCTTTTATAAACTCCTTTATGAAAACCCTTTATAAAAATCATTTACAATGCCTTTACATAAATTCTCTTATAAATCAAAAACTCCATTTTCATTTATAACTCCTTTATTAAATGAAATTCCTTTTATAAATAATTTTATTATTTATAAATATAATTAATTAAATTAATTAATTAACTTTAAACGTCATAAATAAATAATTATTATTTACTTCAAAACATTATCATTTAAAATAATTAATAATTTAAAAACATTATTATACAAACAATAATAATTAACCTTCAAACATTATTATAATAAATAATAATTAACTTCCAAAACATTATTAATAAATAATTATTATTAATTCCAAAATGTTATTAATAAATAATAATCATTGAATATAAAACAACATTAATTAATAATAATTATTATTTTCAACCAATATTAATTATTTAAAATAAATAACTTTTCAGAATATTAAAATATTGAAAAATAACCTTTAAGCAATATTAAATATAAATAAACAACTTTTAAAACATTATCAAACAATATAACAACTTTAAAACATTTCTAAATGATTTAGAAAAGACAAATAAAATAGTTGGGGTAAAATAGAGAAGTTCAAAATCTTCTTAAATAAAATATTCTAGAAAACCCAAAGATTAGATTTGAAATCATTTTCACAATCAAAAACCCATTTTAAGCCAAAGCGGCAATTAATAGTATTTCAAAATACTAAATTGAAGCCAATAGCCACTAAGCACTTTACCAATGTTGTTATTGATTTTTATCACTACAGGGGTTAAGTTTTCAACATATGACAATGTCATATCCAATAGGGCCAAACAATCAAGTTTGATATTCAATAATTCATATAATAAGAATATTATTGAAAATAAATCGACAATGGCAAGGAATCCCGTTGGATCCCTCCTGTACATCAGATAAATTCCTTGCAAATGATTTCATATATTGACCGCTTTCAAAAGTGACAATTCATCAAAGCCAAACAATCTACCAATTAAAACATACAAGCATAAAGCCAATAATTTCAACCAAACACAAACAATAAAATTATTTGTTATATATCTTATTGATAAACCAAAAAGGTGAGTTTAACTCACCAAAATTCCTGTTATCGCCAAAGAGTTCCGGTTCCATCTAAAATCGAATAGCGTTCGATTTTAGCTTGAAATTCTATAAGCTCCGGTCTCAACCAACCTAATTCCAAGATGCAGATATTTTTGATACGAGTCTAACGCGACTGACCGCGTTCAATTTGGACCTTGTATGAAATAGATATTTAGTTTAGAAGATTTTGAATTAATTAAAATAATTAATTGCCCTAATCTCTTCCCTAATCTATCACTAAACAAACCTAAGCTGCATCGATATCCAACTCGACATCGTTTGATCATTACGAACCACCGCCGCCACGAGGCTCTGGTCACCGCCGCATCACCATCACCTACTCCCCCGACCTCGACAACCCCATCGACACCAACACCTAACATCACCGCAAACGTATAGATGAACCCAAAATGCCGCCAATGTTGAACTTTGATCGCCGCTGCCTCGCTTCGAATTACCTTAATCCAACCGGTTAACCTGCTCTCCTATCCCTTACGAACAATTCTCTAGTTAAAGTCGTGACCCAAAATGGCCTCTGGTGGCTCCGATGATCGTAGACCATTGGATGTAGGGTTAGTTTAAATAATGCCTAGGGTTTAAAGAATCTAGTATGGGCCAAATAAAGAAGGGTGTGGGTCCTTATATAACTAAACTCTATGACACTATTCACGCTCTAAAATACACAACTCCAATCGAGGCGTGTTCATTGGCATTCCTAGTCAAATATCCCTATTTTGAACTAAATGGAACTATTTTCGGGATCTAATTCCATCATTACAAAAGTTAGTTTTTAAAATCAAATTATATTATTTTAATTCTCTAAAATTAACTATTACACGTTTTGAGCTCGCATGATCACAGGGTACATCCATCGCCACGAAACTCGTCGGCATACAATAATTCATTATTTCAGATCTAACGGCACTAATTTAGTTAAAATCTGAGACTATGCCCGGGAATGATAATTTCACATGTTAATTAAAACGAATTATTTTTAAAACAAATTCAATCACTTTAATTATAAAATTAAAGTCTACACTAACCATTTATTATTTAAAAAGAATTTAGATAAGCTTTCGAAATCACTGTATTCAAATTAAATTTAAGAATCAATTACTTAAATAATTCCTATATTTAAATCACTATTCCAATATTTAGTTCATAATTCACATATTCAAATAAATTCCTATATTTGAATTTTATATTATTTTACTTATAAGACTCATATTTCAATATTAATATTAATTAAATATTTCAAAATCAAATGACTAAAATCCCGGGTCGTTACAATATTAGATTCAGAAATTATAAATTAGGGAAGTTTAGTAGAGGGAGAGCAATATATATATATATATATATATATATATATATATATATAATTCATTACCTTTCCCTTTAGCTTGATTCCTTAAAACCTTCTCCCAATCCTTGAATATATATATATTTGTTTATGAATTTGGGTTTAAGAAATTTATGTGGAGGAAGAGAATTGGGCAGAGTGTTGTTACTAGCTTTAGATTTGTATGAAAAGAATGAGGGTCTAGCCTCTTATTTTTAGTTGCTTGGATGCGGCAGGACCATTGGATAGAAAATATTTTAATAATTTGGAATCTAGGCTATTCAAGCTAGGAAAAACCTTAGTCTTCATAATATTTACCAATCAATTGGTGCCTATAGACGGTCGACCAGTGCGTGGTTTCAACCGCTTATTTTAACGTTAATTTAAATGTTAAATGTATAAATATTTATTATTAACATTTGCTTTAACGTTAAGTTTATTAATATTTTTTACCTTAATTCCTTTTGATTTTTTTTCAATCTGAAATCTTCAAACATCGATAACTTCGTCGTTTGAACTCTGATATCAAAGTTTTTATATGAAAGTTGCTCAAAAGATTGCCACAAACACAATAGTGTAAGTTTCATAGTCAAATTATAACGTTTTTTAATTTTTAATTTTAGCTTTATTATTATTAATTAATTAATTTCCCTTAGTTAATTTCCTGTTAACTTTACGGGGTGTTACATACCACCTATCTACTTCCAAATGAAAGGCTTTACCAATGGGGCCTTCTTCATCCTGACAAATATGTCATTCCCCTTTTGCTTCCTTCTAAGAAGTCTCAGGCTACTTTCAGGTCCTTTATCGCTAATCATGACTCTGATAATGACAATCAAGGGTATGATGAAGACCAGGGCAGAGACATGAACACCGACGAAGAAGAGGAGAGAGTGGTTGAAGAAAATGTGGTCAATATAGCAGAAGAGGGAAGAGGAGAGGAAGGAGAAAGAGATAAAGGAAGAGAGGAAAAAGCCGATGAGGACGACAACAAAGATGAATATTTCAATCTCATAGATGATGAATCATGCAGGAAAAAATCTCATGAAGGTGATATAGTTCTTATACTGCATCATCCGAAGGGGCTGGTAATCAAGTCTTTGCAGCAAGTACCTGATCCAAGTTTGGCACTAGTCATAGAAGCGACACCTCCCATTGGCCCATCAGAGAATATTTATGGCTCTTTGCATGATTTGGATATCCCAATTGAAAGCATTTTCAATGAAAGTCTAGGGGAGTTCAGTTTTCCATCTGGGGATCTCTTAGTTAAGGGAAATGTAACCCCATCTTTACAAATCACTGAGCATAGTACATAGGATACTTAGGGTAATATCAACACTTTACACACCTCTAGGATCACGAACACCAACATTTTGCACTCATCCTTAATTCAGTGTGTTAGTTCTAATATTCCTTCTTGTTCCTTTTTAGGTACAATGGAAAGAGACTGTGTGGACCACCTCCGATTGGGCATTATTCAGGGCCGGTCGTCCACTTAAGTCCCTACTCATATCATCCCAGTTCACCTCGGGAAATAGAGGAAGAGAGAAGAAGGAGAAATGAGAGAGAATATCAAGAGGAGGAAGATAGGAGGAGATGACAAATAGATAAGAAAGAGCATCACGATCTTGGAGAAACCACGTGATTCTCACGACCGCCCAATGCCTGTTTTCGGTTCATCTTAGCTACACACTCAACCTCAAATTCTTTCATAATAACTTCCGGCATCTCAGCCCACAGTTACCATCATATCGACCCCCACCAAATCCAAAGAAGTCTCAATGTATACTGCTCCACCACCACCCCTTCTAGGCTAATCCACCATTATCGGCACTAGAATGCATAGTGCTTTACATGGTTATTGCTTAACAGAGGAGATGTTTGACCACAATGTCAAAGATATCTCCCTTGAGGATGCCAATAGTAGGGTCGAAGGGATGACTGAAATGGTCGATCAATAGTTTAGATGGAAAAAGCAAACCAAGCCCCACTCTGACAGTAACCAAAGTAGAGATCTTATGATAATATTGTGGCAGGCTACAAATTTGATATGGATGAAGTCACAAAACAAAGGGAGGAGGTTCTCAAATCAGCCCAGAATGACAAAAGGCTAAACGTAGAGTCATCGACAATACACACTTAAGATCTTACTATCATAAATGACTAACTTAAGAAATCTCATTAAGAGAATGACGTGCTTACCACAAAAGTTAAGGCTAAGGAAGAGGTGCTTTAGGCCAAGGATAAAGAGGTTAAAATACTCAAGGCCGAATTTGATAGGCTCAAGGCCGATTAGAAAGCTGAAACGGACTCCAAGACCCAAGGTCTGATCGATCTTGCTATGGGCGAAGCCAAAATCAGAGAGCTTAAATAGCAGGCCCGGAAGAGCAATGAATAGATGAATGCCAACCTTCAGCAATTCTTTGCAAATGCCATCAAGGAAAAATATCTGAAAATGACTAGGGGAAAGCTATCCCGTTACGCTTAATGATGTTTGGGAGGAGATTCTCCATTGATCAACTGAGGTCGACGAAGGCTTGACCAAAGACAAGTTGAAAGAAAAATTCCTGGATGAGTAATACATATTAGCACTTAAGAAAGTAAAGACCATCTTTCCTGAAGAGGGCACGGCTGTAGGAAAGACCATCACTGAGGCTTCTGTTGATCCTAATGCATTGGATCAGGCGGAATTATCTACTCCAAAATCTACAGAGCCTGCAATGGATGTTACACGTCCTATGGTGGCCACCTCTGAGGCTGCTCATATTGAAATCCCAATATGTACCACTACAACTACTGTCGAGCCTTGCATTTGTCCTTTTGTCACTCAGACCATTCAATCATCCATGAAAGATGGCGAAAGTGCTAAGTCTCAAATCATAGAAGCTCCATTCAATCAAGGTATTTTTATTAGTTCCCTGGTAATCGAGAAGCTTAGTTCTCCCCCTAGGTCATCACTAATATTTACTTCACTTTTTGCGAACTTATAAGTTATCCTTCGCTTCCTCCTCTACCACTACCCACTACCCACTATGGGCTTGGGTCCTAACGCCATCTCTACCACGTCAACTCCTTGGCCACAAAGCTAAATGTCCCAACTACTCCCTCTAGCTCTGACCCCAGTCCTAATCCATAGAAAATAGGGGTGTTGGAAAGGTTAGAGGAGACCAGCCAATCCCATGAGGAAGACATTACTATCATAAGCAAAAAGGACCCAGACGACCACATCACGATTATGGAGAGGCTGAAGATCGACTATGAGAAGATCAAAATCAAGCTTGAGCCAGGAAATGAGAAGCCTACCACTAGCTCTTACAAGCCAAGTCTTATCCCCAAGCTTTCTCACCTAAAAATTAAGCCTCCAAAAGGTCATGGTGCTAGTGTTTCTTCATTATCTTTTAATCCTACCATTGACAAACTCGAAGCCCATTCAAAATAAGACTAATTCTGAGGAGAGTGTTTTAGAAAATGGGAAGGGTTAAGGATGGAAAAGGTATAAAAAAGCACCAGGTGAAGGATGATTCCAAGGTAAGCAGCAAGTGGCAGAAGAAAAATAGGCTTCTAGCTTAAGTTTTTATAAAAGCAGCTTCACTGCTTTTTGATGTATTTTTCATTTTCTTTCATGCATGCCGACATTATGCGGGTGCAGTCCCGCAAGCCTTCTATATAAAAAGTGAATGTAAATATAATATTGTTTTTCTATACAATCATTTTCGTACTCGCATATCTGCACTTCTATTTCATCTGCCTGTTTTCGATTTCTTGCATATATAATATAATTATCTATGATGCCTGATCATTTATATTATACTTGTATGTGTCTGCGTAATGTTATTACTTACTGTAGTTTTGTACATACAATTAAAATTTTGTGATTGCTTAGTTATACTTCGTTATAGCTCTGTTTATCGTTGCCAATATCTTTCTATTTTTTGCTAAACAAAATTTGTTATTCATTTGCCAACTTCATGGCCAGGATTATTTCTCTTAAATGAGTTTCGTTCGACCATAAACAAAGTTTATAGTCAAAGAAGCATTCTACTTTTTATCATTTTCCTATCTCTAGGAAACAACATTTGAGCATCTCTCTAGATGCCATATTTCGATCTCGCCTATCTCCAAAAGTTGATTGAATTCTTTCTTTAACCTACATCACTTATCATCGGATGAACATGGTTCACTGGGCTATAAATGTGGTTATAGTTATATATAGTTCAATCATTCATCAATCAATATCTACGAGGAATGATATTTCAAATGCTTATCTCTAATCATTAACCTCCGATCTTGCTAATCTCGGACGTTCATCAAAATAACTTCTTGACCATCATCCTCAATCGGGCATATCTTGTCTAGCCGTAAACATAGTTGTGACAACCTTAATTAAACACCAATTTCGATCTTTGGGAATTGGTGTTTCGAGTGTCTACCTTAGGGCATCCACTCTCGATATAACCTGTCTTCAGGTGTTGAATGAGAATATTCATCGACCATCATCACTAATCCTCGGCCGAGCACGTTCCGCCAAGCCAAAAGCATGGTCATGAAAGTTTCAATTGCATACTAGTTGTGATGATCTGCTTTTCTTACACCCAAAGATAACACTTAATACATCCTCGGTATTAATGTGCCGACCATCTAAGTGTTCAAAAGACAGCTTGTGGGGTAAAGAAATTAAGAGACAAGGAAAACAAACACAAATTTTTCTTATAGCAATGGAGTTATATAAACATCGTCACGGAATAGTACATATGGTTACTCTAAAATGTTACATCGAAGTTACAATAGGTACTATTCCAAACTAAGGACAGCTATACTAGCCAACCCACACTACTAATACATAATGTACAACACAGTGGAAACAAACGTAACTACTAGATACCGTGAAAGCTTCTGCTTCATACTGCTTCTGCAAAAGGCTCCGAAGAAATCTCTCTACATGGAAACTCATAATAATTTGAGTACACAGGAGTTTAAAAGAAAGAAACAAAACTCCAGGTCAGACATGGGTCTGGTGTAAGTAAAGTATAAGTTTACCTTTATAAAAAAACCTCAAATCAAAGATATCTCATAAGATCACACCGCATATAAACATGGACGGATTTTTACCTTACGTTAACCAAAACATTTCTATATAAAATCCTTTGATATTGTAATAATGTCTGGGTTTGAAATAAATATGGAATCATAGCTGAAATTTTTACATTAATTAAATTTCAACATAATAAGTTTACAATCAAGTCAAATGGCTTATATTGGAAAATGGATTCCAACTATGAAATGGTGAGGGTCTACCTACCGAATCAGTACACCTCTAGATAAAATGTACTGGAGGCTCCAACACGTTGCACCTCTACTACTAAGGATAGGCCCTGTCCCTTACTGGATAGCATCGAATATGATCACCCATTGGTTGCGCAAACAGCCATAAAAAGGATCTTGAAGCATAGACAAATCATAGATATCGCTCTAGATTAGGCGATGATTATACCTTAATGAGAGTGACCCACATAGCCCTACTGCATGACCCTACTTTAGTCATTTACTAGTTGTGAGGCTTGAGGTTACATTTATTTCCTTCTAGCAAACCATCTTGGAATGCTAACACTACACTCCAGGCATCCAATGCAATGATAGCATTCATCCATACAAGTTGTTCTGGGATCGAACAAACATTTAACATTTACTATCTTCCATTTTGGAATCACCCTCGAGAAGAATAATACAGCTCCATAGCATACTTCATAACGATCCATCACGAACGTTATAGTTTGAAGTGGTTCAGATAAATTATACTTATCCGAAACCGGTGTCTCAAAACTTAGCAATAATTCCCGGCTAACTCAATTCCAGTTCTTTTGGAAGTATGTAACCAGTATTCAAGTCCTCACTGGGAACTCTAATATACACAACTTGCTTCCTGAGTTAAAACATGTCAAGTTATAAATAACTAATAATCCACTGCTTAAAGTATTATACAGAGTTCGCATATGGATAACCATATACTCAATTTAAACATGACACATTGATAAGAATTAACTCTCCCATATCTATCATGTTTCCAATATTTCGACCTTACTCTATCCCTCATCTAGAAATAAATTCTAGATCTCACGGATAGAGGATCATCATATTCATCGGCTTTTATGCTAGGTATAGGATGACTTACTTCTCATAAACGTGTCACCACATTAACTTTAGTTTCATATTTGTTTGAGGTTACTTAAGGGTAATCGATAAAGAAATCCATTGATTTAAAATAGTTTTGAAAAAAATGTTTTTAAAACAATGCCAAAATTTGGAAATAAAGCAATTTTTAAAATTTAAAACCTTTATTAATTAACTAGATAATAGATTAAACCATATTAAATAATAATTAAATCTTAATTAAGTCCTAATTAAACTATTAGTTTAATTTAACTTAATCAATTATTAATTAATAAGTAAACCCTTTTAAATAAATAAATAATTAATTAATAATCTTTAATAAATAATTAAATAATAATAATTAATCCCAAATTATTAATTAAATGAAAGTTAACTTCTAATTTAAAAATCCAATTATAATTATCTTGTTTTATTAACACTTACGTATTAATTATCTTTATTAATTAATGATTAAGTATTAATTACCTTAATTAATTAATTAAATAATCATTAATTAAATAAATAAATAATGAATTTTTAAAACTTTAATTATGTTTGAAAATATTTTCCAAAAAGATTTCAAAGTGAAAACACTTTTAGATTTCAAAAAGAGTTCGTTTTCACGAACTGCACTTATAGCGACTATTGCTATACAACCCGTAATTTTTAAACATAGTTTACCATTCCAAAAGCTTTCTAAAACTTTTCTTTTATACTTAACCTTACTCTATAACTTTTAATAAAGCTCTTATATGAGAACAAGGCTTAAAATAAAAAATTTACAAACTTTCTCAACAAAACCATAGGTACAAAAGTTTGAAAAGAAAGGGATTTCAATATCGTGTTCAGGCACAAGCCTAATACTAATTTTCTTAACTTAGCACATCACAAGTAGCAACAGCAACACACACACACACCCCCCCGTGCGCGCACACACACACACACACACACACACACACACATATATATATATATCATAATCACATACATAAGCATGGTCATATCTTACTAATTAACTATATTTAACTTTCGATTTCAAATTCATACAACACCACATAAAAGCATACTTATATAGAACCAAATCAACATAATCTCTAAGCATGCTTATGCATAACCAATTCAACATCATAAGTACTCAAACGAGCATTATATTTAACTAACAAATATGCATCATTTATAAAGTTAATAACTTTGAATGAAGGAGCGAACTTTACTCATCGAAAGTGGACGAAATAAACCAACTTGTGCTATAACTTGAATATAACCTAGAACTACACTTCTAGCTGGGAAAAGTGATATTATGGAGGGCTTAAAGGAGAATACGATTCAGCTATTGGGCATATGGTGTACGATCAAGGTGGTTTAGGGATGGTGTGGACTTGCTTTGTGGAGGAGAGGTGTTGAAACGAGGAAAGAAAGCTTTAAACAAGAATCTAGATGTTTAAAAGTAGATGAAATAAACTTTTTAAGCTTTTAGAAATATTTAGAAAGCCATTAAAGTGTATATGAAAGCTTGGAGGAGAATTTAGAAAGTAGAATTGAAATTAGAAAATGAGTAAAACGGTAGGAAATGGGTTTATATACTAGTGCAAAATTTAAATTACTAAAATAGCCTAAGGGTACATACCCTCCACTAGATTTTTGCCACATCATTTTTCTTGTCACCCTCCCTCCTCATCACGTGTATATGCACCCTCTTCCCTTCATCTCAAAGCCAACATACATTGATTTACTATGGTACTTATGTTTTTAAAGACATGACATGTTATGACTATTTTCCTTTTTATTTTTTTAAACTTATTTATTTTTCATAAAATGTTATTTCACATTTTAATAAATTAAATTATAAATATATACATATGTATATTCTAAAATGTATTCTAACTTGTATATAAATGTGTATATAAATATGTTATACAAATGTGCATAACGTTTCCCGACAACTTTTCGACATCTAGAAGTCGAAAACTCGAAAAACGAATTCCAAGCACATTTTCTATTTTTCTTTGAATTAATTATTTTTGTAAGCAAATTTTGAAAACTATTTCACCATCATTAATTACTATTTAAAAAGGGGTTTATTGTTAGCTATAAAATCCATTAACTATTTATTAAAAATATATTTAAATATCCATAATTAAAGTGATTAAATCCTGGATCGTTACAATCTCTCCCTTAAAAGAATTTTGTACTGAAAATAGCAAGCAAAGAGATAACTCATAATAAATCAAAAGGTCATATATTATATATCATGAAATCCATACAAAGGACATACACTGACCATCCATAGCACAATAATGCATACACTATACATACAAACAATGACTATCCCAATATCAATTCTGGATAGGCTTCTCTTATATGATCCACCGTCTCCCAAGTACAATCTCAGGGATCCTCACTCCACTGAATCTTTACTCAATTCATCATTTTATTATGCAATCTCTTCTCATCTTGATCTATAATATGACTGGATGTCCAATCTCTATCAGGTTAGGTTCTATCTCTAAATCATCTCAAACCGACGATTCTTCAATCAATGAAGGGTCATGAACAAATTTTCTCAAATGGGATATGTGGAAAACATTATGACCCCGACAACCTTTCCGATAATTCAACCCTGTAGGTGAGTGGTCCAATTCTCTCAATAACTTTAAAAGGTCAAATATACATGGGTATTAACTTCCCAGCCCTTCCGAGTTGAACAACTCCTTTGATTGGAGCAATCTTTACAAATACGGAGTCTCCGACTTCAAACTCCAAATCTCTTCTCCTTCTATCCGCATAACTCTTTTGTCGATCCTGAGCTTCTTTCATCATTCGTTTGGTCACCACAATCTTTTCCGTAGCTTCTCAAATCATGTCCGGTCCAAGTATTAGCCTATCTCCAATCTTAACCCAACATGTCGGTGACTTGCATAGACGTCCATAGAGAGCTTCGTAGAGTGCCATACCTATGCTTGCTTGATAACTATTATTGTAGGAAAATTCCACCAAATGAAGATTATCTTCCCATGATCCTCCAAAATCTAGAATGCATGCCCTCAAAAGATCTTCTAGAATTTGGTTCACCCTTTCCGTTTGTCCATTCGTTTGGGGGTGATATGTTGTGCTCAAACTTAACTTTGTCCCTAAAGTTATAAAGTTACTTGCAACACCTCCCAAAACTGATTTGTAAAGATGGGATCTTGATCACTTACAATGCTCACTGGAACTCCATGCAATTGAACAATGTCCCTCATATAAGTTTTGGCCAAAGAAGCTACAGTCCTTGTTGGCTTCATCGAAATAAAATGAGGACTCTTCGTTTGACGATCTACAATAATCCACACCCCTTCATTCCCTTTTCTAGTTCTTGGTAATCTATCAACAAAATCCATCGATATCATCTCTCTTTTCCAATTTGAAATTTCTAAGGGTTGAAGTAAACTAGCCATCTACTGGTGATCGACTTTTATTTGTTAAAAGTTCAAACATCTGCTGGTCAAGATTGAGACATCCCTCTTCATCCCTTTCCACATAAAAACTCGCTTCATATCTCAATGCATCTTTGAAACATTCGGGTGGATACTTAATTTGGATCGATGACATTCCGATAAAACTTCTTATCTAAGGCAATCAACATTAAGGATACAGATCGTTCCACTCATACGTAATATACCATGGTTATCTAACTCAAAACTTGAACACTGCTCCCCAACATCCTGAGTAATCTTCCTTAAACTCTCATCCTCCCTTTGTTTCCTAGCAGTTCTTTCCAAGAGAGTTGGTTTAACTTCCAGGAGTGCCAAAATTGCATTCCTGCTTAAAGCATCCACCATAATATTCGCATTTCCTGGCGTGTATAGAATGTCCAAATTATAAGCCGCCAAAAATTTCAACCATCTCTGCTGGCACAGGTTCAGATCCTTTCGATTGAAAAGGTACTTTAGGGACTTGTGATCCATGAAGAGCTCGAACTTTTCACCTATTTAAGGAAGGAAATTACTACTAGGATCCTTCAAGATTAGTAATAAACTAAAGAGGAATAAAAGGATTCTTACTCAGAAGTAATGTCTCTACAGGTTTAATGCAAATACTACGACTAACAGCTCCAAGTCAGCCATTGCATAATTATTCTCATAAGGCTTTAACTATCTACTTGCATAGGCTATAACATTCTCATGTTGGATCAACACTACACCCAAACCAACTCTACATGCGTCTGTATAAAGATTAACCCCTCTCCCCTATTAATAATAGCCAAAATGAGGGCACTGCTCAATCTTCTTTTAACTTGAGGAATGCATCCTCACACTTCAAAGTCCACTCGAATTTAACATCCTTTTTCATCAGCTTGGTTAGATGAGGATGATCTTGGAGTATTCCTTTATAAACCTTCTAATAACCTGCCATCCCTAAAAAGCTTTTCACTTCTATAGGAGTTTAGGGTCTCTTGGAATCTTGCATGGCTGGTACCTTTACCGGATCAACTAAGATGCCATCTCCTGGAACAATTTGTCTTAGGTATCTCACTTGTGGTTGCCAAAAGTGGCACTTAGAAAACTTTGCCTTAAGAACGTTTTTCCTTAACGTTGTTCAATTAAAGCGCTTAGTGGATTCAATGCAGCGGAGGTGCAAAAAGTCATAGCCGGGATATAGGGAGGATATAGCGGGTGAGTCTAAAATAGCATATAAAACTCATAATTAATGTTTTTACTAATATATAAACGGTAATGAAAAATTAACATTCAATTTAACTACAATTAATACATATTTAGTTCGAAATAGAAACATGTGCAAATATATTGTAAATAAACGTAAACTGTTATTTAACATGATTAAATTTAATAGCATATAAGAGTTTGTTTCTGAAAATTTGTTAAAAAATTCAATTAAAAAAATTAATTTCAAAATTTTTATAATGTATAAATGACAATTTTCAATTCATTTCCTTTAAAAGAAAATATAGTGGAATAGCGAAATATAGCGGGAATAACGGGATATAGCGGAAATAATGGGGCTTAAAGCGGAAAGGCTATATTTAAGACTATTTAGGAAAATCCCAGCGGCAGGAATTCGCTATGGGATATAGCGAGGTTATAGCGGGGTTATAATGGGGCATTAACTGCATAGCTTTAACGTTTCGAACACCACTTCCAAACAGTGTTTGTGCTCTTCCTCAGTCTTTTAATAGATAAGAATATAGTCAATGAAACCAACACGAACCTATTCAACACACCCTAAAAACCCGATTGATAAGATCAACGAAAAATGCAAGTGGATTGGTTAGCTCAAAAGGCATAACCAACCACTCATAGAAAAAATCCTACCCTCTAAAAGCAGTTAAGGGTATACTATCATCTGCTACCCTTAACTGATGGAAGCCCGTAGCAAGGTCCATTTGGGAAAACACTCTAGCCCTATGAAGCTTGTCAAACATATCATCTATTCGGGGGTAATGGATACTTATTTCGAACGGTCTACTTGTTCAACTCCCTATAATCCAAGCACAATCTTAAAGAACCAATGGACTTAGCTACAAAAACTACCGCCGATCCCCAACTCGAATGGCTTTGTCTAACCAATCTTCTTCTTAACAAATCATTGGTTTGACTTATTAGCTCCCGCTTCTCTCTCGGGGCCATTCTACGCAGAGGTTGAATGACATATCTCGCACCGGGAACTTGATCGATATGAAATTCAATTTCCCGATGAGGAGGCAAACTGCTAATTGGCTCAAAAATATCAGGGACATCTTTAACAACTTCTATCGATCCCAACTCTTCCGGGGATGATTCTAAGGAATAAAGGAAAATACTCATACATTTGTTAGGCTTCATATAATCTATCCTTTCCAATACTTTTCCGAAGTTGGATTTTAACACTACCCTTCTCTTAACACAATCTAGAATAGCTGCATAATTCGACAACCAATCCATACCAAGAATAACATCAAACCCCTTGAAATCCAAGAGAAATAGGTCACAAAAGAAAAGATGTTTTCGAAAATCAATCTGTACTCTTCCTCAACCCAGACATAGATTAGTTAAACCACCTATGGGTTTGGACACACAAATAGGGGTTTCTATAAATTTAGGATAAGATGCAACCTATCTACCAATTCTTTGAGATAAAACTATGAGAAGCTCCGGTATCAAACAAAACATGAACTAAAATACCATTTATAAGCAAAATACCTTCCAATAGTTTAGGGTGCATCCTTCATAGCGTAAACCTTAATCTGCTGACCCTACTTCAATAATGGGCAGACCTTAACCATGTGTCCAGGCCGGTGGAAATTATAGTAAAGCATCTTCTTGGCTATTGGAGAGATAGCCTTCGCTTGTTGACAGTATGTTGAAATATACCCCCCTTTTCTTACAATTGTAACAAACAACATCTTTATACTTATTTCCCCGATCTCCTCCTACTAGTTTTCCCTTACCTTGCTTCTTTTTCTACTTTGGGTTGAACTTCCTTTTTTTAAGGTTAATGGTATCACCACCGGGTACTGCTGCTGGTGGTGGTTTCTTATTTAAAAGAACTTCATACCTTAAGGCCATGTCCACCAAATCTACAAATGATTCCTTCACATGAGTGATCATCTTTTCGTGGAACTCTTCTCTCATACCTAATACAAACATCTCATTTTTCTTTAGCAGTGTATCAATAAGTCCAGAGCCAAAAAGAGACAACTCATTAAACTTTGTCTCATATTCTGCCACTGACAGGTCTCCCTGCTTGAGATCCATGAAACTTCTATATAATTGAGTTTTGCCTATAGCTGGTATGAATTGGTCTTTGAATCTAGCCCATGAGAACTCATCTTTTGGAACATTTGCGGTGAGAGAATCCCACCATGCGGGTGCACCTTCTTGCATTTGCCATGATGCCAAGAATTGTTTCTGATCATCAGAAATGTCCAAACCTTTGAAAATCTTCTCACATGACCATAGCCAAGCTTGTACTTCAATGATGGATTTTGTACCCTTGAAAGGTTTTCCTCTTAGGTTTGTGAAATCCTTGCATAGAGCTGTGAAGTTTACTCGAGGATGTACTAGAGCTACGACCTCAATAGCTATTCCACCCCTTCTAACATTTGGGGTTCTTCCATTTGTGGTTGTTGTGCTACTGTTTCCCTTTCCTTGTCCCCTCCTCGTACTCATTCTTACTACTTGAATAGTAAGATATCTTTAGAATGCGTAGATGAGATTATCTTAGGGAAAAAAGAGCATAAAACCAAACATAGAAATGCTAATCAGAACGACATGGAAGTGCACTCTCAAAGAGTGACCTCGTTCTCGGGTACTACTAACCCTATATCTAATGAGTTGACCCCAACCAAGGCCTTGGTGTTCGCTCAACCTGGTTTTGATACCAAGTGTGATGATCTACCTTTCTTACAGCCAAAGATGACACTTAATACATCCTCGGTATTCATGTGCCGACCATCTAGGTGTTCGAAAGATAGATTGTGGTGCATAGGAATTAAAAGATATGGAAAACAAAAATAGATTTTTCTCACCACGACAGAGTTACATAAACATCATCACAAAATAGTACATATTGTTACTCCAAAATGTTATATCAAATTGACAACAGGTACTATTCAAAACCAGGGACAGCTATACTAGCACACCCACGCTACTAATACATAATGTACAACATAGCGAAAACAAATATAACTACTAGATAAAGTGAAAGCTTCTGCTCTATACTAATTCCCTAAAATTCTCCAAAGAAACCTGTTTACTTGGCTACTTATAAAAATTTGAGTACCTAAGAGTTTAAGGGAAAGAAATAAAACTCCGGGTCAGACATGGATCTGGTGTGAGTAAAACATAAGTTTAACTTCATAAAAAAAACCTCCAATCAATGGTATCTCATAAGACCATGCCACATATAAACACGAATGGGTTTTTACCTTACGATAAACAAAATATTTCTATATAAAATCCTCTAATATTATCATAATGTCTAGGTTTAAAATAAATATGGAATCATAGTTGAAATTGTTACATTAATTAAATTATAGCATAATAAATATACAATTAAGTACAAAGGCTCGTATTGGAAAATGGATTCCAACTATGTACTAGACAAGGGTAAGGGTCTACCTACCGAATCAGTACACCTCTAGAAAAAATGTACTAGAGGCTACAACATATTGTACCTCTGCTACTCAGGACCGACCCTACCCCTAGCGCCGATTATTATAACCCCTTGGTTGCGATCAATAACCATTAAAGGGATCCTAAAGCATAGAAAAACTATAGATATCACTCTTTATTAGGCGATGATCATACCCTAATAGGAGCGACCAACATAGCCATGTTGCATGTCCCTGCTTTAGTAATTTATTGGTTGTGAGCCTTGAGTTTAGGTTTACCTTTCCTTCTAGCAGACCATCTTGAAATGTTATCACTGCCCTCCAGGCATCCAATGCAATGATAGCATTCATCCATACAAGTTTTTCGACATCGAACAAACATTCAAAATTTACTATCTTCCATTTTGGAATCACCTTCATGAAGAATACAACAGCTCCGCGGCATACTTCATAACGATCCACCGCGAACGTTATTAGTTTGGAGTGGTTCAGATAAGTTATGCTTATCCGAAACCAGTGTCTCCAAACTAAGCGATAATTCCCGGCTAACTCAATTCCAGTTCTTTTGGAAGTATGTAACCAGTTTCGAGTCCTCACTTGGGAGCTCTAATATACACACCATACTTTCTAAGTTAAAACAGGGCAAGTTATAAATAATGGACAATCCGCTACTTGGGGTAATTATACAGAGTTCGCACATGGATAACCATATACTTAATTTAAACATGACACATTAATAGGAATTAACCCTCCCATATCTAGCACATTTCTGATATTTTGATCTTACTCTATCCCTTGCCTAGAAATAAATTCCATGTCTCATGGATAGAGGATCAGCATACTCATCGACTTTTAGTGCTAAGTACGGGATGACTTACTTCTCATAAACTGTCACCACATTAACTTTGGTTTCATATTTGTTTGAGGTTACTTAAGGGTAATCGACAAAGAAATCCCTTGATTTAAAACATTTTTGAAAAAGAAAACCGTTTTTAAAACAAAACCGAAATTTAGAAATAAAGCGATTTTTAAAATTTAAAACCCTATTTAATTAATTAGATAATAGATTAAACCTTATTGTAACGACTTGACTTTTTGACGCTCGAAAGTCGATATTAATACGTCCACTGTATCAAATGCCGCGCAATCGAATGCCGGAAAACCGAACCATTAGGGTTAAAAGAAGAGGTAGAAGAAGACAGAAGAGAAGAAAGAACAGAAACAGAAACAATATCAGAATCTCACATTCGCAACGGAATAATATACAATAGATAAATCAATAATCTTTAAAACAAAAGACTATATCAGTTTATACATACATCAATCATCAGAGTTTACAACTATACACAACACTGGACAGTCATATAACTTGTCCACATACAGAATACACATCAGAAATAATAAACGAGTACGGAAGTACGCATCACCATCCAGCTCATCTCCAAAGCTCCAGAATATCCAGAATATCCTGATAACATAACTCTAGGCTGCCCGTGTGGAAAATTATGGGCACCCAGAGTTTAGAAAGGGAACAATAAACTCCGAGTTAGTCATGGTGACTGGTGTGAGATCGTAAAACAGTTATTTTCGCAAAGGAAATAAAACAACTTCGCAATGCTTTTGGAAAATGAAACTACCATAAGGCCTCCCTCCACACACACAATGCAAACACAGAATTGGAGGAGATTTCTCCTTATGATAGTCAAAAATGCTTACTACGCAAAATCAGTTGATATTATTATCATTAGTGCATAGTGTCAAAAACCATTTCGAAAATATAATATTAATCTTAGCCAGCATACAACCATTGTTGTATGCCTACTATAGCTACTACGTTCAATAGCAGGTTACCGCCACATTCCATAGCAGGTAATACAACTAAAACCGTACAGGTTCGTATTATTTCTTTGGATTTCCAACAAATGGTCATGCAAAGGAACTTCCTTATACCGAAATAGAACGCCTCTGGAAAGACGCCCCGGATCCTAACCGGATCTCTGCAAACAAAAGGCCGACGCTACCTCATGCTGTACAGCTGTAACTAGGTAACTAACATACTGACGCTACCTCACGCTGTACAGCTGTAACTAACACACAAGTATGCCATCCCCCGGTCGTAACCAACCTTTATCCGAGGATCCTCAATCTCAAAGCAACAACTACAAAGTATAATCAACATAGGTAAAATATCTGGGCTCCATACCATGATATCACCTTTTATCCAGAAGGAAATGACATACCCTAGGGGCGCTACCCCTACAAACCTTTGCCGCAACATTCCTGTTTCAACCATTATCGGGTTGTGAGGCTCGATGAAGTCTCGTCCACAAAACTACGCTTTTTCACAAAGCAACGCTTTTTCACAAAGCAACGCTTTGATCAAAACAAATGATCAACAGCACTTCGTATGCCACATTACCAAATTGGGAATGTATCACTAGTAACCATCAACTACATAACCTCTGAGCTCGTACGTCTCAGAGAAGTGTGTTAAGCTAAGAGAATAAATTCTCCGCCACCAACAGAAATGTATTTGATAGAAACCAGCTTTACATCTCAAAGTGCAACGTCAGACACACATCCATACAAGTCCGTTCCGGGATCAAACGGAACCGAAGGCACTCCTTACGAAGCCCTTGCAAATACGGATAATTTTCAAATCACGTCCGGACTTCCCGTCACTAAGGGTGATAAAACCTCTATATCGGAGATCAGCCGATGTGGAGTAACTCGACGGTAATCCTTCCGTTTTCAAAAATATCCGGTCTTCAACACCGGTCATCAAATGCAATCCATTACGACGTATCACATATTCGGAATGGGTTATATGACCCAAAGGTCCTTTCTCGGCTAACCCAAATAGTGAGCGCTTATTCAAAAATAAGTGTGGCATTCAAATTCATCCAATTCACAACAAATACCCATTCAAGGGTAAATATTGACAGTCGGTTATTTAACTATCAATAAAGATGCGCAACATCATCAGATTCCAAATAATTTTCCAAATTATTTAATTTCCAAAAATATCTTTATAAGATATATAATTTTCCACACTTAACCATTTGAAACAAATTTCAAATATTCAATTTTCAGTTTATCTTTAAAAGATAAAATTTCAAACCTTTCATTTCATATTGGAAAAGCATTTCCATACTTATTTAAAAATAAGTAATTCACAAATCATTTATTTTCAACACTTGGAAAATATTCGATATACTTAAATCAAAATTAAGTGTATATTTCATTCTTTAAGGAAATCTTTCTCTTTCACAAATTTTATTTGAGTCAAAACGAATGTTACGTAAAACATCGTTACGACGACTCAAAATCACTAGTATAGGGATTCGAAATTTAGATAGATATATAAATCCCAATACTACACAAAAAAATTTCCTTTCGGAAACCATTTACTATAACAACAGTGTTATAGTCCACCATTTCCTTATTTCTCGAAAACGTCTATTTCAACAATAAATGTTGAAATCTATGTATTTGATACTTAACACGTATTAAAACATCTTTTAAAACAATTACTTCATTTCGTAATATCACTTCTCCAAAACATATCCATTTAATTTAATAATATATTTACGGTCCAAAATCGTAAATATACTTCGTTAACAAATTTAACGTTTCTACACATTTCACTTAAAAAAATTATCCACTGTCCAAAATCATGGATAAAGTTCCCAACCAAACTCTTATTATTACAACATTAACTTTAAAGGATAATTCGCTGTCCAAAATCACGAATGTATCCCCTTTATTAAACTTCTATGTTTAATTTATCAAATTCAATTGGTTTCGGATTTATAAAACAATGTTTATAAATTCCATTTCTATTTACAAAACTTCAACTTATAAATCTCATTATTAACAAATTCCATTCATATCTCATTTAAATGCCAAAATCCCAATTTAAGCCATTTTACAAATAAATCAACTTTTTATTCCAAAAACTACTTTTTGCTTATATTCCACAAATCTCATAATTTTCATAACACAAAAATTATAACATTTATTTATTTAAAATGAATCAATTCCAAAATTCAATAAAACGTATACTTTCAAAAATCACTTTAAAATCCCTTTAAAAATAATATCATTATTTTTAAACTTCAAAAATGGATCCGATGATGCAACAGCACCCAAAAATCAATCACAACAATCAAACATCATATATCATCATATGATAATCAACAAATATCACAATATCTGTAATCAAATAAATATTGGTGAGGAATCCAGTTGGATCCCTCCAACCTGCTTCCCTGCATCCACAGATGTTAGCACAATACCAATTCCGCTCCAGTACGGAATATCGCGGTATATGGGTTTAATAAATATTATCCGCTATTATACGGCGCAATAGGGTCTCATCCACTATACAATGCGGGAAATCAACTCCAATATATACATATTCCAATATATATATATATTGCTATATACATATATAATACCAATTTCACTTCAATGTGAAATTATCGCGGTATATGTTTTTAATAAATAACCTCCGCTTAATAACGGCGTATAATGTCTATTTCAACAATCAATAGATAGCAATCATCATTCAAACATACATTCAAGCAATTTTAAATCTAACTATTTAAAATTTAAATCGAAACAATTCGATTGAGTGAGAAGTTCTCACCTTTGATTTTAATTTGCAATCCCATTTCCCATTCCAGATTGTTTTCTCGATTTATAGACCTTGTAACAACAATTTATATAAAGTTGATTAATATTCGAAATAATCGAATAATAGATTTCCATTTAATAGATTTGTTTGATTTAACTAATATGTATTTTTTTAAATTCCTTTTCAACCCTATATATTTTTCCTGTTCTACTGTTCATACTTATATTGCTGTTAATTTCAAGTTGTTGTATTTTTTTCAAAATCATATATACATGCATATATTTACTGTAAATAACAGAACAGAGAATTCCTTTCCTGTAAAACTTTCTACTTCTTTTCTGTATAAAAATTTTCTTCTTTAAATAAATTTATTTAACTAAAAATAAAATCTAAAACTAAATTTCCTAATTAACAATTTAAATCTACAAATCACCTGAATGAATCAAATCGAGCTCAGGCCGATCACCACTCTCGAATGAATTGCGACCCGCCATCGCGTCCACTCCAGCAGCCACGACTTTGCCTTTTCAATAGTCACGCGAACTTCCTCACCATCGCGATACTTCCAGGCCTTCAATCGATCGCCTACGACGATGTAGCCTGAACTCGTGATTTCCTGGCCATGCCCCATCAACAACGATGCCACTGAACTTCGACCACCTCGTCTCTCAAACACCCAGCTCAGCCCCCCCCCAAATACCCGCATACGCGAGCCTTCTACCTTGCCGTGATCGCGCTCGAGTCGTCGGAGCGGACGACCAACAGCGGCCCTCGTTTTAAATTAAATTCACCCCCCTTTTTTTTCGAATTGATTACCATTTTTCTGATATGGAAAGTAACTCGATTTCTTCTGTGATGTCGATTTCGATTTGAGAAAGGTGAGGGTATGCGTCTTGTTTTTAAAAGTGAAGGGGTATCTTGTTTTTTTTTTGATTTTGAACGAGATTTAGTCTTTCTTTGATTCTGAGGAGAAAGGGGCTTCCAAGAGAAGGCTCGGCTATTGAATTTTTTGAACGAGGTTGGGACTGAGGGATTGCGATTTGAAATGGAGATGAGAGGAAAAGCCTCGCATTTTATTTGAATTGAATTCTTGAATGAAAATTCTATTAATATCGGCTGATGGTAATTTCCCTATTCGGCCATTTCCTTGTTTGAACTGGAGATGAAATTTTCATTTTAATTGAAGAGAAGAGAACGAAAGAAGTATACTGGGGATCGGCCATTTATTTTTCTTTATCCTTCTGAACGAACTGATTTCGTGTGTTTTGAATTGAAAGGAAAGAGGTGATTTTTTTAACAACGAAGATAGCATACTTTAAACGAGAAGAGGAGACAACTAGGTTGACAGAAATCAGATGCTAGGGTGGCTACTGATTTAACTTTTATATTTTATAATTTTATATTCAAAAATAACTCGTTATATTATATCAGCGCGTTTGCTTATCGTACGGCCAAACAATCACTCCAAACACTACGAAAATTGAAATCCGATAATAATATAATATTACGGATCCCATGGAACTGGTTTCGTCGAATTCCGAGACTGTGCCCCGGAACGCTATTTTTAAATATCGATTCAAACGATAAAATTCAAAACTGAACAAAACATTTCCAAATTCATTCTGATATTTTGAATTTCAAATTAAACTAACCTTCAAATATTTAAAATCAATTAAATATTCAAATTTCAAATGTCAAAAATTCAGGGTCGTTACACTTATTAAATCATAATTAAATCTTAATTAAGTCCTAATTAAACACTTTATTTAATTTAACTTAATTAGTTGTTAATTAATAATTAAACCCATTTAAATAAATTATTAAATAATAATAATTAATCCTTAATTATTAATTAAATATAAATTAAATTTCTATTTAAAAATCTAATTATAATTATCTTGTTTGATGAACACTTAAGCATTAATTACCTTTGTTAATTAATGATTAAGTACTAATTAACTTAATTAATTAATTAATTAATCATTAATTAAATAAATAAGGCTTTTTAAAACTTAAATTATGTTTGGAAACATTTTCCAAAAAGTTTTCAAAGTGAAAATACTTTTAGATTTCGAAAAGAGTTCGTTTTCACGAACTGCACTTATAACGACTATCGCTATACGACCCATAAGTTTTAAACTTAGTTTAACATTCCAAAAGATTTGTAACGACCCAAAATTTTAGACACTTCGTATTTAAATATCTGAATTATTTAAATATTTCAATTTGGATTAAATGTTATTAAAATGATTTAATAAGCTTTTAACATCCTTTTAAATCATAAGTAATGATGGTAAACTTGTTTTGGGAAAATGTTTACAAAAATAAATACTTTGAAAAATTATCGATAATGTGACTGAAAATTGTTTTATCAATAAACAGCTTTTTTCTCAACAAAAGTTGTTCGAACTTTTTGCACATGTCTAATAATCATTATGGAGGTAATTGACAACTAAAAATATTTTCATGTTTATGGCTAACAAACTAGGAAAATGAGCAAATAAGGAAAATGAGCAAAAATGGAAATAATTAACTCTTAAGCTAATATGTAATGAACACTGTAGCCACTAATTAAACACTCTCATCTTCATAAACCATGTAATGTTCTAGAAAGTTCTATTAGGATAAGAGATGATATTATGGTAAGGGTATAATAGTAATTAGCCTAAAGGAGAAGTGACATAAAGTAAAAGTAAGTATAAATGGAAATGACTAAGTGTTAAGCAAATGATAAAGTAGAAGTGATGGGAGGTAAGCCTTCCATGAGGAGTGAGAGTAAGCTTATGCTTCACTACTTGAAGCCTATAAATAGAGGGGAAGGGTTCACTTAATAATCACAAGTAAATTCCTAAGCTTGAGATGAAGTAGGAGGGATGAAAATGGTGGAAGTGCTTAAGCACCAATCCACTAGTTACTCTCTAACTTTTTCAAAAGTTAACCAAATCTTCTCAAATCTCTTTTAAGCTTTGGCATTGGGCCTAAGACATCATGGGAAGCATTATTAGCAAGTAAGAAGTAGGAAGAGGTGAGAGGAAGAGGGGGATCCATGGATGGGTCGTGAGCTTGGGAAGAGGAGGAAGAAGGTGGTGGCTTTGGTTTGGAAATGCTGAAGGTTGGACCTTTAGGCATATGTTGATGGAAGGAGGTGGTTCTTTGGTTCTTATGGCTTTGTGCTTGGGTTAGGCATGGATCTATGTGAGTTTTCTCACTATCTCTTAAGTATATATTGTGTATATATATGTTGTGTGCAAATTATAAAGTTAAAGTAAAATTAACTTAGTAAAGTTGTTAACTGTGGACCCTGCTTGTTGTTGAAAGTAAAAGATAACTTTATATTATATAACCTCACTTCTATTACCCTCTTAAACATGTGGCGTGGCCTTGACTTCTATTGTATAACCTCCCTTGTTTTCGGGAATTTTTATAAATGAACAAAATGATATTTTAGGAATTTCTTTCCATGGATTTTTAAGTACCATAATGGTAGTGCTTACCATAAAAATTTCAAGTCTTAAATCATTTGTTTAAGTGATTAAAACTAGTCACAAAGATGGTGCTTTTCAACGTTGTTTTAACAAGAACTTTTAACAGCACTTATAAATGCTATAGTAAGTCACTTATTGTTTTAAGTGTTTAAAATGCGATGTTTTGGCTAGTTTTTCGTAATTTAAATGGTTCTAAATTCTATTGTTTGTAAAATATTTTTGTGGATGTTTCACCTATCATAGTATTTTTATTTCCACTGCATTACTATATTGTACATATCAGCATTTGTGAGGACAGGCTGTTATAACTGTCCAGGCTGAAGATGGTACTTAGGTTTTGTAACTCTGAAATTTCTATATCGGAATAACCCTTTGTATTATTTCTTTTATACTATATTTTATAGTTCCGATGTGAGACTCTGATATTGTGTTCCATCTTTCTTGTTCTATTTTTTTTCTTTTTATTTTACCCGAACAATTAATCCTTCCGGCACTTGGATGCTCAGCACACGAATACCATGGATGTATTAGTGTCAATATTCGAGGGTCGAAAGGTCGGGCCATCGCAGTTGGTATCAGAGTTAAGCGAGAACCTTGGCTTTGGTGGGTATGACTCATTAATGGATATGGTAATGGAATGCCCTAGCATGAGTCAAGTGTATTATACATATGAGAGTGTATTTGTAATTGTTATAAATGTATACCTTAATGGTAATTATAACTACAAAAGTTAAAGATCTTATATAGGGTAACTTATATAAGTGAATTGTCAAAGTATAGTTTAATTAATGTAGGGGTTAATGAGTTTATCTATTATCCCTCATTAATTAGATTAGTTATGCTCGGCCAGTTTATTGGCATTAACTGTCATTTGTTGATTGTTTATTTGTGCTCGACCAATTTATGGGCACTTTTACCTTTTTACTACATGGGTTGGGCAAACAGTATTGTGGGTGCATTGAAACGAATACCTTGTGAATTTAGTTTCACGGTTTGACTATAAGGCGTTCGGTGGCAATGTGGTATTAAAAGTTAACTCTTATAAAATTTGAATTTAGTAAAAGATGTTTATTTTAATCTAAGAAAAGATAAGTTATTTTAGTAAATAAAATCGTGTGAAAAGATTTTAATATTAGAAAGTAATTTTATATAAATATGGTTTATAAAACATGATTTATATATAAAAAGGATTTAACTGACATTTTGAGAACTTAAATCTCGTTGTCTTTGAAAATGTTTTTCAAGATTTTGAAGAAAAATAATAGTAGTATTATTTGAAAGTAAGTATTTAGGAAATTCGTTTATGAAATCGTGATCATGGTACTTATTAATATTTATGAAGTATTTGATACCATTTTGAAAATGATTTTGGTTAAGTCCGAAAGGCATGAATTGGATGTACTGAACTCACTCCTGTCGCTTGAAAATAATTCGAGTGATGCCTTCAACATCATCGATGTTCATTTTCGGGTTTCTAAGTGGGGGATGCTACAGGGTTGTTTTAAGAAAATAGATTTTGATTTAAATTTCGAAAGTATGATTTGTTTTACAAAAGATATATGTATGTATATTATATAAAGATGATTTGAAATAAAATCCAGGTGTTTAGTTCTACAGTTTTTATTCTTCGAAAAGAGATTTGATACGAACTTTTTTTATATCGAGAAGTTTTATATGTAGGGTGCCTGAGTTGTAATGGCATAGCTCGGAATAAACGTTGGAACATTTCATGTTTTCCTTTTTTGGGTAAAGTGTGTTTAATAAATTATTGGAATCTGTTAAGTTATTTTATCGACACATGTAGCCTATGCATTAGGATTGTATGATATGTGCATCATATTATGATATATTGTTTGGTAGATTTCATTTGTTAAAATGAGATAGGATTTTTCGACGATTTTAAACAGTCGGGAAATTCCGAATCGTATAGAATTTGAAACTAAGTGTTTTGCGAAAAATATAAAGATGAGTTTATATAACACTTGAATTGAGAAGTTAATTAGTAAGTTAAAAGAAGTTTAATTTTTTTTAAACATGCTTATTGTAAAACAAATTTGATGATTTATATATACTCTTAGAATGTAATGGAGTATTATACGAATATGAACGTAAGTTGTATAACTATTTATAAACTTGAAGTTATGTTTTATGAAATGGTTTATAAATGATTTTAGTATTGAATGACATACTATTTGGATAAATGAATGTGATTAAAAAAGAAGTAGTGTAATTAATAAACCAATATGATAAATATGTAAGCTATACGTAGATCATTTTATTCGCATGACTGTTCCTGATCTAGTATTCGAGCACATGATTTCAAGGTGGTTTACACTAGTCCAGACAAGAATTTTTCACTAGATTCTTAACGGCGAACACCTGATACAGATTTTTGTGAAGAGCCCAAAGTTTTCAATCATAATATATGGCTATGCAAGGAGAACAGAGGTTTTTAATCAAGTGACCTGATCGGAGTCCGCACTAGAGAGGTCAAGTGATCTATACTAGTTAAGAAGTGAGACCTATGCATCGAGTAAGTGATCAGAATTGATATTGCGTACGGATGATCCATGTACATCGTACGGGCTTTAGTATATTTGCATACTATGTTTTGATTGGCTTATGGAGAGTTTAGGTGATAACTCTTCGATTTGTTATGAGGTAGCATGAATTGGCTATTAAGTAGTTACCTGAGGCTGTTGAGCATAAGGTACGCTTAGTAGGTTGTTTATCATCATTGTGTGATGAAAGGATTTTGAACTTGATCAAACCATGAGTTTTGTTTGCTAGTGATTGAATATTTTTAAGTATTGCTATGTGATTTTTTCTTTTGTTTCTCGTATTGGGATTTCGAGGATGAAATATTCTAAGTGGGGGAGAATGCAACGACCCAGAATTTTAGCCACTTCGTATTTAAATATCTGAATTATTTAAATATTTGAATCTTGGATTAAATGTTATTAAAATGTTTTAATAAGCTTTTTAACCTTCTTTTAAATCATAAGTAATGATAGTAAATTTGTTTTAGAAAAATGTTTACAAAAATAAATACTTTGAAAAAATATCGATAATGTGACCGATAATCGTTCTATCGATAAACAGCTTTTTTCTTAACAAAAGTGGTTCGAACTTTTTGCACATGTCTAAGTAATCACTATGGGGGTAATTAGCAACTAAAAATATTTTCATATTTATGGCTAACTAAACAAGGAAAATGAGCAAACAAGGAAAATGAGCAAAAATGGAAATAATTAACTCTTAAGCTAATATCTAACACTACACCAGAAAGGCGAATTAGGCAGTGCTTAGGACCGTATCTAATGCCATTAGGCACGGCCGTAAGCCGTATCAAATGAAAGCGTGTTTATTAATTAGATACGGCCATGGGCTGTATCTAATTTGCTAGTTAGATACGGCTCAAGGCCGTATCTAATTCACTAATTAGATACGGCTCATGGCCGTATCTAACTAGCAAATTAGATACGGCCCATGGCCGTATCTAATTCGTATCTAATTCACAAAGCTCATGACCATAAATTGCAATATCATAGATGCAGTATAATACAATAAAAGTAGTATCTAATTCACACAGCTCATAGCCGTGAATTACAACAGCATAGATGCAGTATTATACAATAGAAGCAGTATTTAAAGCAGTAATAGATACTGCAATAATTGGATTACAATAGAAGCCGTATTACACAAAATATGGTCAATATTATACAAAAGCAGTATTATACAAAATTCTTCAAGTCTATGGATCCTCAGAAAGTGCCAAAGGATGCATGGGCAATGTTGATAGAGCTAACGATCAACATCCCGATCAATATGAATGATCCTACTCGGTTCCTTGAGATCGGATCTCAACTCAGCCTTAAGTTGAGAAAGGCATTGGTTTATTTTTTCTAGGAAAATGTAGTGTATTTACCTTGACACATTCAGATATGTGTGGAATATCATCGAAGATAGCATGCCAAGCATTGAATATGAACCCAAAATGCCCTCCTATGAAGCAAAAGAGACACTTGGGTCTATAGCGATCTGTTGTGTTGAAAAAAGAAGTGAATAAGCCAAATGAGAATAGCTTTATCCACTATGCCTTATACCCTAAATGGGTATCAATCATATTTTGGTCAGGAAGCAAAATAGAAAAAATGGAAAACGTGCATCGATTATTCAAACTTGAATAAAGCATGCTCAAAGGATAGCTTGTTGCCGCCAAAGGTCAACCAACTTGTGGACTCAATGGCTGGACTCAAACTTTTATCCTTTATGAATGCATATCCCAAATACAGTAAAATAACAATGCATGTTCTAGGTAAGGAGCATACGAGTTTCACCATTTATTTAGGCTTGTACTGCTATCGAGATATGCCATTCACTTTGTAGAACGCTGGAGCTACTTATAAGAGATTAGTAAATATGATGTTTGAAAATAAAATCGAGCGGACTATGGAAGTGTATGTGGATGATATGCCTGTGATGTCACATCTATTAATGAACCATTTAGATGATCTTTTTGAAACGTTCGATGTGCTATGGAGGTATGAAATGAAGTTGAATGCATTAAAATGTTCCTTCGAAGTTGCATCGGGGAAATGCATGGGTTTTTATTGTGAATTCAAGGGGCATTGAGACTAATCTGGAGTAAATCATCACCTTGGAGAACGTAACTGCCCGAAGGACAAGGAGGGGAATGTAGAGCTTGAACGGGAAAGTCGCTGTGATGAGTCGGTTAATCTTAAAAGCAATTGATAAGTGATATACTATTCTACGATGCCCTCAAAAAGAAAAACAGAAAGTTTATCTAGATAAGAATGCCAAGAAGATTTTTTGGAATTGTTGAAGCACATAGAGTGACCAACGATCCTATCGAAGCCTTTGGAATGCAAAGACCTGTTTATATAATCAACGATATATGCTCATGCATTGAGCACGGCCTAGGTATGTGAGGAGACGAAGATCCAAAGGCCCATGTATTATAGCAGTAAGCAGTTTACCATGGAAGAAAACAACTACCCAAAGTTGGAAAAACAGGCATACTGCTTACTGATTAATCCATGGAAACTACAACCATATTTCTAGGCCCACCCGATAAGGTGTAGACAAATTAGCCCTTAAACCAAGTACTGCATCAACCTGAAACCTAGAGAAATTGTTGAAGTAAAATATCGAGCCGAGCCAATACGACATAATTTACCATCCTAGAAGGGAAATAAAAGGACAAGCATTGGATGGTTTCATCATTGATTTTACCATTTGGGACGGAGAGGAGGAGGCGTTATAGTCTAACCCATTCAATGGAAGCTGTACAAAGACAGAGCTTCCAATGAATGTCATTCTGGAGAAGGAGTGGTTCTCGTAACCCCAGAATGACGAATGATATGTTATGCAATAAAGCTAGAGTTTCTGGCGATGAATAAAGAAGTTGAGTATGAAGCATTAATAGTTGGACTCAAGATAGCGAAAAAACTAGGAGTCATGACATTGCATATATACAACGATTCTCGGTTAGTGGTCTACCAAGTAAAAATGGTATTGCAGGCTAAAGGAGAGAGACTTGCCCAGTACCTGACAAAGACGTTGGAACTGTTGAATGATATAAAACACTACACAATTATGCATATTCCCAGAGAGAAGAACACAAAACTGATTCACTGGCCAAGCTAGCCAGCTTAAGAGATGCATAACTGATGGGATTGGTTCTAGTCAAAGTTTTATCGCTTTAATCATCATCAAGATGGATGTTGATCGGATCTTGGAGGCCAAAGAAGAAAGGGAGTCATGGATGCCCCTAACTAAAGACTATTTTCTAAAGGGAACCCTCCCAAACAGACGAAATGAACGATAGAAACTCCTTCATAGAATAAAGCAATCTATAATGCAAGAAGCAGTGCTATACATGAGAGGCTTCTCTACCCCTTTCCGTAATGTGTCACCAAGGATAAGGCTAATAAAATCGTCATGAAGTACATGAAGGAATCTATGGTGACCACACTACGGGGCATACGTTAGCAAAGAAGGTTCTCCGCTCTAGATACTTTCGACCGACGGTTAACCGAAATACTGCTAATTAACCGGATGGTGTGATAGGTGCCAGAGGTTTGCAAAGATTCAAAAAGACCCATCTACCGAGCTTATGCAAATAGTTAGCCTATGGCCATTTGTGATTTGGGGAATTTATATAACCAGTGTGCTACCGATGTCGAAAGGTGGAGCAAAGTGCGCTATTGTAGTTGTGGACTACTTCACATAGTGGGCTGAAGCAGAATCGCTAGCCACAATCACTATGAAGAAAGTGATCAACTTGGTGGTGAAGAACATCATATGTAGATTTGGAATTCCACAGAAGATTATAATTGGCAAAGGAACTCAATTCGAGAGTACCGAGTTCAAGGATTCTGTAATCAGTACAAAATTAGGAAGAGATTTTAGGCAGTGGTACACCCGCAAGTGAATAGACAAGTAGAGATAGTGAATAAAATCATCAAATCCATCCTGAAGAAATGACTGACAAAGGCTAAAGGAAACTAGGTGGATGAATTACCTCTAACACCACGGGTTTGTTGAATGAACTATTATTCTATGACCAAACACACTCCATTCACTTTTGCATACGGAGCCGAGGCCATGATTCTCATAGAAATAGAGACTCCATCCCACCAGTGAAAACACTATGATCCCAAGTTGAACAAGGAACTCTTGCTTGAGTCCCTTGACTTGGTCGACGAGAAATGGGAAGAAGCTGAACTAAAGGTAGTTTCCCACCAGAAAAGAGTAGCAGCTTACTAGAAAAGAGAAGCACGACACTTCAATGCTAAGGTCAGAAACATTACCTTTGAGACAGGAGACCTCATTTTGAGATGAATTCTCCCTAATATGGAGGAACTTGGTCCGAATTGGGAAGGTCCGTATTCGATTTAATAAAAGCTTGGGGGTGGAACTTTCAAACTAGCAACTACTGATGGGAACTCAATTCCACGAGCGTGGAATAGCAAAGACTTACGACTCTATTTCACTTAGATTTATTCATTTTATTTTCTACAAATAAGCTACCGTAGTGAATTGAGGGAAATATAATAAGGAACAACTTGCCATTTCCTTTGTTTATAAATAAAGCTAGCTTCTAGAACCAATGGAACCGTGTTCTTGTAAGCTAAATCTTGTGGTGTATGACTAGCAGTGCAATTAGGTACCCGAAGATGGGTATTGGATAACACCTTTGACCCATGATTAAGTCTGGGGAGTATAATCACACAAGGGTCGATTGAACGATTCATCCTTATCCTTTCGATCTTGACTACTGACCGAAGATAGGCCAAATCAATGAGGGATTCGTGGAGTCATGCAACTAAAGCATCGGTTCCCAAAGATAGGAACTAATGTAATGATCAGGGATTTAATCACTTTAATTATGGATATTTAAATATATTTTTAAGAATTAAGTAATGGATTTTATAACTAAAAATAAACCCTTTTTAAATATAACCAATGATGGTGAAATAATTTTCAAAATTTGTTTACAAAAATAATCAGTTCATAGAAAAAAGAAGATGTGCCCGGAAATGGTTTTCTGAATTTTCGACTTTTAGGTGTCGAAAGTCGAAAAGTTGTCGAAAAACATTGTGCACATTTGTGTAACATATATATACACATTTATATACAAGTTAGAATACATTTTAGAATATACACATATATATATATATATAATTTATTAAAATGTGAAATGACATTTTATGAAAAATAAATAATTTTAAAAAAATAAAAAGGAAAATTGTCATAACATGTCATGTCTTTAAAACACAAGTACCATAGTAAATAAATGTATGTTAGCTTTGAAATGAAGGGGTGGGGGATACATGTGATAGGGATGGAGGGGGACAAGAAAAATGATGTGGCAAAAATCTGGTGGAGGGTATATTTCCCATTAAGCTATTTTAGTAATTTAACTTTTGCACTAGTATATAAACCCATTTCCTACCATTTTCCTCATTTTCTAATTTCATTTCTACTTTATAAATTTTCTTCCAAGCTTTCATTTACACTTTAATGACTTCCTAAATATATCTAAAAGCTTAAAAAGTTTAGTTCATCCGCTTTTAAACTTCTAGATTCTTGTTTAAAGCTTTCTTTTCTCTTTTCAACACCTCTCCTCCACAAAGCAAGTTCACACCCACCCTAAAACACCTTGATCATACACCATAAGCCTAATAGCTAAATCATATTCTCTTTTAAACCCTCCAAAATATCAGTTTTCCAAGCTAGAAGTGTAGTTCTAGGTTATATTTAAGTTATGGCACAAGTTGGTTTATTTCGTCGACTTTCGGTGAGTAAACCTCGCTCCTTCATTCAAAGTTATTAACTTTATAAATGATGTATATTTTTTAATTAAATATGATGCTCATTTGAGTAATTATGACGTTAATTGGTTATGCATAAGTATGCTTGGAGATAATGTTGATTTGGTTATATATAAGTATGCTTGTATGTGGTGTTGTATGAACTTGAAATTGAAAGTTAGGTGAAGTTAATTAGTAAGATATGACCTTGCTGATGTATGTGATTATGAAATATATATGTTGGTGTTGCTACTTGTGATGTGCTAAGTTAAGAAAATTGGCACTAGGTTTGTTCTTGAACACGACATTGAAATCCCTTTCTTTTCAAACTTGTGTACTTATGGTCTTGTCGAGAAGGTTTATAGAGTTTTAATTTTAAGTTTTGTTCTCCAAAAAGAGCTTTATTAAAAGTTATAAAGTAAGGTTTAAGTATAAAAGAAAAGTTTTTAAAAGCTTGTGATGACCCGCCCTTTCAACCCTTGAATGTCGATAGTAATACATCGACGGTATTCGTGTGCCGAGCATCCAAGTGCTGGAAGGTTGAATTGATAGGGTAAAATAAAAATAAAAAGAAATAGAACAAGAAAGAAGGAACACAATATTAGAATCTCACAGTTGAAAATAATATATAATATCAAAGAAAAAATACAAAGGGTTACTCCGATATAGAAATTTTGGAGTTACAAAACCTAAGTAACATCTTCAGCCTGGACAGTTATAACAACATGTCATCACAAATACTGATATGTACAATATAGTAATGCAGCGGAAATAAAAATACTACGATAGGTGAAACATCCTTAAAAAGATTTTATAAATAAAAGAACTTGGAAACCATTCAAATTATGAAAAACTAGCCAAAACGTCGCATTTTAAACACTTAAAACAATAAGTGACTTACTACAGCATTTATAAGTGCTGTTAAAAGTCCTTGTAAAAACAACATTAAAAAGCATCATCGTTGTGACTAGTTTTAACCACTTAAACAAATGATTTAAGACTTGAAATTTTTATAGTAAGTACTACCATTAGGGTAAATAAAAACCATAGAAAGAAATTCCTAAGAATATCTCTTTATTTATTTATAAAAATTCCCGTAAACAAGGGATTCTGAAGTGCACTTATAACGACTATTCTTGTTTCAAACACTTTCAAACTTGCTTCAATTTAACACACAAGTTAAAAAACCATTTTAACATCAAGTCAAGGCCATGACATATGTTTAAGAGGGTAGTAGAAGTGAGGTTATACAATAAAAGTTATCATTTGCTTTCAAAAGCAAGAGGGGTCCAAAGTTAACAACTTTACTTAGTTAATGTCACTTCAACTTTATAATTTGCACACAATATATACTAAAGAGATATTGAGAAAACTCATTTATATCAATTCCTAATCCAAGCACAAAGCCACAATAACCAAAGAACCATCTCCTTCCATCAACACATGCCTAAAGGTCCAACCTTCGGTATTTCCAAACCAAAGCCACCACCTTCTTCCTCCTCTTCCCAAGCTGACGGCCCAACCATGGTTCCCCCTCTTCATCTCATCTCCTCCTACTTCTTACTTGCTAATCATGCTTCCCATGATGCCTTAGGGCTAAAGCCAAAGTTTAAAAGATATTAGGGAAGATTTGGTTAGCTTTTAAAAAAGTTAGAGAGTAACTAGTGGATTAGTGCTTAAGCACTTCCACCATTTTCAACCCTCCTACTTCATCTCAGGCTTAGGAATTTATTTTTGATTATTAAGTGAACCCCTCCCCTCTATTTATAGGCTTTTAGTAGTTAAGTATAATCTTACTCTCATCCCCCTTGGAAGGCTTAACTCTCATTACATTTACTTTATCATTTGCTTAACACTTAAGTATTTCCATTTATGGTTACTTTTACTTTATGTCACTTCTCCTTTAGGTAAATTACTATTATACCATTACCATAATATAATCTCTTATCCTAATAGAACTTTCTAGAACATTCCATGGTTTATGAAGAGGAGAGTGTTTAATTAGTGGCTAATGTGTTCATTACACTACACCACAAAGCTGTTTTAGCCACACCCCTATCCACCTTATTTGATACGGCTAAAAACCGTATCTAAACGTTTAGATACGGCTTTTAGCCGTATCAAATTTGATACGGCTTTCAGCCATATCAAATTCGTGCCTATTTTGGCTGGAAAATCATACAAACTGGAAAGCACAGTCTCCCCCAAATTCATTCCTTCCCTCGTTTTTTTTCGTTCTCCCTCCGAAACATAAATGTCGTTCTCTTTCCCCCAAATTCACGTCTGTTGCATCCCAAATCTCTAAATCACTTTGCTCTTCCCCTAACTCACGACCGTGATTTGCTGTACCTCGGTTCGGATCAATTTGCTGGCGATTGAAGGTTGCACTTGCTCCCACTCCGTCGGCGGAGTCTGATCCGGCTGCGCGAACCCGATCTGGTAACTTCTCAAATGCCTCCACTCCCTCATCTCCTCCCCAAACCACCCCTCCATCTCCTTTTTAACCTCAGCCGCCAGATCCTCATCCGACCACTCCTCGTAGCAGCTCCCGATCAATGATACCGACACCTTCCCCTCCGGCCCATAACTCGGCGCCACGTTCGTCGCAAAAAACATGTTGTTCACCATTCCTTTCCCCGATCCGTTCAGTATCAGCATCGGATCCTTCACACAAGCCCGATCCGCTAAAAAATAAAGACACACCGTGCTTCTAGATCCGTAACCTTTACTTGTCTTCATCTTCAGATCCGGAAGCAGCCTTTTCGCTTCTGGCTGGTCGACTGCAACGATCACTCCATGCTCCGCAGTTAAAAATTCACCTGATTCGAGTTTGACATTAGGCGCGGTTCCGGTGCCGTAATTAATTTGGACGACTTTGGTGTTCAATTTGATTGAATTTGGCGGTAATTTACTAGCTAATTGGTTGGGGATGTCGCCGACGCCTTCAGCAGGGAGGGCGTTGTTGCCTAGAGCGAGGCACTTGATGATGAACTCGTAGAGCCGGGACGTTGTTTGCAGCTCCTTGTCGAAGAAAATGCCGCCTAGGAATGGCCTGAAAAATCTGCATGCATACAGGTTTGTTCACTTCAATCATTTTACTAACAAATAAGTACACCTAATACAGATCCCAAACCACTTCACTACCATTACTAAACAGAAGCATCATGATTTTAAGATAATTCAGTGCTCAATAAAACAGATTTCACAAAGTTTTATTGATAGGGCTTAATGGAAGCCTTTTTTAGCATAACAAAAACCTTTTGCAATCCAATTGTTATGCGAAACCGTTTTGAGGATACATTCATTTCAGCTACGATTAGAAGGCTGTGATGGGCACTAGTCCGCCAATTCAGATTAGTTAACCTTGATGCTTTGTGGTTAGTTCAAAGACAGTTTTGAAGTGAACAAGCCAAATTGTTGGTTGCGTTCTAAGTTTGTAGTTTAAAATGAATTCGGATTGTTTAAGGAGTTTATAACGAACGTTTGAAGCCTCAATACAAAACTTATTTCATCAAAAACGAACTTTGTTTCTAATTTTATACATATGCATTTACAAAATGCGCATGTAAAAATGTTAATTTAATATATGCGGATATCCAGAATGTACATATGCAAATTTTGATTGTATATTCGTATTTTGAAAATGTGCAGGTATAAAAATAAGAAACTAAGTAAGTTTTGGATTGGAACTATTATTGAAATATGGTTTTTTTGTGGAGGTTTATATTTAAATATGTCCTTACCTGTCGATCATGGCATCGTAGAAGCCATCAGAGCGGAGCATCTGGATGATCGGCATCTCATCTCCGGTGAGGATCTCAGTATCGGTCCTGATGACGGACCTAAGTTTGGTCATGGCGACAGACAGTTTGTCGAAGACGGTGCCAATGGGGTTGGGGAGGGAGGCCACGACATCGACTGGATGTTGGAAGGGGTCGGCAACGCGGTGGAATCGGCCATCGTAGAAGATTAGGGCACCGGAGTAGAAGGGGCGGAAGCGAAGGGATGGGTAGTGGAGCAAGAACTGAGCGGTATTAGCATGTCAGGTATTTGCTTGAAAAATATTAGCATGTCAAGTATTTGCCAATAATTTTTAATGACATATATTCCAGAGGCTTTTATCATTTGATATGTATTAGGAATATTACATTTTTGGGCAAAGAATGACTTGATTTTGCTTGAAATCTCTTCGTGCATTGTCCATTTTACTAATGTAGAAGCATTTTCTTAATAACTTTTTATTGAAGATATATATTATTTTTGTCAAGTTACAGAAGCAATACTACACAGAGGAAGTAGATTTTATTTTAGATTGCAATACAAACTACAAAAGATAAAATGAGTTATTAGAATTTAATAGAAATAAAGTTACACAACCACATATGTTTCTGGGATTTTCTTTGATTTTTCCGACTTAGTTCCATTAAATGCTTTTCAATTATTGTTGATAATGAAATTGTTTTTATTCGTCTTAGTTTATAAACATATGGAAGCAGCAGTAAAGAGGTAATGCAATGTTTGCATTGAAAAGTATCCAAGCATTCCTTGAAAGTTTCGTTTATGCTTGATTCTATTTCTTTTGCTTTAATCGTTTTCAATTCAATTTTGTTTAAACCTCTTCATTTTAGAGTTCATAATTGTTTCCTTTAAATGAGATGTTGTATTAACTGTTTCCACTCAGCCGGAACATTAGGTTCTGCTTAGTTCTACTTCAACCATTTAATTGGTATTTGGTTTTACCCATTTGCCTGTTGTTTGGGTTTTCTATGATCAAACTACATTTCTTTAATTTTATGCTTTATCCATATGTGAGTAACAGAGTGAGACAAAGCACAGCCCTACCCATTTCCTGCTGCTACCCGTTATTCATATCGTTGTTTCGTAACTTTTTTCACATAACAAGAATATTTATTTATACTAATTTATATCCTGATTCCTTTTCCTTTAGCCATGGTGGATCACAATATGAACAGAGGAGCCCTCAACAGCTCAGTTTTAGTGCTTAACGTTGGAACTAACACTTTTGAAGTAGTAAATTCAAACCCTCAAGTAAACAGAGGAGATAGTTGGTTAATCTTTTCATCGGCACATTTATGATCGTGATCGGCATTTCTCATGTATAGTTCTTTCACTTCATCTTGAACTTGGTGAACTCTCGAAAGCATATAAGCTTATGTATATGTTTGGATATACTTTCACTTGTATTATTTTTATTCGAAATTTTACTGAAATATTAAGTAGTTATCTTATTGGTATATCAATGTGGAAAGTGTGGGAGTTACAGTATGGATATCTTTAACAGCAACATATATGAGCAACATCTTTTCCAGTTGGATCCCTAGCCAAGGCTTGGGCAGTAATTTCTACGCATCCGAAGTGTTGATGCAGAGAGCTTTCTCTCCACCTTTTCCTTTCTTTTGTCGCTTCGCCTCTCTTAGCTCAGCGACATAGCATTCATGACTTACACCTTAGTCACCTTGAATAGCACCAACTCCATTCTCTATTGAAAACTTCATCATCAAGCACTAAGGAGTCAATGCTACTCTAAAACTAGAAAGGACCGGTCGGCCCAAAAAGGCATTGTAAGCTAAAAACTCATTAACAGTGACAAATATTTGCATCATCAAAATCTTGCGGTCTACTTCACGTAATTCCACCGAAAGGTCAATAGTTTCGATATGCTACTTCGCCTCTCTAGTAAATCCCAAAATCTCAGATTTACTTGGCTTGATGTCCTTTGGTTTAATTTTCATCTGATCAAAGCTCCTTTTGAATAGAATATTAACCGACCTTCCAATATCAATTAACACTCGATGTATAGTTTTGACCTAACAACGACCATAATTACCATGGGAGTTAGTGTGGGTGCTTCAATCCCATCGGAATCTCTATCACAAAACATAATATCATTCTTCGCCATCCTCAAATGTTTTGCCAAAGCTTCGTCTTTGATGGGAAAAAGGTTTTCCTAGGGTACGTAGTTTAATGAAGTTCTATACCGTTCCATCTTATTCCAGCTCTTTTCCACTAGTTGAGGTCCTCCAATTATCATATTAATCATAATCCCACCATCTGATCACCTAAGCCCTTCTCAGTTGGCCTAAGGTTGTTCCTTTTGGGAGTTCTTCCCTTAAGGTCTAGCAACCTTTCTGTTATCCTACGGATCTCTCACATACTGTTGCAACTTGTTCTTTCATATCAATTATTCAATCATGCATGTCTCTTAAGTGATAGCATTCGTTTGTATTGTGTCCATGAGTGCCATAAAAGTGACAATACTTCCTAGAGCATCGTTCAACTTACGTTACCTCCCTCCGAGGCGGATTCTTATACCTTCTTGTCCCTTGCGTGGCAAGGTATATATTCTCCATAGTATCATTCGAAGGAGTGTACTCCTCCAATCTCAAATGTAGGATCAATTTCACCTTAGAGTGGGGGTGAATAGGGTGATACTAATAATAATAAAAATTAATGCGAAAATATATAAAATAATTGTAGCACAGATAACAGCAGAATAATAAAAAGCCGAAATAGAACAACACAGATTTACCCAGCTTCGGCAAAACCCAGCCTACGTGCTGCCCCCAAGGTTTCTACTAGAAATAAAGTAGTCAAATGCTTACACACGTAAACTTGCGACACCCGCTATCGACTAACCTAATTCTATGCTCAAAACCCTACCAAAACTCAGCCACTGAGTTGTGAATTCTCGAACTACACCACCGTAGTTCGTCCCTAGTCACACGACTAGAACTTTACAAAAGTTTAAAAGAAAATTACAAAATAAAACTAAACAAAAAACAAAACCCTTTTTAATAAACTTAAGCCCAAAATAAAATTGTGACCGGCCCAATTTTAATTATAAGAAGATGTTCTCCCCTCTTATCTTTTCTGTGTAAAATGGCTTCAACCGGTCTTTCTCGTTCCTCTTCCAAGAATTAGGGCTTTGTGAATTGAAGTCGCTGATTGAAAATTGATCGATTAGGTTGAGGGATTTGCGTTGTGTTGCTTTGTCAATCGACTTATGGTTGTGATATGCTTTCGGTCGCTCCAATTATCGAGTTCGAACCTTTGAAATTGGTATGTGATTTTTGTTGTTTTAATTCCTCTATTGATTGCTTTGGTTCGAACTTAATTCGAATTATTGATTTGGGATTTAATTTGAAACGTGGCTCTGTGATTTTGCTTAAACTCGAATGCCTTAACTGCCGATGATGATTTTGGGTTATAGGGATCGAACACCCTATATTTACTTTCGTATATTTTTTTTTGAATTCTTCAGTGAATTTGCTCGGCCATACGATTATTACTTGAATGATTGTGATTTATTCCGACTCGTTTATCCATACGTGTTGCTCCATGACTTTGAATTTGCTTCATTTATGTCGGCCTTGACTTGTTCATTGTACTTGCAATTTATTATTGCTATTATCTTGGTCACCGCGGCTTTGATTCTGGCATGACATGATCATTGACTTTATTTGAAAACCGCTATCCTGATTTTTGTAAAACTGTAAACTTCTTTATTGATTTTTTGTAAACTCTGCTTCATATAGACTGCTAGCTTTCTTTTGAATGTCTTCATGTTGCATATGTCTCAATTTGTGGTCATTCATATATACTTTTGACTGATCTGGTTCTAGCAGTCTTCATGTGTGAGCATTTATATTTTGGTTCTGTCTTGTGTGGTTACACTTGAATAACTTCGAGTTAAATTGTTCAGTTGCATGTCTTTGTTGTATATCTGGACTTGGAATCTCTTTGTTTCGTATGTATGCACTGTGTATATACATGTGTGACCATACATGTATATATGTATGTTATAGCTTGATTTTAGAGTGGTCTGCATTTCCAGGCTATGTTGTATGCCTGCACTTGTTCCTCTTGGAGTCCTCACTTGGTTGTTGTGAGTCTGGTATCATGTTGCATTGAGTGATCTTCGTATTTCATTGAACTGGGTTGGTGGTCTTGTGTACACTTGTTTGGTATATTCACCTAGTTGTCTCTATCCTTGTTAGACTTGAAGTTTAGTGTGTTCATCTGGAAGGTTGTATTCATGTTGACTTTGATTGCTCTATTTCTTTTTCTGGTTTAATTCTTTGTTCTTGTTGCTACTGTTAGTAACTATACACATACAAACATATATATATATATATATGTGTGTGTGTGTGTGTGTATGTTTATAATTATTGTGCCTATCCACTTGGTTTGATATGAAATTGTTACTGTGTTCATATTGGTCTAGACTTGCAGTGTGGTTTCTCTTGAGTCTGGCCATTCATGTAGTCTTGTTCACTTGTTGTTTGATGAAAACAAATGTTTGCATCTTTACTTTGTTGCACATGCATATACATGTTGCTTCACTGTTCTCTGCACCAGTACTGTTCCACTGCTTCATTTCTTAAAAGCTTTCAGGTTGACTTTGGGTCCACTGCTTTATTGCATCATGTACTTCATGTTGTCTGGATTTGTACTTGTGTTGAAGTCTTGTTCCATGTTGACTTCGACTGGTCTGGTTTTGGTTGCAATGTCCACTTTGTTGTTGCATTCATTCTGGAATGGTCTTTGTTGCTCCTGATATGCTATATATACTTGAAATCTTGTTGTCACCATGCCTAATTGTGTACATTTGATTTTGTTCTAGTAATCATGTTTGTGCAGTCAAGTCTGCACTGTTTTGGAGAGCTTGTTGTTTTGTTTTGAATGTTTTAATGAGTCTGGGTTCATTGATGACCTTATCTGGTATTGGTTGATTTGGTCGAGACTCTATGCACTTGAGTTGAATCCAGCCTTTGGCTTGGGTTTGACCTTGTGAATTTGTTTTTGGTTGATTTGGTCGAGACTCTATGTACTTGAGTTGAATCCAGCTAATGGCTCGGGTTTGGCCTTGTGCTCACCTGTCCATGCAGTTTATCAAGTGTATATCGATGTGCACGGCCTTGTGGCATGTACAGTGATACACTGTGCATGTCACAAGTTGTTCGTGTAAGATGAATTCAAAATAAATATGATGATGAACAACCCAAATAACTGAGGCAAATAACATTTTCAAAATCTCACATTTTATTTTGAACTGCAAAATATTTCTCTTTCAATTTTACTACGTCCGTATTTATTTTGTAGATAATTCAGATCGTTGATTCAATCTGGAATAAAGTTGAAGGTAAAATATGAGTGAATGAGTGATATGTAGTGAGGTGAACATTGTAAATTGAAATTTGTGATGTAATCGAAATTGTAATGTAATTGAAATTGTGTATATATAGTGAGAGCACAAATTTGTACTATTCAAAATTGTAATAAAATATTTGTTTGAATAAAATATTTGTTTGAATATGACTTCTATGTTATTTATTTTATTCATCAAATATTTATTTAATTATGTGAAAACTAAAATAGTACAGTAACAAATACATTTAAAAGAATATATATATATATGTGTGTGTGTGTGTGTGTGTTTATTATCATCAAACAAAAATCATATACTAGCATATTCTACAATCTCCCCCTTTTGATGATAACAAACATATATTGAGATTTTGACTCTATTAAATGTATTTGATCATTGATGAACTCTATTTGCTCCCCTTATTTGAATGCTCCCCCATAACCAAAGATCCCTGTCATATATGCATGAAAATAAATAAAAATATGCAAATGAACCTAGATGGGAATATGCAAATAACAAATAAAATATTTGAACTTTATTTGCCAAAATCTTAACTTTTCTCTCCCCCTTTTGTTATCAGCAAAAGAGTAATAGTATTAGAAAAATAGAGATAAAGTGATAGATATTAATACAACATTAATACCCAATTCAAGTATAAATATTAAATTTCAATAAAAAATCAAACAAAAATTATAAATACTCTGTTAGGCGCATATTCCACTTTAGAGTGATAGGGGTGATGTCGGCATATAAAACCATATAGTTGTGTCTATTTGTGGTATATTTATATCAGGAATTTGAATACTTACTAACCATGCATAACCGTTAGGAATTTTAAATGAGATTAGTAGTATTCCCAATTTTAAATAAAAAACAAATTTCAAGCATCTTCTAACCACGCATAAACGTGAGAACTTTTAAATGGGATTAGAATCAACTTGTCTATTTAATAACCAATTTTGATATGTGTTCCATACATGCATAACCGTAAGGACTTTTAAATGAGCATGAAAGCACATAAACAAATATTCCAAGTAATTCACCCAAGCATAACCTTGAGGACTTTTAAATGAGAGTGAATACTTTGGATGTTTTTATTGCTAAAAAATAAAATAAAAACGAATAATTTCCCGTTCAAAATACCACATTTTGGCATACTATATTGGATTTTAATGAGTGATGGTCGTTAGAAATATGATAGAAATAGAGATGGTCATGGAATTTTTACCAACAAAAGTTATTATAAATCTTGTTTAAATTTTTAAAGAAATTTACTAAATATACTATCTCAAGTCATAATATATAATTAATATTGACACTTATCACTATTTCACTTACTATTTATCTTTTCGATAATCAGTAGGGAGTCAGATTAGTTAATGTAGTCATTTAAGATCAAATCCAAAAATAAACATAAAATCAAATTTCTAAAATGTCTAATCTGAAATGAAGTCAACAAAAAATATTTTCTGGAAGGGGTTTTAAGAAAAAAAAGTCTGCCAATTGAAAATCAGTTAAAGTGAAAATTATGCAAATACTTTCTTTGAAAATGATGCAACTAATGAATGTCTCAACATGTTCCACTAGTAATTTTTCTATCAACTTGGCTACCAGTGTAATCTGCATCTGAATTCCCCTTTGACTCAAAGTTATCATTAATTGGATATCATAGACCAGACCGTGAAGTTGCAACAAATGCCTTAAAATCCTTTTTTACAGCTTTTAAATGAAATTCTTTTGGATTTGAATTTAAACCGTGCAAATAAACAAACAGTGAACATAATGACAGGTCTAGAATCACAACTATATCCACGAGTATCTTGAGTAATCATCAATTAATACAACATCATTAGTCCAAACAAATCTATATAAACTAGTTTAAAGACTCCAGAGGTACTTATAGTGTTCTCGGCGTAAAAAGATAATTGGCCAACAATTTTGCATAATTCAGAATTAAAATCAACATTCATTTCCTTATCACATAACTGGCTGATTTAAATAAGATTATGGTGCAGATTTTCAACATTTAATATATCATTCAAGGTAAATGTACCGTTGCTTATTTAACCTTTGCGATAATTTTTCGTTGTTACCCATTGTGACTCTGCCGCCTTTGTACTAGGCTAAGGAACTTTGATTTGTCGCCCGTCGTGTGTTTGGAACAGCCAGAATCTAGGTAACACTGTTGTTGTTCCTTATCCTGCCACCATACCTACACGAGAAAAGATTTTTGTGACCTATTTGTTTTTATAGGTCCATGGTTGTTAGTCACAAATGATTTTGAAAAATATGTTTGTGTAGACCCTAGACAATTTATATTTGTTCCTTTCGGCATTCAGATTTGTTTGACTTTAAGGAATTTTACAGTCGTGCCTTTGGGAACCCAAATTGGATTGGTTTTCACGTGTTTGGGTCTATACCGGAAAATATTGTGATTGTGTCCAGTTTTTCCATAAATCGTGCACTTTGAATTGACTTGATTAATTTCGTTTCTAACATGTTCAGATTGATTATACCCAAGTCCTTGTCTAACAGTTTTAACAGTTTGTTTCCCTAATAACATATTCGGTGATTTTTCTCCTTTGGAGAATTTCCCTAAAGTTGTAGACAATTATTGGACTTGTGTTTTGAGAGATTCATTCTCATTCAATAACAAATTGCACTTTTTAATAGAATTTTCTCTTCTAGTATTTTCACTTTATTTCAAATCAGAATTTCATTTTCAAGTGATTTGATTCTAGTTTCTGATTTTTTCATTTCCTCTTCAAATGATGGACACTTATCACACTTAGGGCTTTTGTTTCGATAGTTTTTAACCAATTGATCAAGCTGTTTATTTAGTTTTATCAAACTATCTCTTTGTGATTAATTTTAGCGTACTTCTCCCTAAGTCGTTCAAAACCGCCATTTACTTCGTGAAAACATATAAGTAATTCTGAGTGAGTAAGTTTTGATACCTCGCTTGGCTCGTTATCATCGCTATCACTTACTTCTCCTTGAAGACACAGTTTTGCTTTTTCATTTTCACTACCAGTGCTTTCATCACTTTCATCCCAAGTAGCTGCAAAACTTCTCCTTTTCGGTTTCTTTCCTTGGCTGAGTCGATTCTGAGGACAATTTGACTTGATATGACCAGGTTTATTGCACTTGTGACATATGATCTCCTGCTCTTCTGAGTTGTCTAGTACTTTGACTATTCTGCTTTTCAATTTTTGATTTAAAGCTAGATTTCCTTATTTGTGGTTTCACCTTTTGAATCTCTTTATTAGTAGTGCCAGTTCTGCTTCACCATTATCATCATCATCATCTTCACTTTCAGTTGTTCCTTTAAGAGCTATTGATTTCTTTCGCGTATCACCTCCTTCACGTTCTTCCTTGAATTTGATTTCTAGCTCATAAGTGGCGAGATTTCCGATGAGTTCTTCAACTTTGATTTTTTTCAAATCCTTTGATTCTTGAATGGTAATAACTTTTGCTTCAAAATTTCGTGGAAGGACTCTGAGGATTTTTCGGACTATTTCCAATTCTGTGTATGGTTTTTCGAGAGCTTTTGATTTGTATACGAGATTAGAAAGTCGTCCATACATCTCTTTGACATTTTCATCCTTTGCCATTGTGAAGTTCTCGTATTCGCTATTAAGCATGGCAAGGAAAGATTCTTTGACTTGGGAGGTTCCTTCGCGAGTCACTTCAAGTGTGTGCCATATTTCCTGCACAGTTAGACAATGTGAGACACGATTAAATTCAATTTGATTCAATGAACATATAATAGAATTCATAGCTTTAGCATTAGCATTCTGTAGTTTATTTTCAAGATCTATAAATTGATCCATTGGTTTTTCAATTTCTTGATTATCTACCAATATAGTTGGTGTCCTATATCCCGTCTCAATAATATTCCAAGCATCAATGGTTTTCAGAAAAATTTTCATTCTATTTTTCCAGTAAGCATATTCACCATTGAACATGGGTGGTCTAACTATGGACTGACCCTCAGCAAAAGAATTATTAAAAGAAGCCATTTAAAAAATCAAATTTTTAAAACAAAAATTGGTTTTTGAAAAAATCAAAAAATTTTAAAACAAAAATGGTTTTTGTTCCTAGTTCTGATACCACTTGTAGGATCGATTTCACCCTAGAGGGGGGTGAATAGGGTGATACTAATAATAATAAAAATTATTGCGGAAATATGTAAAATAATTGCAGCACATATAACAGCAGAATAATAAAAAGCAGAAATAGAACAACACAGATTTGCCCAGCTTCGGCAAAACCCTGCCTACATGCTGCTCCCAAGGTTTCTACTAGAAATTAAGTAGTCAGACGCTTACACACGTAAACTTGCGACACCTGCTATCGACTAACCAAACTCTACGCTCAAAACCCTACCACAACTCAGCCACTGAGTTGCGAATTCTCGAACTACACCACCGTAGTTCGTCCCTAGTCACACGACTAGAATTTTACAAAAGTTTAAAAGAAAATTACAAAATAAAACTAAACAAAAAACAAAACCCTTTTTAATAAACTTAAGTCCAAAATAAAATTATGAACGACCCAATTTTAGTTATAAGAAGATGTTCTCCCCTCTTATCTTTTATGTGTAAAATGGCTTCAGCCGATCTTTCTCGTTCCTCTTCCAAAAATTAGGGCTTTGTGAATTGAAGTCGCCGATTGAAAATTGATCGATTGAGTTGAGGGATTTGCGTTGTGTTGCTTTGTCAATCAACTTCTGGTTGTGATATGCTTTCGGTCGCTCCAATTATCGAGTTCGAACCTTTGAAATTGGTATGTGAGTTTTGCTGTTTTAATTCCTCTGTTGATTGCTTTGGTTCGAACTTGATTCGAGTTATTGATTTGTGATTTAATTTGAAACTTGGCTCTGTGATTTTTCTTAAACTCGAATGCCTTAATTACCGATGATGATTTTGGGTGATATAGGGATCGAACACCCTATATTTACGTTCGTATAATTTTGTTTGAATTCTTCAATGAATTTGCTCGGCCATACGATTATTACTTTAATGCCTGTGATTTATTCTGACTCGTTCATCCATACGTGTTGCTCCATGACTTTGAATTTACTTCGTTTATTTCGGCCTTGACTTGTTCATTGTACTTGCAATATATTGTTGCTATTATCTTGGTCACTACGGCTTTGATTCTAGCATGACATGATCATTGACTTTGTTTGAAAATCGCTACCCTGATTTTTGTAAAACTATAAACTGCTTCATTGATTTTTTGTAAACTCTGCTTCATATAGACTGCTAGCTTTCTTTCGAATGTCTTCATGTTGCATATGTATCAATTTGTGGTCATTCATATATACTTTTGACTGATCTAGTTCTAGCAGTCTTCATGTGTGAGCATTTATATTTTGGTTCTGTCTTGTGTGGTTACACTTGAATAGCTTCGAGTTAAATTGATTAGTTGCATGTCTCTGTTGTATATCTGGACTTGGAAACTCTTTGTTTCGTATGTATGCACTGTGTATATACATGTGTGACCATACATTTATACATGTATGTTGTAGCTTGATTTTAGAGTGGTCTGCATTTCCATGCTATGTTGTATGCCTGCACTTGTTCCTCTTGGAGTCTTCACTTGGTTGTTGTGAGTCTGGTATCATGTTGCACTGAGTGATCTTCGTATTTCATTGAACTGGGTTGGTAGTCTTGTGTACACTTGGTATCCTCACCTGGTTGTCTCTGTCCTTGTTAGACTTGAAGTTTAGTGTATTCATCTGGAAGGTTGTATTCATGTTGACTTTGATTGCTCTGTTTCTTTTTCTGGTTTAATTCTTTGTTCTTGTTGCTACTGTTAGTAACTGTGCACATACAAACATGTATATACATACATACATACATACATACATAGATATATATATATATATATATATGTATGTATGTATGTATCTATGTGTATAATTATTGTGCCTAACCACTTGGTTTGATGTGAACTTGTTACCGTGTTCATATTGGTCTAGACTTGCAGTGTGGTTTCTCTTGAGTCTGGCCATTCATGTAGTCTTGTTCACTTGTTGTTTGATGAAAACAAATGTTTGCATCTTTACTTTGTTGCACATGTATATACATGTTGCTTCACTGTTCTCTGCACCATACTATTCCACTGCTTCATTTCTGAAAAGCTTTCAGGTTGACTTTGTGTCCACTGCTTTATTGCATCATGTACTTCATGTTGTCTGGATTTGTACTTGTGTTGAAGTCTTGTTGCATGTTGACTTCGACTGGTCTGGTCTTGGTTGCAATGTGCACTTTGTTGTTGCAATCATTCTGGAATGGTCTTTGTTGCTCCTGATATGCTATATATACTTGAAGTCTTGTCACCATGCCTGATTATGTACATTTGAGGTTGTTCTGGTAATCACGTATGTGCAGTCAAGTCTGCACTATTTTGGAGAGCTTGTTGTTTTGTTCTGAATGTTCTGACGAGTCTGGGTTCATTGATGACCTTATCTGGCTTTGGTTGATTTGGTTGAGACTCTATGCACTTGATTTGAATCCAGCCTTTGGCTTGGGTTTGACCTTGTGAATTTGGTTTTGGTTGATTTGGTCGAGACTCTATATACTTGAGTTGAATCCAGCTAATGGCTCGGGTTTGACCTTGTGCTCACATATCCCTGCAGTTTTATCAAGTGTATATCGGTGTGCACGGCCTTGTGGCATGTACAGTGATACTCTGTGCATGTCACAAGTTGTTCGTGTAAGATGAATTCAAAATAAATATGATGACGTACAACCCAAATAACTGAGGCAAATAACATTTTAAAAATCACACATTTTATTTTGAACTGCAAAATATTTCTTTTTCAATTTTACTGCGTCCGTGTTTATTTTGCAGATAATTCAGATGCTGGATTCAATCTGGAATAAAGTTGAAGATAAAATACGAGTGAATGAGTGATATGTAGTGAGGTGAACATTGTAAATTGAAATTTGTGATGTAATCGAAATTGTAATGTAATTGAAATTGTGTATATATAGTGAGAGAACAAATTTGTACTATTCAAAATTGTAATAAAATATTTGTTTGAATAAAATATTTGTTTGAATATGATTTTTGTGTTATTTATTTTATTCATCAAATATTTATTTAATTATGTGAAAACTAAAATAGTACAGTAACAAATACATTTAAACGAATATATATATGTTTATTATCATCAAACAAAAATCATATACTAGCATATTCTACATCAAATGCTTCTTGGCCTCATTTCTTCTATCATATGTGGCCCGATTTCTTTTCTTTTGAATATTATTATTCTTTTCCACATTTATTGCAACATTACAAACACTCCCACGAGTTTGTTTTATAGCCACATTACTTTGAAAAGCTTCTTTTAATGATTCATTACCAACCTTCCTAGCAACCATATCTGCCTCTTCCAAGCATAGATATTTGTCGGCCTTTAGGTAGAATTCCTCTATGGTAGATGATTGTTTCATCTTCAACCATTTACTAAAGTCCGTGTTCGAATGTATTCCTTGAAACAATGCCATTAATGTAATATCCTCTTTTAGGTTATTCACTTCCGCTACAGCAGTAATGAATTTACATAGAAATCCCTTCAGAGTCTCTCTAGGACCTTGATTGATATTCGACAAGGACATTACATCCTTTGGTTAAACAGTGTAGAGCCTGAACTACTCCATAAAATTCTTCGCTAGCTTAACAAATGTTGGTATGGATCTCGGTGCTAGCAAGGTAAACCACATCGAAGCCACTCTAACCAAAAAGATGGAAAACACCTACATCTTGCTAAATCAGGCACTCTGGCACAATCCATGTGCCACTCGTACTTTAATAGATGCTGCCTAAGACCCGTTGTTCCATTACGAACTTCTTGGGATATTCCTTCTGCAAAATATTTCTATGAATGGAGTTTTACTAGTGCATAACCCTACTTTCATTTTCCCTCCATCGGTTTTCATCCACCAATACTTCACCATATTAGCAATATATTCCTCACTCCAGAAAATGATTATCAGGAGTAGCCTTAAGCATTTGACTCCACAAATGGTCTTAGTTCGCTTGATGATGTCAAGGCTCTCCTGTCTCCAGGAGAGCCACTCCTCTGTATCTTCTACAATGCCTACTTGGTTCTATTGTGGTTGTTTAAGCACCATCATTTTGCATTCCAACATTCTACCCAACATGGGTGCCAGTGTCCTATTAATCATCTTCACCATCAGATAAGTTGACGGCATCAGGTAACTAAAATCCAGGACTTCCACCATTCATCTCGGTGCTGAACTAATTCATATCGATACCAACCACCCTAGCATTGACCAATACTTGGCCACTTTCTCCAGTCTCTTTCTTGATGTTCCAGTAGCCTTTTCCATTATCTTTTTCTTTTTGCCTTTTTTGTTCTGATCAAATTAAAATGAATTCTATTTCCTAGAACTTGAAGGCGACACATATCTCTTGTTTTTTGATGCCTTTTGAATTGCTGGATCAACATGGCAATACTTGCGCCCATGTTATCGTATAGCGCTTTCTGATTGTCTGCCATTCCCTAATTCAACTCAACCATCTCCTGCGAGATAGATAGTCCTGACAAAGCAGCCATGGTTTGGTTTGTTTCTTTATTGTGGTCAGAAGCTTCATCTTCTCCACTGGCTATAGCTCCAGATCTTTTGGATCTCCTAGGGGCAATTACGTCAGAACTCAAATCTTCAAATTTGCAGCAACAAACTTCAGGATATAACTTATGGACACTCTAATCCACAATACTAAGTTAAATCTACTCCTAAATAGCTCTGCGCTCAATGAAAGCACAAAAAATGTTGAACCAAAAATTGGCATAATACACCAAGTCTACTAGAAACGAGATAGATCTAATTAAAAAAGTAGAAAACGGTAAAAACACAAAGAATTTTATAGTGGCTCTCTAACTTCTATGGCTTATGTCCACTTTAATCTTATTAGAGATTGATTGTCATGAGTACAAGAGCTTTTAAATTTATTTTTAGGTCTAAGATAGCAAAAGTAAGCTCTAAAGTGACAAGTTTGGGTAGAGAGTAGAAGATGAAGGCCAAAAAGTCCTTTTCCAATAGCCATCGTGCTTCTACTTATAGTAGAATAGCCCAGTAGAGTCGCCAAATCATGAAATACCAGGTACCAATATCATATCCACAAAGTTAAGGAGGAAGACGAAGTCTTCTTGTAACATAAATCATGACGGTACCAAGATGACTTGCCTTGTGCAAATCTATGACATTTCTTTTATTCTAACTTGCATCATCAAGTTTTCAACGTTTGAGCATATTTTGTCCATATCATTTCGATATTTGACTGGTCTCATCTAACACTTGTCTTTTTCTACACAGCTTTTGAGTTATTCACCTACTCCTTCAGAGATGGACCCTGAGACGATCACTTGAGCACTCCTTTCTCTAACTTCGGCATAAATACCCAGAGTCCCATAGGAAAAACTACTCGATACTAACATGAAATCATGTCGCTACCAACTTCTTTTGCTCTTCACGTTGGGACTTCAAACTCCTAGAAATCCTCCCCAAGATCGTTTTGAGCTTCGCCATAACTTTTTAAACCACTTCATCTCCATCTCGACCTTTGGGCTCACTTGAAAGCTGCTCAGTTTAAATAATAGATAACAGTTGGATGTACACACACATATATATATATATATAATTATTTATTTACATTAAAACATATATATATATATATATATATATTACATAGAATTTCTAAATATCAACTTAATATGTATATAATAATATATATATATATATATGAAAGTTTCAAAAAAAAATTAATCTTTCAATTTTGATATATATGTATATATATTAAAATTAATATACTGATTTGAATTTGAAATCTTTAGATATTTTATTATACAAATCTAGAACTGAAATTTAAAATTTGAATTTAAATTTTAAATCTAAAGTCAAAGTTATTTATATTAATATTTATAATTACTCTATATTACAATGTCAATTACACACACACACACATATATATATATAAGCATTTGTATGTTACAAACATTATTTTATATTGTTTATATATATATATATTAGAGAATAATATGTATATGGAGTGGCTAATATATACATTGCAGTGTAAACTCGAGCATTTATACACGGGCCTGTTAAACCATGTACATTATTTATGTTGCATGTGAACGTACACACACATATGTATATGATACGTATGTTATATTATATAGTATAAATATAACAATAAAATAAAACTTTATTTACAACTTATAAAATATTGATTTTATTTAAAATTAATTTGGATCAGATATAAATTAACTTAGACTTCATAGACCCAATAATATCTAAAAATGGGTTAATTTTTTTGAAATTTACCCATTTATTCGCTTTATGCTGGCCCAGTTCCAATAATGGTATTAGAGCACAGTGGCTTATGCCATCTAAATTAGCAGTATTAGGGATAACTTACAAAAGCCTACCCATATAGTTGGGTGTCTACAAAAGTAGTGTCTAAGGTGGGTTTGGGTAATCAAGTATTCTGCCCTACTTGGCTACTGGCTGGCCTGAAAGGACGATGTAAGCCCAAAGGTTATCCATAATATAAATGCTTTAATCAACTTGGGCCTTGAGCTAAAATTTAAAATCTGTTCTGAAACTAAAATAAAATTTAAAAAAAAATTTAAATTTAAAAGGTTAAATTTAAAATAAGTAATGATTTTATAAATGTCATAAAATAATTTTCAAAATTGTTTCAGAAGTAAAATAATTATGTTGGAAAATTATTAATGATTAATTAGATAAATTAAATAAATAATTATTGAAAAATTGATTAACTAAATTAAATAACATATATATTGATATATGTGACATTATCTTAAAATGTTAAGGTAATATATATATATATGATTTTTGAAGCTAATTATAATTAATTTTTTTAATAAAATAAATTAATTAAATGCTAAATAAATAAATAAATATTTATATATACTATATATGTATATAACTATAAATGCTACATTATAGATATTTAATTTAAAATGTTTAAAATGAATAGAATAAAATTAATTAAAATTTAATTAATAAAATTAGTATAAGATTATTAAAGTTAATGAATTTATAAAATGTTATGCAAGAATCAAACTTATATACTATAAATGTATAATAAAAGGTGGAGCTATAAGAAACCTAAAATAGATTTAAGGAATAAATACATACGTATAGTACGTATATCGTGAGATTATATGTATTTGAAACTTGAATCATAAGGGTATTTCATAAGAAATACATTATTCAATAAATCAAGATCACTCAATTTAAATATATTAAATATTTTGAATCTTTAATATAAATTTGTCCTCTACCATTTATATATTAATAGATTACTTGCATACTCGTTGATTATTGATATTCCTCAAGCTAAGGATGATATATGTAGTGCTATTAATATATTGAATAGACAAGGTAAGAAATATGTACATATTTGTTGATATTCCTCAAGGTACATACATTTATACTTAGGCTATCATGAAATGGTGGGTACGAGTGAATAATCTCTTTCAATTTGTTAATATTCCTTAAGGTCGAAATGAGACTAGGACAAAGACCAAGGATTAGGAGGTATATATGATACAACCGATAAAGTGTTATCCATCACTTGTGGTCTTATGATTTGTTGATATTACTCAAGGTTTGAATCCCAAGGTAAGCACGTCCTAACAACCACTAGAGAAGTCGAAAGGCTTTTATGTTTAGTCTTAGATTTCGAAGAAACATAAAGTCTAGTAAGACCCTTATTAGAAATATGAAATGGTAACATTTAATCTTTCTAAAATTGTAAAAACATATGCTATGTATAAATTAAACTAATCAACATCGACAAATTTGTGCAATCAATGTAGTCGATAAAATGTTTATCAATTAAAATATAGAAACGAACTAAATTAGTATTAACATATAGAAATGTAAAATATACTTACCAATAAAATTTTGCATGTTGACCTATGCAGACGCCTAATTATACAATTAATAAATATGTTCATAACTTTGTCACTTACTTGTTTACGTGCCCGGGACTGTGTATTGTCTTCATTCAGTTTTGTACTCTAACAGAAATACAAGGATATGAATATTTGATCCATTTCCAATCATATATAAATGTTATATGGTGAATGATCACCACTCATATTTTACGAAACCTCGATTAAATTATTTCATTTGAAATAAGCAAGTAAACCAAAATGTGAAATCGTGTATTTAATATGATTGATTACAATCATAATCTTATTATGTTAAATGTAACACTAGCCCAAAAGCTATGAGATATGTATAAGAACTCGATCACTGAAATGCCAGTTAGATCAGTTTATGTAGAGTGCAACTTATTTGATATCCTTAAATGTTAAGGATGACCAAATGCAGTTTTGTAAAGATCTCTATACGATATTATAGTAAGGGTTTCCTTTTGGAAGGCTCGAACATTTAGAAAGAAAATCGAATGTATATGGGTGGATGTACTCTAAGGCACGGGACGAAGAGAGTGAATGGTCATTCTACTTCATAAAGAAACATTGGAAACAAGATTTATAGAATAATAACACATACTTATTATTGGAATGAGAAATATGATTTCTATCTGAAACCTATTTTCCTATAGAAATTGTTTTCCTATGAGATTTATATCTTTGATCTGAAAATTCACGACTATAAACAAGTTATAGTAGATGGAATAAATAGCCTATATTAAGTGGTTGAATAGAGTTCTGTATTTCATACACTATTATAGTAATGGGGAAATAGTGGGAGCATGTCATATAACAATTATTAGTCACATCAAATTATGAAAACAATTTTTGTAAAACATAGCAAACATTATTTCTAAAATAATAACCATTTTCAAGTATTAACTGAAAAACAGACATAATTTTATTTCAGTATGAAAATTATGAATATTCGTTATAAAACAAAACTACAATAGTGGCATTTGTAATGCATTGGAAAATACAGGAGTATCTAAATTTATTTGCAATTATTTTGGAATTATGGACTAAGCCGCGGTGTAAAGAAATAATTCTTTGATTATATGGTTATGAATAATGTGGTACTATGAATTATATCTCAAAAAATATAGCGCGAAGCACCCGTTGAGTAGGAACAATATGAGAGTTGATGAACTCTTCGGGTTGATACATATAGATCTATACAGTTGTATGTCTAATAATACCAAAATGGTTCAATGTATTCCGTTTGTATTCATCGATGAGTTATCAAAAACATGAACATGTGTATTTGATACACATGTAGTATGTCTATAATAAGCTAATAGAATATTAAACAGAAGTAAATAAAATAACATGCAATAGAAAATAAAATTGATTTTATTTGATTGGATATGTGAGTATGGTGATTCAATTTCAAAATCACTCCTCCTTTTGATACATAATGATGTATCAACGAGGATCAATCGAACTTTGTTGAACAATGTATGATTAATAGTAAGTGAAGTTGAGTTACCTTCTTTCTATAAGGTCATGTACTTAAGAGTAGTACACAAGGCTGATATTAATTTCATCTGAAGAATAGTTTACAAAATCATAAAAGATAAGGGTTTGTAAGAAACCCGAACATATCCTCGATCAAGGAGTTGGCAGGTTGTGCGAGTCAAAAGACTATGCGTAGTAGTTGCATATGAGGGATCTTGTACGAATTTCCCCAAAAAGGAGTGTGGGAACGATTGTTGAGGATAACCAATTTATGTTTTGAACATAAGTTTTATAAATTAAAACAAAATAAATTTTATATATAAGGGAATTTATAAAGTGTTTATGAATACATATTCCATTGCATTAAGAAACAATCGTGGTTTCAAGAAATCGTAACTTCGTAGCGAAGGAATTTCATTTAAATTTGTAGTAAAATGGATTTGGATACGAATCTAGGATAAAAGTGATTAGGAGGGATGAAATGAAATTAACCAAACCTAATTGAACACACCGCATTAGAATGTCTTATAAGTATTCTTGCACATTGAAAAGAAACTATGAGTTTCTTATCAACGTCAAGAATAGATGATCCTCGGCTTTCAATTAAACCATCAAGAGTATTGACTCTGCCATATGGTATGATGCATAAATCCATAAGGATTCAAAGTATGTTATCAAATTATAATTTTGATTGTTGTACCCGAAGGAATATGATTCATCGGTCGCAAATGTGTCTTTAAGAAAGACTAGTTTGTTGGAATATAGAGAGCAACATTGATAAGAATAAAATCGTAAATTTCAATTGTTGAAATCAACGTATTAGATTCAACATTCAATGTGCTCACGATAATCTAGAATTTATTTCCAAATTATCACCTGGTGTGTCTTTGTGTTTTGGTTCGTATGTGTTGAAACTAAAGATTCTAAATTATTATTTAGAATAAACTATTTGCATACAAAAACCAAAGTGTCTCGAAGTCAGTGGGAAGGATATTGAGTTTGTGGATTTTGGATACGGTCCAAGACACGATACAAAAGTATCATTCAATAAGCATCAGAATTGAATAAGTAGTTTGATAGAAATATTAACTAGTTTTATTTTAGTTAAAATGTAGAGGAAGCATGCATCCATAAGAAAGAACATTAAAAGATACATTGATATTTCTAAAACCATATGTAAACTACATACTGCTGCTTGTTAACAACGTAAGTGATGGAGTTAGGCATATGCCTTTGAGGAAATTCTGTAATTTATCGCAAATTAACTCTTTAATAATATCTCAAAATAAAAGGTATTTTTCTCTATGTTATACACTTGTTGTAATGTGTTATAACTAATTAATTATTTAATTTAACTATATTTAATAGAAAATCCATAAATGGTGTGTTTGTGATAGTAAGTACAATTGTTGTAGTCAAGAGTGTATTACCGCAACATAGTATGAAAACCATCATTTTAAATATTCCTAATTAAGATGTATTGAGACTGGATATTGATGAATCTGTTGAGACTAGAGTATGTAATGCTCTCTAAATGTTGGGTAGTGTATTACTCATGACTGCTGGGGGCACCTATATGTTACGCATTGACAGTTATTGGATAATTATGCAATGACTCACTCGATAGTTTTTTGTTGGTTAATATAACTAAGATCAAACAGAAAATATCAATTAGACAATATTAGACAATTCTCATGACTTGAGAATATTGTTAATCTTCAATCGAATGACTATAGTTGGGTCCAGAGAAAGCATTGGAAGTGAAACAATATTCAATAGAAGATTCATCTCCTTAGTTATATGAAGTAAGTATCAAGGTCAGCTAAAGTCAACTTAACATAAAAATATCTTTCTATCGTAGTTCGGTTAATAATAATTGTTATTGTTGAACTAAGGACTTTATTTGGAATATGTTATTGGAATTTTGACCTTTACCAAATTCCATAAGTCCTAATGTCATATAGTTTTAACGAAGGGAATTGGTGTAAATAATTGTCACTATCATGTAATGGTTAAATAAGTAAAATTGGATTCTACCAAAGATATGTAAGCGATAAATTTGGCCATAATGTCACACCATTAGCTAAAGTAATGTGCGAATATTAATATTTGAATTTTTTGGTATTAATCGCCGACCGAATTTACACCTCAGGATCATAGAATTGAAATGTTGAATACTCCTACTACTACCTTATTTAATTAATTATAATTGTTCTAAATTAATTAATATTTACGGAATATTAACTATAAAATTTTATTTAATTTATGGTTAAAATGGCATGTGTACAAAAGTTGAATACACACGTATCGATATACGATATGAGTTTGCATTTGAATTAGATTTAAATGCATATTTATTTGGTCGGGCTTGAAACAATTTGGAGGTCCAAATATGAGTTGTAGTGCCCAGTCATATGAGGGGATTAATTAGGGTGGAATCTTGATTTAAAAGGAGTGACAAGGTAAGAGGAAAAGGTGAATTCGAATCCTCTTTTACTCCTCTTACGTAGAGTGCAACTTATTTGATATCGAAAAAAATAGATATCAGTTCTTCATTACTTTTCCGTTTAAAAATGAGATATGTATCGAAAAAAATAGATTTCAACATTTATTGTTGTAATAGACGTTTTCAGAGAAGTAAGGAAGGCATGGACTATAACACTGTTGTTATAGTAAATGATTTCCGAAAGGAAATGTTTTATGTAGTATATGGGATTATATATATATAATTAATTAAATCCCTATGCTAAATGTTTTAGGTTGTCGTAACGATGTTTTACGCAACATTCGTTTTGACCGAAATAAAGTGTGTTTTGATGAATGCTTTCCTCAAGATTTGTATATATACACTTATTTTTGTTTTAAGTATATGGAGATATTTTCTAAGTGTTGAAAATGAAATGACTTGTGAATATGCCTATACTGTTGATATAAGTATATGGAAATGTTTTCCGGTATCGAAAGATTGAAATGGTTTTGTGAATATATCTGTTTTAAAGATAATTTGAAGTAAATATTTGGAAAGTGATTTAATTAATAAAAGATTAATTAAATGGGCCTAGTGATTGCTTGGTGCTAGATATTGTTTGTTGCTTTGATAGTTAAATAACCGACATTCAAATTTGGCCTCTTTATCGTTGTTGGTTCGGAGAGACCGGTGTCAGATTTATCAGAGAACCACTTCGGACCAATGTATGCGTTCGAAATTGCAGGTTTATGATGATGATGGTTGAAGAAGGAGATCTTCGTGATGTAATGCTGCTTGCCACTAGACCCTCGGGGAAATTACCATATCATATACTTATGGTGGCAGTAGTGCTCTGTCGTGAAAATCTTTGATGCAAGGACTGCTCGCTACTAATTCTAAAGGTAATGCCCGACAGGATGTGGTAGAAGAGTTCCTTCGAATTGTCCTATTCCTGGACAATTTGTATGGACGAATGTCTGACATTACATCTGTTGGGGGTGTAGGAAGTAACTCTCTTACACTTAACACCCCTCTCTGAGACGTACGAGCTCAAAGGTTGTACTTTTGTGAAAATCAATTAGTGTGTTGTTGGAAATGGCAATGTGGCATTCAAAATGGAATGTGCTATCTGAAAGGTAAACGTTACCTTAAGCCTCATCAACCGGTAATGGATTAAACAGGGCATGCCGTAAGGCTAAGTGGGTCGCTCCCATTAGGGTATGGTCATCACCCTTCTAGGTGTATTTATTCCCGCTATGATGTCGGGTTTTAAATTTATGTTGTGTATGCTTGTGGCCACGGATAGGTCGATTACGACCGGGCTGATGTCATATTCGGTTCTATCCACCAGCAGATGGGTTTGTGGGTAGGCCGGTCTTGCCAGGTGCAGAGGTTTCGAAGATGTCGATACTTGGTACATTCCTCTAGAAATGTACTGTATGGAAGGTATTCCCTTACCTACCATTGTATGGAAATCCAAACTCCAATACGTGCCTACCATTTTGTTTGTAGAACCCACTTTGTGGCTAGTATGCTGGAATTTAATAATGTAACAATTTCGACTATGATTGATATTATTTGTATAATAGACACTATTATAATATAACAAAATTTGATATGAAATGTTTTGGTTAACGTAAGGGAAAAACCCGTCCGTATTTATGTGTGGGCATGGTCTTACGAGATACCTTTGTTTTGATAAAGGAAAGTTTTTATAACTTTAAAATTCAGTTGAGATGTGTTTTCTCACGCTGGTTTACTAGACTAATGCGGGCGTTCTTCCATTTCAATGCTCGGGTCAGACGGAGTATATTTACAGATATAGATTTGGGTGCTTTGGAGCTTCAGTAGGAGAGCTGGAAGTCTTCTGGACGGTATTCCATGTATATGTTTATTATTCCGCTGCTTGTTTTTTAAATTATCAGCAATTGTAAGGCAGGTTATTATAACTGTCCAGGCTGATGATTAGCAATTAATGGTTGTACTCCATTGGATGTATGTATATTACATTACAGTTTCTGCTTTGTAAAGATCATTGATATGATATTATATTTTTTTCGCTACGATTGTGAGATTCTGTAATTGTTTTAGTTTCTTCTATTTTCTCTTTCTCTTTCTTCTTCTTCTCTTCTCTTCTTTCTTTTTTCCTAGCAATTGGGTTTTCCGGCAATTGATTGCTCGGCATGTAATACAGTGGACGTATTAGTGTCAATTTTCGAGGGTCGAAAATCCGGTTCGTTACATCTGCGTTTGTTTTCAAATGTTTTTTGATTTTTTATTATTTCGATACAGAATTCTTTTAAATAAAAAGTTTAAAACCACACGGATTTTATTAAAAATATTGCTTTGTCAAATATAATTTAGGCGAATACATATATATATGCATATATATAAGTTTACTTTATATAAATTTTAATATTTATTTAACATGCACATATGATTATATTTATATGTAATGTTCGAAAGAAAAAAATTTATAAAATTTTAGTTTTGAAATATATATAATATGTATACATAATTATTTAGAAAATTAAAAAATCATTTTGAGCTTGAAATTAGTATATATTTTATGTAGATCTAGATCTTAAATTTTAAATTTGAATTTTAGATTTGAATCAAAATTCAAGGTTATCTATGTTAGTATTTAAAATTATTTTACATTATAATTCATACATACATATAAATGTGTTTGTGTGTGTATACAAATGTTTATATTTCAGAAGTATAATTTATATTGTATAAAACTATATATATATATATATACACACACACGACTGCACGTCTGTATATGAAGGGGCTAATATATCTGTTGTAGTGTAAATCTAAACACTTAGACATGGGCATGTTAAATCATGTACACTGCATATGTTGCATGTGCATGTATAAATATATGTGTATATGATCCGCATGTTATATTATAATACATAAACAAACCATTATTTACAAATAAAATAAAATATTGATTTTGTTTAAAATTAATTTATATCAGATCTAAATAAATTTAGACTTCATTGGCTCAATAATATCCAATATGGATTAAATTTCTGAAATTTACCTATTTACCCCGCTACATTCTGGCCTATTTCTAGCAATTGTATTAGAGCCAGTAGCATATAAGGTCTAAATTAGCCATATTAGGGCTAACTTACTAAAGCCTGCCCGTATAGGTGGGTGCCAAGAAACGTAATTTCTAAGGCCAGGTTTGGATAATCAATTACTCTGCCCTACTTATCTATTGGCCAACCCTAAAAGGATGAGGCAAGCCCGAAGGTTATCCCCAATATAAAGGCCTAAATTGACTTGGGCTTTGGGTTAATCTTCAAAATCCGTTTTGAAACTAAAATAAAATTTTATATTTAAAAGATAAATTGAAATAACAAAAATAATATTTTAAATTTAAAAGGTTAAATTTAACATAAGTAATGATTCTATAAATGTTATAAAATAATTTTCAAATTTTATTATAAAATATATAAATATGTTTTAACATTATTAATAATTAATTAGATTAATTAGATACATAATTAATTAAAAGTTAATTAATTAAATTAAATGACATATATATATATTAATGTATGTAACATCATCTTAAAATGTCAAGGTTATATATATATATATTTTTCAAAACTAATTATAATTAGTTAAAATTGTTGTAATAAATTAAATAACTAAAATAATGCATATATATAAGATATATGTGTATACTTATAAATGTTACAGTACACATATTCAATTTGAAATGTTTAAAATGAATAGAATAAAATAAATTCAAATGTTTAATTAATTAATTAAGATTTAATTAATAAAATTAATATAAGGTTATATACAAGATTATCATATAAGTTAATTAAATTATAAATGTTATATAAGAATTAAACTTATTTAAAGAAATGTATAACAAAAGGTGGAACTATACGAAAACCAAAATAAATTTAAGGAATAAATACATACGGTACGTATACCATGATTTCATATGTGTCTGAAACTTGAATCATGAGGGTATTTCATAAGAAATACATTATTTCATATGTCAGGATCACTCAATTAAATATATTAAAGATTCAGAATCTTTAATATAAAGTAGTCCTCTACCATTTATATATTAATAGATTGCTTGCATACTCTTGGTTGTTGATATTCCTCAAGCTAAGAATGTTATATGTATTACTATTAATATATTGAATAGACAAGGCAAGATATGTGTACATATTTATTGATATTCCACAAGGTATGTACATTTATGCTTAGGCCGTCATGAAATGGTGGGTATGAGTGAATAATCTCTTTCAATTTTTTAATATTGCTCAAGGTCGAAATGAGATTATGATAAAGACTATGGATTAAGAGGTGTATATGATACAACTAATAAAGTGTAAACCATCACTTGCGGGCCTATGATTTGTTGATATTACTCAAGGTCAGAATCCCAAGGCAAGCGGGTCCTAACACTTACTAGAGAAGTCGAAAGGCTTCTATGTTTAGTCTTAGAGTTTGGAGAAACATAAAGTCCATTGAGAAGCTCATTAGAAAAATAAAATAGTAAAATTTAACCTTTCTAAAATTGTAAGAACATCTGCCATATATAAATTAAACTAATCTACATTTACAAATTTGTGCAATCAATATAATCGATAATGGTTATCAATTAGAATATAGAAATAAACTAACTTAATATTGACAAAAAGAATGTAAAATATACTTACCAACAAATTTTTGCATGTTGATCCATGCAAGAGCCTAATTATATAACTAATAAATATGTTCGTAACTCGGTTACTTAAGTGTTTACTTGCTCGAGATTGTGTATTGACTTAAATGAGTATCTAACTCTAAAAGCAATAAAAGGATATGAATATTTGATCAATTTCAAATCACATAAAATATTATATGGTGAACGATCACTACTCGTATTTTACGAAACCTGGATGAAATTAGTTCATTCGAAATAAGCAAGTAAACCATAGTATGAGATCGAATATGATTGATTACACTCATGATCTTATTGTTTTAAATGTAACACTAGACCAAAATCCATGAGATATATTTAAGAACTCGATCACTGAAATACCAGTTTGATCAGCTTATGTAGAGTGCAACTTATTTGATATCGTTAAATGTTAAGGATGGCCAAATACCCTTTTGTAAAGGTCTCTATACGATATTGTAGTAAGGGTTTACTTTTGAATGGTTCAACTATTTAGAAAGGAAATCGAATGTATAAGGGCGGATGTAACATAATGCGCAGTTGGAAGGAAGAGAGTGAATGGTCATTTCTATTTCATAAAGAGACATTGGAAACAAAAATTATAAAATAATAATAGATACTTAACATTAGAATGAGAAATATGATTTCTATTCCAAAATCTATTTTCATATAGAAAATTGTTTTTTGTGAGATTTATAACTTTAAGTTCAGGATATTCGATCTGAAAACTCTCGATTACAAATTGGTTACAGCAGATGGAACAAATATCCTATATTAAATGGTTGAATGGAGTTCCGTATTACGTACGCTATTATAGTAATGGCAGAAATAGTTTGTGCATGCCATATAACACTTTTTAGTCGCATCAAGTTATGAAAATTGTTTTAAAATATACCAAACAATATTTGTGAAATAATAACCATTTTTTAGTATTGACTAAAAACATGCATAATCTTATTTTGGTACGAATAATTTGAATATTCATTATAAAATAAAACTACAGTAGTGGTATTTGTGGTTCATTGGAAAATAAATAAGTATTTAAATTTATTTGAAATTATTTTGGAATTATGCACCAAGCCATAGTTTAGAGAAATAATTCTTTAATTATATAATTACGAATCATATAGTACTAATGACACCCATTAAGTGAGGATGACATAAGAATTGATGAACTCTTCAGGTTGATAGATATATATGTACGTAGTTGTAAGTCTAATAAAACGAAAATGGTTCCATGTATTCCATTGTATTCATTGATGAGTTATCTCAAACATGGACATGTGTAATTGATACACATGTAGTATGTCTATGATAAGCTCATAGGATATGAAATGGAAGTAAATAAAATAAAGTGCAATAGAAATAAAATTGATTATATTTGATATAATATGTGAATATACAAGAATAGTTCCGAACATACCTAAAAATGAATAAAGATTCAATCTCAAAGTCGCTCCTCCCTATGATACAAAATGATGTATCAATAAGGAGTAATCGAACTTTGTTGAACAAAGTATTATTAATGGTAGGTGAAGTTGAGTTAACTTCTTTCTACAAGGTCATGTACTTAAGAGTAATAGGCTAAAATTAATATCATCTGAAGAATAGTTTACAAAATCATAAAAGATAAGGGTTTATAAGATACCTTCACATATCCTAGGCCAAGGAGTTGGTAGGTTGTGTGAGTCAAAAGATTACACGTAATAATTGCATATGAGGGGTCTTGTATGAATCACTCAAAAATAGAGTCTAGGAACGATTGTCGTGGATAATCAATTTATGTTTTGAACATAAGTATTAAAATTAAAACCAAATCAGTTTTATATATAAGGCAATTCATAAAGTATTTATGAATACATATTCTGTTGCACTAAGAAATAATTGTTGTTATAAGAAATACCAAATTCGTAGCGAAAGAATTTCCTTTACAAATTATTGGTATCAAAATGGATTTTGATACGATCCTAGGATAAAACTGATTACAAGGGATGAAATGAAATTAACCAAACCTAAATGAGCACAACGCATTAGAATGTCTAATAAGTATTCTTGTAGATTGAATGGAAACTATGAGTTTCTTATCAACGTTGAGAATAGATGATCCTCGGCTGTTAATTAAACCATTAAAAGTACCGACTCTACCATATTGTATGATGAACAAATCCAAATGGCTACAAAGTACGTTATCAAAATATGATTTTAATAGTTGTACCCGAAGAAACATAATTCATCGATTACAAATGTGTCTTCAAGGGAAAGACTAATGCAGTTAGAATATAGTGAGCAACATTGATAAAAATAAAATCGTAAATTTCAATTGTTGAAATCAACATAACAGATTTGCCATTCACTGTGCTCAAGATAATTCAGATTTTATTTACAAATTATTGTCTGGCATGACTTTGTGTTTTGGTTCATCTGTGTTAAAATAGAAAATTCTAAATTATGATTTAGAATAAATTGTTTGCACATAACAACCAAAGCGTCTCGAAGTCAGTGGGAGTGATATTGAGTTTGTAGATTTTGGATATAATCCAAGAAATTATACAAAAGTATCATTCTATAAGCACCATAATTGAATAAGTATTTTGATAGAAATATTGAGTAGTTTTATTTTTAGTTAAAATGTAAAGGAAGCGTGTGTCCATAAGAGAAAATATTAAAAGGTTCATAGATATTTCTAAAATTAAAAGTAAACAACATACTGTTGATTGTAAATGATGTACGTGATAGAGTTAGTGGTATGCCTTTAAGGCAGCGTTGTAATTTATTATAAATTATTAACTTTGTAATAAAATTTGGAAATAAAAGGTTTTTTCCTTTATGTTATACACTTGTTGTAATTTGTTATAACTAATTAATTATTTAATTTAAGTATATTTAACAGAAAATCCATAAATTGTATGTTTGTGATAGTAAGTATAATTGTTGTAATCATGAATATTTTATCACAATATAATATTAAACACATCATTTCAAATATTCCTAGTCAAGATGTATCGAGAGTGGATATCAATGCATCTGTTGAGACTAGAGTATATAACGCTCTTCAAATATTGGGAATGTATTACTCATGACTATTTGGAGCACCTCGAGGTTACGTAGTGATAGTTATTAGATATCTATGTAATGACTCACTCGATAGTTTTCTATTGATTAATATAACCGAAGCCAAATAGAAAAATATCAATGTGACAATATTACTCAATTCACTTGACATTAGAATATTATTGATCTTTAATGTTGAAGATTCGCTTTAATTATTGTTAAATCATGACACAACGTCCATCGAATGACTATAATTGGGCAAGTGGAAGCATTTGAAGTAAAACAATATTCAATAGAGGATTCGTCTTTTTAGTTATACGAGGTTAGTATCATGGGCAACTAAAGTCGACTCAAAGTCAAAATCTCTTGCCAGAGTTGTTCGATTAATAATAATTGTTCTTATGAATCAAGGACTTTGTGTTTGGACTATAAAGTTGGATATGGACGATATTGGAATTTTGAACTTTACCAAATTTCATAAGTCCTAATGTGTTATAATTCTAACGAAGTGAATTTATGTAGATAGTTATCACTACTGGATAACTCTTAAATAAGTAAAATTGGCTTTTATTGAAGCTATGTAAGTGATAAATTTAGCCATAATGTCAAAACACTAGCTAAGGTTACGTGCAAACGTTAATATTTGAATTTTTCGATATTAACGTCGATCGAATTTACTCCTTAGAGTCACACAATCGAAATGTTGGATACTCCACTACCACCTTATTTAATTAATTATAATTGTTATAAATTAATTAAATCAAATAATATTTATGAAATATTAATTATAAAATTTTATTTAATTTGTGTTGAATATGGCGCGTGTACAAAAGTTATATACACACGTATCGATATATGATATGATATCAGTATGCATTTGAATTAGATTTGAATGCATATTTATTTGATCGGTCTTAAAACAATTTAGAGACCCATATATTGGCTTTAGTGGTCAGCCATATGAGGGGTTTAGTTGGGGTTGAATCTTTATTTAAAAGGAATGAAAGGTAAGAGGAAAAGGTGGATCCGAATCCTCTTTTTGCTCCATTGAACCTCTACTATTTAAACACCTCAAACACCATTTTTCCACTTCCTAATTTTTAAGCCTCCTCTATCATATTTCTAGCCAGCCCCTTTCATCAAACCTCTATAGTTTCAGGCAAAATGAAACAAAATTAAATAAAAAAGGTAGATTGGTGGTTGCTACTTCCAGTCTAGTAGCTCACTTTGAAGGTTTTAATATAGATTTAAGGAATTAACGGATTGGATATTCCATGATGTTACTTCTATGCTCTAGAAAAGGCAATGATTCTATTTACATTCATATATATATATATATATATGTATGTATATATATGTATGTATGTATGTATGTATGTGTGTGTGTGTGTGTGTATAGTTATTTATCATGCCATTCAACTACTTTTATTTATTTATATATTATCACGATTCCACGAATGTCTATGCTATCAACATAGGATGAATATATATATATATATATATTATATGTATGTATGTTATAATATATATATATATATATATAGATTTACATATATTATTCGGCTAGCAAAAAGAAACTTATTTAATTTTTGAAATTAAATAATATTATAGAACAATTAAAGCAAATTGATTTTAAATATGTATATGTCTACTAGTGTATAAAATGTACATATATATAGTTTTGTTAATTTGTATACATAATATATTTTCAAAATTAAAAAGGTTATATCGATATATTCAAATCAAAATCGTGTGTGTGTATATATATATATATTTCAAATATAAAATCTAACTTTTACGTAGTATATATATGTACATATATAATTATAAACTATACATATAATATATAAAATTATGTATATATGTTTTGCGTATTTTTAAAAATAAAATTGATTTTTTTATAATTTCCATATGGAATATTTTATTTTAAAAGCAAAACAAATGTAAAACCACATAGATTTTAATAGTAATAATAATAAAATCTCGTTTTGTCAAATATAATTCGGTCGAATATATATGTTTATATATATACATACATATTTAAGTTTACTTTATATTAAATTTTAAAATTAATTTAATATACACAAAAGATTATATGTATATTTAATTTTCTGAAGGAAAAAATTTAAAAAAATTAATTTCAAAATATATATAATATATGCATAAATAATTAGAAAATTAACAAATCATTTTGAGCTTGAAATTAGTATATTTTATGTAGATCCAGATCTGAAATTTAAATTTTGATTCTAACACTACAACAAAATATCCTTTTTATGATGGGCAATCCCAATTGTAATATGTGTTTACCAACGGACTTGCAACCATTGTTTTATGTGGAGTTGTAATAGACATAATAGAAATTTCCAACTGCCAAAAGCCGTTGCAACATGGTCTTTTACAACTTCTTTAGGCCATTGTAATAGATTTATTTACAACTATTTTCGACCTTTGTAATAGATATATTCTACAACTGTTTTTGCTCATTTTTAAAAAAATGCAAAACAAAAAAAATTAAAGTATGGTGTAGCATGTATACAGATTATACTCACAATTACTAAAAAGCCAAACGAATTAAACATTCACATCATTTATAAAGCCTTAATATAGTTACAAATCATTGTCCTTTAAGCCAAAACTAATATAAAAGAAGCTGAATACAAACAATATAAATGATAATTACAACGGTCTTATCATTTCTAGCAGCATCAACAATACAAATAATATAAACACCATTATAACTACTGTAAGGTATTAACCTGGCTGCAAACAGCAAAGTAGTGAACTCGACATCAAATTTTGACCGATGTGGCAAGCAACTTTCCTCGACCACCGCAAAACTTCCTTCAACCACACTTCATTTCCCATCTCCTAATCCACTGCCAAACCAACTCATCGATCTCCTTCCTCGACCATTGCCAAACTCCACTAATACACAGAACACAGCAACACCATCATCGTTCTTTGTTACAATCCAATCCACAATTCTGCGTCAAATATCCCAACAACTTCACCCAAAGAGAAAAGTAGTAAAAAAGCCAACTAAATTAGGAGACATCTGATCAGATGTCTAGTGCTTGGGCCTTTTAACTATGATTATAGGAAACTTCACATTTTTTTCACAATGGTTGCTCACACTCCCCAAAAATGCCCTGCAAATTTAACATCGGAATAGCAGATGTTATACGCATATTATGATATATTGAAACAAACTAAATTGAATACAAAACGTAAGTAGGAAACAAAAATGAAAAAGAAACATGTCTTGATAAGACCATAACCATGAGTGCCCATGACCAACTTATCAGCATGGAGTTTCTCCACTGCCTCACATATCACATCTCTTGCATCTCCTGTTTCCACATTTGCTTCCACTTCACCTATAATTATGTACACAAACATTTTATCTATCTCTAAATACTCTTCTGAAGTATTTCTTTATTTCAATTTTCTACGGAGAATTCTTATTAAAAAGTATTAATCAAGGATAACCATTATTTAGCTTAAAAGAGATTAAGGAGAAAAATAGCATAAATCCTTTTGGCCTTCTCTATCATTGTATTCCCCATCCCAGTTCCATATTTATCCACACTCATCGTTATGTCCGATGAAAACATGTATCCTGTATAATATATATACACACACTAACTTTTATACCGATATATAAATGTAAGACATACATATGATGCCAAATCAATAACTTCTTTGCCAACCACGGTTCTTATAAAAGAAAAAAGAAGGGATGTGCAGAAATGCTTACCAGTCTCGTTAATGGAAAGATATACAGTAGGAGAAGGTTTAGCAATCGCACACTGCCTCTCCACCAACCTGCAACATTCAACTCCAGCACTCCACAAATCCCAAATCACCAAACTTCAGCAAATTTCCAATCATCAAACTTCAGCAAACCCCTAATTCCATAACCCGAACTCCAGCACCGCAACTTCATCAACCCTAAACCCACGACCATCTCACGCAAATCGTGACTCGAAGAACTCTAGCAATCCCTAAGTCCACAACCGAAAACAAACAAACCCGCAATCCCTTAATCCACAACCCACAGCGACCTACCTTCCATCATTGATGTCAATCTTAGTTTTCGATTTGGATTGGATTTGAGAAGAGGTTCTAATTTGGATTTCGATTTAAATTTGGAATTGGATTTACTTGGATTTAGTTTTTGGTTTTAATATGGATATTAGCTTACGATCTGGATTAGGAAGCAATAGGTAGGGGAGATGAATGATGTTGATCTTATAATGTAACTTTGGGTATCGACCTAAAAATTAGGGTTTGGAGCAAAAAAATTGGATTTGGAACCTAATATTTAAGTTTGGAGCCAAATATTTGGATTTGAAACAAAATGAAAACCTATGTATGCCAAAGAAAGAACAAAGAAGTTATAAAAAATTATATTTAAATGCATACAGAAATAATATTTTATATCATACACAAGTTGCGATACACTTTTCAAATTTTATGAAATTTTGAATATTTTATTAAATTTTAACCTTATTATTTTTAGATTTTATGAAAATTTCAAAATTTTGTTTTTAAAATTTATCAATATATTTAAATTTATTTTACAAAAGTTTTAAAAAAATATTGAATGTAATTGATAATTTTATTTATTAAATATTAAATACTAAATAATAAATCTTACTTCTTAAATATTAAATGTGTAATATGTTATATGCTACCTAAGTCTTAGGACAACTATATACTACCATCTAAAATACCCAATTTAAAAAATAGATTAAATATTACTTATTAATTATTTAATTATAAATATTTAATACTAATCATTTAATAATAATTACTAAAATATTTCATATTAGATATTACTTTTATTTATTATTTATTACTAGAAAAATTCATAACGCAATACACTAAGACAAATTACGAAGTAAAAGTTGTTTTAGCTACTGCTATAGTACTGGTATGGTACGAACTTTGCTACAGTGTTTTTAGGATCTTACATATTAAACTGAAAATACTAAAACAAATATGTTTTACTAGAACTAGGTCTAGAGAGATTATTATCCATTTGTATTTGAATAGTTCCTTCAGGGGTTTGTATAATATTAGTAATACTATTATTTGTTACTGGTTGTGAAGGAACAGCTCTCTCTGTTTTCCAATTTTCTAGAAGAGGAATTTTCTCCCATTTTATTGACCTTCTTATAGTTATATTAGACTGACTAAAATTTATCTCTATTAAAATGGTTTCATTTAAAGGTTTATCAACCAATTTACGTTGGGGGTATAGAGTATATAAAGGCTTATAGTAAATTCTATAGCAAATGCATATTACTTCAGATCCTAGAATATAATTATATTCATGGGTCTTAACATTTAAAGTAATAGCTTCTAAAATATTAACCTCATATAAATAGAGTTGTAAATTAGGGTAAACATTAAAATAAACTGGACCATGTGCCAAACTTGACTGTATTAGTCCCATTAATGATTTTTTCCAATCTAAATTTCTACCATCTCTTAAAGCAGCTATAAACTTTCTGGCAGACCTTCAAGGGTCAAAGGTTTAAATGCAATTTGTATTAAACTTATGTGCATAAATTTGTGTGTTTGCTTATAAGGCTGTAGATCTTTTTCACTTAATAGTTTAATAATCATTTCTTCATTATCAAGTGAAATTGACTCTTCTGTAGTTTTAACTGCTTGTTTTAAATCGAGTTTTTCAAAAGTAACTAATTGGTATATTACCTTAGGTTTAGTTTTTGGAATTGTCCACTTATTTAGTAAATCTGAATTTTGGGGAATTTCATATTCTTGTTTAACACTGTTTTTAACAGCATCTCTTTTCCTAATCATACTCATTTTTATTAAGTATGTGTTGAATTACTCTGAAGCTATATGTACATACCATGGCTCTGATACCATTTCTAAAAATGCTGGCAAAATTCATAACGCAATACACTAAGACAAATTACGAAGTAAAAGGTTGTTTTAGCTACTGCTGCAATACTGGTACAGTACGAACTTTGCTACAATGTTTTCAGGATCTTACATATTAAACTAAAAATACCAAAACAAATTTGGGGACATTTTACAAGTCAAATATTAATCTGACAATAATTTCTGGTGTATAAGTCAGTGTAAAGAAAGTCCGAAAAACGCCTTATCATGGCTTTGAAATGGACAAAAGTACAGGACTTAGAAGATAGCCAGAAATTACTGTCCTCTGATATTGTTCTTAACCCATGAATGATATTTTCAATTCACTACGTATTCCTTAAACACATGAAAACATACATATGGAGCATAAGTAATTCAACACACAATTAATTTAGCCTACCATTCAAGCTATATTCAATATATTAAGACAAATTTAAAACTTACAAATAAAAACTTACAAAAGATAGCACAAGTGGAAGTAGTGGGTTCTTCCTTATTCTACACACTTTAAATATTACACACTTATATTACAATGGCAGAAGGTTTTGCAGTAGAGAAGAGAATGGATGGAAGAATGAAGTCTGAGCTCTTCAACTAAATCTCATCTTTATTTATAAGTTAAGCAGTACACGAGAATGGAATTCAAACCAATTAATTTCGGATTCCAAAATGTTGAAATCCATAGCTTAGATGTCCACTTTATTAAAGTGGGAGACAACATCTTGTCCTTTTTATCAAGTAGTGTGTTAGGTATTTTGTCCTTTTTCAAAAGAACTTTATCTTCTATAGCTAGCAGTCTTATCAAATTTGCCAGATCACTAATTATTAATCCAGAATCATTTTACCTTTGTCCTTTCCCATATTATGGGCCTCTTTTTCCAGCTTGCTGAATATCTTCGCAAAATCTTCATCATTTAGGTCTAAAAATTGATCTTCCTTAGCTATGTCTTTAGCTTTTGATGAAGCCATTGATGTGTCCGAATCTGCATCTTCCTTACCAATATTTTTTATTAAATCTTCCTTTATTTCTGCAATATAGGCATAAAGAATATCTTCTTTAGTGGTAGTTCCTTTTTGCATCTTCAATTTTCTGATAATATATTGAAACGGACTTGGACCTTCTTTATGCTGAATGACATATTCCTGTTCCTGATAGAATTTTATCTATTTGCCTATTTCTGATATCATTTCTTGGCCCAATATCTAACCTGTACTGTTGTCAATTCTGGTTTTGTCCCAAAATTTTGTAAGAAACATCTATGTAAACAAGGAATTCCCTTGTTTCATCATTTAGGTCTGAAAATTGATCTTCCTCGGCTATGTCTTTAGCTTTTGATAAAGCCATTGACATGTCTGAATTTGCATCTTCCTTACCAATATTTTTTTATTAAATCTTTCTTTATTTTTCCAATATAGGCATAAAGAATATCTTTTTTAGTGACTATTCCTTTTTGCATCTTTAATTTTTTGATAATATGTTGCAATGGGCTTGGAGCTTCTTTATGCTGAATTACAGATTCCTGTTCTTGATAGAATTTTATCTTTTTGCCAATTTCTGATATCATTTCTTAACCAAATATCTGACTTGTACTGTTGTCAATTCTAGTTAATTTGTCCCAAAATTTTGTAAAGAAACATCTATGTAAACAAGGAATTTCCTTGTTGGTATATCCTATTTCGGTTTCCATTTCCAAATCCAAGGAATGGAAAATTCAATAAAGAAATATTGTGGGCCTGCTCTTGATATCATTAAATATTGTTCAAGATTACTTAATCTTGGTGAAACATCAACCCATTCTAAGTATAATTCTTTTAATTTATCTGGAAGAATATCAAGCGATGGTCCATATTTTGTCTAGTAGTCCATGAACCAATTTGGTATTGGTCGTTCATAAAATTCTCGTTAAATTTTTATAAACCATGAATGTTTCCATTTATTATTTTCATAGAGAAGTACTTTAAGTAGTGCTTCTACATAGTGCCAATAGTTATACCTAATAGAAATCTTTATAAGGTAAAAACATTTCTTTTTCTTTAAGGGTAGACAACCCTTATTCTTCAGACATTATTAACCTTTTAATAATTATTTTACTGAAACTATAAACATTCAGGTCGCCTGCATTAAAATGTATTATTTCACAAGTTTCAGAGGCTTTTATTATTGCCTCATAATATGCCCTTTGCTTATATGCCGTGACAGTAAAAGATGAAGTATCAAGATACCTTTGTAGTAGGTTCTAGGCATCATATTCCCTTTTTATATCATCAAATTCTAAGAGAAGTATGATTTCTCTATGTGGATTTTCCACATAAGTGGTTATATTTTCTTCAGCTTTTCATTGCTAGTTATGCTAGCATATGATGATGAACCAGATTGGCTATTAGCCCCTTGTTTTTCCTTAAATTCTAAAAATTCCTTAAATAAAGGATCATTAGAATTATAATTCCCCGAAGTGGCTGTTAAATTTGAAAGCAAATAGTTTTTTATTACCATGTTGGGCCAAGAAGATATTTCCTCTACCCTTTCCTTTGTAGGAGAAATTACCCCTTCCTTTGGGGATCATTGTCCTGCAAAAATGCTTGAGTTAAAAAATTGGGAAGACTATTTTCTTCACCTTTTTTATAAAGGATTTCAAAGTAAAAAGATGTTAGATGAGCATGCCATCTGGCAGACATTTGTTTTGATACATCATGTTTAAAGTCTTTATTAAACATATATTTAGCTGATATACAATCAGTTTTTATAATAAATTTTTGATTATATAAATCATCTTGAAATTTTAAAACACATTTAACTATAGCAAGAATTTCCTTAGCTATGGTTGCATAGTTCTTTTGACATTTACCTGAGTGAAATCTAATAAGATATTCTTGTTTTGTTTTTGGACATATTTATCTTAAAATTCTACCAAATCCTATATCTGATTCATCTGTCTCAATTATCTTTTCCCAATTTGGATTTGAAAGGATTAAACAAGGCAATTTTTTTACATTTTGTTTTATTATTTTAACAGCTTGAGTATGTTGTTCTATCCATGGACCTGGATTCTTTTTTAACCTTTCATATAAGGTAACAGCTTCTGTAGCTAAATTAATATAATAAGAGGATATATAATTTAAGCTACTCAAAAATCTTTGTAACTGTGTTTTATCATTTATTATATCAGGGAATTTTGAGGCAAATTCTATACTTCTATTTATAGAAATTATTTTTCCTTTTTCTATATTATGGCTCAAAAATCTCACATTTGTTTGAAATAAAGACATTTTTTCTCTTGATATTGCTAAGCCATTTTGAATAATGATTTTTCTAAAAATATCTAGGTATTTAAAATGTGTTTCAATATCTTTAGAAAATACTAGAATATCATCAATATAAACTATAGTAAATTCACTATATGGAATAAAAATGTCATTCATTATTTTTTGAAATTCCGAGGGAGCATTTTTTAAACCAAAAGGCAATACTGTCCATTCATAATGTCCAACTGGAACATTAAAAGCAGTTATGTATTGGTCAGATTTTGAAATTTGGATCTTCCAATGGCGAGATTTTAAATTAAAGTTAGAAAATATGATGGAATCATATGCCTATCCAATAAATCCTTTTTTATTAGGAATTAGATGCCTGATCCATTTTAGAACCTTATTAAGTGGTTTGTAATTTATTACTAATCTAGGTACCCCTCTTTCTTGTTCACTATGTTTGTTTACATAAAATGCGGTACATAACCAAGGTGATTGAGATGGTTTTATCAAACCTTTTTGTAATAATGATTCGATTTCTTTTTTGCACAATTCTAAATATTCAAAATTCATTTGACATGGTCTTGTTGTAGTCGGGATTTTCTTTTCATTAAAATTTTCTTCATATGAAAGATTAACAGTATGCTTCTTTCTATCCTAAAAGGCATGTGGATGATCATTAAAAATTTCCATAGAAAATTTGTTATAAATCATTTTAATTTTTTCTTGTACTTTTGGATTTTGGAGTTTTTCCTCTATATTAAGAGAAATGACTTCTTATTTTAGAAAATTTAAATGATAAGTCTTTTGGGTCAAAAGATCTTTTATTTCATGTAAAACCTTTGTAAAAGGTTTAGTTATATATTCTAAAGTAATAGGCTTGTTTTCATATATACTTGCTATTCCATTTTTATCAATATTTGTTATAGGATAAATTTTATCTATAAATGGTGTTCCAAGTATGACTTGATTAGTGATATTTTTTACTAATAAAAAGCTTATAGGAATACAAGTTTTATTTTTACATATATAAGCATGTGGTAATTTAAACCTAATATCAAGTTTTTCTCCACCTGCATGACTCGATGAATTAGTAATATATGAAAATACCTAGTTGGAATTATTCCTTCTTGAATTACATTCATATCCGTACCACTATCTACAAGCACGGTTAATTTCTTTTTAAAATGATTATCAATTAAAAGAGTTATTTTAATAAACCATTTTTGAGATATAACAATATCTAATTTTGAAAGAAATTCTTCTTGTTTTGGAATCTTTATTTGAGAACAATTCATTTAATTATTCTCAATGGGGATAATTTGTTTTGCTTGTTCTAGAAAAGAGAGTCTATAATCAAGATTTCTATTTTCATTTTTTATGATTTGAATTTCCTTTTTGATATTTTAGATTTCATTATTAAGATCTTTGGTAGTAGAAGGATATTCAATCGTTTGTCTTCCTTTTAAAAGTTTATAAACTTCATTCATAGATTATGGGTTTTTAGAACTACCAATATTTTGAAATGTTTCAATATTTTTGCTTGTTTCTGGAATATCTTCCATCTGATCTATCATTTTTTATCTTAATTCCGGGTCTTTAACTAATTTTAAAAATTCTATAATATTATTATTAGTTAATACATTTATATTTAAATCTTGAAATTGTGAGAGGATTCTATAAAATTCATCCTTTTCATCTTCACCACTTATTATTGGGTTTAGACAAGATTCTCCCTGTCTACATGGTTCACAACATTCATCAGATTCTGATGATTCTTCATTAAGAACTTTAAGTTTTTCAGAAGTAGTTGGATATTCTGAATCATTTTCAGATTCTATTTCTGAATTATTTTCAGAGCTAGAATTGAATAGAAGTTTTGATAATGTTTCCTGTAATTCATTATCAACTGGTAGGTTATTAATTTTCTTTTACAATTTACATCTATTAGCATAATGTCCAACTTTTCCACATTTATAATAGTGGATGATTTTATTTTTCTTTTTATTTAATATTTCCTCTTTTCTTCGAGCCTTTTGCTCTAACTTTTTATGAGAACAAATTTTTTTCTTTTTACGGAAAGATTCCTTAATTTTATTATCTTTTCTATAAGATCTTTTAATGTTTGGAACATCCATTCCAAATTGACTACAAAACTGTCTTAATTTATTTCTTTCAGTCAAATATTGGCGTTTTATTTGTTGATTTAATTTTATTTCATTACATAATGATAAACCTTCTTGAATACATGTTCCAATAAGTTTACCAAAAGTATAACTTTATAAGGAATATTTATTTTATCCTTTCTTAGAGACTTCCTTACCCTTTCTGCAAATAAGGAGGGTAGTCCATCAATAAATTTTGATTTTCAGTGAGAGCTATTACTCACCGATACTTCCATTACTCTATTTAAAAATGTATCTTTGTACCATCTAAAATCTGTTAATGTTTTACATCTTAAATTCTGTAAAAGTGTACAAACACTTTCGTTATTATCCGATACCCATATAGTAAAATGTTCTAGAATGGTAACTATTAAAGTATATACAACATTTTGGACCATCTGTCCATCTTCTTGTTTTACTGTATTGTAAATTTCATTTTTATGAGATGCAGGAAGATAGTTATCCCACCAACATTTAAGTTGGTTAGTAAAACCAGCAACTATCATTCTTGCAACAGTAACATCATTATTACTATTATTTTTGCAAATTGTACTGTACATACGATGAGCTATATTAAATATTTGTTTTTCACTAAATGTGTCAATATTCCATTCATATATACTTTTCCCATTATAGCCATTATTGCTAATAAACTCTAGTTCTTCAAGTAAAGTATCCATATGAAAAAGTCTCCTATAGTAAAATAATTTTTGAGAAGGCTTGTATACATATTTTTCAAGCTTATTTATTTCATCTTGAACTGTCTGGTTAATACTATTTTGTTGAGAAGATTCTTCTTCAAGAGTATTTAATCTGAGATTATCCATTCTTTCTTTTAGGAATTTTTCATATGAAATTCTCCAAAATTTAGATTTACTAAATAAGTGGACAATTCCAAAATTGAACCTAATGTAATATACCAATTAGGTACTTTTGAAAAACTCAGTTTAAAACAAGTAGTAAAAACTACAAAAGAGTCAATTTCACTTGATAATGAAGAAATGATTATTAAACTATTAAGTGAAAAAGATTTACAGCCTTATAGGCAAACACATATAATAATAAACCTTCTTGAATACATGTTCCAATAAGTTTACCATAAGTATAACTTTCATAAGGAATGTTTATTTTATCCTTTCTTAGAGACTTCCTTACCCTATCTGCAAATAAGGAGGGGAGTCCATCAATAATTTTTGATTTCCAGTGAGAGCTATTACTCTTTGGTAATTTCATTACTCTATTTAAAAATGTATTTTTGGATCATCTATCCATCTTCTTGTTTTACTGTGTTGTAAATTTCATTTTTTATGGAAATTTGTAATGATCATCCAAATGCCTTTTGGGATAGAAAGAAGCATATTGTTAGTCATCCATATGAAGAAAATTTTGATGAAAAGAAAATCCCTACTAAAGCAAGACCATGTCAAATGAATTTTGAATATTTAGAATTGTGCAAAAAGAAATTGAATCATTATTACAAAATGGTTTAATAAAACCATCTCAATTACCTTGGTCATGTACTGCATTTTATGAAAAAAAAAACGTAATAAACAAGAAAGAAGGGTACATAGATTAGTAATAAATTACAAACCTCTTAATAAGGTTCTGAAATGGATCAGGCATCCAATTCCTAATAAAAAGGATTTATTGGATAAACTATATGATTCTATCATATTTTCTAAGTTTGATTTAAAATCTGGCTATTGGCAGATCCAAATTTCAAAATCTGACCAATACAAAACTGCTTTTAATGTCCTAATTGGACATTATGAATGGACAGTAATGCCTTTTGGTTTAAAAAATGCTCCTTCAGAATTTAAGAAAATAACGAATGACATTTTTATTCCATATAGTGAATTTATTGTAGTTTATATTGATGATATTCTAGTATTTTCTAAAGATATTGAAACACATTTTAAACACCTGGATATTTTTAGAAAAATCATTATTCAAAATGGCTTAGTAATATCAAGAGCAAAAATGTCTTTATTTCAAACAAATGTGAGATTTTAGGGCCATTATATTGAAAAAGGAAAAATAATTCCTATAAATAGAAGTATAGAATTTGCCTTAAAATTTCTTGATATAATAACTGATAAAACACGGTTATAAAGATTTTTGGGTAGTTTAAATTATATATCCACTTATTATATTAATTTAGCTACAGATAATGCTATCTTATATAAAGGTTAAAAAAGAATCCAGGTCCATGGATAGAACATCATACTCAAGTTGTTAAAATAATAAAAGAAAAGGTAAAAAATTTGCCTTGTTTATTGCTTTCAAATCCAAATTGGAAAAAGATACCTGAGACAGATGCATCAAATATAGGATCTGGTGGAATTTTAAAACAAATATGTCTAAAAACAAAACAAGAATATCTTATTAGATTTCACTCAAGTAGATGGACTAATAGTCAAAAGAACTATGCGACCATAGCCAAGGAAATTATTGCTATATTTAAATGTGTTTTAAAATTTCAAGATGATTTATATAATAAAAAATTTATTATAAAAACTGATTGTAAATCAGCTAAATCTACGTTTAATAAAGATTTTAAGCATGATGTATCAAAACAAATGTTCGCCAATTGGCAAGCTCATCTAGCACCTTTTGATTTTGAAATCCTTTATATAAAAGGTGAAGAAAATAGCCTTCCTAATTTTTTAACTTGTGAATTTTTGCAAGACAATGATCCCCAAAGGAAGGGGTAGTTTCTCTTACAGAGGAAAGGGTAGAGGAAATATCCTCATGGCCTAACATGGCAATAATAAACTATTGCTGAAATTTTGATAGCCACTTCAGGGAATAATAATTCTAATGATTCTTTATTCAAGGAATTTTTAGAATTTAAGAAAAAATAAGGGGCTAATAGCCAATCTGGTTCATCATCATATGCTAGCATAAGTGGTAATGAAGAAGCTGAAGAAAATATAACCACTTATGCGGAAAATCCATACAGAGAAATCATACTTCTCTTAGAATTTGATGATATAAAAAGGGAAAATGATCCCTGGAACCTACTACAAAGGTATCTTGATACTTCATCATTTCCTATCATGGCATATAAGCAAAGGGCATATTAAGAGGCAATAATAAAAGCCTTTAGGACCTGTGAAATAAACCATTTTAATATAGGCAACCCGAATATTTATAGTTTCAGTAAAATAATTATTAAAAAGATAATAATGCCTAAAGAATGGAGGTTTCTAACCTTAAAGGAAAAGAAATGTTTTTACCTGATAAGAAGATTTCTATTAGGTATAACTATTGGGATTATGTAGAAGCACTACATAAAGTACTTCTCTATGAAAATAATAAACAGAAACATTCATGGTTTATAAAAATTTGCGGAGAAGTTTATAAACATCCAATACCAAATTGGTTTATGGACTGGTGGACAAAATATGGACCACCGCTTGATATTCTTCTAGAAAAATTAAAAGAATTATATGCAGAATGGGTTGGTGTTTCACCAAGATTAAGTAATCTTGAAAAGGTTTATCATTATGATTTTTCTAAGTCAGATTCTAACCTCAATTTGAAAACCTTTTCTAATTCTGATTCTGTTTTTAACTTAAAACCTTAATTTCAGGGGGAGGTTGAAGGCTTGAAGTTGTAACTACTTCACTTACTTCTTCTGTTATAATTGAAACACTAGGTTTTATATTATTAATAACAGAAAATATTTTTTTCTATTTTGTTATGTAATGAAGTAATTTGTTCACTAATAATAGCTAAACAAAGATTTGCATAATTTTGTTGTTCAAATATTTGGTTTATTTGTCTTATAGTAATTTGTAATGTTTAATTTTTAATATTTTAGAAAATTCATTAAAACTTAAATCCATTTGAAAGTTTATAATCTCTTTCTATTACAGAAATATATTGTTCTTTATCAGTTAATATTATTTATTTATCAATGATTACATATTATTTAATTATTTAATTATTTACTATTTATTACTTAATTTTTAATAATTACTATTTACTATTAATTATTATTTAATTACTTACTATTATTATTTTTATTATTTACAATTTATTATTTAATTACTAATAATTAATTATTAATTATTAATAATTATTAATTATTATTTATTATATTAATTATTAGTTATTGAATAGTAATTATTAATATTAATTATTAATTATATTTATTTCACATTTCAAATTGATTATTACTCATTATTATGTAATAGTTATTATTATTTATTACTAAATTTTCAAATATGTATCTATTACAACTAGTAAAAAATGAGCTATAAAAATTGGCTTCAACTACAACGGACAAAAGTAAATGGTTGTAATAGGCATCTATTACAACGGACAAGTAATGAAGATGTATTGATGAAAATTGGTATATATTACAATAGACAAAAAAAGCAGTTGTAATAAACATCTATTACAATGGACAAATGGAAAACGTTGTAATAAGTATCTATCACAACGAACAAAGAAAAAGAGTTGTTGCAAAGTGATATCTATTAAAATAGGTAAGATAAAACCGTTGTAATAGATTTCTATTACAACAGGCTTTTTTGACCATTGTAAAAATGCCATTGTAATAGGGTATTTTTGTTGTAGTATAAATTTAAGATTATTCTTATTGATAATTAAAATTAGTTTGTATTATAATATAAATATGTGTGTGTGTACAAATGTTTCTATTTCAAAAGTATAATTTTACATTGTATAAAACTATATGTATGTATATATATGTATCTTAGACGTCATATATGTACATGGAGGGGTTAGTATCTCTATTGCAGTGTAAAGCCCAACACTTACACACCAACATATTAAACCATGTACACTAGATATGTTGTACGTGCATGTAAATATGCATGTGTATAGGATACGCATGTTATATTATAATATATGAATAAAACATTATTTACAAATAAAATAAAGTGTTGATTTTATTTAAAATTTATTTTGATCCAATCTAAATAAATTTAGACTTTATAGGCCCAATAAGATCTAAAATGGAATAAATTTTTTGAAATTAACCCATTTACCCCAACTACATGCTAGCCTAGATCCAACAATGGTATTAGAGTCAAATAGCCTATGTGGTCTAAATTAGTCATGCTTGGGCTAACTAACTAAGCTTACCCATTTAGTAGGATGTCTAGGAAAGTATTATCTAAGGTTGAGTTTGGGCAATCGAGTACTCTACCCTATAGGATACTGTCCTAGCCTAAAGAGTGAGGTGAGTCCAAAAGGTTGCCCCTAATAGAAAAGGCCCAAGTTGAATTGGGCCTTGGGCTAATTTTCAAAATTACTTTGAAATTAAAATAAAATTTTAAATTTAAAAGTTAAATTTAAAACAAGAAACATATTACAAGTGTTATACTATAATTTTTCAAAAATCTTGGGAAAATACAATAAAATTATTTTGAAAATTTTAATATTGATAAAATAAATAAATAAATTGATTAACTAGTTAATTAATTAAATACACATACACAAGATATATAAAAATATACGTTACATTGACTTGAAATTGTTTAAGATAATATAATTGTATATATATATATAAAAGAATTTGCAAAATTAATAATATTTGATTAAAATTGTTTAGTTAAATTAATTAATCAATAGTTAATTACTTAATAATTAAATACAAGTATATAAAGATATATGTGTGTAGCTATAAGTTTTATATTATACATATTTAATATAAAATGTTATGATTAAATAATATAAAATTAATTAAAATGTTAATTAATTAGATTAATTAAATAAGATATATAATATAATATTATACATAAGACTATTATATAAGTAAATTAAATTATAAAAGTTGTATAATAATTAAAACTTATATAATATGAATGTATAAATTAAAGGTGGAACATTAGGAAATCCTAATTAAATTTGAGGGATAAATACATACGTATAGTACGTATGCCATGATTTCTGATGTGTTTGACACTTGAATCATGAGGGTATCTCATAAGAAACATATTATTCCATAAGTCAACATCACTAAATATAATATATTATTATGAACCTTTAGTATAAAGTTGTCCTCTACCATTTATATTTTAATATTTTACTTGCATACTCCTTAGTTGTCGAGCTTTCCTTAAGCTAGGGATGTTGTTTGTAGTACGATTAATGTATAGATTAGACAAGGAAATAACCGCACATATTTGTTGTGCTTTCCTCAAGGTATGTGCATTATACTTAGGTCATCACAAAATAGTAGGTATGTGCGAATAATTTCTCTTTATTTGTTGAGCTTTACTCAAGGTGAAGATGAGATTAGGACAAGGAACGATGGGTTGGGAGTCGTATATGATACAACCGATAAGGAGTTATCCATCGCATGTAGAAGTATGATTGGTTGAGATTTCATCAAGGTTAGAGTCCCAAGACATACGAGTCCTAACACCCACTAGTGAAATCGAGAGACTTCTATGTTTCGTCATAGGATTTGGAGAAACATAAAAGACTGGTAGGAGCTTATTAGTAGAATGAAACATAAAGTTTAACATTACTAATATTATAAGAACATCTACTATAAAATTCTCCTAATCTACTAAGTTAAAACTTGTAGAAAAATGTCTACACCCAAGCTATTTTTTGAAAATGACTAACTCATCGGACCTAACTATGTTGACTGGCTAAGAGCGATAAAGATAGAATTAACTTATGAATGTCTTTCATCGTCGATGACTACACCTCCAAAAGAACAACTCGCTGATTTTTTAGACCATGAACTAAAACTTTCTTATGATAAATGGATTTTGGACCTAGAGATTGCATAGGTTTACATGTTGGCTACGTTTAAAAAGCCATTCATAGGTAGCACAAAAACATGTCAGTCTATGAGATTTTCGACAGTCATAATCTATTTGGTGAATAGTGTCGTTCCACGAGGTATAAACTTACGAAGAAACTGTTCAATACCAAGATGGTTAAGGGATAGAAAGTGAAAGATTACGTTCTAATGATGAAAGACTATGTGTAGATTACATAAGACTGGTTCTATTTTTCACTATGGTGATAGTGTTATGTATATTATTTTAGATGGTAATAAAGTCTGTGATGGTGTTTTAGATGATGACATTTATGTGATCAATACAGACTATGTTTGTTTTGTTAGTAATTCTTCGAATAATGGTATAGATAAAAAAATCTTTGGCTTTATAGGCCAAGTTATATAAGTTAGAAATGAATACACAAATTTAAAACCGAAAGTTTTTTACAAACACTTGATTTTGAATCATTTGATACGTGCGATTCGTGTCTCAAAGGTAAGATAACCAAGCACCCCTTTAGAGGGAGCAATGAAAGAGTTGATGAACTCTTGGGTCTTGTGCATAGTGATCTATGTGGCCCAATGCATATAATTACTAAAGGTAACTGTTCTTATTTTGTAACCTTTACTGACGGTTTCTCAAGACTAGGATATAGGTTCGTTCGGTGATGAGTAAGGCCGAGTTACCTCTATCCTATTGGGGATATGCACTAGAAACTGTAGTATGTTGAATTTGTTACTCACTAAGTTTGTGCCTAAGATGGCATATGAGATATGGTGTGAGAAGAAACCCTACTTCAATTATTTGAAGGTGTAGGGTTATCCAGCCCATGTTAAGAACATCGGTCCCAATAAGCTTGAGGCAAGATCAGCTTTGCTTAAGTTTATATGATATCCTAAGAATACTAGGGGTTATATTTTCTAAAACATAGAAGAACAAAAGGTTATTGTTTCCACACGTTAAGTTTTTAGGAAAGAAATTTCCATTAAAAGAAATTAACTGCAAAGTTGTAGACTTGGATGAAATCTGAGAAACTAACATGATGGATGAACCAGTGGGAGAACCAAGTTCACCCGCATACTAAAACATGCAACCTATTAGAAAGGTCTGGTCAGAATTTCATGCACCAGAGAGATACTAAGGTTTTCTTGTGGATGGCGAGAAGGTGGACCATGTCTTAGATGATGACACTCCTCTATCGTTCCAACAAAAACTGCAAAGTAAAGACTCTGCACTTTGGCTTGGAGCAATGAAATCCGAAATGGATTCCATGTATGAAAAACAGTGTATGGACTTTGTCTAAGATACCCAAAGGAATAAACCCATCAGTTGTAAATGGATTTTTAAGAAAAAGCCGAATAGATGGACAAGTAGAAACTATAAGGCTGGCTAGTTGCGAAAGGATTTCGCCAAATTCAAGGTGTTGGTTATGACGAGACCTTTTTGCCCTTTTCTATGCTTAAGTCCATTTGGATAATGTTGGCTATAGCTGTATTCAATGACTACGAAATAGGGAAAATGGACGTAAAGATGACATTTCTAAATGGTGATTTAGAAAAGACCGTTTATATGTCGCAGCATGAAGGTTTCAAGGTCAGTGGGAGTGAAGGAAAAGGTTACAAGTTGTTAAACTCCATTTATGGACTTAAACAAGCTTCAAGGAGTTGGAATAATAGTTTTGATAAAATGATCAAATAGTTTTGTTTTTACAAGAATAGAAAGTAAGTATGCGTATAACGAAAGGAAAGGGGCAATGTTATCTTATTCTTAATATTATATGTTGATGATCTACTATGTATTGGCAATGAAGTTTCTTTATTGCAATCAGTGAAAGCTTGGCTCTACAATAATTTCTCCATGAAGGATTTGGGAGAAGTAGCCTATATACTAGGTATAAAGATCTATAGAGATAGATCCAAGAGGTTGTTAGGGTTATCCATATCCCTATACATATATACCATACTAAAAAGGTTCAGTATGGAGAATTCCAAGCATGCAAATGTTCCAATGCAATTTGGAATTTTCTTTTCGAAGGAAGCCCCTTAGACTGATGATAAGAAAGAGCATATGAAGTTGACATTGTATCCTTCGACAATCGATTCCATAATGTACGATATGTTATGTATTAGACCGGATGTGGCATATATAGTAGGATGTATGCCGATACCGGTCTAATCTGGGAGAAAACATTTGATGACTGTACTGAAGTATTTAAAAATAACTAAGGACTTATTACTGATATATGGGAATGAAGAACTCCTTATGAAGGGGTATACAAACTCTACGCTTTCAAAGTGATATCGATGATAGTAAGTCAGTGTTGGGTTACATTTTTACTATTACTGGTGGGGAAATCGGTTGGAAAGTTCCAAACAGGAAACAATAGTTGATTCCACGATAGAGGCCGAGCACATTGCCTTCAATGAAGCAGCTAAAGAAGCAGTCTGGACGTGCAAGTTTTTAAGTGAGCTTGAAGTGATTCCCAATACAGATAATTAAATGGCATTGTTTGGTGATAACAATGTGGCAATAAAAATTGCAAAAGAACCAAGAATGCACAAGAAATCACAACATATTCTTCGAAATTTCCACCTCATTAGATAATTCGTTGAGAAGAAAGAGGTTCCGGTAAAAAGGGTATATACTAAGGAAAACTTACCAAATCCATTAACAAAGGGTCTAGCTTGATAGGTTCTCATTAAGCTAATCGAAGGGATGCGATTGAGAATCCATAATTGGCCCCAAGTGCAAGTAGGAGATTGATAAAGTTAGGGGTATGCCCTTGGGGCAATTCTTGAATGAGGTATTCAACTCCAGAGATGAATCGAAAAAGAAACTTTTATTGATTTTACCTCCTCTATTTTATGAGGAGAATGAATCTTTTTACTGAAGGATCAGAAAAAAATTAGTCTGGATTCACTGTGAGAATGATTTGGAAGAACCAAAACTAAAAACAGCGGAATTTTCTAGTAACAAAATCTGGAGGCAGTCAATCAACATAGATTGATCCGAAATCTAATTCAGTCCAATAAAGCATCTACAAGTACATTATTAACTTTGTAATTAAATCGCGTTCGAAATAAAGATGTTTTTCTTTCTGTTATATACTTGTTGTCATGTGTTATAATTAATTAATTAATTAAGTATATTTAATAGAAAACCATTAATGGTGTGTTTGTGACAGTAACTACAATTGTTGTAATCATGAGAATTTTATCACAATATAATATTAAACACATCATTTTAAATATTCTTAGCCAAGATTTATCGAGATGGAATATAGATGCATCCATTAAGACTAGAGTATATTACGCTCTATAAATGTTGGGCAGTGTATTAGTCATGACTGTTGAGAGCACCTAGAGGTTACCTACTGATAGTTATTGGATAACTATGGTGTAACGACCCGTCTTTTTGACCCTCAAAAGTTGACACTAATACTTCCACGGTATTCACATGCCGAGCATCCAAGTGCGATAAAGACAAACTACTGGGGGAAAAAGAAAGAAAAGACAGAACAAAATCTCACATCGTGACGAGTAATATATAATATAAAAAAACCATAATATACAAAAATCAATCCGAGTAACTATGTATCATCTGCCTGGGCAGTTATAACAACATGTCCTCACAAATGCTGATAAATATAAACTACTAATGCAGTGGAAATAAAATATATGTGAATACATCTTGGATGCATCCAGCTCGTCTCTTGAAGCTCCAAAGCATCATTACTTGAATCTGAAAATATGCTCAGTTTGACCTGAGCATTATAAGAAAATAACGCTCGGATCAGTATGGTAAACCAGTGTGAGAAATACACATCATATGGATTTTAATGTTATAAAACCTTTCAAAAATAAAGGTATCTCTTAAGAACACGACGCACATAAACACAAATATGTTTTTACCTTACAATAAGCAAACCATTTCATAGGAAATCTTCTGTTATTATAATAATGACTAGGGTTTAAAATAAATATTAAATCATAGCCAAAATTGTTACATTAATTAAATTACAGCATAACATGTATAAAACTGAGTCCGAAAGGCACTTACTGGAGAATGGATTCCATCAATGATATGGTAAGGGTCTACCTTCTGTATATTACACCTCTAGATAAAATGTACCAAGGCTGCAAAACATTTGCACCTCTGCTATTCAGGACTGGCCAACCCTTCTTGGATAGTACCGAATAGATCACCTTTTCCCCTCCTTGATTGTCCCTGACAAACCGTTTTTATGGCCACAAACATACATAAACCATAAATTAATGTCAATCTTGATAAAAGTGATGATTATACCATAATGGGAGCGACCCACATAGCCTATGACATCTCTCTGCTTTAGTTATTATTGGTTATGAGACCTGAGGTTATGTTTTACCGTTTACAAAATCCCACTTGAAATGTTAACAGTGCCCTCCAAGCAACCATGCAATGCCAGCATTCGTCCATAAAAGTTTGTTTTGAGATTTAACAAAATCGAAGGAACTACTTCTACTACATCTATTTTGGAATCACCCTTAGAATTAGTACCAAGTAGCCCTTGCACTTTAAAGAATTCCGTTTTCGATTCCATCATCTTCAAGACGTCTCTAATTCGAACAATTATGCCGGTTCGAAGTAGTTTTCGAATAATATATTTGATCCCGGTCTCTCCGGACCGACAATGATAATTTTAAAACTAACCAAGATTTGGTAGTCAGTTATCTAATTATCAAATAACAAACAATTCAACCAAGCACGATTAAGCACAAAGCAACCACTAAGCCCTTTAAATAAATCCTCTCGTTAATTAAAACCACTTTGTAAATACTTGTATAAAGGTACTTTTACAAAGGTACACTCAAAAATCTTCTATTTCTTTTCAATACTTAAAAAATATTGATATATTTATCTCCACTATATATGTATACTCACAAAACAATTCACTTTCAATACTTAGAAAATGTACTCATATATTTATCTCAACGATATAAGTACATTCACAAATCTAAAGAAAGATTTCATTTCCAAAATCACACTTAATTGGGTTAAAACACATGTCATTTAAACATCGATAAAAATAAACCCAAACACTTTCCTTTTGGTGTATGGAAATAGATCCTATAGAAATTAGACTAGATATAGTCACCACCACTTTTCGATTTCAAACAGTAGTATCCCTTGATTAACAATGAAATCAGACAAGTCAGTTAAACTATTCTTGTCTCCATACACCTTATTAGTTCTCAAGATAGAAATGAGTTTCCATACCTCAGAATTTGGTGTTAAGTATGGAAAGAACATTTTCCATACCACCGTAATTTAAAATGATTATTTATGGAAATCGGGTCTGAGTCTTTTTATAAATCCTTTTTACAAAATGCCTTTATAGAACTCCTTATATTTACAAACTTCTTTTATAAAAAATTACTTATAAATTATAAAATTACCATTATAAATATCCAAACATAATTATAGGCCTCCTTTTATAAATCTCCAAATTTATTTAACAAGCTCCTTTATAAACCTCATTTGTACTTTTATAAAATGCTTTATAAACATCTTTTATAAATTATTCATTTATAAAACTCATCATATAAATCCCAAATTTATTTGCAACTCATTTTCTAAAACTCCAAATTCATTACATAAAACTCCTTTTATAAAACAAATTCCAGATATAAACCAAACTCTAAATATAAAACAGAACTCCAAATATAATTATAAATCTCATATAATTTCCATAACATGAGCATTCCATATATTATAATAAATCCACAACTGTGATTTATTACTCCAATTTATCAACTAATAATATTTTCCCTTAATAAAACACCATTTATAAACCCGTTCTTTTATTTATATAATACAGCTTATAAATCTCTCTTTATTTTATAAAATACCATTTATAAATCGGTTCTTTTATTACAACATTTTATATAAAATGTTTCACAAATATTTATTTCTAAAACATTCCTATCTTCTTTTAAACACAATATCATTTTAAAATAAAAGATAACCCCTTTTATTTCCTTTAAAATAAACTTTCATTATTATAATAACTTTTATATGAAAATAGATACTTTCCAAAATAATCTTAAAACATTTACATACATACGTTGGAAAAGAATAATAAAAGAAGTTGAAGTAAAATAGAGAAGTTGTAACAACCCGCCCTGAAATATACCTAAATTTGGACTCAAAAAAGTGTGGGTTGCAGAATTCTGAATCTTAAGGCTAGTTAAACACTAAGGGGGTGAATAATGTTTTCTAATATTTATGAATCTTTTTAAAATTCTTTCAAAATTATTATTAATCAACACATAATGAACAATCACAGATGCAAAAACAGATAAGCATAAATGCAGTAAAATATAACGTAGAGAAATTGAGAGATCACATCAAGGATTTTTATACAAGTTCAGAGTTACCCTACGTCTAGTCCTTTACAATTACTTGTACATATTTCTTTTCAAATGCCAATCTTTCAATAGGCAGAAGGCAAACCCAATACAATCTCGATTTCAAGGCTACGAGACACACCCTCTAGATTTTTCGACCTTTGGGTACACTCAATTAATTGGGATGGGGCACAAGCAAACCCACTAGGATTTTCGGGACATCAAGCACACCCACTTGATTTAAACAGGACACAAGCACACCCACTTAATTTAAACGGGACATAAGCACACCCACTTAAACACAACTAGAACTTGACGGATTTTCCAAAGACAATTTCTTGGTCTTCGGTTACAATGAATCATATAGCCTCTTGGACAGCACTTTGATCTTTGATTGAGAGAGAGAGTGATGATTGAAATTAGAGAGTAAATAGTAGAGAATCGATATAATGAAGATTGAATTGACATTGGTTTTAATTTGAGAAGATTTGAGTGTATTTTCAATAGAAATTTTGGAAGAGTAAGAGGAGAGAAGATAATAAGAAAGTAGTTAATAAAAATTCGTTTGAAAACCCCCTATATATAGTGAATAAACAGACATGTCCATTCACAAAGAGTTACGATGAATAGGCACTTCATTTCAAAATTTGAATTTCAAATTTTGGGCATATATGTCGACATACATATAGGGTATATGTCGGCGTACCCATGTGTATTTTGGAAGCTCTTTTATTTAAAATAATTTTTTAAAATGATATGCTTTGTAAATTATTTTAATACTTTGCAAAATAGTTTAACCATAGTTTATAAACATTTTAAACTTGAAAAAACTTTTATAAAATATTTTTAAATATATTTTAAAAATATACCTTAATTATTTTATAATTAAAAGATAAGAAAATAAGAAATAGAGATCAAAGATTGCTACAAGGGACTTTAACAATATTCTACAACTCTATATACTATACCATAGACATGAGATTTTCATATCTTGATCTTTATACTCATGAATCTTCAAGTTCATTTCTTGAGTCTTTATACTATACAATCTTCGATTCGATACCTATATAATATACTGCACTATACACTATATAACTTGGCAAAGTCATTAGTATCCATATTTTATATGAAAGTATTTTCGTTGCTAAGATTGTTATCATCAAAATCAATAACTAAGGTATTAATAATCTCCCCTTTTTGATGATGACAACCATTATTATTCTATATATATAAAATAAGATATAACTACCCAACTCCTCCTAGATTAGATAACTCCCCATTGATATATGCATATGTATAATTTATATTTTTCTCCCCTTTTGCCATCAACAAAAATAGGTGAAAAACAAACAACTCCCCCTAAATGAAATATATGATGTATCTAATCCAAACTCAATAATCCAAGTTAAAAAATGATGATATATATAATAAATATATCATAAATGATACTATTAAAATGATGGTTAAGTAAAATTTGTTAATGTAATTTTCAAACTATACATAATGTAACAACCCACAAACCGTGCGATTCAAGCTGATAATAAACCACACATGTCCAACCCAAATCGAATGAAGATGCGAATAGTTATGGGAAAGAAAGAAGAAAGAAGAAGAGAAGAGAAGAAGAAAAAGAACTAAAACAACACAGAATCTCACAATCACAGCGGAACAACATATAATATAATATCAACGATCTTTACAAAAGAGAAACTGTAATATAATTTACATACATCCATCAAAGTACAACAACAAATCACTAATCATCAGCCTGGACAGTTATAACAACCCGTCCTCACAAATGCTGATAATTTCAATGACAATGTAGTGGAAAAATAAACAAATACGGGAATACATCATGAAGCCTTCCAGCTCATCTGTTGAAGCTTCAAAGCACCAAATCTAAAACTGTAAATATGCTCGGTCTGACTTGAGCATTGAAAGTGAAAAACGCCCGGATCAGTCTTGTAAACCAGCGTGAGAAAGCACATCTTAACTGAATTTTAAAGGTATAAAAACTTTTCTTTATCAACCAAAGATATCTCGTAAGACCACACCGCACATAAACATGGACGGGTTTTTACCTTAGGATAACCAAAACATTTCATATCAAATTCTGTTATATTGTACTAGTGTCTAGTATACAAATAATATTAATCATAGCCAAAATTGTTACATTGGTTAAATTTGACGGCATAGTAGGTTTACAAACAAGATCCGTATGAACACTCTAGTGCGGACTCAGATCCGGTTCATTGAACAGAAACCGCTATTCTCCTTGCATAGCCATGTACTATGATAGAGAATGCCATAATCAACAAAAAATCCATATCAGGTGTTCGCCGTCAAGAAACGAGTGAAAAATCCTTACTCAGATCGGTGTAAATCACCTCTAAATCGTATATTCAAATCTGGATCAAACAGTTATGCGAATAAAATGATATACGTACAACTTACATATTTATTTCAATTGGTTTCTTATTATATCCCATTCTCCTTTATTCATTATTCACATTCATTTATTACTTAGTATATTTCTTTTAATACTAATATCATTTATAAACCATTTCATAAAACCATTACTTAAGTTATTATAAACATTCTATACAACCACTAATGTTTATTTTTACTTTACAACTTAAGTTGAATTTCATTTTATAACTCAAGTTCATATCCCTTTCACTAATTTATCTCATTAGTTTATTTCATTAATTCATTACAAATCAAATTCAATTTCACTTAACTTTGCTTGAGTCAAATTCCATTTCAAAATTCATTTTATTTAACTTAAGTTAAATTTCATTTCATAATTCAATTTTCAAATTTACTTTTCTTAACATTTATATTCAAAAGAAATTTAAATTTTTTTTAACTCACTAATTCTCCAAATTTATAAGTTATAAAACTTCGTTTGTTCTATTTTCAGCAAAACACTTAGATAACAACTTCCAGAATTCAAACGCCCGGTTTTTTTATATATTTCAAATCATTTTGAAATCATATATATACATAATTCCTTTTTATATCAAATCATATTTTATGAATTTTAAAATAAAATCTAGTTTTACCCGAACAAAAGTCCAATGGTAGCAATCCATCACTTAGAAACTCAAAAATGAATGCCGATGATGCTGCAGTCATCACTAGAATTATTTTCCAGCAACCGAAGTGAGTTCAGTGCTTTTTATTAATTTTAAATCCTTTTTATTTACAAATCATATTTATAAATTTTCCTTATACATAATTTCAATTTGGTTATATAAAACCATTTCTTAATTTTTTATCTTTGTTTACATTATAATAATAATAACAACTTCTATTGAAACACAAAAATCAAACAACAAATAATAATAATCAAATGTTATCATTCACTAAAAACAATCAAATATTATCATTCACTAACAACCAAACACACCATATATAAATATAATAATTTTTGAAAATTTATTCCTTATTGTATAAAATATAATTAATGTAAAATTATTTCATTTACTAATTCTCAAAACAATACTGTGTCGGTTTGTCTTGTTCACGCGTTTAGAAAACCTTATCGATAACATGGCATCCGACGTACCGACCAGAATTCATAAGCCACTCAACAGATAAATTAACACAATATAAAATACTTTTATAATCACTAACAAATATGCGCTTATATATAGATACACACACACACACACTCAAACTCATTCTAGGGCATTACTAACCCTATCTAGAATGAGCACCCAACCAAAGCCTAGGTGTTCGCACAACCTAAGCCCTGATAGTATTTGTAACAACCCGCAACCCATACGATTCAAGCTGACAAAAAACCACACATGTCCAACCCAAATCGAACGAAGATGCAAATAGTTAGGGGAAAGAAAGAAGAAAGAAGAAGAGAAGAAGAACTAAAATAACATAGAATCTCACAATCGTAGTGGAACAACATATAATATAATATCAATGATCTTTACAAAAGAGAAAATGTAATCTAATTTACATACATCCATCAGAGTACAACAATAAATTACTAATCATCAGCCTGGACAGTTATCCATCCTGTCATAAAAAATGCTGATTATTTCAACAACAATGCAGCGGGAAAATAAACAAATATCGGAATACGTCATGAAGCTTTCCAACTCGTCTGCTGAAGCTCCAAAGCACCAAATCTAAAACTGTAAATATGCTCGGTCTGACCCGAGCATTGAAAGGGAAGAACTCCCGGATCAGTCTAGTAAACCAGCATGAGAAAACACATATCAATTGAATTTAAAGTTATAAAAACTTTTCTTTATCAAAGAAAGGTATCTCGTATGACCACACCACACATAAACACGAACGGGTTTTTACCTTACGATAACCAAAATATTTTGTATCAAATTCTGTAATATTATACTAGTGTCTAGTACACAAATAATATTAATCATAGTAAAAGTTATTACATTGGTTAAATTTGACGGCATAGTAGGTTTACAAACAAGATAGCGGGCAGGTATTGGAGATTGGATTTCCATACAATGGCAGGTAAGGGACTACCTTCCGTACAGTGCACCTCTAGAGGAATGTACGGGGGATACACAAACAATCCTCCGCATCTGGCAAGACCGGTCTATCCCTATTTGGAACTTAGACATGGCCTGGATAGAAACCGAATATGTCACCTCGGGTGTTACCGACCTATCCGAGATGTCTCATAGCATATGCCACATACCTAAAATATAGTGGGTTATCTAGAAAGGCGATGATCATACCCTAATGGTTGCAAACCACATAGCCTTACGGCGTACCATGTTTAAGCCATTACCGGGTGATGAGACTTAAGGTAACGTTTACCTTTCACATAGCACATTCTACTTTGAATGCACACTGCCATTTCCACAATCACACAACTCATTTCTACAAAGGTATAGCTCTTGAGCTCGCACGTCTCAGGAAAGGGTGTTAAGCTAAGAAACATTGCCTTCTCCGCCACCAATCATATGATACATTTATAAAGATCAATCAGTGTAATTAGAAATGCAACGTCAGACATTCGTCCATACAAGTTGTCCAGGAATTGGACAAACCAAAGGAACTCTCCTACCACATCCTATCGAGAATTACCCCTAGGATTATAGCGATAAGTCCTTGCATATCGAAGATTTTCATAACAAAGCACTACTGCCACTGTATATATAGTATCCATCGCGGGTCTAGTAGCAAGTAGCCCTGCATCATGAAGATCTCCGTCTTCAAAAATCATCATCATAAACACTACTACAAAATACGCATGTTGCTTCGCCTCATTTGCATCAGTTGTTACAACAACCGATGCAAATAGAAGTATTTGCATCGATTACGCTTTAACAACCGATGCATTTGGTATGTGGGAAGCAGTAGATAGTAAAAAAATACAATTTGCATCGGTTATCATCAACAACCGAAGAAAATATATCGATGCAAATAGTGTTAGTTGCATCAATTTTATTTACAACCGATGCAAATATACTATTCCCACGTTCAAAAACGTGATGAAAATTTAGCGGCAAATTATTTCGTCTCCCTCTCATTTTCACCGTGAATTTTCGCCCTTCACCCGAAAACCCTAAATCCCTCTCCCCTTTTCATCTTTCCCAAAATCGGCAAAACCTGAGCTAAATCCAAGCTCCATCCCCGTAAATAATTTCCCAAAACTTTGGTTTTAAAACTACCAAAGTATACAGAATAAAACAAAACTATTCACAACATCATTCACAAACAAAACAAAATTCGAAAACAAGCTTGATGTTCTGGTGTTCTTTGTTCGAGTTTGTCATTCGAATTTAGGCGATTCGGTGCTCGATTGTGTGCCGAGGGTGATTCATGTTTTGGAATTTAAGGGTTTTGGGTCGTGGCTTTGCCCACTACTGCTGTCATTTGGATTTTTTACATTTCCCTACCTCTTTGCTCTTACAGTTGGTCTCCCAAGCTACCTATTGCTTCTCGACGCTTACCCATCCCAGATCTGAATTTGCCAACTTCAATCTTTCCTGAGCATGATACAGAAGATCTAGAATTTCTTTGCGAGTTTTTAGGCTTGGATCTGAAGTAGCTACATTGTGCTTCTGTTTTTATCTGGATTTGGTTAAGCGTTCTTAAAGTACTTTCTAGGTCTGGGTTCGTATGTTATTTTTGGGTCGAGGTAATTTTGCCTGTCTCTTCTGTACTCGTGTTTCTTGCTTTCGTTTGCTTTGTCTTATATCTGCCCTCGTTTTCTTTCAGATACTACAATTGTGGCCTTGGCGATAGCTCAAGCACCGAGGGTCATGTGTTTTGTGGTATTTGGTGGTGCTTTAATAAGGCGTTTTGGATTCATAGACTAGACTTTTGCTTCTTTCATGCCGCATGTTACTATCGTATGGTTGCTGCAGGTACTTGTTGATGGTCTATAGGATTATAGGACGTAATTTCAATTTGGTGAGAAATATCATTTATATTACTGCCTACTAATTGACCTTCAACTTACATAATCACCAAACGCTAACCAGGCTTTTATTTCATTTCAGGATCAAAGTGGAGTCGTCATAATTGGAATATCACCCCCCATGTTGTGGCTCTGTGACAATGCCTCCTTTTTTGGCAAAGTCGTAAGCTCAGCAGTTAGCAAATCGGTGTATGTTAGCAAGATTTTAGTTTTGATTTTATTTTATGAATATTTCATGTTTTAGATGATATTTTAGGTTGTAAGTATTCAGGATTATAGCATAAGTTTTTCTGGATGCTTTAGCAATGAAAATATGTTTCTAGTCTGCCGTATATGTGCATGAACTGGTGGTACTTTTTTTTGCTAACGAAGTTTGTTTTTGTGTTGGTTTTTATGCATGTAAAATCATGTGTAAAACCGGTTTTTATTTTCCTTTTTTGTTTTTTTATTGATCTCTTTGTTAAATTCCATATTATGAAGAAACGAAGGATATTCATGCCAATGTTCATGTTTCAAGCAGGCATTGGATAAGATACGCTTTCTTGCTCTCACCGATAAGAATGTTTTAGGGGAAGGTGACAACACTAAGCTTGAGATTCAGGTTGGCACATCACAGTTACTACGTGGAATATAGGTTTATTTTGCAGCCTCGCCTGGTTAAATCTTTATTTTTTATGTTAAATGTTCAGATTAAGCTAGACAAGGAGAATAAGGTTCTCTCTATCAGAGATAGAGTTATTGGTATGACTAAAGAAGATTTGATCAAGAACTTAGAAACAATAGCTAAGTCAGGAACTTCAGGTACTATCGACCAGATAATCACCATTTTACCTATTTTATGCTTGATTTTTTTTTATTTAAAGAAATTCTATAAAATTTGTTGTTTACAGCTTTTGTCGAGAAGATGCAGACAGGAGGTGACCTGAACCTCATTGGGCAATTTGGTGTTGGGTTCTACTCTGCATATCTGGTTGCAGATTATGTTGAGGTCATAAGCAAACACAACGATGATAAACAGTAAGAAAAATCAAATGAACATGAATTTGTGATATTTTGGTCTTTGTGATGGTTTGATCAAGTTTTATAACATATAAGTTTTTTCACCTTCTAGATATGTCTGGGAATCTAAGGCTGATGGAGCTTTTGTGATTTCCGAGGATACATGGAATGAGCCACTAGGGCGTGGAACAGAGATACGTCGGCATCTCCGGGAAGAAGCAAAAGAATATCTTGAAGAATACAAATTGAAGGTGTATGCTTAAATACTTAATTCTATCCAAAATACTATTAGTTTATGCTGAATTCATGAAGGTCCAATCATGCTGATGTACACACAGTAAAAAACCATTTTTGTTACATAGTTGGCGAAACAATGTAATCTTTCTTAGGATTTTATGAACATTTAAAAACCAATATTGTCTTGAGATAATACTTGTTAATTTTTATCTTAGTTTACATTAATAAATTGTGAAATTCTCACAATTTTCAGGTTAAAGATACCTGATCATAAGTAGATGATATATGTGATGGTCGTATCAAACCAAACACCACATGTAAACTTGTCAGTAAATTGGATATATAGATTACTTTCTCATCTTGAAATTTTTTGAAACACTCTATAAATGATTAATACTATATATAAGTTGTACTCTAAAATTTCATGAAAACGATACTCATCCATTAACACGTACAGAGACACACACAGATTTGCTAAGGGCACCGCCTTTGGTCTTAGGGCACCGATTTTTAATTTTTTTATACTGGTCGGCGGACTACTGCCGGGGCCAGCAAGGTGTGGCTGACATTGATCCGCTGACCATGATGCCCTTAATAAAAAGTGTGGTGTCAGAAATAATAAAACCGTTTTGTAATTCTGTAAAAGCATCATGGGATGTTCGGATTGAGGCAAACAAAGTTCTTCTAGATCTTGAATATTATTGCAAAGGACTTGATGCAACCTTATCTCTGTTTATGAAGTTTTAAGAGAAAGAACAGTCTTTAAGAGGTTTGAAATTCCCTCATTATCTTTCATTTTTGTAACAAATTTACAACTCTTGTGGTTTATAATTTGATTACAGGAGAAGTAAAGCTGGCTGTGTATGTTATGCGTTTGTGTCAGGCAAATGTAGAGGCTGAAACTGGCAATGATGTAACATGCTCAACTCTAGTTGCTCTGCTTCGTCTACTTGCTAGCAAAAAAGCATTTAACAATATTTCTCTGAGGCACCATTAGTTCTGCATTTTGCAAATTGTTGTCGGGAGGTTAGAATTATTTTTCCTTCATACTTCTTTCTGTCGCTAGTGATTTGACAAAGTATCATTGTGCATGTCTGATATATGGTATATTCATTGTAGGTATAGATAATGTTTTCTAATACAACAAAGATAATTCGACTTTACCATGATGATGCATTGCCTTTTATTTTCCAAACATATTTTACACTGGTGTGTTTCATTTTATTCCATTTTACATCCCAAACAAGTCAAAAAACTAATATATTTATATTTCCCATACAGTCACATTTCTTGCATTGAGTGTTAATTTGGATCTAGCACTTATTGGGTGCTTAAGACATATATATTAGCTTTCACTGTATGCATTGCACAACAATATATAATAAATCATTATGTTGCCTTTAGAATTCATTTTTCATTGATTTTTAATTGTTACTGTTTTTTTTGTGAAGTACAATATATGAATTGTTTCTCAGGCCACCAACTCTATATGGCATACCTAAGCTTCAAGAATCATCCAGGATCTCTTCGGATGCCGCTGAAACACTAAGCGATCAACAGACAAAACCTACTTCAATAAAGCTACGTATGGTGTCGAAGTCTTTGGAACCTTCTCCAGTTTTAGACATAACTAACATTTCTTCACAAACCCTCCCCAACCTGTTACTGATGCTACCGACTTTGCCACTGAGGCTGACAACGTTTCGGGCTCTAATGATCAAAAAAGAATTTTGGAACCAGTTTGAGATGATGCATCCCAAGCAATCACTGAACAGTCTAAGCATACCTCTATAAAATTACGGGTGACCACAAAATCTCATGAACCTCTTACTGTTTGAGATGCAGAGCATCTCATAGCTGACCTGACTGCTGCTGCTGATAATGTTTCCAACTATAGTGGGCAAAAGAGGACCATTGAACCAAATCATGATTTTACAGAAACGATCAGTGAGCAACAGTCCAAAATTGCAGAAAAGAGAGTAGAATGCTGGACAAAACATACCAGTAGTTAAGGAAACAAGTTCGGTTCCAAAATTGAAGATAAGAATAAAAAGAAATGTATAGGTGAACATGAGCTACATTAAGAATAAAAAGCGAAGTGTATGTGTTTTGTTTTATGGAGGAGTTGGAGGAGCAGCAAATGTTGGAGGTCGATGCTGTTCATTGACAGAAATCAATGTTGTAAATGAAGGTGAAAATTTGTAAACCAAAGCAGAATTTGTAAATGATAATGAAATAATCTTTTAATTTTTTAATTTTTTGTGTATGTTTTTTTCTTTTATATATATATATATATATAAAGATTATCAATAATATATATATAGTCTATTTGAGTACTGTAATAATGGTTTCTGAGGGATTAGTTTGCATCGGTTGTTATAAAAAACCGATGCAATAGAGGGATTAGTTTGCATCAGCTTTCAACAACAACCGATGCAACAAGTTCCTTTGTTGCATCGGTTTTCATTACAACCGATGCAACATGGGGGCTGTGTTCAAGCAACCAACCATGATATTTTGCATCAGTTGTTAGTAACAACCGATGCAAAAAGGACCTTTTTGCATCGGTTTCAGAACTGATGCAAAAGTGTTAAGCCTGTTGCATCGGTTGCATATGCATCGGTTGTTGAACTGATGCAAAAGGGGGGTAAACAACCGATGCAAATGGCCTGTTCTGTAGTAGTGAAACCTGCACTTTCGAACGCATATGTTGGTCCAAAGTGGTTCTCGGATAAATCTTACCCTGATCTCTCTGGACCAACAACAATAAAGAGGCCCTCAACCTCATACGGAAACCATGTCTCGTAGGCTTATCACGTTTCCAACTCTCAACTTGCTATCATTCAGCCAAGAAGAAAGCTCGGTAGATTAGATACCATAGACACTCCGCGGTACTTTGATCAACATTCTTAACATCAAATGATAATCAAGCCTACTCAGTTGGCTTCGTTCTAAGTGCATGACTAATCGGTTCCCATATTAAGTCAAGGAACCAAAAATGGCCAAATTTGATAGTCGGTTATTTAACTATCAAAGCAATAAGTAAAATCTAGCACATAAGCAGTCACTAGGCCCATTTAATTAATCTTTTATTAATTAAATCAATTTCCAAATATTTATTTCAAATTATCTTTAAAAAGATATAGTCTCAATACCATTTCAACTATTCCAAAATGGGAAACATTCCCATATACTTATATCAACGGTATAAGTATATTTAATAGCACTACCATTTTGGAGACACACTAAATAGATTTCTATAACCGTATAACTCCCAAGTTCATACGCCCTAGAATGGGTGTTAAGTATAAAAGGCAATGTTTCTTATGCTACCAAGCATTTAGTACGATCATAAGAACCAATTCGTGTATTTCACAATGGAAGGTCAAAGCATAATTTATCGTATCAAAATGAATGTTGCGAAAAACATCGTTACGACAACCTAAAAACAGTAGTATAGGGATTTTATTAATTATATATATGTATATAAATCTTTTATACTATATAAAACATTTCCTTTCGGAAATCATGTACTATAACAACAGTGTTATAGTCCATGCAATCCTTGCTTCCCCGAAAACGTCTATTCCAACAACAAATGTTGAAATCCATGTTTACGATACTTAACACATTTTAAATCACCTTTCAAAACCATTCAAACTCCATTTGAAGTTATTACTTTCATAACTTTACTTTTAAAGATTATCACTTTAAAAACCATTAACTTCATCAAAAATATTACTTTCAAAATATTCCTTTAAAAGATTATTTAACTCTTAAAAACTTGAATGTATTTCCTTTATATAAAAAATTCATATTTAAATCTCAACGTAAATCATTTCCATATATATAAAACTATGTTTATAAATCTCCTTTCTATTTTATAAAACTTCTATTTTATAAAATCTCTTTATTTATAAAATTCTATTTATAAATCATTCTTTTATAAAAACTATTTTACTACCAAAATTCATTTATAAATCCATTCTTTATAAATATAATTTATTTATAAAAATCTATTTATAAATCCATTCCTTTATAAATCTAATTTATTTATAAAATCCATTTACCAAATAAATTTCAAATCTAATTACAAAATATTTACAAATTCCGATTATAAATCTATTTCTTTATTTATAAAATATCACTTTTATAAATCCTTTTTATAAACCATTCAAAAATCTCTATTTAAAGTATTTCTCAAAACTATACTTTTATAACATCATAAAAGTCAAACATTTTATTTGTTTAAAAATAAATTCATTCCTTTTTGTAATTCGATAATGATTATTAAAATATATAAAATTTCCAAAATCATTTTAGAATCATTTCAATTCAAAATCACTATTTTGTAGTATTTCAAAATACTAAAAAAAATTATGGCTCAGTGCTACTATAGCACTAAATAAGCAAAAACATATCCATGCCATCAAATATGGCATTCAACAAATCATATATCAAAATATGTGAAAAGTAAAAATCAACATTGCGAGGAATCCTGCAACCTATCCCCCTACGTCACATACATTATATAATCAAATAATATAAATCAACCACTTCGTGGCCGGATCGCATACAAAGGGTCATTCGCTCATACACGGGAACATAATAGGGTCTCATATACTCCAGCGGTGGGAATAAATCCAAACCAACTAATAAATTTAGTAAATCATCCAAACAAGCAACAAACAGAATAAACAAACTTATCCACACTTATATACAGATATAATGGGCCATAGAGGTGAGTTTACTCACTTTGATTCCAGTAATCGCTTAAGCATTCCAGTTTGAATTAAAATCGACCCGGCATTAAATTTTAACACTAATTTCTACTAGCTCCAAATTCATCCAATCCAACTATATAATGTACTTAGTATTCGCTGATATGAGCACAACGCAAGTTGTCGCATTCAATTTGGACCTCGTATGAAAAAGTTATAACATTTATAAGCATTCGAATTAAATAATATAATTTATTATTCACTAATTACATCATTACGTTAATTAACCTCGTGTAAATCCTAATCCACGTCTTTATCACTTCGTTCGTTCCCAGTTTATAGGTCGAGAATTTTGAATGCCAATCATCGGCTCCACATGCCACGCCAACACGCCGCAATCCTATTGGAGCTCCGCCTTGCCGCACTCTTCCATCTGGCACCGGTCCGACCTCGTCTAGCTTTGCCAATCATCAAAAAATCCAACCCAAATTCTGCACCTTCTAATCGCCGTAGCTGCCACCATGATCGCTTGATCTTCGATCAGATTGTATGGATGGGTCTTTGAAGACGATCTCTACAAGTTTCGTTTGTAAAGTTTTGGTTGATATGGCCTTGATTGACGTGATGAACGTGGGCGTTGATTAGAGGAGAGAGTAACGGCGGCTGGTTGTTTTCTTGTTTAGGGTTTGGCAAAAGTGGAAAACAAAGGTCCTTATATAGAAATTTATAAAACACTATTCACGACCAAAATTTCCGAACTCCAATCGAGGTGTGCCGCTTGACGTTCTATATGTTATACCTCTATTCCGAACACAATGGAACTATCGAGACCCAATTCCAAAGTATACATAAGTTAGCTTTCCAAAATCGAATTATATTAATTTAAATTCCTTTAACTAATTTCTACGTGTTTCGAACTCGCATGACCAAACGATGTGTCAAATTGCTACGAAATTCATTATCATATACTAATATACTATTACTGATCCAATGGAATTTGTTTCGTCGAAATTTGAGATAGTGTCACGAAAGGTTATTTTCACATGTTAATTTAAAATGATTTATTATTAAAATCTATTTAATTACTTTTATTCAAATTCAAAAGTTACTATCTTCATTTTAATTTAAATAGAATTTAAATAAGCTTTCGACATCATTTTCATTCACATTGGACTCAAGATTCAATTATTTAAACAATCCCAAATATTCAAATAACCCTGATTTATGTGAAATTTAAACAATTTAACTTATAAAAATTTACTTTTCAATATTTAAAATTAGTTAAATATTTCAAATTCAAATGATTTAAATTCTGGGTCTTACACATAAGAAAATTCAATATACACTAATCCAAATCTAAATCAAACCAAACTAAAACACGCAAACTTGTACAATCCAATCCAATCAAATTCAAACATACAATTTTAAACAATCCAAACTAATCAAATTCAATCAAAATGCAAACCAAGTCATTCAAATCAAATCCTAAGAGAGAGAGAGAGAGTGTGTGTGTGTGTGTGTGTGTGTGTTTACATATTAAATTCAAACGTAATAACTAGACATTTTGAGGAACTTCAACCCGAACAGATCCACTTTAATTGCATCCCAATCTTCATTATCCTTATTAACAGCAGAATCTAGTTTGTTGGATGGTTCATCTTCGATTAGAGAAGTAATCATCCATCGAATAGCATCAAAATGCTTTTCTTGTTCATTTATCATCTGCACTTGGCTTAATTCTAAGTGTCTTTGATGTCTTAGGATAAAAATGAGAATATCTTTGAAGGATTGGAGAGTTTGTTTAAGACTTTCGCATAATTATTTATATGAATACATGTTTGTAAAAATATGTTTGAGAATGAAAATAGAGTACAAAGTGAAATGATAAATGAGCTTTCTAGAAGAAATAAGCTTATATAAGACTAGAAAGTCATTTTGAATGAATGGATGATAATAATTTTTATTTTGAAATTTAAAATTTTTAATTTCTAACCGTTATATGTCGACATATATATGTATATATGTCAACATACATACCCAAATTTTCAAAACCAATTTATTTGTTATAGATTTTTTATCCTATACTATTATATACTTATGACTTCCAAAGACTAATAACCAATATAAAAGAATTATAGATAAATTTCATTACTAAAATTTGAAGGATACATGGTTTTCAAGGATAAATAAATGGAAAAAACATAGAAAAAACACGGATTTAAACTAAAAACACATGATACAAAGCTAGATAACATAGGTAAACAACTTAGATAGGTTTAGAAGGATGTAGATGAAGATGATGAAGAGCCACCAAGCTTGCAAATGACCTTTGCAAAGAATTTATCCATTTTGTTGGAAAGAGAAGTGAACTTTTTACTAAAAGAACGTTTAAGCTTCTTTTGGTTTTTAAAAAGCTTCTTGGTTCCTTAGTATCTCTTTGTTGGTAGGGTTGAATGGTTTTTTGAAACTTTTATGGAAGTTTCCATTTCTTCCTCCTCATCCTCTTCTTCTTCCACTTCCATTCCATTTCTGTTAGCTATAAAATCTACTCAAGAGCAGAAGTATGAAAGAAGGTTAATAAGATTGAGGTTTCGATGAAGAAATAGGCCTAGGCTTCATAAAGGTCATAAGAGGATGTATCGAAGGCATTGAACAGGTATCGAAAGAGTTAAAGGCACCAACTGCTCTTACAGTGTGAAGGCTTTTGATCCAGATGAAAACAGATACACCCTTCCGCCACTTTCGACCCGTTGACACAGATAAACAAGCAAGGATAGCTTCGAAACCCCTTCCGAATGCAATAGATGATGCTCTCCTGTTTACACGCAAAACCTTTCAGAATTAAAGGTTTTGCCCCTATCACAACCTTTTCGAAAGCATATACAACCTTTCGAACCTGTTGAGGCCAATAATATTAAGGGAAGATTCTACATCAGTCCTAAGACATGCATTCAAATGCTACTCAACATCATCGAAACCATTGACACTTGAATCTCTTCGAAACCAATATGAACAACCTATCGACAGTGTTGGAAGCTTCAAACTTATTTCCAATTACAACAAGGAAGGAGAAGATGCATTTAGGAAACCTTTCGACAGTGTTGAAGGGTGCTGCGAAGAAAGCAGTACTCAGAAATCAACAAAGGCGGAAGGATGATAAAGGCCCCTTTTGATTCAGTCGAAAGGTCTGGGAAAGGATAAAGGAGGCGCAAGAGTAAACCAAGAATAACAAGAAGATGCCTGTCGACAATGTCGAAAGGGATCATGGTCTTTCGACCAAGTTGAAAGGCTCAAAACAGCATATAAAAAGGGGTCCTTTCAACCCAATCGAAAGCAAAGGCGCGCGCGGAAGGGGGCCCACCTGCATCTATAAATAAGACCCAAGGGGTCCAGTTTTGGTGACCGAATTCTGGAATCCTGAATTCCTTTCCTTTACTCTACTTTCTTAGTTACAATAGTATTCTTAAGAAACCCTAAATAAAATTAGGGAAAAAGTTCTAGATCTTGTAAGACATTTTTGGATTATAAATAAAAAAGGGAGATGGCTATTCATTAAGGATATTGACGACGAGGAAGATCATTTAGATCATTAGCTAGACTAATGATCCATTACACATGATTATATCCTATTCTCATGATTTCTTTTTGTCTATGCAATGCATAGGATCGACCTGGGTAAATCCAGTCGAAACACATCATCATCGAAACCTGCACTTAATACTAAAAACTAGAATGTTGATGGGGTTTCAACCATGTTAAGATCAAGATACTTGGGGATATCTAGATCGATCTTATGCAAGAAAAACAAAGTGAATTGTAGGCAGTGATAAGCTACGAATGTTTCGAAAGGGAGAAACCCCTATTGACCTAATCGAAATGGGTGTTTTCGAAAGGAATCCTAGTTTATAATTGGCTAACAATTTAATATAGGGGAACTCATTCGAAGGGGATCAATCCCTAGAGGCATTAGAGACCCTTTCGAAGGAGTTCCACAGTAAGAGTAACGAAGCCATTGGGTCGAAAGCAACTGTGTCATACTAATGAAGTAAGCATCCCTTTCGACATAATTGGAAGGTCCTGAATGCTATCTTTCGACATAGTCGAAAGGAATGAAGAGAAAGGATGATCAGCTACTTTCGACTCAGTCAAAGGATATGACTCAATCGGATGTTGCTCTCTAAAATTGTATCCCAAAGTTAACTCCTTGAAACCTTTCGACTAATCCAACCTGGTCGAAAGGTAGAGATGGCTTTATTAACCCTTTCGATTAAATCATCTTGGTCGAGAGGTGAAGCAATTACCTTAAACCCTTTCAACTATGTTAATCTAGTCGAAGGGCATGCTTCCGAAGGAGTGGATCCTTTCAATAATTTGGTTTCATTTGAATCTAATAACCTTACAAATAGCATTGGGGATGTTGACAAGTTTTCCTGTTAAAATTTTTGGCGCTAGAGGGAGGGGCCCGAACCTCCGACCTTGTTACTGTATACAGACTAATTGCGGCTCATTTCTCTTGCGTAGGAAAAATGAGGTCAAAACGTTTAAGTGGAATCATGGAAGGAGCAATACATACCACCACTATAGAAGAGAATATAGCTCCATCTTTTAACCTGGATGGGGCCATCCCTGGATAGACTTCATCACCAGCACCGCAGGATGAAAACACAGCTAAAATCAAACAGTTGGAACAACATTTGCAGGAGATGCAGGAGCTGCTAACGATGGCATTATCCCAATAATCTTTGAAGATTCCGAGACAAACTCAAGGAGAAGAGGTGGTCTGTAACGACCCGTATTTTCACGGATCGAAAAGTTCGTCAAATATGGAGTTTTAGCGTTTTGGGCCATTTCAGATTTTAGGCAAATTTTGCCTAAGTCCTAAGTCGTTCACGACTTAGCATAAGTCGTGAGTCATATACGACTTAGGAGATAGGAGTTCTGGACGAGTTAGTGATGAGTCGTGACCGAGTTAAGGAATTCGGTGAGTTAGGAGTTGAGTCGTAGCAGCTTAAGTCGTAGGGTGTTGGAGCGACCTAAGGTAGTGGATGACCTAAGGGATAGGTCGGCAACGACCTAAGGAAATGTTGGGAGCGACCTAAGTGTTTGGATGAGTTAAGTGTTAGGTCAGCAGTTCGAGTTAGCGACCTAAGAGATAGGAGGTAGCGACCTAGTAGAATTAACGACTTAAGGGATAAGCAGTTTGCGACCTATAGGGGTTAGCGACCTATGGAATTGACCGACCTAAGTGTTAGCGTAGTTAGGTCGTTAGTTCTGTGTTGAGTTAGGTCGTAGGCGACCTAAGATGGTTAGGTCGCGTATGTGTTAGGTCGCGAGTTTGCTAAGTCGTAAGTCGCGTGAGTTGTTAGGTCGCTAGGATAGTTTAAGTGTTAGGTCGCGTGGATCTAACTATTAGGTCGTATGTTGTTTTAGGTCGACATATGTTAGGTCGCGTAGAAGCCTAAGTTGTTAGGCCGCAACCCAACTGAGTCGTAGGTAGTTAAGTCGTTAGGATGTTAGGTCGCTGGGTTTCCTAAGTGTTAGGTCATACCTGTTGCTAAGTCGTAGGTCGAAGGAAAGCGCATTGCTTTAGGTCGTCAAGTGTTAAGTCGCAGATGCGCGTTGTTGTAGGTCGTTAGGCTTAGGTCGGTGGGTTCTAGGTCGGCAAGTTCCTAGGTCGTAAGTCGGAAGCGACTTAAGGAGATAGCCAAATTTCGACTTAAGGAATTTTCTGCTATAAATAGGAGGGGTTGTTCTCACTTTTTGGGATCCGGATTTTTGAAGCGACGAAGTGCTGCCATTTTGAGAGCTCGACTTCTACACTTCTTCACTTCTTTTCTCCACTCTAATCTAGTGCTTCCATACATCCAAATCGAAGATCAAGATTGAAGATTCAAGAGCTTAGATTGAAGATCTTCATCTTTTCAAGAGAGATTTCTTCGTTTGAAGCGGATTCGTGATAGATCAAGCTTGATCCTTCGCTGTCCAGATCTGAAGCGTATTGATTTGAGGTTGTTTAGGTGATTTGGTGAGTGGTGATTATCTCTCACACGGATCCAAAGGAGTATATCGGATTGTTGGCTCGATTTGGTGTTAAAATAGGGATTTCCATGCATTTTCTTCATCCTAAGTGTAGATCCATATAGATCCATTGTTCATGATGATGTTACATCCATTTTATCATATGTTAACCTATGCAAGTTCATTCATCAAGTTTGTAGAGATATAATCCATGTTTTCATGCTTATTGGACTTTCAACTCTTTAATTACGAAAATGCCATTATTGTTATAATTGTCTACTTAGATCATTTTTGAATGCTTGATTGCTTGGATTGATGTTTGATTTGATTGATTGTTATGAACTAGATGATTGATGACTAGATTTAGATCGAAGGTGATTCAAAAGCTAAGGGAAAGGCTCTTGGATTGGGATAGCTGCTCGTGGCATATGTAGCGGGATGATGAAGCTCTTATGCATAGATTTGATGATGTGATGATGAGATGAGGCTTTGCGAGGATGTAATGAAGCGAGGAAATCATATGATGAAGACTTGGTCTAATCCAGACGGGATCATTCCAAGCATGTTGATAACTCGGTGATATGATTCGAGTTGAGGATAATGAATGGATATGAGAATAGTCGTCGAGGAGGATGACTAGGAGGCTTGGATAGCATCGTTGTTGGAGGTTCTAGCATGCTCTAAGCAAGAGTACGTTTGGGCAGATTCGATAGTCCCAACGGCCAACTGTTGATGGTCGAGTACTCTGGGCAGATTCGATAGTCCTAGGCACGGGCTGCGACGACGTGCGGGAGTTATGTCTAGAACCGGGGTTTTCATTAGCCCTTGACGGACGGCTGAAAGAATGTGCCGGTCATTCAATTAACGGTGATATCGAAGCAAGGATAACAGTGATAGCCAGAGTCATGGATGTTTGGTTGTATCGTCATTTGGACTTGAGAGCGGTATTTTCCGGGTGCTTATCTGATTTAGGCCTTGGTACTTGGAAAACATCGCCCTTGACTCGAGTGATAGTAGCTTTACTTTAAATTGTATGCTCTGCTATGTTTGCTTCTGCTTAGTGTGTGTCTGGGGCTATCACTGTAGAATGAGGTTGGAGTGGGAGGGTTGTATTCCTATTCCTTTTCCTTTATGCTCTTTTGGTATGTTGTTAGTTAATTTACTGCTCACTAAGACTGTTGTCTGACTCAAGGCTTTATGTTTTAATTCTTATTGCCTTGGGCTGTTCGTCCATTTTGGGACGGGCAGACTAGGTAGCAGGTGACAGGTGCTGTTCTCTTCTCACGATGCTGATATCGAAGACGAGCTAGAGGGGTGCATATTATCTTCTTATATGTACTGGATATTCCGCTGTTTTGTATTCTCTGAGAGATATGTAGTGAGGCTTGATGTATTGACTATTTGGATGCTTGTATTCAACTATTGTGAAGTTTTATATGATGTCATTTTGTTATGAAAAGCTTCACTATACATATGTTCTATTGTATTTTGTCCATGCGCTGTGAGTAATACGATAGATTCTGTTGTTTTAAATCTTACCTTGACAATCATCCATGGTCGCCTGGCACACTTTACAGCGCTCTATCTCTAGATTCGGTGCAGGGGTCATGGGCGGTCGTCACATTTGGTATCAGAGCATTGGTTAATCGATTTTACCCAACGCTCGCCGTCGTAACTACGTATGAGAGACGTAATTGTATTTTGATGGATGAATACTATATATAATATAGTAGCTTAGTAGGGTTTGAGTCCTTTATGCAGTTGTTTCTCTAGATGTTCTAATCATTCCTTTTTATAGATATTGAGAATGAGTCGAAGAGGGAGACCAGCTGCTAGGGAAGGCCGTGCTACTGAAGAGACTACTGATTATGCAGCCATGTTCGAAGCTATGATGACTTCGATCATGAGAAGGATACCAGTTCCGGGGGCAGCAGTAGATGTTGGAGTTCAAGTCCAAACTCCGAAACCAGTGGATTTTGCTAAGCTGTGCAAGGATTATACTGCTCTTGGAGGAAAGGTTTTCTTGGGGACAGAATCAACTATCGAAGTCCAGAGATGGATAGATGCTTGTAGAAGGATCTTTGGTGATTTGGGAATTGATGATGCAACTAAGAGGAAGTTGGCATCAAGGCAGCTTCAAGGGAGAGCCTCTGATTGGTGGAACTCTATTACCATCAATACTGCAGAGGAAGAGATTACTTGGGAGCAATTCCAAGCTAGATTTGAAGCCAAGTTCATTTCTACAGCTCAGAAGTCTGTTCTGTTCAAGAGGTTTGTGGAGCTCAAGCAAGGTGGAAGATCTGTTCTTGAGTATGTTTCTGAGTTTGAAGCTTTATCCAAATATGCCCGGTCATATATTGAGTCTGCTTATCAGAAGAATGAGAAGTTTGTGACCGGCTTGGATAGTTATCTTGGGAGACAGTTGGTGGATCATTTGGACGATTCATTTGAGAAGCTTGTAGAGAAAGCTCTTAGGCATGAGAGTCTGTTTCCTAAGGAAGGATCTGTTGTTGCTGTGACCAAGGGAGAATCTAAACCACAGCAGGGTGGAAACCAGAAGAGGAAGCAGCAGCAGCAGAAGGGTAAGGATGGCCAGAAGAAGCCGAAGGGCGAGGTGACTTGCTACAACTGTCAGCAGAAGGGCCATTTCTCGAAGGATTGTAAGAATCCTAAGGTGCCGATGAAGTGTCACAACTGTGACAAGCCGGGACATTTCAGGAAGAATTGTCCAGAGCCGAGGAGGGACAAGCAGATTGTGCAAGCTTATGCTTTGGGAGCTGTTCCGTCGTCTTCGAAAGCTCCTACTGCTGAAGAGAAAGGAAAGAGTGTGGTTGTTCAAGGTACTCTTTTCCTATGTGGTGCTCCAGTTAGAGTTTTGTTTGATACTGGAGCGTCGCATTCGTTTGTTTGTAATGAACTCGTAGGCCGGTTAGGTTTGGAACCGGATATTGTTGATAGGCCTTTGGTTGTGACTAATCCAGTTGGGGGTTCGTCTTGTTTGTGTATGTTATGCCGTGGTCTAGTTGTATCGAGTCATGGTTGCTCTTTTGTTTGTGATTGCTTTGTTCTGAACTTTGCGGGGTTCGGAATTATTTTGGGTATGGACTGGCTTAGGAAGTATGCGGCTAAGGTTGATTGCGAAAGGTTGGAAGTGACAGTCGAGAATGTGGAGGGGCGAAAGATTGTGATACGATGTAAGCATGAAGAAGGCGTCTTCATGAGCTTCATGTATTCGCTAGTTGTTCCACGGGATGGACTGTCATCAGTGCCGATCGCTAATGGATTCGAGGATATCTTTGACGAAGTCAAAGGGTTGCCTCCGCATAGAGAGATCGAGTTTCGTATAGATCTAGTTGAAGGAGCCAGACCTGTTGTGATGCCTCTTAGGCGGATGGCGCCTAGGGAACAACAAGAGTTGAGGGTGCAAGTTGATGACCTTTTACAGAAAGGATTCATTCGGCGTAGTGTGTCCGAGTGGGGTGCACCAGTTGTGTTTGCAACCAAGGCAGATGGGTCGTTGAGATTGTGTGTGGATTATCGTGAGCTGAATAAGGTGACTAAGAAGAACAAGTATCCATTGCCGAGAATAGATGACTTGTTTGATCAGCTTCACGAAGCAAAGGTGTTTTCTCAGATGGATTTGGCAACGGGATTTCACCAGTTGAGAGTAGCTAAGGATAGTGTGCCGAAGACTGCTTTTAGGACACCATCCGGTTTCTTTGAGTGGCTGGTAATGCCGTTTGGATTGACTAACGCGCCAGCATATTTTGTGGATCTTATGAATAGAGTGTTCAGAGAGCAGTTGAACAAGTTCGTACTTGTGTTCGTGGATGATATTCTGATTTATTCCAGAACTGAAGAAGAGCACAAGACACACTTGTGTATTGTTTTGGAAATCTTGCGGAAACATCAGTTGAAGGCTAAGTTTTCGAAGTGTCACTTCTGGAAGAGTGAAGTGAGGTTCTTAGGCCATGTGATTTCTGGAAGTGGAATAGCGGTTGATCCCGCTAAGGTGGCAGCAATCCAGGATTGGGTTAGACCTAAGAATGCATCTGATGTGAGAAGTTTTCTTGGATTAGCAGGATATTATCGACGGTTTATCAAAGACTTCTCCAAGGTAGCTGCACCGTTAACAGGATTGACGAAGAAGAACCAAGTGTTCAGTTGGGATGCTAAGTGTGAGCAAGCTTTCGGAATCCTGAAAGAGAGATTGACGAGTGCTCCTGTTTTGACTATTCCAAGTGGGAATGATGAGATGGTGGTTTACACCGACGCATGTGGTACTGGACTTGGAGCAGTGCTGATGCAGAAGGATAAAGTTGTTGCGTATGCCAGTCGACAACTAAAGCCGCATGAAAGGAATTACCCAACTCATGATTTGGAATTAGCGGCGATTGTATTTGCTCTGAAGATGTGGAGGCATTATTTGTTGGGAGTTCGATTCGAGTTGTTTACGGATCACAAGTCGTTGAAGTATCTTTTCTCCCAAAAGGATTTGAATCTTCGGCAGCAACGTTGGCTAGAGTTTTTGGCATCATATGATTTTGGTATAGCTTATACTCCGGGAAAAGGTAACGCAGTGGAAGATGCGTTAAGTCGAAGACATGCAGGATTGGGAGCCATGTTTTCAGAATGGAAGAGTCTCGAGTATTTAGCTGGATTTGACTTCAGGCCTAGATGTGAATTGGAACCTGAGATGTTGGCAAACTTATCGATAAGACCCACTCTTGTGGAAAGGATTGGCGAGGGCCAAAAGCGAGATGATAAGCTTGTCAAGATTATCCATGATTTGGAATCTGGATTGGATCCAGAAAAGGATAAAGGATTCGAGGTCGATCGAGAGGGTTGGCTTCGGAAGCAAGGACGGCTGGTTGTTCCCGATATAGATGAATTAAGGAGTGAAGTGCTGAAGGAAAGTCATCACTCGAAGTTGACAATTCATCCAGGTGGAAATAAGATGTATCGGGATATGAAGAGAATCTACTACTGGGAAGGTATGAAGAAGGATGTTGGAAATTTTATTTCCAAATGTATGAACTGCCAGTTGGTAAAAGCCGAACAGAAGAAGCCAAGTGGATTGCTTCAGCCATTAGAAGTTCCTACATGGAAGTGGGAACAAGTGTCGATGGATTTTATCGATGGATTGCCTAGAACCAGAACGGGAAATGAAGGGATTTGGGTCATTGTGGATCGTCTGACTAAGAGTGCACGATTCATTCCTGTTCGATCGACTAGGACTGCATCAAAGTTGGCTGAGTTGTATGTTAAGTGGATAGTCCGATTCCATGGTATTCCGAAGAGTATAGTGAGCGATCGAGATCCATTGTTCACTAGTGGATTTTGGAAGAGCTTCCAGGAAGTTTTGGGAACCGAGTTGTGTTTGAGTACAGCTTATCACCCTCAAACAGATGGTCAGACCGAAAGAGTCAACCGAGTTTTGGAAGATCTTCTTAGAGCTTGTGTTTTGGACTTCGGAGGATCATGGGAAGATCACCTTCATTTGGTGGAGTTTGCGTACAACAACAGTTACCAGTCAAGCATTGGTATGGCACCGTATGAGGCATTGTATGGAAGACCGTGTAACTCTCCGGCATGTTGGTTGGAAACTGGAGAAAAGCTGATACTTGGGCCAGAGATGATCCGGCAGACTTCAGATTGTATAGAGGTCATTCGGCAACGAATGAAGGCAGCCCAAGACCGCCAGAAGAGTTATGCTGATAAGCGTCGTAAGGATTTGGAGTTCGACGTAGGAGATATGGTTTTTGTGAAGATTTCTCCACTGAAGAATGTTATTCGATTCGGGAAGAAGGGAAAATTGACTCCGAGATTTGTTGGACCATTCCCGATTACCGAGCGAATTGGAAAGCTCGCTTATAGATTGGAATTACCTGAGAAGATGTCGAGTGTGCACAATGTTTTTCACGTATCATATCTACGGAAGTATGTGCACGACCCGAATACCGTGGTTTCTGCTGATAGCTGTGAAGACTTCGAAGTTGATCCAGTCGATAGAAGACCTCGTAAGCCGCTTCGTGTTGTTGAAACTGACACGAAACAGCTTAGGAGGAAGGTGGTTAAGTTGCTCAAGATACAATGGAGTGATGATGATAACGACTGTACGTGGGAGGTGGAAGAGGGGATGAAGGCAGCTCATCCTGAACTCTTCGAGGTATGGCCCTAAGGTGTCGTGTCATCTCGCGATATTGTAACTTGTTCTAAGTCTTAGAATTCTGTACGCTAAGCTAGAATTGGATGCATGGTTTGCTGATTGTTATGGATGGTAGGCGTACAGAATAGTTTTGATTGCTATGATTGTTTGGGATTTCGGGGGAGAAATTCCTAAGGGGGAGAGAATGTAACGACCCGTATTTTCACGGATCGAAAAGTTCGTCAAATCTGGAGTTTTAGCGTTTTGGGCCATTTCAGATTTTAGGCAAATTTTGCCTAAGTCCTAAGTCGTTCACGACTTAGCATAAGTCGTGAGTCGTATACGACTTAGGAGATAGGAGTTCTGGACGAGTTAGTGATGAGTCGTGACCGAGTTAAGGAATTCGGCGAGTTAGGAGTTGAGTCGTAGCAGCTTAAGTCGTAGGGTGTTGGAGCGACCTAAGGTAGTGGATGACCTAAGGGATAGGTCGGCAATGACCTAAGGAAATGTTGGGAGCGACCTAAGTGTTTGGATGAGTTAAGTGTTAGGTCGGCAGTTCGAGTTAGCGACCTAAGAGATAGGAGGTAGCGACCTAGTAGAATTAACGACTTAAGGGATAAGCAGTTTGCGACCTATAGGGGTTAGCGACCTATGGAATTGACCGACCTAAGTGTTAGCGTAGTTAGGTCGTTAGTTCTATGTTGAGTTAGGTCGTAGGTGACCTAAGATGGTTATGTCGCGTATATGTTAGGTCGCGAGTTTGCTAAGTCGTAAGTCGCGTGAGTTGTTAGGTCGCTAGGATAGTTTAAGTGTTAGGTCGCGTGGATCTAAATGTTAGGTCGTATGTTGTTTTAGGTCGACATATGTTAGGTCGCGTAGAAGCCTAAGTTGTTAGGTCGCAACCCAACTGAGTCGTAGGTAGTTAAGTCGTTAGGATGTTAGGTCGCTGGGTTTCCTAAGTGTTAGGTCATACCTGTTGCTAAGTCGTAGGTCGAAGGAAAGCGCATTGCTTTAGGTCGTCAAGTGTTAAGTCGCAGATGCGCGTTGTTGTAGGTCGTTAGGCTTAGGTCGGTGGGTTCTAGGTCGGCAAGTAACTAGGTCGTAAGTCGGAAGCGACTTAAGGAGATAGCCAAATTTCGACTTAAGGAATTTTCTGCTATAAATAGGAGGGGTTGTTCTCACTTTTTGGGATCCGGATTTTTGAAGCGACGAAGTGCTGCCATTTTGAGAGCTCGACTTCTACACTTCTTCACTTCTTTTCTCCACTCTAATCTAGTGCTTCCATCCATCTAAATCGAAGATCAAGATTGAAGATTCAAGAGCTTAGATTGAAGATCTTCATCTTTTCAAGAGAGATTTCTTCGTTTGAAGCGGATTCGTGATAGATCAAGCTTGATCCTTCGCTGTCCAGATCTGAAGCGTATTGATTTGAGGTTGTTTAGGTGATTTGGTGAGTGGTGATTATCTCTCACACGGATCCAAAGGAGTATATCGGATTGTTGGCTCGATTTGGTGTTAAAATAGAGATTTCCATGCATTTTCTTCATCCTAAGTGTAGATCCATATAGATCCATTGTTCATGATGATGTTACATCCATTTTATCATATGTTAACCTATGCAAGTTCATTCATCAAGTTTGTAGAGATATAATCCATGTTTTCATGCTTATTGGACTTTCAACTCTTTAATTACGAAAATGCGATTATTGTTATAATTGTCTACTTAGATCATTTTTGAATGCTTGATTGCTTGGATTGATGTTTGATTTGATTGATTGTTATGAACTAGATGATTGATGACTAGATTTAGATCGAAGGTGATTCAAAAGCTAAGGGAAAGGCTCTTGGATTGGGATAGCTGCTCGTGGCATATGTAGCGGGATGATGAAGCTCTTATGCATAGATTTGATGATGTGATGATGAGATGAGGCTTTGCGAGGATGTAATGAAGCGAGGCAATCATATGATGAAGACTTGGTCTAATCCAGACGGGATCATTCCAAGCATGTTGATAACTCGGTGATATGATTCGAGTTGAGGATAATGAATGGATATGAGAATAGTCGTCGAGGAGGATGACTAGGAGGCTTGGATAGCATCGTTGTTGGAGGTTCTAGCATGCTCTAAGCAAGAGTACGTTTGGGCAGATTCGATAGTCCCAACGGCCAACTGTTGATGGTCGAGTACTCTGGGCAGATTCGATAGTCCTAGGCACGGGCTGCGACGACGTGCGGGAGTTATGTCTAGAACCAGGGTTTTCATTAGCCCTTGACGGACGGCTGAAAGAATGTGCCGGTCATTCAATTAACGGTGATATCGAAGCAAGGATAACAGTGATAGCCAGAGTCATGGATGTTTGGTTGTATCGTCATTTGGACTTGAGAGCGGTATTTTCCGGGTGCTTATCTGATTTAGGCCTTGGTACTTGGAAAACATCGCCCTTGACTCGAGTGATAGTAGCTTTACTTTAAATTGTATGCTCTGCTATGTTTGCTTCTGCTTAGTGTGTGTCTGGGGCTATCACTGTAGAATGAGGTTGGAGTGGGAGGGTTGTATTCCTATTCCTTTTCCTTTATGCTCTTTTGGTATGTTGTTAGTTAATTTACTGCTCACTAAGACTGTTGTCTGACTCAAGGCTTTATGTTTTAATTCTTATTGCCTTGGGCTGTTCGTCCATTTTGGGACGGGCAGACTAGGTAGCAGGTGACAGGTGCTGTTCTCTTCTCACGATGCTGATATCGAAGACGAGCTAGAGGGGTGCATATTATCTTCTTATATGTACTGGATATTCCGCTGTTTTGTATTCTCTGAGAGATATGTAGTGAGGCTTGATGTATTGACTATTTGGATGCTTGTATTCAACTATTGTGAAGTTTTATATGATGTCATTTTGTTATGAAAAGCTTCACTATACATATGTTCTATTGTATTTTGTCCATGCGCTGTGAGTAATACGATAGATTCTGTTGTTTTAAATCTTACCTTGACAATCGTCCATGGTCGCCTGGCACACTTTACAGCGCTCTATCTCTAGATTCGGTGCAGGGGTCATGGACGGTCGTCACATTGGTCTCTCCCAGGAGGAATCTAAAAGCTTATTCCAATGAGAATAAAGACAAAGTGGATCTGATGTCCTCAAAGAAGAAGCACTACAACAAACAGACCTTTTTATAACGTTTAAAAACCGATGTTAAAGCCTTCTAGCGTTTCTATAAACGCCATAGATCACAAGTTGTAATAAGTCTGGTAGATACAATAGCATTACAAAATTGCAATGGATAAAGGACTTTTAACAGCGTTTTTGTTTCCATCTTAGACTAGATGTATCGATACAACTATTTTTCTTTAGCGTTTTGAAGCTTGCTATAGAAATTTTACACAGAGTTGTGATTTATGATACTAACAATTCTGACATCATTTAATTGCTATAATATGCTGACATACCATATTATTATAGCGTCTAAAAACGCTGTGGAAAAATATTATGTCAATCTTTTATTACGCAATGAAATGCTATAGAAAATTCATTACTATCTGTTGTAGCATTGTTTTCTACTATCAAAACTGTTTAATCCTTGCAGAATATTTTGTATTCAACTTGCATAATGCTGTAGTATATGAAAGCTGTAACATTTTTTTTCATAGCATAGTTAAAACGCTATAAAAAAAATTTCATTGCATTTTTTATTGCCATATACATTCAAGCTTACAATTTTCAATTCTACTAAACTTATTTCAACTAATATATTATAACAATACAAAAAACCACACATATCACATTGTAATGTACGTAATCAAATGGAGTCATAAGCCAAACCGCAAAATATATATATATCCATGATATTTCATACACGGAGTATTAAGCATATAAATATTTGTGACCAAAAGTAACAATACATACAACTGTAGCTAACCAAAACGATACATACTAAAAACAAAGATGTATGAACGTCGATAGACAATACATTAATGTAAGCATGACCGATTTGAAGGAGAAAGAGTGCGACATCATGTAGCAACCTCAAAAGCGTCATACAACACCTGTCAAAAAGAAGCACATACGTGCGTATGTTAGTCATAAATGTACTAAACAACATTGTTTCAAACAGAAACTTTATGAATTAATCACTCAAAATAACCAAGAAATATCCACAAAGGCTAACTCAAAGTAGATAAGCAATTCAGACAAGGTCAGCTATTTCAAATTGACTTGTTATTTCATGCAAACTTCTAGTTTGATAGAAAATGTCCATTTTACTAGCCAAAACATACAATAACAGAGTAAGTAGCATTGCTAGTGCAAGCTTCTTGGTGCAGGCTTAACATACAATAACTGAGTAATTAGCAGTGCTAGTGCAAGCTTGCCTGGTGCAGGCTTGCTGGAGCAAGCTTGCCTGGTGCAAGCTTGCCTTGTGCAAGATTAACATACAATAACAGAGTAATTAGCAGTGCTGGTGCAAGCTTGCCTGGTGCAGCCTCGTTGGAGCAAGCTTGCCTAGTGCAAGCTTGCCTTGTGTAGGCTTGCTGGAGCAAGCTTGCTGGTGCAACAGCAAGCTTGCACTATTCCCATCTTAACATGGATCAAACGACGGGGAAAAGGGAGGGGGTATATGTGGTGTACTCATGATGTTGCGCTTTTCTGTCATTAAGACTTAAGTGCACATTTTGCAATCTTTGTGCACTCATTTTGTAATCCATTTCCACTGTTTCTTTCCTTTCCTTTTATTTTCTTCCACTGTTTTTTTTCTTGCTAAACTTTGATCACCAACAATATTTTGCTACATGATTTTTTTACCGTCACAGCAAATCAGCACACTAGCTTTCAAACTAGTGTATGATCTTGGCATCTTTCAAAGGCAAACCTTCACGCCTCAAACATATGGATTCATAGTAGGTAAATTTATAGTATATATTTACTGGTTGAAACTCGAGAAATGCAACATGATTTATGGAATCAAAAATTAATGAAATTCAAGCATAGCATATGTGGATTAAAAGTTGGATCCATACCTTTGTTTAATTGTTCAATGTACCATGTAAGTAGCTCTTCATCACAAACAGCTCCTTCGGACATTGGTGTCATATTCCCATCTTCTCCAATGCTTTCGATATTTCCCCGCACTATAAATACCATTTTATCAGTAGGTCCACCTTTGTAGAGTACATCATTTCCTTGTATGTATATTGCTTTCCTCAGCTTTTCAAAGATGGCATCTAACATGGTGCCATCCATCAGTGTAAAAATCCATACCTAAAAGTTGGGATGTTATACAGTTACAAACAAAAATATTGTACTAATTTAGTTTTTCCTAAAATGAAAGGACATTTTGACTTCCAAACTACGCCAGTTTTACATTGGATGCTCACAATTTAAAGTTTTTATTTCTACATGCTCATGCACAATTGCAAGATAATTCTACGAACTCATATTTTTAAAGAAATGAAATAATAATTTATATATTTATTGCAGTAGTTTGGAATGTAGTAGTAGTTATGTTATGAACTTTCGATATTTTTTTGCTAGTTATGAGTAGAATATTTATCACACTTTTAAGAAGTTAAAATGAAAATGTGTATGTTCTACTACCCTTTTGTTACTTGTGGTAGTCGATCTACCTAGACTTTGTGAAACCTTTCCTCCAGACAAATTTTAACCGTGTAAAGATAGAAGCAAGTGGTGTATTGTTCTCCATGTTAGGAGTCTACAAAGGCTAGTGATCTATTGTAATGTTATTATGCTTTTAAGGTGCTTGAACTCTTTTAATTAAATTTGTGGGTGCAATAGTTGGTACACTGAAGGTACTATAGCATGAACACATACATGACTTGGATATCATGTCACCCATGGAACATAACACATTGTGGAGGCAGTAACTGCGATATTTGCTTGCATTTCAAAATCCTCCATGTGCAATGTTTCATTTTCTATAAAATATCTATAAGTACCTTGACTCTGTTTTCAAGTCCCATATCACCAAGAGCATCACATCGAATAGCTAGAGTAGTTTTAGCTTCAAGGGAACGAGTTATCTTACCCTTGATTTTAAGATTTGCTTGGCCAACAAGAGACGCATGGAAAATTGTTCCATGCTTTGTTTTGAGAGCTTTGAAGGTGACCTGCATTGAAATATGTAATAATTAATTCAATTACAAAAGGAACTGCATAAAATTATATAACATCATTTTGAACCGCAACAAAAAATTCCATAATCTAACATGTTTACTAGAAAGACTAATGATTCAGCACCTCAAACATAAATTAAAGCATAGTGAAAATAAATTCCACAACCTAACATGTTTACTAGAAAGACTAATGATTCAACACCTCAAACATAAATTAAAGCATAGTGAAAAGCAAAAGCAACCCATTATGTGTTCACACAAACCTTAGAAGGCAAAACTTCCAAAAGGCCAACGAGTCTTGGCTCAAATCATGATTTTTAGTTTTTACATAGAAAATGGAAGCTTTAATAAAAAAACATGAGAATGAAATTATGAACAAACAATATCATGATTTTTAGTTTTCTTGTAGAAGTTAGCTGCTTTAATAAAAATTATAGCCAAGACATTTCACCAAATTTCAAATATAAACTGAAAGTGTTAATAACATAACACTTTGCTTCCACTTCGGTCGTTGCTCAAATAAAAGTAAACTTTATGTACTAAAATTAAAATATACGGGTAGTAAAAAAACAATGGCGGAAATCACATTTCTCAAAGATAATCCAATCTTCAGCCTTGATCAGATTGGGGGATCTTCTCCTTCTTCCTCTTCCATTTCTCCTCCTCCACCAGATCTAATTCTGCATTCACAACCTATCTCTTCTAAAATCATTCCTGAATTTGATGAAGAGGGATTCCAAACCGTTCAATCCAGGAAAAGCCGAAATGAGTATCAAAAACATCAATCTGGAATTGGATCAAACCAACTGAGCCTGAATAAGGGAAATTCAAAACATCCAAATCAAAACAGATACTATAACCGAGATTTCTTCAATTCAAGATTTCTGGGAATTCAAGAAACAGTGCAAATAATGTTGAAAATCCTCATCAGATCAGTTTGAAATCAAATTTGCAAAATGGAATTCCAAGAAACCATTCAAGAAACAGTCAGATACCAAATAAATCAGTTCCTCAATTCAATACTAACCTTAATAAAGCCTCTTCATGGGCTGATCTGATAAAGAATGGGGGATCAAACTCTGAAGCTGATCTAAAATTTGTGGCTCCCCTCTCCATTAATGATAAAAAGATTGTTGTTGTGAATGCAGAGGCCAGCAGAAGGGCAGAAAGCAAGTGGTGCCATTCAGTTATTGCATACGTTTTTGGCAGCAGACCCGCATATCATCATTTCAAGGCTGTTATAGCAAAATCCTGCACTCCCACTGGTAATTTCGACATATTCACTCGTAACAATGGGTTTTTCATAATTAGATTTGAAAATGCAACTGATTGTGATAAAGCTATTATTGGAGGTCCTCAATTTATAAATGGAAAACTTATTATTATGAAAAAATGGAATAATAAAGTCAATCTTGATAGAGATTTGCTCTCTTCAATGCCAGTCTGGATTAGACTCCCGGAATTAAATCTTAGATTATGGGATAAAGAAATTTTGAGTGCTATTGCTAGTATTGTGGGTAACCCTATTAAATTAGACGAACACACTGCCAAGGAATCAAGGCTTTCATTTGCTAGAATATTAATGGAAATTCAAGCAAATACTGATTTACCAAATGAAGCGTCTATTTCATTGCATGATGGGGAAAATTTAATACAAAGCATAGAATATGAATGGATCCCCCCTAGATGCAAATCATGTTGTTGTTTTGGTCACGCCATTGATAACTGTGTTACCAAAATGGTCTGGAAAGAGAAACAGAAAACTCAAGAAAAGGATTTGGCTAGCAGTTCCACAAAAGAAATGGAAAATACATTGACTGCCAGAACATTGGAAGCAAATAATGGATCCATATGTTTACCCTTGAATGTAAATAATACTATTCATGAGTCAACACAAGAAATGGTTATCCAAGAAGGTAATAAAACACAATGTTTGGAAGTGGAAATTATTGAAACTGCAAATGGAATTTTAGAAAATCATTCAAAAGCAATTCTAAACAGCAAAAGTGATGCAATACAAATCAGAAATTGTAATTCAGAATCTGTAAACATGATCATAGAAGATGGTTCATACATTTCTACTATTCTCAGCAAAGAGCCATCTAAAAACCCCAATATTAACCATGTTGCAAATCACCTTTCCTCTGTTTCCACAAAACCAAGTTCTGAAACCAGTATACAAAAGGTTATCAATTCAATGGCAAACTCCTCCTCAACAGCAAGGAAGACCAAAAAAGCCAAAAAGGAAAAAATAAGAGACAAAATGAAAAGCATCAATGACATTATCACTGAAGACAGTACAGAGGATGCTGAAGACTGTGACTTCAAAAGAAATTACATCTCTAAAAATTCAAAATGGGAAGAACAGCTCAAAGCAATTAACAAAACTGCATACAAGAAAAAGGGAAAGAGGTTGGAGACTCTGGTGGAAGAGAACAGCCATAGTGCATAGCTGTTCTGCTTTTGTATCCTTGAGTATCCTTCTTTTTATTACTATTATTATTATGTCAATAATCACTTGGAATGTTAGAGGTCTAAACTCTCCTGTAAGGAAATTAGATCTATATAATCTCCTTTTGACTTTAAAACCTAGTATTGTAGGGCTACTTGAACACAAATTAGACAATTCTAAAATGAATGATTTTCAAATTAAAAACCTTCATAACTGGAAAACCATAAATAATAACCAAATGGGAGGAAATGGCAGAATATTGGTTCTTTGGGATACTAACATTTGGGACATCTATCAGTATTTTATAAACTTTCAGTTTATCCACTGTAAATGTGTAAACAAAGGTGGTTTTCAATTAGAAATTACTTTTGTCTATGCCTCCAACAGTGAATCTGAAAGAATATCTCTTTAGAATATCTCTTTGGAATAGCCTTGAGCAAATTAATTCCAATATGAGACTACCTTGGATTGTTATAGGTGACTTTAATACTGTAATGCATGGGTTTGAGAAAAGGGGTGGGAATCCTATCCCTTCCAAAAAACTAGAAATGCTTCATAACTTTCTCCTTAAAACTGGATTATTTGAACCAACTATTGCTGGAAATGCTTTTACTTGGAAATCAGGAAAATTCAGAAATATCCATTGTAAATTAGATAGAATTCTCATAAATAATAGTTTTACAAACTATTTTAAAGATTTTAAATGCTCTACCCTTCCTCAGGCTACTAGTGACCACACTCCAATTCAAATTGAACTAAATCATAATAATAAAATTAAAAATAACATCCCTTTCAGATTTGTTAATGGATGGGTTTTTGAAGAGGGCTACAAAAACTTAGTCAAAAATTGCTTATCCACAAAAGTATTGGGCACTGCCCAATTCAAATTCAATAAGCTTCTTCAAATTACCAAAGGAAATCTGAAAATCTGGAATAAAAACAGAACTAATAATGAGATCAAAACCATTAGGGATGATTGTGAGCATAGGCAGAATGAATTAGACAAGGATTGCTCAGACATTAATAAAGTCAACAATTTTTTTCTAGCCCAAAATAATCTTGTCAAATCCCTTCATGTGTAGTCTATAAATTTAAGGCAGAAAGCAAAAATAGACTGGCTCTTGCATGGAGACGAAGCTAGTAAATTTTTTATGCTAAAATGTCCAGTAGGAAACATAGGAATGATATTGGAAAAATAATTGATACCAAGGGTAATGTTATCAATGATCTAGATTGTATCAGGGAGGAAACCATCAATTATTTTACTAATCTTTATAACACCAATCTCTATTCTAATTCTTTTCCTATTATTGAACCTAAATTTAAAGTTAATGAAAACAGCAATGATATTCTCTTAGCTCCTATCAGAATTGAGGAGATTAAAAATATCATTTTTAATTCCAATAATGATAAAAGTCCTGGCCCTGATAGCTTTGGTGCCAGATTTTATAAAACCCACTGGGATGAAATCAAATCTTTTCTATTTGATTCTCTCTCTGAATTTTTTAGGACTGGTAAAATATTAAAAAATCTAAACCACACCTTTATTACTCTTGTCCCAAAGGTTCAAATCCCTAACTGTTTAGAAGACTATAGGCCTATTGCCTGTTGTAATTTCATATACAAAATCATTTCAAATATTCTTTGTAACAGAACTAAAATTTTCCTGAAATATCTTATCTCTGAAAACCAGAGTGCTTTCATTCCTGGTAGATTAATTGTTGAAAACACTTTGCTAGCCCAGGAATTAATAAGAAACTTTAATAACAATAATAAAAACATCATGTGTGTCAAAATTGACTTACATAAAGCTTTTGACAAAATTAATAGACATTTTATTATTTTTATGATGAAACAAATGGGGTTATGTAATAAATTTTGTGACCTTATCTCTGAATGTATTAATAATGTGTCATATTCTATTTTGATTCAAGGCTCTCCTAATGGATATATACAAAGCAATAGGGGGATTAGACAAGGAGACCCACTCTCTCCTTATTTATTTACTATTGCAATGGAGTATTTCTCAATTCTTATGGAAATTGAGATTCTAAGAGGAAATATCAAACCAATTAATAGAATTAAGCGTTATATTACTCATTTATTATATGCTGATGACTTACTTATCTTTTTGAATGCAGACATGCAAAGTGCGAAATCCATTGCAAACATATTTGACAAATTAGAAGAGCATGCTGGGTTAAAAGTCAATGATTTCAAAAGCAAAATTCATTTTAGTAAAGGTTGTTCTAATAAAATGGACATTTTAAGCTTCTTAAAATTCAAAGAAGGAAATTTGCCTGTTAAATATCTGGGGCTTCCTCTTAGTGTTAATCAAATTAATGAAAGAGACTGCACTAGGTTATTGGATATTATTCAAAATAAATTTGAAGGGTGGGCTAGCAAATTTCTGTCTTTAGCTGGAAGAATTGAACTAACTAAAACTGTCATCATCGCAATCATCATGTATTGGATTCAAGCTCACAATATCCCAGCAAAAGCAATTCACAAAATAGAAAAAACTTGTGCAAATTTTATATGGAAAGGAAGACATCACAAAATTGCTTGGGAAAAACTCTGTATATCAAAGAAGGCAGGGGGCTTGGGACTGAGAGATATTAATGAGCTTAGAGAGGTTTGTAAACTCAAATTATTCTGGAAATTTGTAAATGGCAATTCATTATAGGCTAAGTGGATGAAAGCAAGATATCTTAAAAAAAGAATTTTTGGACCACTAGCATAGAGAACCATCACTCTTATGTTTGGAAAAATATTCTCAGCAGTAGAGACACTGGCATCAAACTTTTGGAAAGAAAATTTAAGAATGGAAAACATACCAGTTTATGGTTTGACCCTTGGATTCATGGAAAAACACTAGTTAGTCTTGTGGGATGGAATAACCTATATTTGTTTGGTGAAATAGATGGTAAAGTTAGTAGCATTATCCAAAATAGCAGGTGGAATACATCGTTGCATTCTGCTACTTCTATTTTCAATAATGCCATAAATCAAATAACAATTGATTCTAATCTCCCAAAGGATAAATGGGAATGGAAAACTTCTACAAAAGGCTTTTTCTCCTTCAAAAAAACATTATCATTTATAAAAGGATATGAAACTGGAGTGGATTGGCACTCTGTTATCTGGAATAAATCAAATTGCCCAAAAATGTCCCGTTGTGCTTATTTTGCAATTGTTAATAGACTTCCTACCAGAGATAGATGTTTAAAGTGGAATAAAAATGGGGATACTATTTGCCTGCTTTGCCGAGAGGAAAAGGAGTGTATCAATCACTTATTTTTTGACTGCTCTTACTCAAAACATATATGGTTTATTGCCAAAACAAAGCTCAATATTAGACAAAATCAGGCAGTTCAAAACAGCAGGGAAAGCATCAACTATATTCAACAAAACTTCAAAGGAAATAGCAAAGAATTCAAAAAAGCTAGCATTATGCTTACTGCAACAATATTTCACATTTGGAAAGAGAGAAATCAAAGACTTCATTCTCAATCAGAAACAGAAAGCATACAACTTTGGAAGAAAATAGAATTGGATTCCCAAATCCTCCTCAATAAAAACAGAAATCAAAACCACTTCTCAGAAAATCCAAATCATAAAAGCTGGCACATGGATAAATATGAAGAGAGTTTAGAATCTTTCTTACAGAGTGGGATTAATTATCCCAATGCGAGGCATCTCCACCACAATGGCAATCATTGGATGGAAAGGCCTTTGAATAATGTTGTTTCCACTCCCAACTCTGTCAATACTGGTGGCGGCCGTTTCTACCAACACGACAGGATTAGCTCCTGCATAAACAAGGGAAGAATGATTAAAAATAATCTATCATTTCCTAACAATAAGCATTTATTGAGCTCTAACAATTGTAATACTTTACCTGATAGGGGCGGAAGCTACCGCGCACACGGTATTCATGATCAAATGGGCAATTATCTGAGCATTGAAAAAAATTGGCAACCAACAGTTAATATCAAATATGATGTATACGATTCACGTTCAAGAGATAAAATCAACAGACACTTATCTAAAGGGGATAACAGAGATAGATCTAGCAACTGCACAAACAACTTCCTCCAGAACAGTATATCCACAACTGATAACTGCAAGGGAAGTGACAAGGCATATTTTAATAACATAAACTTTAATTTCAATATTTCAAACTTTAATATATCCTTACCTGACAGTTCTGGAAGATACTGCATGGATGGTAGCCTTCGTGAGCATGAAATAAAGCTTCAAGCGGCTGTAAATGATCAAAGATTAGGGTACAGTCACTACAGAAGCAACATCAACAACCAAATATTTCACTTATCTAATTTGGAGAGGGGAAAGCAACTGGATGTCTGAGCTTGCGAATCCATCAAGTTTCGCCAAGCAGATTCCAGATCTAAGGAGTAATAAAGATTCAAGTACAAACTCGTACTCGCGTGTCGAAAAGGAAGTGAAAAACCACCCAAGTGAATGATTTTCACTCCATTTCAGAGCATCATGGGATGAAAGGGACTGAATCGAAATACTGGAAGCCTCCTTAAGCCTCTAAATTAGCTTAAGCGAGTTACTATAGCTTTTGCTGTTGAATCTCACTAGATGTTCCGCCATTTTTTTGTTTTTTCTTTTTAGAAGATGGAGGCGTGAGATTGTCCTATCTTGATTAGGGTTGGTGTGTTATGAGTTGTGCGGTATTGGGTTCTGTATACCCGTTTGTATTTTTCTTTCTTTATGGGCTTGGCCCATTTACCAATTTTCAAAAAAAAAGTAAACTTTATAGTTTAATAATTTCAAATTCTATAAATTATCCTTTTGAGATCTTATTCAACAATTTCAAATTCTAAGTTTTAATTATTCGATTATCTATTCTACCTTACCAAATTAGATCCTCATTATAAAGAAATACCCATTCTTTCATCAATACCATATTGGAATTACTCAATTTTGCTCCGTCTCTATTATAAAAAAAAACTATATTATTTATGTTCATATCCCGTGAAGTTTTTGTTTATTTCTCTTTCCACTTATACTTTTGTTTCATTATCAAATTAGAGTTATTTGTTGTATGAAATTCAATGTAAGCTTAATTTATTTCATTTTATATTTTCAATTTTGGGTATACATATTACTAAAAGATAAATTTTAAGCAACTTCAATTGTTATTGTTAAATTATATTTGTCTCGCTCTCTAGATAGAACAAGTGCAATGGTTATCTATGGATCAATGTTCTATCAAAATATACATTTTTTCAAGTTTATAAAATGGCCAATTATATCTCAATTAAATGACTGAATATGCATATATCAGTTTAGCAATACATAATAGATACAGTTTGAGATCTAATATCACTTACTACGACGGTGACGGGTTTCCCATGCTTTCAAATATTTTTGCTCTACTGTAATAGATTCCAATACTTCTCTTAACTCGGCGATCTTTACATTTCACCAGATATAAGTGCTCTGTTAAGAAAGCAAGAGACAGGATCAATAAGCAACAATAAGAGGATCAAAAGGCCATGGTTTTAATTGTATATCACTACAACTAGATATTTTATAAACAAAACCTACCAACATAAAATAATAAATTGATAATATATGGATAGCATAAATGCTTTCGATAATATATAGGACAACATAATATTTTTTCTTAAAAATTTGCATCTGCTTATAATTTAATACTATGGAAGCAAAGCACGAATCAGTGAAGAAAAATATTTGAGATGGCACGTCATGGATATTGGGAATATGACCACTGTGAATATTTAAAAATAAGAGGTTTTTATAACATTTTTAAATTCGTTTCCCATTATTATCAACTAAATAACGTGCCACTATACAAATCAATTATAGGACTAAATATAATGAACTTCAAATATTATACATGCCAATACTTTTGCACATTATGGTAAATACATGCAGAATATACCAAGAGGAAAACAACTAGTACTATATATAATTATATGTAACATCGAGACCGTTTGAAGAAATTAAGCTCCGCCTAACAATTAAAATACCGTTGTTTTCAGCAATTCAAGTAACATCGAGACCGTTTAAAGAAATTAAGCTCATATTTTGACTTGATTCATGTGGTTGAGCAAACTAAGTTGGATAGATGTGGGATGCGATTGCATGGATCTTAGAATCTTTGGTGGTGTATTACATTACTTTTGAAAATTATGCCACATTATACTGAAAAGTATTACAACTATAAGAGAAGTATTCAATATTCATATTAAATGATAGATTGTATGCTTGAGCAATAACTTCTGAATGCTGGCCTAGTCCATATTTTATTTTATTTTATTTAGTTTACTAGAAAAAATCGATGCTAAATAACTGCTTATATAAATAATACCTTTGCATGAAAGTGGTTGTAATTTTCTCATTCTTCTATCCACAGGAGTTCCATGCAAAGCTTTCAGATTTTTGGCAGAGGGACCCATGGGTGATCAAACACATGTTTCTACAACGGTAATGGGTACTTATGGTTATGCTGCACCTGAGTATATAATGATAGGTGTGTTTTTAAGTGATGAACATCCTAAAATAGTTATATGAATTCTTTGTCCATTTATACCAATTTTAAAAACATACTTAGACTATTTTCTTCCTACATGAAAAAGCATCATTTTGAATCGAGGTTGTTCTAATTTATAATTATTGCCAGTAATATTATTAGCATTTTCAATCTTTCAGAGCATCTAACCACTAAAAGCTATGTGTACGGCTTTAGAGCAGTGTTGAAAGAAATTATAGTTAGAAAAAGAGCACTTGACACATGAGGCGACTAAACCCAAAACACAACCCAGTAGACTAGGCTTGTCTATTACTAATCTGAACCATGAAATTGTAAAATTAATAGATCCAAAAATGCAAGGTTATACTCCAGGAAACCGCTCCCAAGGTTGGCAACTTAGCTCATAGATGCCTTAGTGAAACCCCAGAACAAGGCCTTTAATGAAGGAAGTGGTCAAATTACTAGGTGTATATTCGAGAAGAAGAGTTGCATCAATGCAATAAAGCAGCAAAAACTCAAAAATTTGAAGAATCTGTAGATGATTGTAGAAATGAAAAAAGATAAGGAAAATGAACGAATGGAAGAATGAAGAGTAAACCACCACCGACAATAACAAGTGATTCTAAGAATTGCCATTCTTTGGAATCTGATGTTAGTACAAGGTCAATACCAATACTTGAGTGTAATAACCATGAGAGGTAGAAGAAGTTCCTATGTCAGGGGAAGATGGAAGTGTGTACATGTGTGCGTGCATGCGTGTATAGTTTCTAGAGGCATGTTTATTTGTCAACTACAGCTAGGGAAGCGATATTTTTGTTTGGCTTCTTTTGATTTTTTCCAAATGATTTTTTTAGGAAACTTTGTTCTTTAAATGGAAAAGGTTGTTTTAGTTGGGACACTGCTGCAAAATTCTTTCTTTTATTATGCACTTTGTATAAACAAATATATTTTTATCGACTAGATGTGTATTGTCCAAAATATAATGAAGGAAAAAATGTAGGAAAAAAAATACCTCCACCTGAATTAGATATCGTGACCCGACAAACCTCCCAAACCAGTTGCGACTTCCAAACCCAAAACATCTCAGATCCGCTTCTCCCAATACCTCAACAGTAAACCACTACAAATAACAATCTCCTCTCCTCAATTACCAAACCCATATCGCGGCCTTGCAAAGCCTCCTACGTCCAATACCATCGCCTAACATCAACTACTACCAATTCAACCAGCAGTCTCACCTTTGCCTTTTAATTAACTCCACTTGAATCAAATCACCGTGTAGCCTTCTCTTCACCAGTCACAATCGCCAAATCCCCCTTCACTGTTTTTTTCTTCTTTATGTGTCAACTAAAATTGAAGTAGGGAAGTTGATTTAGGGTTTTCCCATGAAATCAAAGTAGTAGGGGAGCGATTTCGATTTTCTTTGGAAAGGGGAATAGATGTGAGAATATGCAGCCTTAATCCGCCAAATAAACTACGGAGCCACCCTTAGGGCTAAAATTGTTAGGTTCTTTTGTATAGCGTTGTAATTTGCTATTATTTTCCTTTTTAAAACATTACTAATAGCATGTAAACTATCAATGCAATAAGAAATTGCTATAATTAACAAATTTTCATGTAGTGAAGGGACTTCCCCAATCGAAAGCTAATCATCGGGGAAGAGTTCTAAACAAATTGTTGGAACAATATGGAAGTTAAATGTCAAAAGAATATTGCCCAAACTAGAAAAATTATGGCAATGTCGAAACCTATCTGAAAGGTGCCGTGGAGAAGGCTATTAAAGGTGCTATAAATTCCAAGGGAAAACGAACAATGGACAAGAATGTCAATGATAATGAGAGAGTGCCACCTTTCACCAACGAAATCATAGATACAGTTATACCACCATATGTTAAGATTCTATCCATGAAGTATCATGGGGTTATAGACCTCGACGATCATCTGATGGCTTTTGACAGCCAAATGGACTTGTATAACGCATCTGGAGCTGTCAGATGCTGACTGTTCCCAGTCACCCTCCAGGGAGCAGCAGCCAAATGATAAAGGCAGTACAGGGGAAAACCATATACTCCTGGAAGCAATTTTTTTATGAGTTCTCAATCCAATTCTACATCTGCAAAGATCCTACTATCGACTATACAGTCTTAGAAAATATAAAAAAAAGGCAGAGAGAGTCTTTGGGGGGATTACTTAAGAAGATTCAATGCTGAAGCTTTAAAGGCCAAGGATATGAACGATCGTGATAAGCTCTTAGCTGTCCATTCTGGCTTGATTGAAAATACCCCATTCTGGAAGCAGTTTTTTGTTAATGGATGCAAATAACTACAAGATTTTCATTTTCAAGCTGATAAGTTCATCCGAATGGATGAGCTTTAATACGCCAAGAAGAAAACAATTCCCAGGAAAGAAGTGGGAAGATTTGGCTAGGACCGTGGCCATAAGAGGACCAGACGAGAAGAACCGATTACTAAAACAGTTGCTTTAAACAAGCCGTTGTCTTACGTGAATGCTATAGCTAAGAAAAGAGTCAACTTTCCAACCTCCTTCAAAGCCAAGAACAATCTAAACAGAAAAAAGGAGGAGACTACTGCGCTTATCACAAAGCTAATGGCCACAAAACTGATGAGTGCAGAGTTCTGGCTGGAATTATCCAAATGCTGATCTAGGAAGGTCATTTAAAGGAGTTCGTTCAAGATCAGCAGAAAGTCCAGTGAACAGAAAATGCTCCATAAAAGCGCCCAGGCAATGCTGCGAATATGTTAGAAGATGAGGACCCCTTAAGCTTAAGCTCGCCAATTAACAGGATTGACGTAATCCATGGTGGGCCACATCCAGCAGGGAACAACAAAGGGGCACGAAGTAGATATATTAAAGAGGCCTAAGAAGGGATTTATTCTGTCCAAGAAGAGCCCCCGATGAAAAACCTACGCCTTAACATTCAAATGCCTAATTTGGTTGTCACTCCACAAGAGCTACGCAAGAGGGTTTATCAACCTCATAATGACCCTCTGATGATCACTGCACAGATTGGGCTATCTATTGTCTCAAAATTTCTGGTCGACATGGGCAGCGCAGTCAATGTAATTTTCAAACATGCCTTCGATCGGATGAACATTCCAGAACAAAAGATGGAGCCAAGTACAGAGCCCATATTTGGATTCAACAATAAGGGATCAACTCCAGTGGTTCTGAAAAAGCTGATTGTACAAATGGGAGTGCCGCCAACATGTAGAACATTCAAAACAATTTTTGTGATAATCGATCAACCTTCCTACTACAACGCTGTTTCCTGGGGATTTGACCAGGCAACTAGTACTCGGCAATAAGTGCTCGGCATCAGAGAGTGTCCGGCATCAGAGAGTGTCCGGCATCTAGGAGTGTTCGGCGAAGCACTTGCCATCCAGGAGTGTTCGGCGAAGCAACTGTCATCCATGAGTACTCGGCGTAGTACTCGGCATCCATAGTGTTCGGCGTAGTACTCAGCAGTGTTCGACGTCAACTGGCACTCAACGTCAACCAACGCTCGGCATCAAGATTGCTCGGCACCAAGACTGCTCGGCATACAAGACTGCTCGGCATACGAGAGCACTCGACATCAAGAGCACTCGGCATCGAGACTACTCGGCGTAGTACTCGGCAACAAGGGTACTCGGCGTCAAGTAGTGTTCGGCATCAACTGGCACTCGACAACAACCTATGCTCAGCGTCAACTAGTGTTCGGCATCCCATGGTACTCGGCATCCGGAATACTCGGCATCCGGAGTACTCGGCATCCAGAGGCACTCGGCGTCAGTAGAACTCGGCGATAGGATAACTCGGCAACGAGAGCGTTCGGCATTCAGAAGGCATTCAGTATGCACAACTACGCAAGGTAACGATATCATTCGACCTACATACATTGATCGGTCAAGAGCTTCGAACAGAGATACGCTCGGCTTCACTGCAACCATCCTACACTTCCCATACATCAGAAGCACCGTTCGGCATGGGAAGGACCGTTCGGCATGAAAGCGTTCGGCGTACCTGGTTCGGCATGCAGCGCTTGGGCTAGAGCGTTCGACTATCAAGCCCACTTGGGTAGTCCAGCCCACTTTTGCCTATAAATAGAGGGGCAGGGTCACAGTGAAATGGATCCTTTTTTGGAGAGAAAACACCGGGGAGACTCTGCCATTTTCAAGACTCATCTTCTCTACTTAACAACTTCATTCAAGCTTTTGATTCACGAATTGTATTTGTAATCAACTATAAAGAAGATCAATAAAGTTTAACCTCAAAGTGGATGTAGGCAATTACGCTGAACCACTATAAATTTGGTGTTCTTACTTTCTGTATTTAGATTAGCACTGTCTTCTCTGTTTAATTTGATTTCATCACTTATATCTCTTCACAATCTTCTTCTACGAGGCTAGTGATCAATTTTGGTGCTAACACTTTGGTGCTTTCACTGAGAATCGAATTCTCAGACCTCAAGGATCTGCTTTGAAGCTACTGGATTGAACAAATCCCCCAAAGAAGATCCGACTTACTGATAGGACATCCGTTGATTCTACTCAGAGTTCATACCAATAACTCTACAATGGCAAGACCACGTACCAGGTTAGCTTCTCTTAATGCGGATGCCCGAGAGACTGCTAGCGTGCAACAAGCAGGACCTAGCAATCAACCAGCGATCCCAAGTGCAGGGGTTGCCGCTCAAGAACAGACTCCAGTTGTCACCAGAGTAGAGTTCAATGACTTGATGAGAGAACTTAGGGAAAGCAGGAGACAACTGGGAGAACAGATGCAAGCTAATGCCAACCTGATGGCACAACTCACTCAACAGCAGTAACAGAATGCTGGGGGCAATCCAGCTGCTTATTCCTCATCTGACAGCTCTACTTCTTCTGATGAACCACCCAGGCGTAGACGCCGTAAGACTGAAGCTGCAAGGGCGGACGCTGTTGTTCAAACAGCTGGAGACCGCGACCAAGCCAGAACTGGAAGCTTCAGAATCGGAGTACAGATGGAGGATGGAGCTCCAGATCATCAAAATGCCAACAATGTTGAACCTCAAGACGCACGATTGGCAGATCGCCAGGAAAGGAGGCATCAGCATGGACAAGCGCGTAGAACTGACTCCAACTTCCCAGCTTCCATACAGACACCCGATCTGACAGCCATGATCAGGCAACTGATGAAAGAAAATCAGGGCTTATCAAATGACGACTGGGGAGTGTCAAGAAGTCATACTCCGTTCACGGATGTTGTGCTGCAAGCGGCGTACCCCAAGAAGTTTAGCATGCCAACCATTCCTGCATACGAAGGAAAGACTGACCCCAGACAACATGTAATGAGGTATGAATGGATGATGGATTCAGCCAGAGCAAATGATGCCACCAAGTGTAGGTGCTTTCCGATTACTCTATCTGGGATCGCTACTATGTGGTTCACCCGACTTCCTCCGCGATCCGTATCAAATTTCGAGGAGTTGGCAAAGAAGTTTATTGAGCAGTTCAAGATACACACTACGCGCCCAAAGGATGTGATGTCTCTGTCAAGTGTAATCCAAAATCCTGGGGAATCGTTGAAAGAATATTTATAAAGATTCCACGTGGCAGCAACTGAAGTCAGTAATCCCAATGACCATGCAATTCTGATGGCTGTAATGAGAGGTGTGGATCCAGACTCTGAGTTTGGAGACTGGCTGGAGGGAAAACCTCCAGCTACGCTAGAGCGTTTCTACTCTAAGGCACACCAGTTCATAAGAAGAGAGGAAGCTAGGTGGGTACGACGAGATAAGGCGCCAGGGCCTGTCCAAGAGTCAATAAAGAGCAACATCGCTGTGAAGCAATCGGGAGACAGCTCGGGAAAGGTCTAATTCAACGTCCAGAACAAACCTGGGCAACCCAAGGAGTCCGAAGGAAGGAGTCAAGGGAAAAGAAAAGAAGCAGGAAAGTGGAAGTCGAGAATTCCAAGCTACAGCGAGTACACTCCGCTAAACGCCCCACTTGAGAACATTTACCTATCCACCTGCAATACTTTTCAGTACAGAAAACCACGTCCAAAAGAATCAACTGAAGAACAGAAGCGGACCGGGAAATATTGTCGCTTCCATGAGACTTATGGACACAATACGGAAGAATGTAGACACTTGCACGACGCTATCGAAAAGTTGATCAGGCAGAAGAAATTGCAGGAATTTGTGAAGGACCCACAAGAAGGAGGACAGGGGACGTCCAACCCAGGTCGTGCACCAGCCCCACGTCATCCCGAGGAGCCTTCCCGGACCGTGGGTAGACTGGTCATAAATACAATTATCGGCGGGCCTCACCCCGCGGATAAGAATTGGCAGGAGATGGAGCGATATGCAAGTTCCTTGAAGCATGCAGATTTTGAGTGTTGTTCGAACATGGAGGACGGAGCCCCTGCTAAGCAGCAGCGCGTAATTACAGACGATATTGTGTTCAGAAGCAGAGACGCTGATCAGGTAGAAGCTCCAACCATCAACCCCATGGTCATATCTGCAACGATCGGACCAGCATACGTAAAAAGAATTCTGATTGATTCTGGGAGTTCAGTCAACATCATCTTCAAGAAGGCCTACGATCAAATGAAGCTAGAAACAAAAGACTTGAAACCATCCAAAGCTCGTATCCACGGCTTTAACGGCGCTTCAACTGATGCAGTGGGATATGTCGAGTTACCAGTCGAACTGGGACAAGGCGAGTGTCGGAGAGTGCGAATTCTACCCTTTGTAGTGTTGGATGTGGACTCTCCGTATAACGTTTTCTTGGGCCGGCCAGCCCTGGCGGAGTTTAGGGCAGCGTTAGCCCCATGGTGTTTAACTTTGAAGTTCCCGACTGACAAAGGAGTAGGCGTTGTTCACGGCGATCAAGCAACTGGTCGTTCCTGTTATGTGGCCAAGCTCCGAGAGGCTCACTGGAGGGAGAAAGGAAAGGTTGCGGACAATCCCGTCCGCATCCTCAATGCGGATAATTGACAAGTAGTGCCCGAGCCCTGGCTCGGGCATAGTTCTCGGATCTACGAAGATATAGATCCGAGAGACGACGATGAGAAACCCGGGGAAGAGAAGGCGGCACCGGCTGAATTAACAGTTGACATTTCAGTTAGCCGCGACGACCCTTCGCGAATACTGAAGATCGGATCACAGTTAGGCCCCGCAATGACTGAAGACCTTAGCGACTTCCTCCGGGCAAATCTTGATGTTTTCGCCTGGACGCATTCTGATATGTGTGGGATTTCTCCCGTCATCACGAGTCATATGTTGAACATAGACCCGAAATACGTCCCAGTCAAGCAAAAAAGGAGAGGAATGGATCCGGAGAGATCCGCCGCTCTTGGAGAGGAGGTGGACAAACTCAAGGCGAATGGGTTCGTCCGCGACGCCCTCTACCCTGAATGGGTATCCAACCCCGTGCTAGTAAAGAAGGCGAATGGCAAATGGAGGACTTGCGTAGATTATTCCAACTTGAACAAAGCATGCCCAAAGGACAGTTTCCCGTTGCCTAGGATCGATCAGTTGGTCGACTCCACCGCAGGACACGAGCTGTTGTCATTCATGGACGTGTACTCAGGATACAACCAAATCCCAATGCATATTCCGGATCAAAAACACACCAGCTTCGTTACAAATGTCGGACTGTATTGCTATGTAGTGATGCCCTTTGGATTGAAGAATGCTGGAGCGACTTATCAACGTTTGGTGAATCGAATGTTCAAGGAACAGCTGGGTAAAACCATGGAAGTCTATGTGGACGACATGCTCGTGAAGTCACGACGGTCAAGCGACCACATTCAAGACTTAGCTGAAATGTTTAACATACTCAGGTTTTATGGAATGAAGATCAACCCGTTGAAGTGTTCTTTTGGCGTTGCATCAGGGAAGTTTTTGGGATTCATCGTCAACGCTAGGGGAATCGAAGCCAACCCAGAAAAGATCCAAGCTATTCGAGATGTAAAAGCGCCCAGGACTATAAAGCAGGTACAGAGCTTGAACGGAAAAGTAGCTGCGCTGAGTCGATTTATATCCAAGGCAACTGACAAGTGCATCCCGTTCTTTGACATAATAAAGAAAGGAAAGAGAAATTTTGAATGGACGTCTAGCTGTGAGGAAGCATTCCGGAATCTGGTAAGGCATCTGGAAAGCCCACCAATGCTATCAAAACCAGTTGACCATGAGATGTTGTACGTTTACTTGGCTATATCCCCTCATGCGATAAGCGCAGCTTTGGTTCGTGAGGAGGATCGAGTCCAGAAGCCGGTGTATTATGTTAGCAAGCGTTTAACGGGGGCAAAGAAGAATTACCCTAAAATCGAGAAATTGGCTTACTGCTTGGTGATTGCATCACGCAAGCTGCGCCCATACTTTCAAGCGCATTCAATCGGTGTTTATACCGATCAACCCCTGAGGCAGGTACTCCAACGACCGGAAACTTCTGGAAGATTGCTAAAATGGAACATCGAGTTGAGCCAGTTCGATATCGCGTACTTACCACGGAGAGCCATCCGAGGGCAAGCGTTAGCAGACTTCATCGCTGAATTTACCATACCCACCAAACCGGACGATCACGACATCATTCCCCCCGTTCGATGGAAATTATACACTGACGGTGCATCAAACGACCGTTGCTCCGGCGCGGGCGTAGTTCTTGTAACTCCGGAAAACCGATCGATCTGTTATGCCCTGAAGCTCGATTTCCCGGCTACAAATAACGAAGCTGAATATGAAGCACTAATCGCTGGCTTGAAGCTCATCAGGGAACTCGGGATCGAATCAGTCGAAATCTTTTGTGACTCGCAGTTGGTGGTTTACCAAGTACGGGGAGACTACCAAGAAAAGGGACGAAGGCTAGCTCCGTACCTCATTCAGGTCTAAGAACTACTATCAAATCTTGAGCGTTATGACATCTCACATATCCCGCGCGAACAGAACAAAGAAGCCGACTTATTGGCTAAATTCGCAAGCACCGACGATGCGCAACAAATGGGATTGCATCCCGTCGAAGTCTTGCATGCCCCGAGCATAGACGAAATGAAAGTCGATCGCGTGTTGGGAACATAAATCGAGAAGGAGTCGTGGATAACCCCATTCAAACTATACCTGACAACCGGGGCTTTACCAGAAAAAAGAAGCGAAAGACGACAGGTCCTTCGAAAGGCTGCGCGGTACGTAATGCAGGGTGGATCCATGTATCGAAAAGGATTCTCAGTCCCATTATTACGGTGCATCGCTCATGATGAAACAAAGCGAGTCTTGAAGGAAGTTCACGAAGGGGAATGCGGCGACCATACTGGGGGGCAAACGCTAGCAAAGAAGATCCTCCGCTATGGATATTACTGGCCCACCGTAAACCGGGATGCCGCGGACTACGCAAGAAAATGCGACAAATGTCAAAGATATGCAAAAATCCCGAGGGCTCCATCAACGGAACTCACACAAATGATCAGTCCCTGGCCATTTGCGATCTGGGGAATCGACATAATCGGCTCTTTGCCTTTATCCAAAGGTGGTGCGAAATATGCAATAGTTGCAGTCGACTATTTCACGAAATGGGCTGAGGCAGAACCTTTGGCCACTATCACCTCTAAGAAGGTCATTAACTTCGTTGTACGAAACATTATATGCCGCTTTGGCCTTCCACGCACCATCATTACGGACAACGGAACGCAATTTGAGAGTAGAGAGTTCAAAGAGTTCTGTTTAAAGTACGGCATCGAGAAAAAGTTCGCCGCCGTTGCACACCCAAAAGCTAACGGACAAGTCGAGGCCGTTAACAAAATAATTAAGTCCATACTAAAGAAGCATCTGGAGAAGGTTGGAGGCAAGTGGGTAGATGAACTCCCGACAGCATTATGGGCATATAGAACTACCCACAAGTCCGCGACCGGCCACACTCCGTTCGCCTTGGCATACGGCTCCGAAGCCGTTATACCCGTGGAACTTGAAGTTCCATCGCACCGAGTGACATACTATGACCCCAAGATGAACCAAAACCTCTTGCTGGAATCACTGGACTGCATCGACGAAAAGCGTGAAGAAGCTGAATTAAGGGCGGCGGCGCACAGACATCGAGTCAAGCGTTACTACGACGGCAAAGTCCGCCCAAAAATCTTTGATGTGGGTGATCTCGTTCTGAAACGAGTCTTCCCGGTACCATCACGCATGAATCCCAGCTGGGAAGGTCCATACGCCATTGAACGGAAGCTTGGAGAAGGAACATTCAAGCTAGCGACCGTTGATGGCGCGACACTCCCCCGAGCATGGAACAGTGAACATTTGCGGCACTATTACATTTAGCATGTTTTCCTTTCTTGTTGTAGGCACTGTTATTTCCTGCATGTTTCCATTCAATAATGACTTAGTTTCCTTGTGAAAGTTGTAATCAAGCAATTCAGTTGATTTTCGTTAATAAAGGCTTAAAGCCATATTTTCTATGAAGTTTCTATATCTCTTAATTGGATGATAAATTACGTTATCATTCACGACATGCAGACTCGTACGAACGATTTCCAATCTCCGAGTCCCCAGAGTGCGGAGCGGAGTACTCTAAGTCCCCAGAGTGCGGACTAGAGTATAAACGATTTCCAATCTCCGAATCCCCAGAGTGCGGAGCGGAGTACTCTAAGTCCCCAGAGCGCGGACTAGAGTATAAACGATTTCAAATCTCCGAATCCCCAGAGTGCGGAGCGGAGTACTCTAAGTCCCCAGAGTGCGGACTAGAGTATAAACGATTTCAAATATCCGAATCCCCAGAGTGCGGAGCGGAGTACTCTAAGTCCCCAGAGCGCGGACTAGAGTATAAACGATTTCCAATCTCCGAATCCCCAGAGTGCGGAGCGGAGTACTCTAAGTCCCCAGAGCGCGGACTAGAGTATAAACGATTTCCAATCTCCGAGTTCCCAGAGTGCGGAGCGGAGTACTCTAAGTCTCCAGAGCGCGGACTAGAGTATAAACGATTTCCAATCTCCAAATCCCCAGAGTGCGGAGCGGAGTACTCTAAGTCCCCAGAGCGCGGACTAGAGTATAAGCGACTTCCAATCTTCGAATCCCCAGAGTGCGGAGCGGAGTACTCTAAGTCCCCAGAGCGCAGACTAGAGTATAAACGACTTCCAATCTCCGAATCCCCAGAGTGCGGAGCGGAGTACTCTAAGTCCCCAGAGCGCGGACTAGAGTATAAACGACTTCAAATCTCCGAATCCCCAGAGTGCGGAGCGGAGTACTCTGAGTCCCCAGAGTGCGGGCTAGAGTATAAACGATTTCAAATCTCCGGATCCCCAGAGTGCGGAGCGGAGCACTCTAAGTCCCCAGAGCGTGGACTAGAGTATAATCGATCTCAAATCTCCGAGTTCCCGGAGCGCAGAATCGGAGAGAGTCCAAGTACTCAAGAACGGACCGGGAGATAATGCAACTCATGAGAACTTGAGTTATGGCTACAGTTAGTCGACAAACCAAAGAAAGACAAGAGAATCATTCAAGCAATAAAGAAACTAAAATTTTATTCGATAAGTCCAAAAGGGGGATACATGATCACTCCTACAAAATTCAGACCTCTCTATACAAACTGCAAGTTGTGAAAGATAAAAGCAATTACAAGACTTAAGCAAAAAACTCGTTGAACGAGTGTATCGATTATTTCTTCGACTTCTTCTTTTTGTCTTCCTTTGATGTTTCCGACGACTCCTCTCCCTCACGTTTTTTCTTGGACTTTTTGCTTGCTAGAGAAACAGAGTCAGGAGTAGGAGACGGAACATCTAGTGGTTTGGACCTGCCCGGGAGAATGATTTTCAAAGGTCAGTTCCGCGGGTCAGTGAGTTCCAGTATTTCAGACTCGACTTTGACTTTGACTTTTCTCTTCTACTCGTCGACAAGACGGTCCTTCATGCTCATCTCTGAAGTATGCTCAGAGGCGCCAGTGATTTTAATTTCATCGCTTCCTTCGACAGGAGACGAAGTATCAAGTTTGTCATCATCAAGCGCCCCGATCACTTGGGCGTCGGGACCGGGAGTTACCCCTGCGTGAGCAATGTCGCTTGTTTTCCCTGCTTCCTCCTTGGCGTCATCGCTCCTCGGAGTTGGCTCGGCGTCAGAACAACCTGCACGAAAATATAAGAAATGGGCATTAGAACGAATAACCATTGCTGAAAAATGACGGGATCTCTTCGACTTCTAGAGAAAGAAGAATTTCCTACCAGGATCTGGTTGGCTATCGGTGGCGCGCGGGGTTTCACCCTCCAGGATAGGTGACAGCACATGAACGCCGAGCCCGGGATCTTCGAGATCATAACTGGCATGCTGCTCGAATGGATCAAGCGTCGACCGACCGGCCGATTGAGCAGCATAAGGAGCGGCGATGTGAGGAGTAGTAGCGTCAGCCTCTGACGGGCCGGCCTCGTCGTTCTTCTCTTTCGAAGGGGAAGAGCCTTTGCCATAAAGAGCCAATGCTGCGGACAAGTCCGATGGCTCATTCCCCCTCAAGAACTCCTTCACCAATGCATCCTCGTCGACCTCATCGGGGCCCGACTCGACTTTCCTGATCTTTATCAGAGTTTCCCATGCCTCAGCCAGGGATTCGAGGTAGCCGTCGCCCAAGAATGTTAAGTCACGGTGCATAAGGACGCGGGCTCCGTACTCGGCGATCAACGGGTCAAACATACTTTTGACCTCTTCCCTGCCGGCCTCTGCGGTCGCCTCAATGCGAGAATCAAGCTCCTCCACAGCCATTCTTTTGCCCTCCTCACGGGCCTCATCCTTCATTTTTTCGACCCCGGCAAGTTCGTTGTCGAGCTTTGTCTTCAGGAGTCAGGTAGCAACAATCTCATCACAATATCGCTGTGATTCTTCCTGAGCAGCTATTTTGTCTTCTTTCTCCTTGAAGAGTTGTTCTTTCAGCTCTTTGACTTGAGTAGCGAGCGCGTCCCTTTCTTTTTGGATAGAGTCTTTTTCTAGGGCAAGGGCGCCGCTGCGCTGAACTGCTTCATCAAGCTCCTTTTTGTGAGCCACCTCTAAGCGAGTAACTGCCTCAGCAGTATCTTTCGCACCTTGTTCAGCGGCTTCTAGCTTTGACTTATATGAAGCGAGCTCTTCGTCTTGGAGTTTGATGATTTTCTTATCGCTGTCAGCCTCCAGATTCAGACGGTCAATCTCGTGTTGACGCTCGACAGATACTTCCGAGATCTTCTCCACCAAGTGCATGAACGCGTCATGTTGAACATAGACGTCATTGTTGCAGGCAATGGCACTTTGCTTCACGTGCTCAGGAATGTGATGGATGGCTGGGAGGAATTTCAAGCCGTCAAAACAGATTTTCGGAAACTTGGCCTTAAGGTCGACCATCTTTTCCGCAACAGTTGGGTCCACGGCAGGAATAGGAGGAGGAGGCTTAGAGAATTCCGTTCTTTTACGTTGCTCTCGAACTTGCCTCGTACTCGATGAACTGGAATGTTGTTCTCGAGCAGCATCAGACTGATAACCCTTCTGCAAAGACTTCTCTTTATCCGGCTCAGTTGGAGGAGGAAGATCGCGGGACTGGGAAGATTGAGAGTGTGCTTTCTTACGGTGAGACGACTGGCGAGGACGATTGTCCCTATCTTCATAATCACCTCGGTCCCTGCGTCTGCCTGAACCGGAATCCCGTCCGGAGTGATGGAATATAGAAGACCCCTGAAGGCGATCAAGTCCGTGTGAGCGGCCCATATCACCTGCAAAGAATGGAGATAACAACGAGTTAAGGAGAATTCACGAATTAAAAAGACTTGAAGTATATTATGGAATGCGCATGTGCGTGTGTGTCCTAGTGTTCCCCCCGACGGACCCGTTCGTTTATCTTTGCTAATCGGAGTATTGTCTCCTTGAGCCGAGAGTTGAACTCCTACATTGCCTCTAGCGGGCGAAGATAATTTGAGAGCTTCAGGATCATCGAGTCCGTAATTAAGTAAATCATCGGGGATGGACTAGTTGGACAGACCCCTCAGAGAACTTTCCAGATGCTGCGAAGAAGCCTCTTTCTCAGGAGGGATAGGCGTAGATTTTGAGGTGCCACCAACTTTCTCCTTTTGAACCGTATATTTCAGCTTCTTCTTTCCCTTCGGAGGGGAGGATGATGTCTCAATATACTGAACTTCGATTGCCGGATTCCAAGCGGGACCCACGTTCTCGCCCTAAGTTTCGGGGGCATCATCCTCTTTGCGCTCGCCTTCTTCGTGCGTGTCGGGAGCGCGACGCGACGACGGTCCGGCAAGTTTTTTCCCTTTACCAGATGGAGGTTTGGGAATTGTAACACCTTCTGGAAGGCTGATCCGACGACCAGGGGCTAGCAAGCCGAACCCCGACAGCGATTCATTTGAAATGATAGTCCGAATGTCTCGATCCTCAGCAGGAAGAGCTCTAATGGCTTCAACAGCCTCAGAATATCCTCGGCCTTCCGGACGCGGGTTGATACCTGAAAAGATGAAATGAAGAGTTAGGAAAAGCATGACTCCAATTAAATACGAATAGCGATTCAGCAGAGAGACTTACTGCCTTCAACCCATCTCCTAGCAAAACCAGACGGGCAGCGCACATAGAACCATTCCTGTTTGTACAGGGCGAATTTGCTACATGCCCCTGTCAAGATCTGGCACTTGTGGTATGGCTCGAGAAACATAAAGGAAGGACTGTCTTTCCGTCTCTTGAACATATAAATGTATCTGATATCACCAGGGGTTGGAGGTCTGGAGAAGACAGCCATGAAAAGTAGATAAGTCCCGTACAGAAATGCATGGCCGTTCGGGTGCAGCTGCGACGGAGCTATGTCAATGTACTGCAGTACATCCCGGAGAAATAAGTTGAATGGAGGCACGCTGCCCATCCAACACATAAACTTGTTGCAGGTAGTGTACCCGATTGGGGGCAGATGAGGGCGATCGTGTCTTGAAGGAACTAACACGTCGGCAAAAGGAATCCCGTGAATAGAACATATCCGTCGCAGAGCAGCTTCGTTGATCTTCGAGGCTTGGGAATCGATCGGATTGTCTAGTAAGATGGTTGCCTCCAGAGCATCAGGCGCCAAGTTATGGGCAGGAGAAGTTGACGGGTTAGAAGTATCAGCGGCTCCTTGCCTTGCTGACGGCCCAGGCCTGTCAGATATGGTGGCAGAACTAGATTTTCTCGACATCCCGAATAAATAATGAACCTGGCTAAATGCTTGAGAAAGCTATACTTAAAAAACGTTGAACGTTAGAATTAGCAACACGATTTTTCCCCCCATGTGGTGTGTGAACTAGTGCAAGCAATTGTGTGCAGGCAATAAGAATCTAAAGGTTCTAAAGATGTAATATTTAGCTTCGAATCATCGCCTTCGAAGACCGTCATCGCTGACCGTCTCAGAAAGCTCGCCTTGAGGTGATTACAGTCCCAGATTCAGAAGACATATGATTTCTAAAGTAATCGGCTTAAGTGTAGTTAGACATTTATACTGTTCGGCATTTTTAATGTTGTTCGGCATTTGTATTGTCCGGCTAAAGACATTATCCGGTCCAAGAATTGTCCGGCAATTGCTTTGTTTGACTAAGGTACTGGTTCGACCTAAGGGTTGTTCGGCTAAAGTCAACGTTCGGCGTGTCAATTGTATTGTTCGGCTAAAGTCATCGTTCGGCATGTCAATTGTATTGTTCGGCTAAAGTCATCGTTCGGCATGTCAATTGTATTGTTCGGCTAAAGTCATCGTTCGGCATGTCAATTGTATTGTTCGGCTAAAGTCATCGTTCGGCATGTCAATTGTATTGTTCGGCTAAAGTCAGTGTTCGGCATTCAAGACTGTTCGGTTTGGGTTATCGTTCGGCTAAAAGTGGTGCTCCACCACGATTTCAACTCCACCCTACACCTTCTCCATCTACGCCGAACGACAGAGATGGATCGCCCGACAAAGACTACGCCGTTCGACTCCCCATCTACCTTTTTTCTTCTTCCAATCTTGATCAGCGCAAAGGAGCTAGGCTCAACTCCCGTGCACCGTTCGGCGATTCCAAACGAGCGAACCACTCCCACTAGCCACGCGTTTACAACTAAAGGAAATACTCTGTTTCCATAAGATGAACCTAAAATGGAAGTAGTGCAATTGTTAGAGGAAGGATACCTAATTCGACGATCGAAGTTGAGAATGGATTATATAGGCTTTATATCTGATAGGATTGCAAATCTCTAAGAGTGATAATAAAGAAGACGTAAAAGAAAATGGTGGAAGGGCGCTTGGTTATATAGAGGGAGGTAGAAGACGAAGAGGCTATACCCGGTAGAACCGGTCAATACCAGAGCGTTCGGCACACGAGGTACGCTCGGCTTCGAACGTATCGTTCGGCATCCCAACCTTGTTCGTCTCGCACCTCCTTCGCTAACATTCTTGAAGAGGTACCTCCGAGGTAGATTGTACCAGATTCAAAGCGCATCACGTTCGGCCACGCAATACACTTTGGGGGGCAAGTGTTTCCTGGGGATTTGACCAGGCAACTAGTACTCGGCAATAAGTGCTCGGCATCAGAGAGTGTCCGGCATCAGAGAGTGTCCGGCATCAGAGAGTGTCCGGCATCTAGGAGTGTTCGACGAAGCACTTGCCATCCAGGAGTGTTCGGCGAAGCAACTGTCATCCATGAGTACTCGGCGTAGTACTCGGCATCCATAGTGTCCGGCGTCCAGGAGTGTTCGGCGTAGTACTCAGCAGTGTTCGGCATCAACTGGCACTCAACGTCAACCAACGCTCGGCATCAAGACTGCTCGGCACCAAGACTGCTCGGCATACGAGAGCACTCGACATCAAGAGCACTTGGCATCGAGACTACTCGGCGTAGTACTCGGCAACAAGGGTACTCGGCGTCAAGTAGTGTTCGGCATCAACTGGCACTCGGCAACAACCTATGCTCAGCGTCAACTAGTGTTCGGCATCCCATGGTACTCGGCATCCGGAATACTCGGCATCCGGAGTACTCGGCATCCAGAGGCACTCGGCGTCAGTAGAACTCGGCGATAGGATAACTCGGCAACGAGAGCGTTCGGCATTCAGAAGGCATTCAGTATGCACAACTACGCAAGGTAACGATATCATTCGACCTACATACATTGATCGGTCAAGAGCTTCGAACAGAGATACGCTCGGCTTCACTGCAACCATCCTACACTTCCCATACATCAGAAGCACCGTTCAGCATGGGAAGGACCGTTCAGCATGGAAGCGTTCGGCGTACCTGGTTCGGCATGCAGTGCTTGGGCTAGAGCGTTCGGCTATCAAGCCCACTTGGGTAGTCCAGCCCACTTTTTCCTATAAATAGAGGGGCAGGGTCACAGTGAAATGGATCCTTTTTTGGAGAGAAAACACCGGGGAGACTCTGCCATTTTCAAGACTCATCTTCTCTACTTAACAACTTCATTCAAGCTTTTGATTCACGAATTGTATTTGTAATCAACTATAAAGAAGATCAATAAAGTTTAACCTCAAAGTGGACGTAGGCAATTACGCTGAACCACTATAAATTTGGTGTTCTTACTTTCTGTATTTAGATTAGCACTGTCTTCTCTGTTTAATTTGATTTCATCACTTATATCTCTTCACAATCTTCTTCTACGAGGTTAGTGACCAATTTTGGTGCTAACAAACGCCTTCTTTGGCAGGCCAGCTCTTGATGAAATCGATGCTTTTGTCTCCCCGAGGTACCTCATGGTAAAGTTTCTAACAAAGCGCGGCTAGTCCGGGGAGAGCAGTTTAGCTCTTGGGAAATGTATTTTGCTACTCTTGATCAATATAAGAAGGAGTATTCTACGTACTTTGATTCTTCTACAATTTTACAGCCTTCGGATGATGGATTTTCACATCCAACATTCGAAGCAAAGATTAAAGTTAATAAATCTAACAAGCAAATGTATCAAAGGTACATTCCCTTTGGAGGAAAGAGGAAGAGAATCAATGCTAACTCAAAAGCAGAAAGCCCTATAGTCACAGAGTTCGACTGCCGACTTGAAGCAAAAAGGATAAAACCTATAGAAGACCTTGAGGAAGCTTACATAGATTCAGATGATGATTCTAAGGTAGTCAAGGTGGGAAAGGATCTGAATGGTGACTTAAGGAAAGACTTTACAGTTTCTCAAGGTCAATAAGGATGTGTTTGCCTAGTCACATTCCAATATGTTGGGAATTGATCCAACTATCATGAGCCATGCCCTCAATATCAATCCAAGAGCAACCCCCCCTAAGGTAAAAGAGTGAAAATTAGATAAGGTTCGATCAGATGCTTTAAAAGAAGAGATTGACAGACTCTTGGAGAATGGATTAACTCGGGAAGTATATTATCCTAAGTGGTTAGCCAACCCAGTTTTGGTAAAGAAGTCAAACGGTAAATGGAGAACATGTATTGACTACACGGACCTAAACAAAGCATGCCCAAAGGATTGCTTCCTACTACCATGGATAGATCAGTTAGTGGATGCAACAAGCAGCCACAAATTGTTATCCCTCATGGATGCTTATTCAGGGTACAACTAGATACCGATGTTCAAACCAGACGAAGAGCATACCAGCTTCATAACCGAATGAGGGATTTATTGCTACAGGATAATGCCATTTGGGCTAAAGAATGCAGGGGCCACCTATCAAAGATTGGTTAACCGAATGTCTAAGGAACAAATTGGCCGAAAGATTGAAGTTTATATGGACGATATGCTGGTAAAATCTAGCGAGCCTGAGAACCATCTTAAAGACTTAGAAGAAATTATTAGAATATTATGTAAATATCACATGAAATTGAACCCATAAAAGTGTTCTTTTGGAGTCCACTCTGGAAAGTCCTTAGGCTACCTTGTAAGTGCTCAAGGAATTGAAGCAAGCCCTGACCAAATTCAGGCCATAAAGGACATGGTCGAACCTAAAACCAGCAAGGAAGTGATGAGTTTAAATGGAAGGGTAGCTGTCCTAAGCAGATCCATCTCTAAAGCTACTGATAAGTGTATCCCTTTCTTTGATGTGATCAAGAAGAAGAAGAACTTCGAATGGGGAGAGGATTGCAGGAAAGCCTTCTTTTAATTAAAAAGCCATTTGGAAAAACCACCGATACTTTGAAGTCCTGAGAATAGGGAAATATTGTACCTATACATGGCAGTATCAGAACATACAGTCAGCTAAGTACTCATTAGAGAAGAGAATAGGGCACAACTTTCAGTATACTATGTAAGCAGACGATTAAAGGATGCAGAGGTTCGATACCTAGGCATAGAAAAATTAGCACATTGCTTGATTCTTACAGCTCGAAAGCTTATAGCATACTTTCAAGCACACCCGATTAGGGTATTAACCAACTTTCCTCTTAAACAAAGTTTTAAGTGAACCCAAAACTTCTGGAAGACTGATAAAATGGGGGATCAAGCTCAGTCAATATGACATAGAGTTTCAACCATGAGCCGCGATCAAGGGACAAGCATTAGTAGATTTTGTTAATGAGTGCACAAGCTTTATTAAGGAGCTAGCAATCAGAGAAGGAGAAAGATCAGAAGCCTATGTGGTAATCATTTTTTGATGGTGCATCGAATGAACAAGGGGCTGGTGTAGGATATGTAATCATAACTCCGGATGGACACCATTTGCATTATGCTATGAAATTGGATTCCCCACAACAAATAATGTGGCAGAATATGAATCTATGGTAGCGGAATTTAACCTTGGCATTAGAACTAAAATTTCCATGGATATAGATCTTTAGTGATTCTCAATTAATGGTGAACCAAGTGAAACGGGAATATCAAACAAAGGATCCCAAATTATCCTTATACGTAAAGAAGATACTGCAAATGCTTGCTTTGTTTGAAAAAATTTCGATACACCAAGTTCCAAGAGTAGAAAATTCACAGGCAGACTCCTTAGCAAAATTTTCTAGCTCAAGAGGAGCCCCAGAGACACGAATTGTCCCAGTCGGATTTCAGGAAGTTCCAAGTACTGAAAAGAAACATCCAAACACGGGAAGGAATTATTGGTTATGAAAAGGTCTCAAGCTAAATCTCAAGGGGAAGAAAGAGAAGAAAATGGTAAAGAAATATTAGATAAAAGGGTTGACCATCCGAAATCAAGTAGTATATATGATGATACCTGGATGTCACCTATTGTGGAATACCTTGTTAAAGGAATGCTTCCATCCAATAAAGGAAAGGCAAGAAAAATCAAGAGACAGGCTCCTACTTTCATAATGATGGATGTAATCCTCTATAAAAAGGGATATGCTCTTCCCTATTTAAGATATGTAAGCTTGAATGATGGAATAAAATTAATGACTGAAGCACATGAAGGGTTTTGTGGAGACCATTCAAATTGGACAAAGCTGGCAAAGAAAATAATGAGGCAGGGATTTTACTGGCCATCTATGGTAAGCCAAGCCATAGAATATGCAAAAAGATGTGAAAAGTGTCAGAAATATTCAAAGATACCTAGATTGCCCCCAAGTCAATTAACTCCAATTGCGAGTCCATGGCTCTTTGATGTATGGGGAATAGACATAATTGGCCCATTGCCAATCTCAAAAGGAGGGGCAAAGTATGTTATAGTTACCATTGACTATTTCACCAAATGGGTTGAAATAGAACCGCTTCTAAAGATTACTTCTGGGAAGGTACTTAGATTCGTTATCAAGAACATCATAATCAGGTTTGGAATTCCCCAAAAGATAATTTCTGACAAAGGAATCCAATTTGAAAGTGAAGAATTCTCCTGCTTCTGCCATAAGAATGGGATTATTAAAAAAAATTCATCTAACGCACATCCAAAAGAAAATGGAGCAGTTGAGGCTGCAAATAAAACCATAAAGACAATTCTAAAAAAGCGACTGAACAGGGCAAAAGGAAATTGGGTAGAAGAACTGCCACTTTTGCTATGAGCTTACCGAACGTCTGCTAAGACAACGACATGACATACCCTTTATTCTTTAACATATGGGTGTGAGGCGATGCTACCAATCGGGATTGAGATACCCTCACACCGAAGGATTGTCTACGCATATAATAAGAATTAAGAGCTGAAAAGAGAATCGTTGGATTTGATACATGAATTAAGAGATGAAGTAGTGGTATGAACCGGCGAATATCAGAGAAGAATCACAAAATTCTACAATTCAAGAGTAAGAGCTCGATCATTTCATGAGTGGGATTTGGTACTCCGTAGAGTAATGGCCAATACTAAGAATCCAGTAGATGGACCCCTGGGATCAAACTGGGAGGGACCATTAATCGTGTGCAAAGTAATCCCCCTCAGGAGCCTACAAATTGTGCCGCTCAGATGGCAATATGGTGCCTAGAACATGGAATGCTGAGCATTTAAGGCCATATTTTCCAAAGATGAATCAATAAAGAGCTTGTTTTTGTAAAGAGAAAATCTACATGGTTGGGAGTGAAATGCTCCTTATATTTGGATACTACCTAAAATGGTAGTCTACCTAAGATGGTAGAAATGCCTTTGTCTGCGCCGAGATGGCCAGGGTAGAGCACCTCCTGGAGGGAGGGCGGGGTCAGCGTTTAGCTGCGCCATGAGATGGCTAGGTTAAAGCACCGGACCAGTACTTGGTCGCGCCTCTGGCTAGGTCAAGGAATCTCCTGGAAGCAGGACGGAGTAAGCCTTTATCCGTGCTATGAGATGGTCATGTTAAAGCACCGAACAAGCCCTTATCCACGCCATGCTATGGCCAGGGTAAGGCACCTCCTGGAGGGAGGATGGAGTAAGCCTTTATCCGCGCCATAAGATGGCCAGGGTAAAGCACCGAACAAGCCCCTGTCTGCGTCGCAAAAGGGCCAGGGCAAGGCACCTCCTAGAGGGAGGTCAGGTAAGTCCTTCGTTCCAGCCTCTAAGATGAGCTAACCAAGAGCATTGGACAACAATGGACTAAGATGTCCAAGCCCAAGAAGAGGCTTAATCAACAATGGACTAAGATGTCCAAGCCCAAGAAGAGGCCCAATCAATAATGGACTAAGATGTCTAAGCCTAAAGAGAGGCTTATTCAACAACGAACTAAGATGTCCAAGCCGAGGAGAAGCTCATCAAATAATGGACTAAGATGTCCAAGGCCCAGAGGAGGCAAATCAAGTGAAAGACTGAGATGTCCAAGCTTATGAAGTGGCATATCCGATCATGGACTAAGACGTCCAAACTCAAGAGGCAACTAATCAAATTATTTATATATATTCAAAACCTGAAGGGTTCATATATGTCAAAGAAGACAAAAGCAAAGAAGTGAAACGGAACTCCATTTATTATTACCTGAATTTGGGTTTCGAGACTTTCATTTCTTAACATCATCTATTAATACCCGAATCTGGGTTTCGAGACTCTTATATATGAATTTCATCAATTAATACCCAAATTTGGGTTTCGAGCCATACATTTCAGTACATCATTTACTAATACCCGAATTTGGGTTTCAGCTCTTTATCAATCACTATTTTTATTATACCCGAATCTGGGTATGGGAATATTATTGATCACTATGATTTTTATACACAAGCTTGGATTTCAGAATTATTATCTTACTTTGCCTTAATGCCCAAATCTAGGTTCGTAGCTTCTATTATAAAGATAATCTCCATGGACTTCTGGTTGTCCAACATATGCCCTAATCTGGGCAAGGGATTTCTATTTTAACAACAACTACTATGGATTCCTTCTTACACAATACATGCCCTAATATGGGCCGAAGATTCTTTTACAAAGATAATTATCCGGCCTATGCCTTGATGTGGGCTCAGGACTTGATATGAAGACGATATCTATTGATTGTTGTCTAATTTACCATAAAAACCCGAATCTGGGTTTAGAAATGCCACATGGAGGACTATTTTTGGATGTTGTTATCTGGATTCTGGATGTTACATTATCAACTTCCAAACATCGCAAGTTAATAAACATCTAGGTTAAATTTCATTGTTTCCTAATCTCTATCGAATCCAAAATCGAAGGTGTGATGTAATAAGAATTAAGGTTATCGCAGACCACAGAAAGTTTCAAGCTGGTCTATTAAATGCAAAAATTAAGGTTGGTGTTTTATTAACTGTAGATGGAGCTCACCAACATCCGAATGGAGGTTTCAAAATCATTCAAATTTCTGAGAAAGTTTACAAATAACAACTCATATCCCCTATTTGCCGCAATTGGTTATTTCCCACAAGAAGCTCGTAATTCATATCTATTATATGTAATAGTAGCTATTGATTACACATCTAATACCTGATGGATCGGAGTTATGATTGACTAACTGTCTAAATATGAAAGCATTAATATGCCGACCTATTACTAAACACGTATGTAAGTATGATAATGGACTAACAATAGCAAATATCACTAACTTTGAATTTTGCAGGAAAAATGAAGTTATGTAGAGTAAGAAAGTTATGAAATCTTTGTCCTAAAGTACAAAAGCTTATTTCATATGAGGGGAGGGGAAAAATGTTAGCCATAAAATCTACTCAAGAGTAGAAGTATGAAAGAAGGTTAATAAGATTAAGGTTTTGATGAAGAAACACGCCTAGGCTTCATAATGGTCGTAAGAGGATGTTTCGAAGGCATTAAACAGGTATCAAAAGAGTCGAAGGCACCAAATGCTCATATAGTGTGAAGGCTTTTGATCCAGATGAAAATAGATACACCTTTCCACCACTTTCGACCTTTCGACACAGATAAACAAGCAAGGACAGCTTCGAAACTTCTTCCGAAGGCAATAGATGATACTCTCCCGTTTACACCCCAAACCTTTCGAAATTAAAGGTTTTGTCCCTATCACAACCTTTTCAAAAGCATATACAAGCCTTTCGAACTAGTCGAGGCCCATAATATTAAGGAAAGGTTCCGCCTTAGTCTGAAGGCATGCATTCAAAGGCTACTCAACATCATCGAAACCATTGACACTTGAATCTCTTCGAAACCAATATGAACAACCTATCGACAGTGTCAGAAGCTTCAAATTTATTTCCAATTACAACAAGGAAGGAGAAGATGCATTCAGGAAACCTTCGACGGTGTCGAAGGGTGCTGTGAAGAAAGTAGTACTCAGAAATCAACAAAGGCAGAAGAATGATAAAAGCCCCTTTCGATTCAGTCGAAAGGTCTGGGAAAGGATAAAGGAGGCACAAGAGTAAACCAAGAAGAACAAGAAGATGCCTTTCGACAATGTTGAAAGGGATCATGGTCTTTCGACTAAGTCGAAAGGCTTGAAACAGTATATAAAAAGGGGTCCTTTCGACCCAGTCAAAAGAAAAGGTGCAGAAGGGGCCGACCTGCATCTATAAATAAGACCCAAGGGGTCCAGTTTTGGTGACCGAATTCTGGAATCCTAAATTCATTTCCTTTACTCTACTTTCTTAGTTACAATTGTATTCTCAAGAAACCCTAAATCAAATTAGGGAAAAAGCTCAAAATCTTGTAACTCATTTTGGATTATAAATAAAAAAGGGAGATGGCTATTCATTAAGGATATTAACAACGAGGAAGATCATTCAGATCATTATCTAGACTAATGATCCATTACACATGATTCTAACATATTCTCATGATTTCTTTTTGTCCATGCAATGCATAGTATCAACCTAGGTAAATCCAGTCGAAACACATCATCATCGAAACCTTCACTTAATAATAAAAACTAGAGTGATGATGGGGTTTCAACCATGTTAATCTCAAGATACTTGGGGATATCTAGATCGATCTTATGCAAGGAAAACAAAGTGAATTGTAGGCAGCGATAAGCTAGGAATGTTTCCAAAGGGAGAAACCCCTATCGACCTGATCAAAAGGGGTGTTTTCGAGAGGAATCCTAGTTTATAATTGGCTAACAATTGAATATAGGGGAACTCATTCGAAGGGGATCAATCCCTAGAGTCATCAGAGACACTTTCAAAGGAGTTCCACGGTAAGAGTAATGAACCCATAGGGTCGAAAGCAACTATGTTATACTAATGAAGTAAACGTCCCTTTCGACATAATCGGAAGGTCCTAAATGCTATATTTCGACATGGTTGTAAGGAATGAAGAGCAAGGATGATCAACTACTTTTGACTGACTCAAAGGATAGGACTTAATCGAATGTTGCTCTCTAAAATTGTATCCCAAAGTTATCTCCTTGAAACCTTTCGACTAAGCCAACCTAGTCGAAAGGTAGGGATGGCTTTATTAACCCTTTCGATTAAGTCATCTTGGTCGAGAGGTGAAGCAATTACCTTAAACCCTTTTGACTATGTCAATCTAGTCAAAGGGCATGCTTCCAAAGGAGTGGATTCTTTCAATAATTTGGTTTCGTTTGAATCCAATAACCTTACAAATAGCATTGGGGATGTTGACAAGTTTTCTTGTTAACAATCTCCTTCTTCCTCCTCTTCTTGTTAAATTCTTGCCAACCTTTGCTCCTTTTCAGGAAGGGTTTCATGAGGTTCGAAAAATGGTGGAATATGCATAAGTGAGATATTGACTTTTTCAAAAATCTTTCGAGGAATAGATTTTTATCCTCTCAAATCCACATCAAAATATAAGATAATTCTAGTGAGATACACACCATGAAAGAGCATGTTCTCGTGTCTAGAAATGTTCTTTTGAACAAAGTCATCTAAAATGACTTGTGCCCAACTTATGTCGTAGTGACCATAAATAGCGAAAAGAGCTTTGAATTTTTTTAGTAGGGTTATTATAATTACCTGTCCCCAGAGTTATGCTTTATTGTAGAATGAGACTCATAAATCTCGATTTTGGACGAAGATTTTTGTGTTTAAATTCAAAATCATCATCATTTTTGAAAAGATCGTGAAAAACTTCACGGTTTTGAACATCAATTTGAAAAGTGGAGAGGTCAATTCCAATAGACTTACAACCTAGAATTTGACCCCAAAAGTTCACAATTTAAAACTATTTGAGTGCCATTAACACTAGTCCAAACTTGACCTACTTCCCATTGATAAAACTCTCCATTTAAATTTACATAAAATAATTTTACCAAATTGGGGTAACAAACAAAATCATTTTGGGAACATTCAATTAAATCAAGAATATTATTTTAAAAAAAAAGATCAAACAGACCATAAGAAGCAAAATCTTCAAATTTAGCAAACCTTCTGGGAGAAATTTTTCCTAAAGTTGTGTATTCCATATAGGCCTCAATTGCATCTTTCTCATTGAAGAGAAAGCCTTTTGTTTTCTTAGAGGGCCTAATGATTTTTGGGTTATATTATAAGAAGCCATTTTTGAGTTTTTTGAGGAGATAAAAGAGTGAAATGATATTTGAAATTTGAAAATAAAGTAAGTGAAATGGTAGAATGAGGATGGAGTAAATAAGTAGAGAATCAAAGGACATGTTCTCTGGTCAAAAAGGCATCTTTTCAGAACATAGGAGTAAGTGAAAAGTGGAGGGAAGTTTAGAAGTTTGAATTTGAAATGAAATTTCAAATTTCAAATTTCCGGTGCATATATCGACAATAGGTGAGGCGTATGTCGAATATTGTCCTTAAATTTGAAAACTATATTTTGTACAAAATATTCCTTAATACTTATATATCCATATATATTTATAATTATCCTAATTTTATTAATTTATAGGTTATTTCTATCAACCAAAAAAAATCTAATTTTAAATTATAAAGCATACCGATTTTTTGCTGCTTTTTATTGATCAGTTTTGACTAGTCTGTTATTACCGTGAAATATATATTCAAATTTTCAGTATTAGGTACATTGTCGCTAGAGGAAGTGTCTGAATCATCCAAAGTTGCTGCATATGCCCTTTTTCTTTTTCTGGACGAATCATTTACCGGTGAGATCTCTGATTTATTCGGATGCAGGCAATCTCTTTGAAAATGACTATGCTCATCACAGTTGAAGCATCTAATCATAGTTCCAATTCCATTGGCCTTGTTTTTAGGTTTTCAAAAGTTGTTCATCTTTCTATATTTTAGAAATTTTAAATTTATAAAATTTCTAGTCAAGAAAGCAATTTCTTCGTCATTGTCATCGTAAGAATCTTAATCGTCATTTATTGCATTGAAAGCGATGTATTTCTTCTCTGTTGCCTTTCTTCCTTTCTACCCTACATTTGTGCTTCATAGGACATTAAATTGCCTATTAACTTTTCAATTTTCAAAGTACTAACATCATTAGCCTCTTCATTTGCAAGTGTCTTTTGATCCCACTCTAAAGAGAGTGAATTGAGTATTTTTCTGGCTTGATCCTCTTCAGAAATTTTTTTCCCTAATGCTACTAATGAATGAACTATGTCAGGAAATCTACGGTACAGGTCAGAAATGGACTCATTTGGATTCATTTTAAACAACTGAAATTGATTAATGAACATGAAATTTTTTGTCTGTTTCACTTTACGTGTGCCCTCGTGTGTAACTCGCAATGTTCTCCAAATTTCATATGCATATTTACAAATAGACCCTCTATTAAATTCATTCTTATCTAGTGAAGAAAATAGAAAATTCATGGCTTTAGAATTGTTTTTGGATGTGCCTTTTGGTCAGTAATCCATTATGCAAAATTGGTCTAGGGTTTAGTGCACTCATTTTGTGTAACAATTCAAATATCTAAACCATTGATTGTAAATACATCTTCCTCTTACATGACCAATAAGCGTAATTTCTGCTAATAAAAAGAGGGGGTCTAGCGGTATATTGTCCTTCGACAAAAGTGTTAACAAATGTACTAACAGTTTTATTACCCATTAAAACTTTTCAACAAACAATTACAAGTTTTTGAAAACCTTCTGCTTTGATACCAAATGTGGGTTGTAGAATTATGGATCTTAAGGCTAATAAAACACTAGAGAGGGTAAATAGTTTATTCTAATTTTATGAATCTTTTTAAAATTCTTTCAAGATTATTGTTAATCAACATAGAATGAATATTCATGGATGCAAACACGGATAAGTATAAATGTAGTAAAGTAAAAAGTAAAAAATTAAAGAGATCACATCAGGGATTTTCATACTGGTTCGGAGTTACACTATAGTCAATCCCGTATAATTGCTTGTACAGATTTCTTTTCAAATACCAATGTTTAAATGGGCAGAAGAAAAACCCAACACAATCTCGATTTCAAGTCATGAGACACAACCTCTAGATTTTTTGAGCTCTGGGCACACTCACTTGATTTGGATGGGACACAAGCACAACCACTTGGTTTTTCAGGACACTAAGCATGCCCACTTGATTTAAATGGGACACAAGCACACCTACTTAAACACAACTAGAGTTTGATGGTTTTCCAAAAACAATTTCTTAATCTTTGGTTACAATGAATCATATAGCTTCTTGGACAACACATTGATCTTTGATTGAGAGAGAGAAATAATTGAAATTGGAGCGTAAATAGTAGAGAATCAATACAGTGAAGATTAAATTGATTCTGATTTGAATTTGAGAAGATTTGTATATATTTTCAATAGAAATTTTGGCAGAGTAAGAGGAGAGAAGATAATAAGAAAGCAGTTGAAAAAATTCATTTGAAAACCCCTTATATATAGAGAATAAATAGACATATCCATTCGCGAAGAGTTATGACAAATATACAGTTCATTTCAAAATATGAATTTCAAATTTTCAGCATATATATCGACATACATATAGGGTATATGTCGACATACCCATATGTATTTTGAAAACTCTTTTATTTAAATATTTTTTGAAAATGGTATGCTTTGTAAATTATTTTGACGCTTTGCAAAATAGTTTAAACATAGTTTTTAAACATTTTAAACTTAAAAAAACTTTTATAAAATATTTTTAAATATATTTTAAAAATATACTTTATTTTAAAATTAAAAGATAAGAAAATAAGAAATAGAGATCAAAGACTGCTACCAAGGACTTTAACAATATTCTATGACTCTGTATACTATACCATGTTAGTCCATGAGATGATGGTTTTGATGACAACAACCTTAGAATAGATTATAAAATATAAATACTAACATTAGACTAGATTATAAAATATGTCGACATAGTGACAGTTGAAGTTCAAATTCAAATTTCAAAAGAAGTGTCTATTCGCCATAACTCTTCATGAATGGTCATGGCTGTTGATCTTCTATAAATAGGGGTCAGTTTCAACGAATTTTTAATCATATTTTTTTGGTTTTCACTCCTCTTCATCTTTCACATTTCTTAGTACAAAATCATACCATTACTCTGCCGAAATCAACATCGAATCATACTCGATTACTTCTAGTTTGATTCTTCATCACTATCTCTACAAGGTTCTCAGTGCTATTCAGAGTTATAGACTTTTTGTAATCAATTGAGCGAGAAAAGGTGTGATTGTAGCCTTGGAAATCAATCAAGCGAGAAAAGGTGTGATTGTAGCCCTGGAAATCAATTGGGTGAACTTGTTGCCCTGGAAATCAAGTATCTCTACCCAGAGGATTATCATTCTGGAGGGTATACCTCGTAGCCTTGAAACCGAGGGTTGTAATTGTTGAATTGTTGTTGAAAGGAAATCCATACTTGTGTTGCGGGACTGGATGTAGGGTAACTCCGAACCAGTATAAAATCTGGTGTGTTCTTTCCTTTACTGCTTTTACTTTATATTTGCATCTGTGTTTGATTCTGTGTTCATATCTGTGTCTAATTAGTGTATACGTTGTTAATAAAGTTAGATAAACTCAAAAAGATTAACAAATTTCTTAAAACAATATTCACCCCCCCCTCTAGTGTTAATTCTAGCCTTAAGATCCTTAATTCGCATTTCTCACATTTGGTATCAGAGCTTTGTTTTCAAAAGTTTCATAATCTGAATTTTGAAAAGTTTTAAAATGGCTATTTTTGAAAAATCTATTAAAACTAGTTTAGAATTGTTTAAATCATCATTGTTCCATGAGTCTGCATATGAATGTTATTCAAATTCTAGTTGTCTACCCAAATTTTATAATGTGCAGGAAAGATGCTTTATGGGTATTGAGGAATCAATCCACAATGGACAATCTGTGCAGATCAAAAGGAATAAGTGGATACTTGATAGTGGTTGCTCTAGACACATGACTGGTAATCCGGATATGCTGAATAATATTATATACAAAGACAGAGGACTGGTTAACTTTGGAGACAACTCGAAAGGATACGTGATTGGCATCGGCAATGTCGGTAACTCTGAAACTCCTATTATTACTAATGTTTTGCTAGTTAAGAATCTGAAACACAATCTGCTAAGTATAAGTCAACTATGTGATAAAGGATATAAAATTAAATTTGAAAAAGATAAATGTCATATTGAAGATAATAACTCAACCATAATATTTGAGGGAACTAGGAAAAAGAATATTTATATTCTTAGTATGAAAGTTTCAAATGATAACCTATGTCTTTTGGCAAATACAAGTGACCCTTGGATTTGGCATAAGAGATTTGGACATTTGAATTTCAAACTCTTATCTAGACTGTCAAAACATGATCTAGTAAGAGGTCTTCCTAAAATGAATTTTAAAGTAGATAGTTTATGTGATGCATGTCAATTAGGAAAGCTTAGAAAAAGTTCCTTTAAATTAAAAGATATGATTTCAACTTCAAAACCCCTTGAGTTACTTCATCTTGATTTATTTGGTCCATCTCAAATTCTATCAATAAATCATAGTAAATATGTTTTTGTAATTGTAGATGATTATTCTAGATTTACATGGACAATATTTTTGAAACATAAAAGTGATACTTTTGAATGTTTTAAAATTTTTACAAAAAGGATTCAAAATCAATTATCTTTAAAAATTATAACTATACGTAGTGATCACGGTGGTGAATTTGAAAAAGAAAAGTTTGAGGAATTCTGCAATAAGAAGGGAATAACTCACAATTTCTCATTTCCAAGAACTCCACAACAAAACGGAGTAGTTGAACGTAAAAATAGAACGATTCAAGAGTGTGCGAGAACTATGCTTTCAGATAGTAATTTACCAAAACACTTTTGGGCAGAAGCTGTTGCTACCGCCTGTTATATTTTGAATAGAATTTTAATTAGACCTTTAACTGATAAGACACCTTATGAACTTCTTCATGGAAAGAACCTAAGGTATCATACTTCAGAATTTTTGGAAGTAAATGTTTTATTTTAAATACAAAAGATAATTTGGATAAATTTGATCCTAAATCTGACAAAGGAATCTTTATTGGATATTCTAATAGAAGTAAAGCTTATAGAGTTTTTAATTTAAGATCTAACACCATCGAAGAAATGATGCATGTTTCGTTTGATGAAAATTTAAAAGATTTTGAAATTACAAATGATGAAGAGGATTTAATTACTCAAAACCAAGAATTAACTGAAACTAATAATGAATTAAATCATCCTAATAAAAGGATTAGACTTTTAAAAGATAACCCTATAGAAAATATACTTGGAGATATGCAATCTGTTGTTAAAACTAGAAACCAACTAAGTCAAATGAGTAATGTAGCTTTTATATCATCTATTGAACCCAAAAATCCTAAAGAAGCATCAACTGATGATTCATGGATTTTGGCTATGCAAGAAGAATTATATCAATTCACTAGAAATGAAGTTTGGGAACTTGTTCCTAGACCTGAAGATAAAACTATAATTGGAACTAAATGGGTCTATAAAAATAAAATGAATGAACAAGGTGAGGTCGTTAGAAATAAAGCACGATTATTCGCCCAAGGTTATTGTCAAGAAGAAGGTATAGATTGTGACGAAACCTTTGCTCCTGTAGCAAGATTAGAAGCCATTAGGATTCTACTTGCTTTCGCAAATCATAATAATATCAAATTATTTCAAATGGATGTTAAAGGTGCATTTTTAAATGGATTTGTAAAAGAAGAAGTATATGTTGAACAACCACCACTTTTTGAAGATGAAAATTTACCAAACCATGTGTACAAACTTAAGAAAGCTTTATATGGTCTAAAACAAGCTCCTAGAGCCTGGTATGATAGACTAAGATCTTATTTATTACAATCAAAATTTGAAATTGGTAAAATAGATAATACTCTTTTTATTAAAATAAATAAAAATGATATTCAACTAGTTCAAGTATACGTAGATGATATCATTTTTGGTTCAACTAACTTCGAAATGAATAAAGAATTTTTCTGAAATAATGACAAAGAGTTTGAGATGAGTCATATGGATGAATTAAACTTCTTTCTAGGATTGCAAATAAAACAGTTAGATAATGGTATTTTTATTAGTCAAGAAAAACATGCTAAAGACCTAGTTAGTAAATTTGGTTTGACTACTGCGAGTGGAAAACCCACTCCCATGGCAACCAATGAGTACCTTAGTAAAGAAGATCTCTCGAAAGATGTAGATCAAAGTTGTATAGAGGAATGATTGGATCACTACTCTATATCACTACTAGTAGACCTGATATCATGCATAGTGTATGTCTCTGTGCATGATATCAATCTCATCCTAAAGAAACTCACTTAAAAGCTGTAAAACGTATCATAAGATATATTAAACACACCTATGATTATGGCTTATTTTATCCTAAAAATGATTCATTTGATTTAATATCATACTGTGATGCTGACTATGCTGGATGTAAATCAGATCGAAAAAGTACAAGTGGAACTTATCACTTTTTGAGACATTCTCTGGTTTCCTGGTTTAGTAAAAAGCAAAATACAGTTTCTTTATCAACAACTGAAGTAGAGTATAGTTCTGCTGCTTTGGCTTGTTCTCAAGTAATATATATGCAACAAACCTTAAGAGATTTTGGATTAAATATCTCAAAATCACCAATTTATTGTGATAATACTAGTGTAATAAATTTATGTAAAAATCCTACTCATCATGCTCGAACTAAACATATTGATATCAAACACCATTTTCTCAGAGATAATATAAGTAGAGAAGTAATTACTCTCGACTATATCAATTCTGAAAATCAAATTGCTGATATTTTAACAAAACCCTTAAATGAATCTATATTTACTAAATTAAGAAGAGAATTAGGTATTTATTCATTAACTAAAATATAAAATATAAATAACAAGGATAATTAAAATTAATTCACAATAAATTAAAAAGGCAAAAATTCAAGGATCATGTCGACATCCCCACCTAACCCATATCGACATATAAAGATTTTTATTTTTAAAAAATTTCCCACCAAAATTCAAAAATTTAGTTATATATTCTTCTCTATTTCGAATTCTTATTCATTCTCTCTGGTTTCTTTTCATTTTCTATTCTGAAATATATAAAATAATGGCATCTTCCTCTAAATCAAACATAAAACCAACTTTCTTATTTCCCTCTCCTACTTCTGGTCCATTCCAATGCTCTACTCTCGCACGTGTTACTAAATTGGAGGAGTCTATGAAGGATACTCTTCAGATGTTGACTGAAATTCAAGTGACTCAACTTCGTATGGCGAAAGAGCAAGAAAAGCAAGGCAAGATTCTTAGGAATTTACAAAAATTCCTAATGGATAACCAGGCCAACCCTATCTTGATCGATGAAGGCTCTTCACTCAATCAAGAACATGAGGTCAGCGACGAAGAAGAAGAAGAACCAATGGAAGAAGCACACGAGGAGGATAATGACCAAGTAGTATGCGTTGGAGAAGTGTGTTTTGACAAAAATGGGAATCTTGTCGAACAACGTGGAAATTTTTGTTTCCACTATCCAAACTGTTCGATTCATAAATCCCCTATGATCAGAAACACATATTAGTTTCTTCTCTTTCTTTCTGTTGTTATGTTTTTATGTTTTTCAAACGCAAATGTAAATAAAACCATACTCGTAATAAATAAACTCGTGTTCTTATATGTGTTAGTATTATTGTGAATTCTTAATTAGGATAGTTAATAGTTTAGGATTATATTTTGGTATTAGATTTAAGTGTTAATTATTAATGATAACACTATCATTATAATCACACGTCATAGAGTGATAAGTTTTAGGGGGAGTTATATAGTTTGGAGTTATCTAGTTTAGAGTTAGTTTTTTGTTTTTTGTTGATGACAAAGGGGGAGAAGTATAAAATAGGATAGTTAGGCACAGATTAAGGGGGAGTTATTAGAGTTATTAGGATAGAAGTAATATTTTATAAACAAAGGTTGTCATCATCAAAAAGGGGAGATTGTTAGTCCATGAGATGATGGTTTTGATGACAACAACCTTAGAATAGATTGTAAAATATAAATACTAACATTAAAAGTTTATATATATGTATATGCAGGATCTAACCATGCAGGTACCAAGAATGAAGACTGTACAGTATAGAGATTCAAGATATAGAGATAGAAGACTCATGAGTATCAAGATTATCAAGAGTTCAAGAGTTCAAGGTTAAGTTTGTTTTATTAGGAATATTTGTTAAAACTCGTAGAAAAGCACTGGCATCTTAATATCCAATTTATTCGTGGAATGGAATCCACTTCGAGCTCGTTAAAGGGATGGAACCCTAAGTAGGATGGAACCTACGAAAATCTAATGGGACATTGTTTTGTATCCACTAATTTTAGTTCAAATGATTTTACAAAATTATCTTGTTTTCAAAATGATTTCAAAACTTTCCTTTTAAAAGATTCAAAACTCTCTATCCTGATTTTAAATAATTTTAGCCTCAAAACATCTTTAATTTCAAAGTCAAATTACTCCTGATTTTAAATGTCTTTTCAAATAATATATTTAACTTTTAATATTTATACTTAGATTTAAATATAAAATTATAGTTAAAATTATGTATATATTGTTCTTTATATTTACTTATGAAATTCAACTATATTCAAGTATATTTATAAAGTTTTAAATAGTTTTTATATAAGATAAATATTGTTTTTATAGAAATTCAAAATACCAATTTTGGCTGAGGGATGTCGACATGCCCCTAGGTACTATGTCGACATAGTGACAGTTGAAGTTCAAATTCAAATTTCAAAAGAAGTGTCTATTCGCCATAACTCTTCATGAATGGTCATGGCTGTTGATCTTCTATAAATAGGGGTCAGTTTCAACGAATTTTTAATCATATTTTTCTGGTTTTCACTCCTCTTCATCTTTCACATTTCTTAATACAAAATCATACCATTACTCTGCCGAAATCAACATCGAATCATACTCGATTACTTCTAGTTTGATTCTTCATCACTATCTCTACAAGGTTCTCGGTGCTATTCAGAGTTATAGACTTTTTGTAATCAATTGAGCGAGAAATGGTGTGATTGTAGCCTTGGAAATCAATCAAGCGAGAAAAGGTGTGATTGTAGCCCTGGAAATCAATTGGGTGAACTTGTTGCCCCGGAAATCAAGTATCTCTACCTAGAGGATTGTCATTCTGGTGGGTGTACCTCGTAGCCTTGAAATCGAGGGTTGTAATTGTTGAATTGTTGTTGAAAGGAAATCCGTACTTGTGTTGTGGGATTGGATGTAGGGTAACTCCGAACCAGTATAAAATCCGGTGTGTTCTTTCCTTTACTGCTTTTTCTTTATATTTGCATCTGTGTTTGATTCTGTGTTCATATCTGTGTCTAATTAGTGTATACATTGTTAATAAAGTTAGATAAACTCAAAAAGATTAAAAAATTTCTTAAAACACTATTCACCCCCCCTCTAGTGTTAATTCTAGCCTTAAGATCCTTAATCTGTATTTCTCACATACCATAGTCTTGAGATCTTCATATCTCAATCTTTATGCTTATAAGTCCTCATGTTCATTTCTTGAATCTTTATACTGTACAGTCTTTGATTCAATACCTGTATAATATCCTGCACTATACACTATATAACTTGACAAAATCATTAATACCCATATTTAATATGAATGTATTTTTATTACCAAGGTTGTTATCATCAAAATCAATAACTAAGGTATTAACAAAAAGGTCCATCGAAACTTGGGCCCATTCAAAGCTGGTTGTTGGTTAGTAAAAAGAAAAACTAGACAAAGTTATATATCTATTCTTTCAGAACCCAAAGCGGAAGGAATAAAATTTAATAACAACAATAGTACTTATTTATTTCAAATCATTTCAAATGTCATAAAACATTACATAATATCAACAGTTATAGAATTTTGTTCAAAAATACATTTTATGAGAACAATAGAAAATAACATTGAAAAATAGGCAGTAACTGCCACAAGCTTCACTCTTGCCATCTTCAAGCATCATCAACTCCTTTCCTAACATGTGTTGTAATGAGGAGGGAGTTAGAATAATAAGTGTCCGGAGAATAGAAATCTCGTGCCTTACTATTTTAGTACTTGGACAGTATAATTTAAATAAGAACATGTCTTACTTAACTAAACCGTTTAATTCTTCATATAAGGAAAGGAGGGGGTCCTCAAACAACCACTTAATACCTTCCATTCCTGAAGCAGGTTTTCAAATCCCATAACCCATAACCAATGTCATAAATATCTAACAATGCGAGAGATAAACTCAATCCCCTTAATACCTTTTAAGGAAAAATAAGCAGACTTTGACCATTTAAGACCTTAACTAAGGTAGGTCCCCATCATTTACTGCTTATTCCCAAGGCGGACTCCATATTGATATCTATCTAGCTGACATTGCACAGAAATCTCTTCGGACACTTAATACTTCCTATTGAAGTAGACATTTCCAAGATATCCTTAACCGTTCCTAAACCCAACCCCGACCATTTAATACTTCATTTGGAGAAAAGAGGTGTGCCATCAAACAACCACTTAATACCTCAAGACCCCAAAGAAGGCCCTTCATATTATTACCCATACTTGTAATAACATCTCATATTACTCCGACTATTCATAGGAACTGGTAGCTAGATTAGCTGGGAAGATTTATCTACAGAATTTGGGACTAACCTCGCGTTATCATAAATATTTATCATAGGAGATGTCTCACATCAGCCCCAACGTTGCAATGTTGGAAGCCAGATTAGCTAGGCAAACTTCTATATGCCTTTTGAATGACCTCGCATCCCTATGACTTAGCCATAATTTAAATACTCTCTATATATAGTACTCATCTCATCGTTCCATAATTAAAGCCTTATAAGGAATCTTCCTTATCGCGCCTTAAAACATCAATTACTCACCTAAGGGAGATTTAATGACAATCATAACCAAAATAACTACGCCATTATACATTATAATTATACATTTATTATGGTAATTAATATATAAATAAATATGCATTTATTATTCTGCATGTGCGGAGATTACGCCCTAACTAAATGTTAATTCCTTTTTAAACATAATATTACTAGTATTTCCTTTTTCTTCCATTTTACCAATAATATCCAAATTCCAATATCCATAACAAGGGATTCTAATATCCATAACAAGGATTCAATACTCATATCCAAAATTGCAATAATAGACTTGTATAAAGAATCTAAATCTAACTTGTCTTATATTAAAACAGTGGAATAAACCAAAAATGGAAACCTACAATTTAATTAATTCTACGCACTATTCAATTTCTTTTACTTGAATTTAGATAAGGGAATTCCTATGAAATTTTATAGAAATAGGCGGAGTAAACTACGAATAAAGATTCATCCTTTGCACACCATTTCTCAATTAAATCCCTTAATTAGATCTCGAGAAGAAGAATAAGAAGTGGAATAGAAGGTCGAATACATAAACTACCAAATCCACAAAACTCCATTATTTTAACCCAAAGCAATTAAGATTCCAATCCTAAGAACTGACATTTTTTCTTTGGAGGAATTTTGGGAATTTTTAATATGATGTTTTCGTAATCCATAACCCCCTAAGGCATATATCAAATCCAAAATATACTATTCAACTACTAAAAATAGAAAAAACTAATATTTTCACTAACGGTTGGTCCTTCGCTTCTCTTTTGATTTACAACGTCCATTATAATCCCTTTTAGATCTCTTCTTTTCACTATATATAACAAGGGATTTGTGTGTGTGTCTATACATACATACATACATACATACATACATATATGTATGTATATGTATATGTATATATTATATTCAAGAAAGGTTGGAAGAGAAGAGGTTTAGAAACTAAATAATAAACAAAAACCTTGTTAGTCCATTCTTTCAAGAATAGGAGCATAACCTTTTTGCTTCTTTATAGTACTCTTTCCTCCACTTAATAGATAACTATTTGCTACCAATGGGGAATTACTTCTCATCTCAAACTGAGGCGACTGGATTTGCACCAATGGGAACCCTAATAGAATTTTCTTAATCTAAGAAGAGATAAATCGACAGAGCTTGGTTGATGCTTCCAAAATATTTGCGAATAAAAGTGAGGGTCCTAGGGTTTTATTTATAGAGATTGAAATGCACCAAAACAGTAGGATGAAACTTAATTAAAAACATATAAATCTGGAATGCTCAAATCAACAAAACCCTAGCCGCCACCTATTCACGACCGGTTAACTACACCCTTCAACCGATTGACCCCTAGGGGTTGACAGGTCCCAATGAATTGGTCAACCGGTACGTATATATTTGGGAAGATTTATTATTTTCCGTTGCCTGATTATTTTATTCCCTAATTAACTTCTAATGTTAATTATTAGCTTTAATGTTTGGTTAACGCCTAAGTCTAATCACAGTTAACTTTTGAAATTCAAACATTAAATTTAAATACTCATTCGAATTTGAATTCAAACTAAATTAATTTAAATCTATAAACTTCAAACGCTCATAACTTCTTCGTTTGAGCTCCTTTTTTAGCATATTAAAAATGGAAATAGATTAGAATTTCACCATGAATGCTACATAATAACTTTCGTAGTCAAATTCCAACATTTAGAAAATTTCCATTTTATCCCTACCTTAATTAATTGAATTTCACTTAATTTACTTATTTTATAAGGGTTGATTTTATGAGGTGTTACATTTTCTCACTTAAAAGGATGTAGTCCCGAAATCTTTCAATGGACGAACAACGTAACGTGCAATAACATTCATATTATACAACCTATTTATCTACACAATCATTTACTCAACCAAAGTGCAATTTGGTTTTGTGCTACAAACATACTAAAATGAGCTCAGCCTGTGAGTCTGTGATCGTGCTATGCAAATATGTATGCAAATAACCTAAACATGCATAAAACTACTACATAAGTGTAAAGTGACGGTGAAAAGGTATATCAACCATCTCTGACCATCCAATTAAGCAACCACGATGCAACCAAAATCTTAATTTTGGAGAGAAAATTTACCAGAGAAAGGATTAGGACGAGAAGTCCTCATGCCTTCCACCTAGTTTTCTCCACATTGTACTCGGACCAATCTAATTTCTTTATTGCGAAGCTTTCTAGTTCCATACTCCATAATGCCCGTAGTGGCATGGAATGTCAATGGATCCATCTCAAAATCCCCCAATTGATTAGGCTATATCACAATTGTTATGCTATGAAGATATTTCCTCAAATGCAAAATGCAAAAAACATCATGGACTCGAGCCAACTTACATGTTTTCTAATTTTTCCCCATATTGGAAAAAGCCCAATAAATCTAGTGCTAACTTTTCCAACTAGCCAAATCTTACGACATTCACATGCTACCTAATCAACTCTGACTTTCCAAAGTCTCGCAATCCAAATCTAGTCTGAGTAGAATTTGTCGGTGGTTTCCCACCCACAATTTGGCAATTTGTATAGCCTCCCAAAATTGCTTCAAAGGTGTCATACGAATCATCTATTGGTGACTACTACTAAACGCGAATTCTACTAAGGGTAAGTGTTGCTCCTAATGTCATCCAAAATCCAAGAAGCAAGCTTTCAAACAATCCTCCAAGTTCCCATCCATTCCTTCAATTTGTCAGTCGGTCTTTAGCTGGTAAGCGATGCACGGATTTAGCGAAGTTCCTAAAGCAGTTTCTAAAGCTACTAGCAAACTCCTCCAAAACTTGTGAGTAAACTAAGGTCCCGATCAATAACGATGCAAATCGCAACTCTATGAAGCTGTGATAGAGATGCTACAGTTTCATTACTTCCAACGGAAAATTTTGCCACCTTCTTCCTCATCCTTGGTCAGGAGGAAATTTTCTTCACGTTCCTATATATCTCATCTTTTCCTCGAATGGTGACAATCTATGAGATAAATTTATTATATTTCCTAAAATTCTAAAGTTATGGGATTGAAACATTTATCCACTTTAGGCTGCTAACCTAATTTTCTCATTAACTTCCAGTCTTACCTATGATTTATCACTAGTTAAGTGTCCACATAAATTTCCTTTTTTACATTGCTTTCCAACATATATATATTTATCAATTAGTTTAATCTCATTCATAAAGTCAACACAGAAATAAAAAATGGATATATTTTATACCACATCATACACTTTTCCAATAGCTAAGGGAGACAACTAATGACTACAAACCGAGAACTCTAAAAGAAAATTTTGCTGGAAGCTGCCATTTATTATCAAGCGGTATAAATGGTGTTGAGGTCCTCACATTCCATACTAAATTAAGATGGGTATTCCTTAATATGTCATTTCACTATTACCTATTTCCCTTAATTTTCCTTTTTGGTTTCTAATAAATGTGGTCCATCCATTTCCTCAATTAATATGTCCATTGTAGTTGATCATTACTGTCAAAATTGGACCACACCCAATTAATCTTTCTTCAATCCTTTTAACCTTTCTCAGGATTCCAAAATCCATTCATTACTCAAATTCTTTTCTTCCATAAATGCCATATCAAGTTTTCTTAATCAGTCCCCATTTAATTCCTTTTTCCTCTTATTAGTTAAAAACTTATTGCTCGTTAAATTAGTAATTAATTTCCATAAATCCAAATCCGTTAATTATTAACTAATACACATGTATTCGTAAACTATGTTATACATACATATATACATACATACATATATATATATTCTAGTCGTTAAGTGTGGCTATGCGTATATATATTTCTAACTACTAATTTCTACAACTAGAATACTCGTTTCCATATTTTAATTTATCGAAGCTATCATTCTAAAAAGATTACCATCATAATTTCTCATAAATTGACCTCAAGTAATATTTTTGCATTGTTTGAAATTACAAGGAATTATTTTTTCTTTTTATTGAAATAGACAGTGTAAACTACGAAAAAGAATATCCATCTTTTACCCATCCCTTTCCTTTTTAGTTTATTCCTTGTTACTTCAAACAACGCACTTTTATGTGTATTTTGGAATGGGATAATTTATGGAAATTACATGAAAACTACTCCAAAATTAAAATATAGAAATTCATATTCTATGGGCAACCTAATTTACAACCCAACCATAGATCTGGAATATCTTTACACTAACCAACTTCTTCAAATAGAGGTTTGGGACTAATTTCAAATTTCTAGATCTGGTTGTACATTTTATTCCCATTTTATCCATATCCTAAAAACCTTAATCGATCCTACCTAGGTTGCGATCCCTATCTACTCCGTAAATACTATTCTTTTAAAACTAGAATTTTAGTAATCATACAAAATAGTTTTAAATAAACTATTTTCATCAAATTCAAAATCATCTTTAATTACCTCATTTCTGTAAAACTTAAAATTTCACAAACTTGAAGTACCAAACTCAAAATCTCCACCTTTGAAAATATGAACTTAAAACCTTTACTAAGAATCCAAATAGGAGAAAATAACTTTCCTTTTTAAAACTTTCTTCATCAAATATTTACCTCTTTAAAATTTAGTCTATTAATTTATAGAATTCAAAGACTGTTTGGTTTTCAAAAAGGAACTACGAAAACTTTCCTTTTTAAAGTCTTACTATAATAAAGACTTATTCCATTTGAAAATATTATCTTTAAAATAAAACATTCAAAACTCAATTACAATTCTAAAATAATAAATTAGACCTTTATTATTCCAAAGAGTTTTCTAGTCACACGAATTATCATTTTTGAAATAACAGTTATATCTAAAATATAGATAAATATCTATTGTTTCATTACTCAAAATATATTGTTATTTGACAATATACTTTTTGACACTTTGTTCAAAACTCTTAAAATCCATTGTAATCCTTTACTTTTCAATTCCAATAATATTCTTATTCAAACAAGTTTTGAATTTGAATTAGAAAAAATGCATATATAAAATTCTCATCTTTGCAATTCCCTTTCCAAAAATACCCAACTCATTTATTAATCAACATTCAAATTCTTTCAATTGTCAAAGATACCTTTTATAACTTTAAACGATGGAAAAATGGAGTAGATGAAGATAACTTTTATCTTAATCCTATCCTCTTCTATATCATTTATACTAGACCAAAATTCCGAATTCTATCACTACCTAAATTCAGCTATCATTCTCCAAATTTCCATATAAAGGAATGTTCCTCCTATCTACCTTATCGGACATTCTTATCCTTCTATTCTTTCTATTATATGCTAATCAGGTGTCTCTTCCATTCGTACACCCTTTCAATAGAAATTTAAGGAAAATAACCTCTAATTTTATAAGGTAGGAAAAATCATGCATTTCTCAAAAGAAAATCCTTAATTAAAAATCTTTAGACCAAAAACTTTTGGATCAATAAATTTAAACTAAGAACTTTAAAAATGAAAAATCCTTTTAAGTTAAAACTTTCTAACTCGCCTATTTGTAAATTATAAATCTCTAAATTTCCTTGATCTTTTCAAAATAACATCTTCCAAATTCATCAAGTAGAAGGATTCATAAGAAAAATAGAAGAATCCAAAAATGAAGAATACAAAACTTGAAAACTTTTAATTCAACAAATTTAAATTGAAAAGTTAACCAATGAGAACCTTCTCTGTATTTTCTTTTCAACTTTTCATGTGATAACCCGGATTTTTGAAACACCTGATAATGGGATAATTAACTGGTTTTTACTATTGAGATACTGATTTATAAGTCAAATAAATAATTCTAGTAATATATATATATATCGGGATAAGTATTGGGTTGGTAATCCTCCTAGTATAATTAATTCTAAAATTATTTTCTTTAGGATTTTATAAATATTTATAAAAAAAAAAGTATTCATTTACAATTGAAAATAGAATATAAATATAAGTAGGAAATTACATAAAATTTTATTTAAAACACTTATACATGAAAATAAAGACAAGTGTAATCATCTCATCATGAAATTAGATATGTGTAACCATCTTAATATAGGAGATAAACAAGTGTAACCATTGTAATATAAATTTGAACAAGTGTCATTGATTTCCAATATTTCTAAAAAAATAATAAATAAAAAGAAATCAGATTTTGTAATATCTGTATCTCCTCTCTATCATTTTCTTTCACCTTCACATTTCATAACAAAAGCTTGTGAAACAAAATTCGAAACCAGATCAAAGGAGAAAACTAAACCAAAGGAAACAAATCAGATTAAAGGAAAAAGCAAAAGAAAAGAAAATGAAACTAAAACTAGCAAACATCATCTTCTCCCAGTTTTCAAATCTAAAGCAATCAAAGCATCATCATCTCAGTTTTCAAAACCTTGATCATCTCTGTTTCAAAGCAAAGAAGATTCAAGATTTAATTCAAGATTCAATTCAAGTTCAAATTCAAGCAAAGATACAAGTTTATCTCAACTAAAAACATAGCAGATCAGATCAAAGAAATCTGTTTCCAGTTTTTCAAAGCCTGGTTCCTCTGTTAAAAAATAAAATAAAATTGGTGAGTAAACTTCTTTTCTAAATCTTAAATCTTCTTATTTACAATATGCATGTAAGATTTAGTAGTAGTAATATTTTAATTATGTTTTGCATGGATGAAATGTATGTGTGCATGTCTGTGTGTAGATAGGCATGTCTCTGTTTATTGTTCAACAGACTAAAACTTACTCAAACTCAAATTCCTCTTCATATAAACTATATTGTATTATGATGTTTAAAGAAAATATGTTTGAAATAACTAAATTCCATTTTTAAAAATATTTATATGTGTAATTAGCAAGTAGTTTAACTGGGAAGAAGAAGAACACTGGAAATCAAATTTAAGTCATAAATTAATTGTTCAAAACTTGGTTTTTGTTTATATCATCTAATTCGTAATTAAAAACTATGATTTTTAAAGATAAAATCAGGATTTTTAAGTAAGTATTTTGGAAGAAATTGATAGATGAACGGAAAATATGTTTTGATCAAATTCTGGCAAAGCAAGTGTTAATGGGGGTCGGTATTTGGTCAGAATAGGGTTCGATGAAGGCGAAGCTCGGGAAAAATGCATGTTGAAATTCTCGATCATCATGGTGAAGTATAGAAGGTGATGTAGGGTTTTAGAGCAAGTTTTGATAGACGTTGTTCTCCAGTCAATTTCGTCGTGGTTGAGGCAATTCAGGTCATCGGACCTGGGGGAACAGGAGAAGGAGGCTATGGCGAGTGTTTGGTCGGAATGGAGTGGATGATGGCTGGGACCGTCGGCGACACGAGATGTTTTTGTCGATCGAGTTGATTCCAGGTAGGGGATCGATCGGTTCGATTTTGATTCCAGACGTAATCGATGGACAAGAGTTGTTATAATCATCGGGGAGGTTGTCGACGATGTGTGATGATCGCGGCGATGACCGGAGTTGGTCAGATGATGGTGCACGTGCACATGTGTTGGTGAATATCTGGAGTCGTTTGTAAGTTGGGGAAGACGAGGAGCACTCGGGTTCAAGCTCGAGAAAATGTTAGTTCGACTCGAAGAAAAAGGAAAGTTGGGGTTACTCGGGTTGGGCTCGGGTAAATTACGAATTTGACTCGGGATGGGTTCCAAGTTGAACCCAAAGTAATAAAACAGTTTAAAATTTAATTGAAAACAAGTTTTTAAAATTTAAATAAATCAAGTTTGAATCTATTCTTTATATAATAAATGTGTTTAATAATTGACTTAAGTAAGTTATATAATTTGTTTAACTTGAATTTATTAAGTTAAAGTTTTAAGTTATTTTAAACTTTATTTAGAAATGTAATTAAGTAAAAGGATAAAAGGTTTTATATTTGTGTGTTAATCATAATTAAGCAATTAATAAGGAAAATAGTTTATCCTAAAGTTAATTAAGACTTTGAATAATTAAGGATTATTTAAACTAATGAGGTAATTACAGAGTAATTAATTAATTTAATTAATTAATGATTTAGGATTAATTAATTAAAAATTAAGGTTTATAAATTAATTAATTTGGAGATTAATTAATTGGAAATTTGAGATTAATTAATTGGTAATTAGAGAATAATTAATTACTTAAATAATAATTAATTAATGTAAGTAATTAAGGATTAATTTGATGAGAGTTAATTAATTTTTAGAGGATAATTAATAAATAATTAAAGGTTAATTAATTAAGTATAATTAACCAATGGCATAATTACTTAATGAAAGTAATTATGGATGATTAATTTAGATAGATAATTAAAGGAGGATCAAATCAATAGTTGAAATTAATTAATGTTATGTGAGCAGGATTAAGGTAATCCAAATGATTAAAGTTGGTAATTAATTTAATTGGAGATTAATTAAATTAATTAGAAATTATATTGAATGATGTTGAATGCCTTGGATTATGTGATATCTCTGATATGTGATATGTGCTGCTTTGTGATATGAGATGAATGATTATAAACCTTTGGTTAAGATGACATTGGATTCGAAGAGACAGGAGTTGGGTATCAATAAATATCCAAAACCACTTCGATTTGAAATCTTCTATAATTCTTTATAGATTGATATGTGAAATCAATAGGCCGGTTTGGGATAGTATGGACCATTTAAACTAAGTTGGATACTTAGATATTGTTTTGTGAACATATGTGTTGACTATATAAGTTGTTTTACTTATAGTAAAGTACGAGTTACCCCGGGTTTTAAATAAGTTCTATGGATTGGAATTTCTTGTTAGATGAGTTTACTCACGCTGGTTTCCAGCCTGACCCGGGTGTTACTTTGATGTAATGCTCGGGTCAGACCGAGTATTACAGATTTTCAGGTAAGGACGTTTGGGAGTTCAGGAGACGAGCTGGATGGCAGGAACGTATGGAGTGTTTCTACTGTGTTATATTATTGTATATCTGAGGCTTGATAATTATGTATATCCAGTGTTTGTATAAATATGTAACTCTGATGTATTAAAATGTAATCGACAGATATAATATTATTTTGTAAAACTGTTATCATTTATTATTATATTTTATCCGCTACGAATGTGAGATGTTGATGTTTCTTCTTCTTCTGTTTCTTTCTTCTATCTCTTTCTTTTTCTTCTAACTATCTGGAAATTTCGGGTTCGAAATTTCCGGGTCGTTACACTTGGTATCAGAGCCGAAGGTTAAGCGAGAACCTTGGCTCTGTTGGGATTACTCGTTAAGGATAGGGTCAATGGTACCCTAGAATGAGTTGAGTGTATATATATATATATATATGAGAGAACGTACTTGTTAGTTTTCTATATAAAGATTTTAAATGATTTTAAAGGTAAATGATTTTATATAAAATTATATTTGATATATAAAGTAATATTTCTATTAAGGTAATTGGTTGTTAAAATATTGGAATTAAATTAAGTGGTAATAGAAATACAACCAAATTAAAATTGAATGAAGATAAGTTTGAAATAAATCCAAACTGAAATTAAAATCTTGAATTTGTAGAAATAAAGATAATATGGATTGGTTTCCAGATATGATAATCTTGGTTATTATCATAGATGGTTGATAATGAAATGTTTTAGGGAAGTAAACTTTTAGGGTGAGTATGACTTATAAATTGGAATTAAAGATAATTTAAAAACTGTGAAATTTTAAATCTAAATCCAGAAAACTTGAAATTATTTTAAAAAAATCTGTTTGAAATTAAAAACCAAGAATGATTTAAAAATTTAAGGTATAACTTGGTGTGTAAAGGAAATAAATATCTATATTTGGAAATAAAACTCTAAGGTTGAGTTTTGAATTTTCCTTGGGATGTGATGTGAAACCCAAAGTGAAGTAAGTTTTTAAACTTAAAACGGGAAAGATTATTAATCTGAAGTTTAAAATTTGAATGGGAATTCAAATTATGTAAAGTTGACCGGATTAAGTAAATTTAATTTAACTTAAGGAAGTTAAATAAGTTTAGAATGAACAACTTGAATTGGAAATTTCAAGATGAAATTTAAATTTAACTTGGGTAGTTAAATGGTTAATTTAAATGGGAGTTATGAGTGATCTCAAAATGGGTTTTAGATCTGGAAATTGAAAATGGATAATAAATTAGAATCTGAAGATTAAATTGTTTTTGAATTCTTATTTGAACTTTGTAATAAGTTAAGTAAAGATAATTTTAAAATGGAATTTTGAAATTTGAATTCAGAATTAAAAGGTTTAAAGATTTAATTTGTTAAAATTAAAAATAAAGGTTGAATTAATTTAAAAGTAAAGGAATTGTGATTTAAGGAATTAAATCAATATTTAAGAATTTTAACTCGAATTTATATAATTCGAGATAGTTTAAAATTGAGATTTAAATTGAATTAGTTCAAACTGAATTTGATTTGAATAAATGGGAATTGTGATTTAAGATGGATAAGTTTAAAATTCAAATGGAAAAGTTGAATTGAATTAATTTGAAAAAAAAAATTTTTTTTGAAGATTGAATGAGTTCAAATTCAAATGGGAATTGGGATTAATTCATATAGAAATCAAAATGATTTGAAATTGAAGTGGATTCAAATTTGAAATTAGTTTGAATAATTTGAAATTGTAATTAAAAATTGAATAAGTTTAAAAATCAAATGGAATTTGATTTGAATTTGGAAAGGAATTAAGGTTAATTCAACTTGAACTGGGAATTAAATCAATTTCAATGGAAATTGAAGTATTGAGTCAATTTAAATGGAAGTGGAAATTTAAATTGAATTGATGGGAAATTAATTGGAAATGGAGATTGGGAAATTAAACAGTTTGGCTCTGGATTATTTTCAAAATAAATTGTTTTAAATACAAATATATTTTTCTAAACTATTTACTATACAATCTTTCTTCTTAAACCCCAAACTATCTTATACTTATTTTACAATTATTTTGAAACTATTTAACTATTTTGAAACTGTCTTATAAACTAATTACTATTTTTCAGTTACTTATATCCAATCACTATTTTAAAAACTATTTTTGCAATTTTCTAACTATTTTATACCTACTTAACTATTTTACAGCTATTTTACAAACTAATAACTATTTTTCAACTACTTATCTATTTTAAACTTTTTCAAGCTATTTTTTTAAATTTAAATAGGTCAGAGTTCAAACTGTTTGTAATTGAAGTAATAACTCAATGGTAAATGGAAGCAATTGAGAATAAGAGAATAGAATTAAAGGAAATGTGGATAGAAAGTGTAACAACCCGCATATCTATCGATTTTATATTTAAATATTTTATCGTTAGTCGGATGTTAGTCCGAAAAGCTACTTTTTGCATACGGTCAAATTAGGACTCGAGACCACCCCCATTGAGTTCAAAATGACGTTTGCGATCTTTTTGAGTGTAAACTTCGATATGTTTGGAGATAGTGAAATTTTCGTCACTTTTCCCGCTTGAGACTTTGGTTTGGACTGCACTTCCCTAGTTCAGCCCAACCTCCTTCCTCACTTCATTCACCCTTTGTTTTAACATTCAAGCTTCATCAAAAATGGTGGTGGGAAGTGGAAATTAAAACTCCAAACTCCAATTCTATTGCAAATCCGTGATTCAACTCCAAATTCAAGTAGAAGATAGTGGATTCAAGTTTGGGGTTACTTCTCCTTGCTTTCAATCTCCATCTCGATCAATTTCGTGGAAAAGGTGAGATTTTTGATCTCACATCTTGCCTATATCTATCTTGGACTGTTGGGAATGATCCCCTATTGTATTTGCATCAATATTTGCATTTGGTTTGGATTGGATTGGCGAAAAACTTCAATTTTCAGCGTTTTGGTGATTTTCCTGGCCTTAAGTCGTTTCTGGCCTTCGCTGAGTCGTCCACGAGTTAAGCCTAAGTCGTGAGTCGTTCACGAGTTAAGGGCTTAGGTCGCGCGCGTGTATTTCTGTTCGTCTGGCCTGAGTCGTTCACGAGTTAAAGGCCTGAGTCGTTCTCGAGTTAAAGTGTTAAGTCGTTTCTGCCTGGCCTGAGTCGTTCACGAGTTAAAGGCATGAGTCGTTCACGAGTTAAAGGCATGAGTCGTTCACGAGTTAAAGGCTTAAGTCGTTTGCAGTTAGCTCGTTCGCCTCGAGTTAAGTCGTAGGTCGTTTGGCCTTAAGTCGTTGCAGTTAGCTCGTTCGCCTCGAGTTAAGTCGTAGGTCGTTTGGCCTTAAGTCGTTTGCAGTTAGCTCGTAGCTCGTATGGCTCTTAAGTCCTAGGTCGTTGGCTTTTAAGTCGTTAAGTCGTTCGTTCCACTAAGTCGTTCAGGGCTTAAGTCGTTAAGTCGTTCGCGAGTTAGTACTTGGTCGTTTGACCTGTTCTTCTGCCAGCTCGCGTGGCATTCTCCACTTAGGTCGTATGACCTTATCCCTTAAGTCGTAAGTCGCTTGCCCCCTTAAGTCGTAAGTCGTAGGTCGTCGCCGACCTTACACTTGGTCTTTTTAGGTCGCGATTTTCCTTTGGTCGCAGGACTTTGTTAAGTCGTAGGTCGTCTTCGACCTTATCCTTAGCCTTGTTAGGTCGCGTGAACTCTTAGGTCGTATGACCTACTTTTCCTTAGGTCGCTGGACCAGCTTGCCTTCACTAAGTCGTACCGTGACGGGGCGCTGCCCCGCACCCCGCCGTGGGCGCTGCCCCCTGGACCCCCGCGACCTGACCGGGCAGGTCGAACCCCGTATTACTCTGCGTAGGCAATCTCTTCTGAAAAACATTTATCAGAAATTCTACTTTGATGGTTTTGGGATTGACTTCTTTGGACTTTACTCACGTCTTCGAACGTGAATTGATTTGTTCTACAATCGTTTTATGACTTGTCACTTTAAAGATATATGAAGGTTTCAATGCTAATAGTAAATATCAAAACTCTTTCATCAAAGCGATTTCAACACTATTTTAAATATCAAAAGTTCGTTTTCTCAAACCAATTTTCAATCTACTAGTATATACAAGCCTTTACTTCACTCGAATGAGAAATCGACTTAAACGACTTAGTAAAACGAGTGGTATGAAACGCTTGCGTTCACTTCGTCGGTTAGCTCTTGGACTTGTTCGATTGAACCCTTTTTGTGACAATTTCCTAGTGAAGATTTACAGCTTGTTCGTAAATATTTAAGTTAAGCAAGTGGTTATGGGACATGAAGCTAAACTCATATATTTACTGGCTTGGTGTGATTGACACTTCCTTATGATCATGACGATCATTTTTGTGATTTAGACTAGCGATTGAGCGATGTCTCTTTGTCTACGTGGGAGACTATACCCCGATTATGTGATGTTTCGCCATCACATTTCCTATGGTCTTCGGGCCATTCATGTGTAAAAATTTAATGGATAGCTTCCATGAGATAACTTCTCGTCATGTGTTTACGCGTAGGTGAGCTTCATGCTCCCATTCATGTGTTAGGCCTCCCCCCCTTTATGTGTTTTCTGGATTTCTGATGATGATTTCTGGAATTTTGTGCTTCACCAATTTTCATGATTTTCATTGATATGATATCAGTTTTTGTGCATTGGTGAATTCATGTGTTATTGACTTGTTATGAATACAAGTTTAGGGTATGATACCCTATTTTATCTTTGAGAAGATTCTTGTGATATTGATAAATCTTTTGTTGATTATCATTTACGTACTTATAGTAGTATGTCGCTATGGTTATTACATGTTCATGTCATGCCTTTTACTGTATACCATATCATCTGATATTTATAGTTAGACTGATCCGTTTATTATTTTCTTATAAATAATACTCGGGTCAGACCGAGATGTTACAGGTGCTTCTGCTTGACTTCTCTTCAGGATATTTCTGACTTTTGGCTAACTACTTAGATTAGTAGTTTTTGGACGTACACCTTTGAGATATAGACTCTATGTTGTGTACTTATTCTTTTGTATAGCACGTGTTGCTATTCTTTTGTATTATCGTGGATCTTTCTGACCACTACTCTGATGTACACTTTCATGTGTTATATATTTATTCATATCTTCTTCCGCCTTTGTGATATGGATGTCTGTGACTGATTTATGTTATGATTATTTCTATGTTTGTTTCCGAAGATTATATATAGCCACCGTGTGATAGCTTTGTGTTTGTATCGGTATGTCGGATTTCCTCCTTAAAAGATATGCATTCTATTCTATCTGACGTATCGATGCTCGCACAAAGAAGTTACATGGATGGTCGCTCCTCCACAGCCTTATTCTCCGCGCTAATTGACAGCACTACATCGTAGTGTTCTTGGTTAGCGTGGGTATAGAGGTGGGGCGTCACAGAAAGGAGAAATTGATTTAGCTAATAATCAATAAAGATAAATACGAAGGATGTACGTATATTATTCTATTCGCATAGTGATTTGATCCAGATTCGAACACAGAATTTCGAGATAGTATTATCAATCCGAGTTGGGATCTTTCGCTCGATTTTCGACGGCGAACCTGGATATGGATTTTTGTTTGGTTCTGGATATTCTCTATCATAGCTATGACTATGCAAGGAGAATGACGGTTTCTGATCAAGAAACCAGATCTGAGTCCGCACTAGAGAGTCGGGTGGACGATACTAGTTCGAAAAAGAAATTGTGTGATCGAGTGAGCGATCAAATTAATATAGCGTACGGATGATATGTGTACATCGTACGAGTTTGAATGAAATTGATATTGAAATTGTGTGGATAAGAACTGTAAAATGGTTTTTGAAATGAAAAGTAATATGATTAATAACTTTATAAAAAGAGTAATCAAATTCGGATATTTGATTTGGAATAAACAAAGTTGTGTATATATAAGATAAATCTTACCCTGTTGAATCTATAGCCAGAAGAAAAGGGTTTTGAAATATTAGAAGTATAAAAGAGGTTTTATACAAATTTGAAATGATCCAAAGATTTTCAAAGTTATATATCTCTATATATAAGGGATTTTATGGGAATGATTTTGAAAAAGGTTTTGGAACCTATGGATGTTGGAAAGGCTTTTGATTTTTGGAAAAATCAATTTTTGATTTTGGAAAGCCAAGTTTGGAACTATCGATTTTGGATATCGATTTTGTGTAAAGGATATTTTGATATAAATCATAAAGGGTATGATTTGAAGATACTATAAGTATATAGTATAAAGTGTTTTGAGAATAGCTCTGGGGAAAAAGGCGCTTCCTTGAAATGAACTTCTCAGGAGTACCACTGGGTGGTACTGCCTTGAACCCCAAGGGGGGATTCTAAAGTTGATCCTGTGAGGAGTCCGGACAAAACTAGTTCCTGAGGATTATTTGTGTAGCGAAAGTCGAGGGGCTGGTGCCCACAGAGGCATTTGAGTTATGCTGTGACGACAGTTTAACTCGATGTCACTGCGATCTACTGCAGACCATAGCGAAAGTCATGTGTGCCGCTGAGAGCCAACTGTCTACGTTTGATTTTATATCGGTAGACTGTGACACTATGGTAACATAGCGAAAGTCGTTTGTGCCGCTGAGAGCCAACAGTCTGCGTTTGATTTTATATCGGTAGACTGCGACCTATGTGGGAGAAGTTTCATTTTGACAGCGAAATCGTGTGTGCCGCTGAGAGCCAACAGTTACATGGACTTTTGCTGTGATGGCAACGTAACTCTGGATGTAACTGCGATCTGTTGTGAGTTCCATGCTGTCATCAGTTACATGGACTTTGCTGCGATGGCAACGTAACCCGTGATGTAACTGTGACCATGGATGGGGGTGATGATTTCCAGAGCATTTTTCACCAAGATATTTCCTCCATTTTCAAAATAATTGATTTCTATATTTTCAATAAAATTATTTTCAAAGTATTTTCACTGGATGTCGAAAACGAGTTTACCAAGTACTGATAGATTTTCAGTCTTACGCCTGATCAACGTATGACCGAATTTCTATGAGAACAAGGATAGACTGGTTGAGACATCGAGTTATAAAAAGTATTTTTATAATATTATGTAAATTTTAAAATGTTTTGAAAAATTTAAATAAAAAGTTAAGAGTTAAAATATCTAAGGAATAATTTAACTAATAATCAACATTGTAATAAAAATTCTGGCTTCGTTCCTTTTCGAGGACGAAAAGATTCTAAGGGGGGAGGAATGTGATAACCCGGATTTTTGAAACACCTGATAATGGGATAATTAACTGGTTTTTACTATTGAGATACTGATTTATAAGTCAAATAAATAATTCTAGTAATATATATATATATCGGGATAAGTATTGGGTTGGTAATCCTCCTAGTATAATTAATTCTAAAATTATTTTCTTTAGGATTTTATAAATATTTATAAAAAAAAAAGTATTCATTTACAATTGAAAATAGAATATAAATATAAGTAGGAAATTACATAAAATTTTATTTAAAACACTTATACATGAAAATAAAGACAAGTGTAATCATCTCATCATGAAATTAGATATGTGTAACCATCTTAATATAGGAGATAAACAAGTGTAACCATTGTAATATAAATTTGAACAAGTGTCATTGATTTCCAATATTTCTAAAAAAATAATAAATAAAAAGAAATCAGATTTTGTAATATCTGTATCTCCTCTCTATCATTTTCTTTCACCTTCACATTTCATAACAAAAGCTTGTGAAACAAAATTCGAAACCAGATCAAAGGAGAAAACTAAACCAAAGGAAACAAATCAGATTAAAGGAAAAAGCAAAAGAAAAGAAAATCAAACTAAAACTAGCAAACATCATCTTCTCCCAGTTTTCAAATCTAAAGCAATCAAAGCATCATCATCTCAGTTTTCAAAACCTTGATCATCTCTGTTTCAAAGCAAAGAAGATTCAAGATTTAATTCAAGATTCAATTCAAGTTCAAATTCAAGCAAAGATACAAGTTTATCTCAACTAAAAACATAGCAGATCAGATCAAAGAAATCTGTTTCCAGTTTTTCAAAGCCTGGTTCCTCTGTTAAAAAATAAAATAAAATTGGTGAGTAAACTTCTTTTCTAAATCTTAAATCTTCTTATTTACAATATGCATGTAAGATTTAGTAGTAGTAATATTTTAATTATGTTTTGCATGGATGAAATGTATGTGTGCATGTCTGTGTGTAGATAGGCATGTCTCTGTTTATTGTTCAACAGACTAAAACTTACTCAAACTCAAATTCCTCTTCATATAAACTATATTGTATTATGATGTTTAAAGAAAATATGTTTGAAATAACTAAATTCCATTTTTAAAAATATTTATATGTGTAATTAGCAAGTAGTTTAACTGGGAAGAAGAAGAACAGTGGAAATCAAATTTAAGTCATAAATTAATTGTTCAAAACTTGGTTTTTGTTTATATCATCTAATTCGTAATTAAAAACTATGATTTTTAAAGATAAAATCAGGATTTTTAAGTAAGTATTTTGGAAGAAATTGATAGATGAACGGAAAATATGTTTTGATCAAATTCTGGCAAAGCAAGTGTTAATGGGGGTCGGTATTTGGTCAGAATAGGGTTCGATGAAGGCGAAGCTCGGGAAAAATGCATGTTGAAATTCTCGATCATCATGGTGAAGTATAGAAGGTGATGTAGGGTTTTAGAGCAAGTTTTGATAGACGTTGTTCTCCAGTCAATTTCGTCGTGGTTGAGGCAATTCAGGTCATCGGACCTGGGGGAACAGGAGAAGGAGGCTATGGCGAGTGTTTGGTCGGAATGGAGTGGATGATGGCTGGGATCGTCGGCGACACGAGATGTTTTTGTCGATCGAGTTGATTCCAGGTAGGGGATCGATCGGTTCGATTTTGATTCCAGACGTAATCGATGGACAAGAGTTGTTATAATCATCGGGGAGGTTGTCGACGATGTGTGATGATCGCGGCGATGACCGGAGTTGGTCAGATGATGGTGCACGTGCACATGTGTTGGTGAATATCTGGAGTCGTTTGTAAGTTGGGGAAGACGAGGAGCACTCGGGTTCAAGCTCGAGAAAATGTTAGTTCGACTCGAAGAAAAAGGAAAGTTGGGGTTACTCGGGTTGGGCTCGGGTAAATTACGAATTTGACTCGGGATGGGTTCCAAGTTGAACCCAAAGTAATAAAACAGTTTAAAATTTAATTGAAAACAAGTTTTTAAAATTTAAATAAATCAAGTTTGAATCTATTCTTTATATAATAAATGTGTTTAATAATTGACTTAAGTAAGTTATATAATTTGTTTAACTTGAATTTATTAAGTTAAAGTTTTAAGTTATTTTAAACTTTATTTAGAAATGTAATTAAGTAAAAGGATAAAAGGTTTTATATTTGTGTGTTAATCATAATTAAGCAATTAATAAGGAAAATAGTTTATCCTAAAGTTAATTAAGACTTTGAATAATTAAGGATTATTTAAACTAATGAGGTAATTACAGAGTAATTAATTAATTTAATTAATTAATGATTTAGGATTAATTAATTAAAAATTAAGGTTTATAAATTAATTAATTTGGAGATTAATTAATTGGAAATTTGAGATTAATTAATTGGTAATTAGAGAATAATTAATTACTTAAATAATAATTAATTAATGTAAGTAATTAAGGATTAATTTGATGAGAGTTAATTAATTTTTAGAGGATAATTAATAAATAATTAAAGGTTAATTAATTAAGTATAATTAACCAATGGCATAATTACTTAATGAAAGTAATTATGGATGATTAATTTAGATAGATAATTAAAGGAGGATTAAATCAATAGTTGAAATTAATTAATGTTATGTGAGCAGGATTAAGGTAATCCAAATGATTAAAGTTGGTAATTAATTTAATTGGAGATTAATTAAATTAATTAGAAATTATATTGAATGATGTTGAATGCCTTGGATTATGTGATATCTCTGATATGTGATATGTGCTGCTTTGTGATATGAGATGAATGATTATAAACCTTTGGTTAAGATGACATTGGATTCGAAGAGACAGGAGTTGGGTATCAATAAATACCCAAAACCACTTCGATTTGAAATCTTCTATAATTCTTTATAGATTGATATGTGAAATCAATAGGCCGGTTTGGGATAGTATGGACCATTTAAACTAAGTTGGATACTTAGATATTGTTTTGTGAACATATGTGTTGACTATATAAGTTGTTTTACTTATAGTAAAGTACGAGTTACCCCGGGTTTTAAATAAGTTCTATGGATTGGAATTTCTTGTTAGATGAGTTTACTCACGCTGGTTTCCAGCCTGACCCGGGTGTTACTTTGATGTAATGCTCGGGTCAGACCAAGTATTACAGATTTTCAGGTAAGGACGTTTGGGAGTTCAGGAGACGAGCTGGATGGCAGGAACGTATGGAGTGTTTCTACTGTGTTATATTATTGTATATCTGAGGCTTGATAATTATGTATATCCAGTGTTTGTATAAATATGTAACTCTGATGTATTAAAATGTAATCGACAGATATAATATTATTTTGTAAAACTGTTATCATTTATTATTATATTTTATCCGCTGCGAATGTGAGATGTTGATGTTTCTTCTTCTTCTGTTTCTTTCTTCTATCTCTTTCTTTTTCTTCTAACTATCTAGAAATTTCGGGTTCGAAATTTCCGGGTCGTTACATTTCAAGTAATTAAAAATCATCCACCATTTTGTTTTTAAAATGTTTCACCACTTCCTTCTAAACCTTTTACAAATGGTAGTATATTTCCAAATCTGTCAAAAATCACTTTCTAATAGAAATTTCCAACTTAGAACACATAATATTTTTACTTAATAATCTTTTGAAAAAGATCATTCAAAACTTTCAAGGAATTTTCAAAAATCTTTTTACCACTTTCTTTCTCAAGTGGCAAGATTTAAAAAAGGGGGCTTTGATGGTTCTTCCCTTTGAATTTCTATTCAATCATCTATCTAGTTATCTCCTTGTGGTGATTAATGTTCACCTTCTTATGGAAGCTTGTTTCACTATTATATTCCTTACTTCTGTATGAATATTATGCCTTATACATCTAACTATTACCTAGCATTTATATTTACTACTCTCATTAATGTCACTATGTCTGTATTAAACAGTTACTATCTTAACGGATGTTTTGTAAAGACATTTATTTTCTTATTCAACTTTACCCTATTTAACTTCTTCCTTATCTTCCCATAGTTACCTTAACGGGCTTATTAATCTATTTGTAACTCCTCACTTATTGTTCACTCATTACTTATTAAAATTTGAAGTTACAACCTTTCCTTTTACGATTCATATCCCTATTATTTAATGTGCCGATATGGTACATAATGATAAGGAAGTCTAGGTCCAATAAAGAAGTATAAATTTAACTCTATTTATTTTTCCAACTCATAGTTACTTTGCCCACTCTTTAGGAATATGGTAGCAACTACCTCTATAGTCGAAATTTATAGAGTTAGACACACATTAAAAATAAGAGAGTGTGTGTGTATGTGTGTGTGTGTGTGTATATATATTGAAGATTTTTGAAAAATATTTTCAAAAATAACAAATATGCCACTCTTACGTATACTTTTCCCCACTAATCAAGTAATCTAAGCTCTGATACCAAATGTAACAATCCGCCTTGAAACAGACCTAAATTTTGACCTAGAAAAGGCCCATTGAAACTTAGGCCCATTCAAAGCTGGCTGTTGGTTGGTAAAAAGAAAAACTATACTGAGCTATCTATCTATTCTTCTAGAACTCACGGTAGAAGAAATAAAATATAGTAATAATAGTAGTACCGATTTACTTCATATCATTTCAAATGTCATAAAACATTACATAATGTTAACCATTACAACATTTTGTTCAAAAATACATTTCATGGGTACAATAAAAAATAACATGAAAAGATAAATAGTAACTACCACAAGCTTCACTCTCGTCATCTTCAAGCATCATCAACTCCTTCGTTAACCAGTGTTGTAATGAGGAGGGAGTCAGAACAAGTGTCTGGTTAATAGAAATATCGAGCCTTACTATTTCAGTACTTGGACAATATAATTTAAATAAGGACACGTCTTACATAACTAAACTATTTAATACTTCATATATGGAAAGGAGGTGGTTCCTCAAAACAACCACTTAATACCTTCCATTCCTGAAGCAACTTTCCTAATTCCATAATCCATAACCAATTGAAATGAGAGATAAAACCCAATTCACTTAATACCTTTTAACATAAAATAGGCAGACTCTGACCATTTAAGACCTCAATTGAGGTATGTCCCCATCATTTAATACCTATTTCCAAGGCGGACTCCATATAGGTATTTATCTAGCTGACATTGCATGGAAACCTCTTCAGACACTTAATACTTCCTATTGAAATGTACCTTTTCGAGATATCCTTAACCGTGCTTAAACCCAATCCCCACCATTTAATAGTTCATTTGGGGAAAAGAGGCGGGCTCTCAAACCACCACTTAATACCTCAAGGCCCCCAAAGCAGGCCCTTCATATTATGACCAATACTCATAATAATGTTTCAAATTAGTCCGACTATTCGTAGGAACTAGTAGCAAGATTTGCTTGGCAGATTTACTTTACAGAATTTGGAACTAACCTCGCATCATCATAAATACTTATCATAGGAGATGTATCACGTCACCCCAAAATTACACTGTTGCTGGCCAGATTAGCTGGACAGACTTCTGTGTGCTTTTTAACTAACATCACATCCCTATGACTTAGCCATAATTTAAATACTCTTTGTATATATAATACTCATCTCACCGTTCCATAATTAAGGCCTTATAAGGAATCTTCCTTATCACGCCTTAAAACATCAATTACTCTCATAAGGGGGATTTAATGACAATCATTACCTAATTAACTATGCAATTATATGTTATAATTATACGTTTATTATGCTAATTAATATATAAATAAATACGCATTTATTATTCTACGTGTATGGAGATTACACCCTAAGTAACATTAAATGTCAATTCCTTTTTAACCATAATAATACAAGTCTTTCCTTTATCTTTCGTTTTACTAATAATGTCCAATTTCCAATATCCATAACAAGGGATTCTAACATCAATAACAAGGATTTAGTATTCATATCCAAAATTGCAATAAATAGACTTGTATATAGAAACTAAATCCAACTTGTCTCATATTAAAACAATGGAATAAAACAAAAATGGAAACCTACAATTTAATCAATTCTATGCACTATTCAACTTGTCTCAATTAAATACCTTAATCAGATCTGAAGAAGAAGAATAAGAAGTGGAATATAAGGTTGAATACATAAACTACAAAATCCACAAAACTTTATTATTTTAATACAAAACAATAAAGATTCAAATCCTAAGAATTTCACTTTTGGTGAATTTTGGGGATTTCTAATATGATGTTTTCTTAACCAAAACTTCCCACGACATATGTCAAATCGAAACTATACTATTCAACTACTAAAAATAGAAAAAATTAAGATTTCCACTCGTGGTTGGTTCTTAGCTTTGCTTCTCTTTAGATCTGCAGCATCCATTATTATCTCCTTCAGATCTCTTCTTTTTGATATATAAAACAAGGCATTTTTGTGTGTGTGTGTGTGTCTATATATATATATTAGATTCAGAAAGGTTGGAGGAGAAGAGATTAGAAACTAAATAATAAACAAAGAATGATCAGGGTTCCTGTAATACCCCAAAATTTTGTGAAAAATCATTTTTGAAAAATGATTTAATTTTTAAAAATATTTAGATTTAAATATGGTGAAATTTCTGGAATAAATAGTGTGCAAGTATATGTGTGCACGTGCACACTGAAATGGCACAAGGAAGAACTCCAGATTTCTTGGATTTAAAACAAGAATTGAAAAGCAATACAAACATGATTTTTGGAAACATGGATATTTGATTTCTGGATCATCTTAGAAAATAAGAAAAGTAGGTTTTACTTTAAATCAGTAAACAAATTTTATTTAAAACCCAGAAGAGAAAATTATGTATATTAGTAAACCTGTATACATATAGGTGCATATGCTTCTGAAATTAAAGAGAAATTAAAATAAGCTTAGATAAGATATGTGTACAAATATATATATATATTTTTAAGTACTGAAAAGTATATATATATATATAAGCAAGTAAAACTATGACATTAAAATGACATGAAATGTGATACAAGTTAATAAGCTTGTATAGGCAAAAATAGCAAAGGGGATTTTCAGAAATAATTAAAAATATAAAATAGGATAGTCACACTTTTAACATGACTAGGTGAGTGGCCATTTTCTGAAAAGTAAAAGAAAGAAAATGCAGCCTTTAAATTGGTTAATATGGCCGGGGTATTATGAATGAAAAATGCATGATGATAGCCAGGACAGAAATGGAATTCTGTTTCAACAAAACCCTAGAGGAAAAATGCATATAAATAGGCAGTAGAATTGTCTTTACCCCGGGCTGCACAAAAATAAGAAAAGAAGAAAATATTGAAAGGAAGGAGAAAACACTCAAACAAGAATTTTCTGGATTAATAAGAAGAAACATTTAGGTGAGTAATCTCACTGAGTTCATGGCATTAAGACCTGAGTTGAGGCAGCCACTTTTTATTGCCATTTATATATATATTTCTGATTTTGATGTATATGATTTCATTAATGCCTTTTTGGATGTCTTATTTTAAATCTGATATGATTTGATATGGATGATTTTGATGATCTTTGTTGGTTGAGACATTTGTCTTTGGATGTGTATCATACTGTTTTATTTATACTCACAATTGTTGAAGTCTAGGATCTTAAAAATTATATAGGGAATACTCTCAACTGTTATAGATCTATGGCATGGAAGCTTTATAAAAAAATGATTGGAGCTGCATTATACTTGGTATAAGTGCTGAGGCTTGAAAAGAAAAATGTTAAGGGTGCAATAGAAATTTTCTAAGTGCTGAGCCCTTAATCAAATCAAAAAAAAAGAAGAAACCCACAAGCTAAAATTATGATTGAACCAGATCTTGAATATGAATCAATCATAAAGGCTTGCAGATCAATATAACATGCCATGCCTCTTTTTTTTACAGTTGAAAATATTCTTATGTTTTACTAAGATCAAGACATATTGACCCCATTTAAGAAATAACTGTCTGCTTATTTCTGAGGAGAATTATGCTAGGAAAGATTATGGATGTTTCCATGTTTGCAGTGACATGTTCACTTAGCATGTTTGATGTTAGGATTTAAGACAATACACTAGTAAATAAACTAGGGAAGGGAAGGCCAAGAAGACTGCTGGAATGCTTGTCATATTTGAAGTATGCAAGTTGGCACATGGTTTGTTTAAGCCCTGAGATCTTTGTGCAATGATGTGAATTAGTTCATTGCAATGTGTCCCAGTGATTCCTTAATAGCAGATGAGGCAGGAATTTAAATTGAATATTACAACCTGTAAATGAAGAAATAGGAATGTGGATATTTCTTAGGTTGAATGATATGGAACCAAGTTGATTCCAGTAAGTGAAATTGTTGCAAATAGATAATTATGTTTGCATGATTATGTATGCAAGTGAAAGAATGATAAATGAATATATCATACCTGAATCAACATAATTATACTATGTTAAAATAATTGATTGCAGAAATTAGTTTAAATAACAAGTTAGTACCCTTATATTCTCTATTGCTTAATATCATGAATAAATTGATGTTACTCATACCAGATCATAGATCTGACCCTTGTTTGCTCATGGCATCTGGGGTGTCTCATTTTAAAATGAGGCAGCCACTCATGCTCTTTCAGGTAACCCAGGCACTAAGTAAAATGAAGTAATGGCTGTTATGGAGGAGTGAATGAACATGCTAGCTAGTTTCAATAAGAGCTTAAATTGATTATATCTGCATGTATTCAGGAAAAAAATATATTATGTTTCTAAGATTTCCAGTCATGTATTGAATATTTTATGGTTAGTGATCAAGTTGCCCTTATGATCTGTAAAGTGTCAGATTAAAATTTGTTGTTCTGTTGAAATGGTTATGTGTTAAGGTTTGATTTGTTTTTGAGGTGGTGTCTGAAATATAAACAAAAAAAATATGCTCAAGTATGTTCATATAAATAAAAATCTGGAAGAAATATACAATTATGTGATAGCATAATTTATATATGTATTAGCTAATCTTGTGACATAACAGAGCACTGAGTTTTAGAACAAAATCTGGATTTAGCAAGAAGTAAACTTAAAAGGATTTTATTTTCTTTTTACTGAAATGCTTTGTAAATAAGTGTGAATTCATTTCTGAATTGTATTGAGAAAAGTAAATTGTTTTTCTAAAAAGCTTCAGACAGAATGCAATAAAAAGGTATCTCCATTGCTTTGAACTAGTGTGGCAGATACAGGATTCATGAGTTAACCAGCTCCAAATGAATGAAGTATTGGTTGATCATGATAGATTGTATTCTGAAAATAAAAATGCATTTCAAAGCTTAGTACATTTAGCAATTGTTTCACCCAGTTTTCTGGAAAATAAGCAGAGATATTGACATGTACATGTATATCTGTGTACATGTTGATATTTGAGCAAAAATATAATTATAATTCCTAGAACAGCTATAGGAATGGGATTCAAAAATAGTAAAGTAAGAAGAATTGTTTTGTATGATAGGTTATAGGCAAACATTATATATATATGTACAAAGATAAGTAGGTATCAGATTTCAGAAGTAAAAAAAAAAAAAAACCAAAAATTGTGTTTGAACCGACCAGCATAGCACTCGAACTCGTGACCTTTCATGTATAAGTTAGGCGCGTTTCCATTACGCCTAGATGTTGCTTGTGTTCACTTAGGATCCACTTTCTTTTATACTGAATTTGATATTATCCAGACTTTAACATAATCATCTATATTAAAAGCTTGTTTACCACTGACTATTACTTGATCATTTCTAAATCCTAATGACAGACTAAAGTACATGTTTTTAGTGGATTTTATGGCCAAAAATCTGAATACAATAATTTATCTGAATTGCTGAAAATCTAAACCAAACAGAATGTTCTTGTACAAAAAAAAATAAAGTATATACTCTGAATTTAGACAAGAAGAACACATACATCTTCATATGTATGTGTATGTTATTAGATATACACTGATATATTTATATTGGTAAGTTATTTTGATCCTGGATATATTTTGTTTATTGGAAAAAGAAAATGACCTTGGAAAATATGTTTGTAATGAATGATATATCAATATATCATCTTTTAGAAAAAAGAAAAAAAATCCTTATGAAATTAGGGTGGAAATAGGAGGGTCATTTCAGTTGGTATCAGAGCACTTGGTTGCATTGATTGTTAAGTATTATAGAAATGTATAATGTCTGTTTGTTTTGGATGAAATAATTTAGATAAGAAATTAGAAATTATAGAAGTACTCATAATATACTAATACCATTTACCCAGAATTTAGTTAGCAGACCATGGTAGGAAGAGGATCTCATCACAATGCAGGACCCAGTGCACCTCAAATGCTTGATATGCAAGAATTTGTGAGGGTTTTAAGAGATGGAATTGGGCATAGGCCTGAGAACCCACATGAAGAGCTTTCAAAACTACTGAAGACTTATTCCAATTTGGGAGGCAAGAGTTTTGAAGGAACTGAGAGTGTGATGGAAATTCAAGCATGGTTGAGAACACTTGATAGGATTTTCAATGACATGCAGTTGGATGACCAAAGGAAGAGGCAAGTAGCTTCTAGACAACTGAAAGGGGTAGCTTTAAGCTGGTGGGAGGTGATCATAGCTGGAAGAAATGAAAATGAAATCACTTGGAATCAGTTCAAGGAGATGTTGGAGGCAAGATTTGTACCAGCATCAGCAAAGACTACCTTGCTAGAAGAATTCATTAGGCTTAGACAAGGAACCATGACTGTCACAGAATACACTCAAAAGTTTGAGGGACTTTCCACATATGGAGCAATGCTTGTGGCAGATGAAGCATCTAAAAATGATAGGTACATAAAAGGTCTAAACCCAGGACTTAGCAGAGCTATGTTACCTTATGCAGACAAGACTTTTGATCATGTGATAGACTTAGCTTTGAGGTTGGAGCAGCATGACAAGGAAAGGGAGAAGTTCAGAAATTTTAAGAGCAATAATAACAAGAAAGGTAAGGGGAGGTATCACCCTTATGATAAGAAGAAAGAAGAGGCTAGTAACAAAAGCACTGGAGATGTCAAAGCTAAGGAAGACAAGAAGAAAATTGTGTGCCATCAGTGTGGAAAGGAAGGGCATATCAAACCAAAATGTCCAGAGTTGAAAGGAGGAGCTTTCAAATGCTATCTATGTGGGAAAGAGGGACATATGAAGAGGAATTGTCCTGAGTATAAACAGCAAGGCAAATTGGCAAATTTGGAAGGAAAAGGCAAAGCCACAGTGGAAAGTAACACTGTAAACCATAGCCAAGTGGAAGGTACATTACTTATTTGTACCATACCCATAACAGTAGTGTATGATACTGGGGCAACTCACTCCTTAATTTCTTATGAATTGGTTAAAGTGCTAAAACTGAGTTGCATATTAGTTGAAACCCCATTGCATATACACAGTCCATTGGGGAGTTCTAGTGTTTTAAATATGATTTGTGTGGATGTGGAGTTAAACATAGGAGGAAATATTTTTATTTCCAATTTATATGTTTTAAATTACCCAAATATAGGAGTTATATTGGGGGTAGATTGGTTAAGGCAATTTAAAGCCATAATTAATTTAGACTCATCCACCATATCATTGCAAAATTCTAGAGGCCAGAGAATCACAGTTCTATGTGAAATAGCTAAGGAAGGGAAATTGTATCATTTAGTTGACTTAGAAAAAGATCTGAGTGAACTAACCATTGAAGAAATTCCCATAGTTAATGAATACTTGGATGTGTTTGGGGAAGTTAAGGGTGTTCCACACCACAGACCAGTTGAGTTCCAAATTAATCTCATTCCAGGAGCAAGTCCAATAATCAAGAAACCTTATAGAATGGGGCCAAGTGAACTGAAAGAATTGAAAAATCAGTTGGAAGAATTAGAAGGCAAGGGATTTATAAGGCCAAGCAATTCCTGCTGGGGTTCTCCAGTAGTGTTTGTAAGAAAACATGATGGTACCTTGAGAATGTGCATAGATTACAGGGAACTAAATAAAGTAACCATCAAGAATAAATACCCATTGCCTAGAATAGATGATCTCTTTGACCAACTCAGTGAAGCTAAAATATTTTCTAGATTAGACTTAGCATCAGGATTCCATCAAATGAAGGTTGAAGACTCAAGTGTTAAGTATACTGCATTTAACACAAGATATGGCTTATATGAATTTTTGGTTATGCCATTTGGTTTGACAAATGCTCCTTCATATTTTGTTGATTTGATGAATAGAATATTTAGAGATTATTTAGACAAGTTTGTACTGATTTTTATTGATGACATTTTGATTTATTCCAAGACAGTGGAAGAGCATAAAAATCATTTGCATTTAGTTTTGTCAAGGCTAAGGGAAAATGATTTAAAGGCAAAATTTTCAAAATGTGCATTTTGGAAAGAAGAAGTGCATTTCCTTGGGCATGTTATCTCTGCCAAAGGAATATCAGTAAACCCTAACAAGGTAGTGGCAATCCAAGCATGGAAAAGGCCTAGCACCATCAGTGAGATTAGATCATTTATGGGGATGGCAGGATATTATAGGAGATTCATAAAAGATTTCTCAAAAATATCATCACCACTTACCAATTTAACTAGAAAGAACCAAGCCTTTGTATGGACAGAAAAATGTGAGCAAGCTTTTATCAAAATAAAGGAAGCTCTGATTAATGCACCAGTATTGAGAGTGCCAGAAGGAAATGAAAATTTGGTTGTGTACACTGATGCAAGTGGCTCTGGGTTAGGGGCTATGTTGATGCAGCAAGACCAGGTGGTAGCCTATGCATCTAGGCAATTAAAGCCACATGAAACCAGGTATGCAACCCATGATCTTGAATTAGCAGCAGTTGTGTATGCTTTGAAACTTTGGAGACATTATTTGTTAGGTGCCAAATTCATTTTGTACACTGATCATAAGGCACTGAAATATTTATTCTCACAAAAAGATTTGAACATGAGGCAACATAGATGGGTAGAGTTCCTAGCTGCCTATGATCTAGATATACTGTATACACCAGGCAAGGCAAATAAAGTTGCAGATGCCTTGAGTAGACAACATGCCAAGGTAGCCATGTTGATGATGGAAGAGTTTAGGGATTTGTCTATACTTACTGATTTGGAAATTGAGGAAAACAGTGGGGTACAAATGATGCCTATTGAAGAAGGTGAAGGTAAAGGGAAATTAAGTATGATATCTCTGCAATCAGATTTACTTCTTAAGATTGGGCAAATGCAGGAACAAGACCTAAACATGGTGGAAAAGAAAATGCTCATATCAAAAGGGGAGGAAGTAATAAATTATCAAGTTGATAAAAATGGATATTTGAGGAATAAAAATAGGATATGTGTTCCAGAAAATATAGAATTGAAGGAGGAAATATTAAATGAGTACCATAGGAGTAAATACTCCATACACCCAGGTAGCACCAAGATGTATCAAAATTTGAAAAGAAATCTTTGGTGGAAGGGGATGAAGTCAGATGTGGCCAGATATGTTGCAAGGTGCATGACTTGCCAACAAGTCAAGGCAGAGACACAAAGGCCATCAGGACTATTGCAACCCCTTAGCATACCACAGTGGAAGTGGGAGGATATATCTATGGATTTCATAGATGGTCTGCCTAGATCTAAGAAGGGAAACACAAGTATATGGGTGATAGTGGATAGGCTAACTAAAGTAGCACATTTTATCCCAGTTAAAACAGAGAGAAATGCTCCAAAATTGGCTCAAATATTCATGAAAGAGGTAGTAAGGTTGCATGGCATACCCAAAACCATTGTGAGTGATAGGGATACCATCTTCACCTCAAGGTTTTGGAAAAGTTTTCAAGAGGCTATGGGGAGTGAATTGTGCTTAAGCACTGCCTACCATCCACAATCAGATGGTCAAACTGAGGTGGTGAACAAAGTCTTAGAGGATTTGTTGAGAGCATGTACACTGGACTTTGGAGGCAACTGGGAAGACCACCTCCATCTAGCTGAATTCACATACAATAACAGTTACCAAAGCACCATAGGGATGGCACCATTTGAAGCCTTATATGGCAAGCCATGTTTATCACCTATATGCTGGGTAGAGACTGGAGAAAGGGCTGTTCTTGGACCTGAATATGTTAAAGAAACTACAGAGAAAATTGGGTTAATAAGAAAAAGAATAGCAGCAGCTCAAGATAGGCAAAAGAAATTTGCAGATAGGAAGAGAAAGCAAGTGGAATATGAAGTGGGAGACTTTGTTTTCATCAAGATTTCACCTATGAAGAAAGTCATGAGATTTGGCAAGCAAGGTAAGCTTACACCAAGGTATGTTGGACCCTATAAAATTCTGGAAAGAATTGGTTCATTGGCTTACAAATTAGAACTACCAGAGGAAATGAAAGCAATGCATAATGTTTTTCATGTGTCCCAACTTAGAAAATGGGTACATGATAAAGAAGACATTTTGGAAGAGCCTACCAAAATTCAAATAAACCCTGACTTGGTTTATGAAAAAGAACCAGTGGGGATTATAGCCAAGGAAGAAAAGAAATTAAGGAGCAAAACCTTGAAACTAGTTAAGATCCAGTGGAGTAGTGATCCTAATGACTGCACATGGGAGTTAGAGGATAAGATTAGAAGGGATTATCCTAAGCTTTTTGCAAATTAAAAGGTAATTTTTTTTTTCTGGAAAATTTTTGTTATGCATGGTTGATATGGTTGAATTTGTTGCTTATGCATATGTTCGATAAGTTTTCAGAAAAGAAAAAGATGCTCACTATAAATGTTAGAAAAATTGTGAGGGCACAATTCCTAAAAGGAGGGGTGAATGTAATACCCCAAAATTTTGTGAAAAATCATTTTTGAAAAATGATTTAATTTTTAAAAATATTTAGATTTAAATATGGTGAAATTTCTGGAATAAATAGTGTGCAAGTATATGTGTGCACGTGCACACTGAAATGGCACAAGGAAGAACTCCAGATTTCTTGGATTTAAAACAAGAATTGAAAAGCAATACAAACATGATTTTTGGCAACATGGATATTTGATTTCTGGATCATCTTAGAAAATAAGAAAAGTAGGTTTTACTTTAAATCAATAAACAAATTTTATTTAAAACCCAGAAGAGAAAATTATGTATATTAGTAAACCTGTATACATATAGGTGCATATGCTTCTGAAATTAAAGAGAAATTAAAATAAGCTTAGATAAGATATGTGTACAAATATATATATATTTTTAAGTACTGAAAAGTATATATATATATATAAGCAAGTAAAACTATGACATTAAAATGACATGAAATGTGATACAAGTTAATAAGCTTGTATAGGCAAAAATAGCAAAGGGGATTTTCAGAAATAATTAAAAATATAAAATAGGATAGTCACACTTTTAACATGACTAGGTGAGTGGCCATTTTCTGAAAAGTAAAAGAAAGAAAATGCAGCCTTTAAATTGGTTAATATGGCCGGGGTATTATGAATGAAAAATGCATGATGATAGCCAGGACAGAAATGGAATTCTGTTTCAACAAAACCCTAGAGGAAAAATGCATATAAATAGGCAGTAGAATTGTCTTTACCCCGGGCTGCACAAAAATAAGAAAAGAAGAAAATATTGAAAGGAAGGAGAAAACACTCAAACAAGAATTTTCTGGATTAATAAGAAGAAACATTTAGGTGAGTAATCTCACTGAGTTCATGGCATTAAGACCTGAGTTGAGGCAGCCACTTTTTATTGCCATTTATATATATATTTCTGATTTTGATGTATATGATTTCATTAATGCCTTTTTGGATGTCTTATTTTAAATCTGATATGATTTGATATGGATGATTTTGATGATCTTTGTTGGTTGAGACATTTGTCTTTGGATGTGTATCATACTGTTTTATTTATACTCACAATTGTTGAAGTCTAGGATCTTAAAAATTATATAGGGAATACTCTCAACTGTTATAGATCTATGGCATGGAAGCTTTATAAAAAAATGATTGGAGCTGCATTATACTTGGTATAAGTGCTGAGGCTTGAAAAGAAAAATGTTAAGGGTGCAATAGAAATTTTCTAAGTGCTGAGCCCTTAATCAAATCAAAAAAAAAAGAAGAAACCCACAAGCTAAAATTATGATTGAACCAGATCTTGAATATGAATCAATCATAAAGGCTTGCAGATCAATATAACATGCCATGCCTCTTTTTTTTACAGTTGAAAATATTCTTATGTTTTACTAAGATCAAGACATATTGACCCCATTTAAGAAATAACTGTCTGCTTATTTCTGAGGAGAATTATGCTAGGAAAGATTATGGATGTTTCCATGTTTGCAGTGACATGTTCACTTAGCATGTTTGATGTTAGGATTTAAGACAATACACTAGTAAATAAACTAGGGAAGGGAAGGCCAAGAAGACTGCTGGAATGCTTGTCATATTTGAAGTATGCAAGTTGGCACATGGTTTGTTTAAGCCCTGAGATCTTTGTGCAATGATGTGAATTAGTTCATTGCAATGTGTCCCAGTGATTCCTTAATAGCAGATGAGGCAGGAATTTAAATTGAATATTACAACCTGTAAATGAAGAAATAGGAATGTGGATATTTCTTAGGTTGAATGATATGGAACCAAGTTGATTCCAGTAAGTGAAATTGTTGCAAATAGATAATTATGTTTGCATGATTATGTATGCAAGTGAAAGAATGATAAATGAATATATCATACCTGAATCAACATAATTATACTATGTTAAAATAATTGATTGCAGAAATTAGTTTAAATAACAAGTTAGTACCCTTATATTCTCTATTGCTTAATATCATGAATAAATTGATGTTACTCATACCAGATCATAGATCTGACCCTTGTTTGCTCATGGCATCTGGGGTGTCTCATTTTAAAATGAGGCAGCCACTCATGCTCTTTCAGGTAACCCAGGCACTAAGTAAAATGAAGTAATGGCTGTTATGGAGGAGTGAATGAACATGCTAGCTAGTTTCAATAAGAGCTTAAATTGATTATATCTGCATGTATTCAGGAAAAAAAAATATTATGTTTCTAAGATTTCCAGTCATGTATTGAATATTTTATGGTTAGTGATCAAGTTGCCCTTATGATCTGTAAAGTGTCAGATTAAAATTTGTTGTTCTGTTGAAATGGTTGTGTGTTAAGGTTTGATTTGTTTTTGAGGTGGTGTCTGAAATATAAACAAAAAAAAATATGCTCAAGTATGTTCATATAAATAAAAATCTGGAAGAAATATACAATTATGTGATAGCATAATTTATATATGTATTAGCTAATCTTGTGACATAACAGAGCACTGAGTTTTGGAACAAAATCTGGATTTAGCAAGAAGTAAACTTAAAAGGATTTTATTTTCTTTTTACTGAAATGCTTTGTAAATAAGTGTGAATTCATTTCTGAATTGTATTGAGAAAAGTAAATTGTTTTTCTAAAAAGCTTCAGACAGAATGCAATAAAAAGGTATCTCCATTGCTTTGAACTAGTGTGGCAGATACAGGATTCATGAGTTAACCAGCTCCAAATGAATGAAGTATTGGTTGATCATGATAGATTGTATTCTGAAAATAAAAATGCATTTCAAAGCTTAGTACATTTAGCAATTGTTTCACCCAGTTTTCTGGAAAATAAGCAGAGATATTGACATGTACATGTATATCTGTGTACATGTTGATATTTGAGCAAAAATATAATTATAATTCCTAGAACAGCTATAGGAATGGGATTCAAAAATAGTAAAGTAAGAAGAATTGTTTTGTATGATAGGTTATAGGCAAACATTATATATATATGTACAAAGATAAGTAGGTATCAGATTTCAGAAGTAAAAAAAAAAAAAAAAAACCAAAAATTGTGTTTGAACCGACCAGCATAGCACTCGAACTCGTGACCTTTCATGTATAAGTTAGGCGCGTTTCCATTACGCCTAGATGTTGCTTGTGTTCACTTAGGATCCACTTTCTTTTATACTGAATTTGATATTATCCAGACTTTAACATAATCATCTATATTAAAAGCTTGTTTACCACTGACTATTACTTGATCATTTCTAAATCCTAATGACAGACTAAAGTACATGTTTTTAGTGGATTTTATGGCCAAAAATCTGAATACAATAATTTATCTGAATTGCTGAAAATCTAAACCAAACAGAATGTTCTTGTACAAAAAAAAATAAAGTATATACTCTGAATTTAGACAAGAAGAACACATACATCTTCATATGTATGTGTATGTTATTAGATATACACTGATATATTTATATTGGTAAGTTATTTTGATCCTGGATATATTTTGTTTATTGGAAAAAGAAAATGACCTTGGAAAATATGTTTGTAATGAATGATATATCAATATATCATCTTTTAGAAAGAAAAAAAAAATCCTTATGAAATTAGGGTGGAAATAGGAGGGTCATTTCAGTTCCTTAACTTAAACCCTAATGGAGTTTTCTAAATCTATGAAGAGATAAATCGACAGAGCTTCTTTGATGTTCCTAAAATATTTGTAATTAAAAGTGCGGGGTTTAATGTCTTATTTATGGAGATTGAAACAGACCCGAACAATAGGATGAAACTAGGTTAAAAATGGATAAATCTGGAACGGTCAAATGAACAAAACCCTAGTTGCCACCTATTCACGACCGGTCGACTGACCCTTACAATCCGTCGACCGCTAGGGGTTGATTGGTCCTAATGATGGGGTTGACCGGTACTATATATTTGGGAAGATTTATTATTTCCTGTTGCCAGATTATTTTCTTCCCTAATTAACTTTTAACATTAATTGTTAACTTTATCGTTTACTTAACCCTGAACTCTAATCACGGTTAACTTTTGAAATTCAAACTGTAAATTTAAATATTTATTCGATTTTGAATTCTAACTAAATTAATTTAAATCTGAAAACTTCAAACGCTCGTAACTTCTTCATTTGAGCAACGTTTTCAACATACTATGTACGGAAACAGATCAGATTTTTGCCACGGACACAGCGGAATAACTTTCATGGTCAAATTTCAACTTTTGTAAAATTTTCATTTTTATCACTATCCTAATTAATTGAATTTCTCTTAATTTAATAATTAAATTATGGTTGATTTTGCGGGGTGCTATAGAAGTACAAAAACTATTTTTGAATAAAATATCATAGAAAATTGAAAAAGGTCAGATTAAAAATCATTTTTCCAAATCGAAACCATTTCCATTTCAAACATCAATTGATAATATTTTTCAAAATACTATAGCAAGGCCAATAGCTACAATATCACTTAACCAATACTATTACTAACTTTTCCACTAAAAGGGTACAACTTTTAACATATGTTAGTGTCACATCTAATATAGCCAACAAATTTTTACTTTTAACAATCTATATAACAGGTATATAACTGAAAATAAAATTAATAGGTATATATCTAGATTAAAAAACACAACTATAAGAAATCCAGATTTCTCTACAAATTTTCCTTGTATTTGAATTTAAATGTCATTCTCTTTTCAAAAGCGATATTCAATCAAACCGACCAATAATTCATCCAAACACAAACAGTAAATTTTTATCTACTATATAACATACTGATTATCCAAAAAGGTGATTTTAACTTACTAAAATTCCAATGGATGCTTAGGCATTCCAGTTTGAACAGCTTTAAAATTTCACTTGCTCTAAATTCAATGAAACCAGTTCTAGTGCGTAACTATCACCATTACAAGCGCAACGAAAAAAATCTCGCATCGAGTAAACCTCGTATGAAATAGTTATGCATTTTATAAGATTTTTGAATTAAATTATAATAATTTATTCCTTAATTACATAGTTAACATAATTATCCCATCTAAACCCTACCTTAAATCATTTTTCCTTTCCTTCCAAACGACCTGCACATGAACACTCCCTTCCTAAGCGTGCATGCTCCACCTCGATACGGAGCACTACCCCCACGAATCAACAATTCGACAACACCAACATACTTCACATCGAAATCTCCATCCATCCGTCACTATCTCTGTTAGCGCCAAAATTGGACACTAACACCCAAATTCAGATGAAACCACCAATCAACAATCACAGATCACAGATAGAATGTATGTAGGAGTTATAATGTGAAGAACAGTAAAAGTTAAAAAGAAAGCAGTAAAAACAGAGGATTTATAGTGGTCGGCTGACTCCGGCCTACGTCCACTCTAGAAATTTCCTTTTTATTGATATCAAAATTAATTACAGTTACAATCCAGAGTTTTTAGAACAAAAAATGGTAGAGTAACTTTTATAGCCTTTGTAGAAGAAGTTATGGAAGAACGGAATCAGAATGAGAATCCCCTTTTTCGAAGACCCACATGCTGTATTTATAGGAAAATACAGGTAACTGGGCTTCCTGAATGACCCAGGGCCTGTTAAGTCCATGGCTGATCCAGAACCTATAGCCTCGACCAACTCCCTGCCCAAATGCTGCCAACCTAGGAAATCCACCAAGGAGACTTGAAGTAAATCCCCTTTGGACTCGAAGTAATCCGAAAACTCGATGCGGCCGAACCATGCATTGACACCGACCCATGTTATCACGCAGCCGACCCGACGTCATGAGCCGAACGGCTCGAAGTGAGCAGACTATAATGTAGCCAACCCATCTACATTTCCTACCGACCCACATCCTAGGAGCCGAACCACAATACTCAAAGCAAAGAAGCCCAAGACTCGAAGCAACCATGCCACGCGCCACTACCGACCATCAACTTGACCGAGCCACCTTGTTACCTTACCCACGACCGAGCCACCATGGCAAACCACAGTGCTGAACCACCTTGACCGAGCCACGTCCACGACGAGCCACCTAGCCGAACCACCTTGCCGAGCCACCCTGACCGAACCACAATGCTGAGCCACCAAATACTTCACCGAGCTACCCGAGTGATGACCCAAAGTCACATGCCACAGGACTCGAAGTTGCCGAGCGACAACCAAGGCCGAGCCACCATTTAGCTAAGCCGAGCCACCCTCCTTGACGAGCCACCAACACGGCTGAGCCAACTATGCCGAACCACTTCCTACGCTGAACCACCTACACGGCTGGCCACTTATGCCACACGCCACTACCGACCCTCAACCCAAAGTATTCCTCCAAAAGACTTGAAGCTCAACTCCATACAACTTGAAGCGAGTCCAGGTCGACTTACGACTCATCGAAACCCAAGTTTCAAGTATCCAATAACCTTCGTCCATTGACTGTGCCGAATCCCGGCTGTAAATCCATGATTATCATCCATGCTTGATCGTCCATCCATCCAGTCAACTAAATCCATCGTAAACCAGCCTCGACAAACGAGCAGTCGATTTAGTTAAATCCACCTATCTACGGCCTTGCCAAAAGATGGGTTAACATTTGCCCCCCAAAACATGCCTTGCTTTGGAAGGTGTGTTTTGATAGCCTCAGATCCGTTAATCGAATCCATGATCTCTCCGGATCATTAACAAAATCCATGACTACTCTGGGTCAATATCCAATTCCTAATTCATTCTGTATCCAATAACCGAATTAACAATCTCTCCGGATCATTTTATCCAAAACCGGGACCTCTCCGGGTCCTATAATCCATAGTTGGGACATTATCGGGTCAATATCCAAAGTTGGGACCTCGCTAGGTCCTATAATCCATATTCGGGACCTCACCTGGTCCATACCCAGATCTAGGACCTCTCTGGGTCCTGTAACTTAAATCTAGGTTATTTTATCCTACTCCGGCCTTGACTCTTCGGTCAAGGACTTAATCCGTGGGGTATCCTTCTCTGGCCTCGATCCCTAGTCGAGGACTTTCATATTCCCCGGTCTCGACTCCCCGGTTGAGGACTTTATATTTTCCAGCCTCGACTCTTCGGTCAAGGACTTTTATATTCTCCGTCCTCAACTCTCCGGTCGAGGACTTTCATATTCTCCGGCCTCGACTCTCCGGTCGAGGACTTTCATATTCTCCGACCTCGACTCTCCGGTTGAGGACTTTAATATTCTCCGACCTCGACTCTCCGATCGAGAACTTTAATATTCTCCGGCTTCGACTCTTCGGTCGGGGACTTTTATATTCTCCGACCTCGACTCTCCGGTATAGGACATTTATATTTTGTTCGAGTCCATTCCATCGCTCTCCGGTGAAGGGACTCATACCTTGCGATTACTGCCCCGTCTCTTCGGTCGAGACCGTAATCGTGTAACCGATATTATTTATTAATCCAAATCCAATTATCACAGAATCCAATTAACAAAATAAAAGTCCATACAATAAAGAAAATCAAATGTCCGTAGTACCAAGAAAGAAACTAGATTTCATAGAAAATAGAAAAAACAAAATTTCATAAACCCAAGGATCACGGTATATCATCATCTCAGAGCATGCCTTGCGACCGTCCTCGATCCCATACATGTGTAAGTGACTTAGCTGCCTTACTTTGGGTTTACTACTTATTCAAAGCCATATACCCATTCAGCTAATAATAAGGCGATGATGCTTAGATCCAGAGCCAGCTTCGTCTGATGTGGGCAGTGGCTGCTCCTGTTCCACTACCACATCTTGATTCCTTATGTAATGTTGTAAATGGCCATTCCTTATATGTTCCTCGATGATATCCTTCAAATTCCTGCAGTCATTTGTGTTATGCCCATCCAACTCATTAATAGGCAATGCTTTCCCGATGCCCGTTCGTGTTCAAAGGGTTCCCTCCTTGCTGGCCTCCGATACTGGAGGCGTCCTCGAGTATCTAAATAAATTCTCTCCAGAGTCTCATTCAAATCCGTATAAGAAGAGAATTTTGATTCCCTCCATTGCCTTTTCGATGTGTTATCGTTATCATTCATTTTCCTTTCCCCTTTATCATCTTTGTCTAGAATTTCCTTGGGTGGACCTCCATCCTTTACTGCATAAGCTTCAGCCTCTCTCCCTTCTCTCTCAGTCTGTGCATCTTCCTGCCTCAGGAACCTTTCCGCCTCATGGTAGAACTCCCCAAGATCCCTCGGTAGGTCCCATTCCAATGATATCTTGAAATCTGAATTATCTGCAATCCTTGAAACTGCCACCATCAAAACCATCGATGGATCGGGTCGATCCACCAAAGCCACCGCCACATTGAATCTGGTTAAGAAATCCCCGAGTGACTCTTCCTTCCATTGTTTCATCGATGTTAAATTCATCACGTCCTTGGGTCTTACTATGTGGACCCAAAACTGTCTCATAAACCTTTCAATCAGCTCCGTCCATGTGCCGCTAGAGCCACTCTCTAGCTGTCTGAACCATAATGATGCAATATCTATCAAATACAAAGGGAAGCATCATGCCGTGACCTCCTCTGATGGCCCCAGCACTTCCATATGCCTCATGTACCTCGTCAAGTAAACAGTGGGATTCGTTCTCCCGTCATACATCTCCAGTGTTGGTAGTTTGAAATCAGGCAGGTTTCTAGCTTGCCTGATCGTAGGAGCAAAGGAACTCCTATTCACATCCTCCAAGTCTCTGTTCACCAATCCTCCCCTCATAGCCCGTCTGATTATTTCTGCTAGCCTATCATTGTCATCAAGTAACGGCCTCTATGCGTTGTCTCCAACCTGCCCCCCGAGTCCACGAGGGAATTCTGGAACCTGCCCTTCTGGATGAGCATCCACTTCCCTATTAACGCCAAATTGCCCAGCATCGCCTGGTATCCTTACTGAAATGGAGCCTACACAATTCGGGGGCATGCCCCCTAGTTCAGGGGTCGTTCCCGATGGTCAACCTCTATCCCGTACTCTGGTCGCTTCATGCCCTTGGTCCTGATTCCGGGCTGCCTCCGTTCCTATCATTCTAGCTTCGTGATCCTCATTTCCAGCATCACTTGCTACTCCATTCCTTTGGTTTTGCACTCCAACTTGTCCAACCGTTGGAGTAGGTTATGTATCATTTCCTCTTGTCTCTTCAGCATTGTTTCCATCTCGTCTTTGGTGATGAAAATCGAGGCCTGGTTCGCCCCTGAGGAAGCCTCCTAACTCCCTTCATTCTGACTTCTTTCAGTTCTTTGTCTTCTTGTCGATTGCCTTGCCATAACTTCCCATGAATCCTAGTTCCTAAGCCTTTAAATCCAAAGACCAAGCTTTAGAATCCCTGAGTACTAGCTCTCTCAGTGAAAGCACCAAAATGTTAGCGCCAAAATTGGATACTAACACCCAAATTCAGATGAAAGCACCAACCAACAATCATATATCACAGATAGAATGTATGTAGAGAGTTATGATGTGAAGAACAGTAAAAGTTAAAAAGAAAGCAGTAAAAACAGAGGATTTATAGTGGTTCGGCTGACTCCGGCCTACGTCCACTCCAGAAATTTCCTTTTTATTGATATCAAAATCAATTACAGTTACAATCCAGAGTTTTTAGAACAAAAAATGGCAGAGTAACTTTTATAGCCTTTGTAGAAGAAGTTATGGAAGAACAGAATCAGAATGAAAATCCTCTTTTTCGAAGACCCACAGGCTGTATTTATAGGCAAATACTGGTAACTGGGCTTCCTGAATGACCTAGGGCCTGTTAAGTCCACGAGCGATCCAGAACCTATAGCCTCGACCAACTCCCTGCCCAAATGCTACCGACCCAGGAAATCCACCAAGGCGACTCGAAGTATCCCCTTTGGACTCGAAGTAATCTGAAAACTCGATGCGGCCGAACCATGCATTGACGCCGAACCATGTTATCACGCAGCCGACCCGATGTCATGAGCTGAACGGCTCGAAGTGACCAAACTATAATGTAGCCGACCCAGCTACATTTCCTACCAACCCATATCCTACGAGCCGAACCACAAAACTCGAAGCAAAGAAGCCCAAGACTCGAAGCAACCATGCCACACGCCACTACCGACCCTCAACTTGATCGAGCCACCTTGTTACCTTACCCACGACCGAGCCACCATGGCGAGCCACAGTGCTAAACCACCTTGACTGATCCACGTACATGGCAAGCCACCTAGCCGAACCACTTTGCCGAGCCACCCTGACCGAACCAGAACGCTGAGCTACCATATACTCCATCGAGCTACCCAAGTGATGACCTGAAGTCACATGCCTCAGGACTCGAAGTTGCCGAGCGACAACCATGGCTGAACCACCATTTAGCTAAGCCGAGCCACCCTTCATGACATGCCACCAACACGGCCGAGTCACCTATGCCGAACCACTTTGCCGAGCCACCCTGACCGAACCACAACGCCGAGCCACCTGATACTCCACCAAGCTACCCGAATGATGACCCGAAGTCACATGCCTCAGGACTCGAAGTTGCCGAGCGACAACCAAGGCTGAACCACCATTTAGCTAAGCCGAGCCACCCTCCATGACAAGCCACCAACACGGCCGAGCCACCTATGCCAAACCACTTCCTACGCCAAACCACCTACACGGCCGAGCCAATTATGCCACACACCACTACCGACCCTCAACCCAAAGTATTCCTCCAAAAGACTTGAAGCTCAACTCCATACGACTTGAAGCAAGTCAGAGCGACTTGCGACTCATCGAAACCCAAGTTTCAAGTATCCAATAACCTTCGTCCATCGACTGTGCCGAATCCCGGCTGTAAGTCCATGATTATTATCCATGCTTGATCGTCCATCCATCCAGTCGACTAAATCCATCGTAAACCAGCCTCGACGAACGAGTAGTCGATTTAGTTAAATCTACATGTCTATGGCCTTGCAAAAAGGCGGGTTAACAATCTCCTTGAACTCAGCCTACTTCCTCAGAACATGACCTCCCCCGCCTACTGCCTCGACCAAAATGATGCGACCACCAAACTTGAATCGTCGTCCACCAAACTCTGGCCAAAGATGCTTTACGACATGAGAAGAACAATGAAACAAATGCCAAGGTTTATCATCGCCTAAATCCCACAAAAAAACCCTAATTCACCTAACCCACTACCCAGAACTGTTGAACACTCAAATGGAGGTTGCATATACCCATACTCATATAGATTCGTAAATCTCGTTCATACGAATCCAAAAAACTTTATAATTTTTTGATGAGAATTTCTCTTGTTTTGGATTTTTGAAGTTATGGAAGCTTAATTGTTCATTTATAGAGAGTTTGAAAAAGTAGAGGATGAAGGAAAAAAAGAAGCAAGCGTTTTGAAAATTCTCAAATATGATGTTTAGTTATTTTTGAAATTTCCAACGCGACGCTACATAGAGTTCCATTCGCATACAAACGGTGAACAATAAAATAAAATACAATCGTACTCAAAAATACGACATGATCCCAAAAAATAATAATATACACTAGTTATCGTATTCTATAAAATCATAAAAATAGTCGTTTGCCGAAAAATCTTCAAACGATAATTTAAATATTTTCCGTATTAAAATTTATGGAAAAATCATATAAATTAAATTAAAAATACATCAATAAAAATCGAATCGTTATATTAATTGTTATTTTTTTATTATTTATTATAATTGAATCAAATCTGAATATTTAAATAAATTAATATTTCGATTCAAAACTTTAAAAAATTTGGGTTGTTGCATATGGAATGGCTCACTCGATATTTTGGGTTGTTGCATATGGTTAATATAACTAAGGTTAAATAAAAAATGTCGATGTGGAAATATTAAAAAATTCTCTTGACTTGAGAATGTTGTTGGTTTTTAATGTGGAAACTCTACTTTGATTATAGTTAAATCATGGCATGACGACCATCGGACGACTATAGTTGGGTCGAGTGAAAGCATTGGAAGTGAAATACTATTCAATAGAGGATCCATCTTCTCGATTATATGAGGTTAGTATCACGGTCAAATAAAGTCAACTCAAAGTCAAAATCTTGGCCAGAGTAATTCGATTGCTAATATTTGTTATTATTAAATCATGGACTTTGTGTTTGGACTATAATGTTGGATATGGAAGATATTGGAATTTTGACCATTATTAAATTTCATAAGTTTTAATGTGATATAGTTATGACAAAGGAAATTGGTGTAAATAATTGCAACTACTAAGTGATGGTTCAATAAGTAAATTGGATTTTACCGAAGTTATGTAATCGATAAATTTGGTCACAATGTCACACCACTAGCTTAGGTGACATGTGAACGTTATTATTTGAATTGTTCGATATCAATCTCTAACCGAATTTTCAATTAGGAGTCACACGGCCGAAATGTTGAACACTCCTACCACTACATAATTCAATAATTATAATTGATATAAATTAATTAATTATTAAATATTAACTATAAAATTTCAAGTTTATGCTAAAAATAGCATATGTGCAAAAGTTGTATATACATGTACTGATATACGATATCGGTGTGCGTTTGAATTAAATTTAAATGCATATTTGTTTGATTAGGCTTGAGACAATTTAGAGGGCCCAAATATGGGGTTTAGTGGTCGTCCATATGGGGGGTTTTTTGGGGTTGAACGTAGACTCAAAAGGAGTGGAACGGTAAGAGGAAAAGGTGGATCCAGATCCTCTTTATGCTCATGTGAACCTTGGTTATTTATGCACCTCAAACCCCATTTTTCGTTCTCTAATTTTTAAGCCTCTTCTATTATATTTTTTGGCCAGCCCCTTCCTTCATGTTCCATAGTTTCAAGCAAAATGAAAGAAAGTTAAATAGGAAATTTAGATCAGTGGTTGCTACTTTCAGTCCTGTAGCTCTCTCTAAAGGTTTGAATATAGATTCAAGGAGCTAGCGGATTCAACATTCCAAGGTGTTACTTCTAGGCTATAGCAAAGGTAACGACCCAATTTATATTCATATATATATATATATATATCATGTCATTCAACTGATTTTATTTATTATATATTATCATGAATCCAGATATGTTTATGTTGTCAATATAGGATAAATACACACACACACACACCGGTTATACAAAATTTATATATACATGTTTGCATATATTATCGGCCAGCAAAAAAACTTATTATAGTTTTCAAAATTGAATAATATTTTGAAACAATTAAAGTAAATTGATTTTAAATATGTATATGTATATTAGTGTATAAAATGTTTATATATACTTAATTGTTTTAAAAAATACACATAATATATTTTTTGGAAATTCAAAAAATTATATAAGTATAAATTAAAACAATGTATATATATATATTAAATATAAGTTCCAACCTATAAATAGAAAATACATCTGCGTGTGTTTAATTATAAAATATACATATAAATATTTAAAATTATGTGTATATGTTTTGTGTTTGTTTTAATAAAATCAATCTTTTTGTAATTTCCGTAGGGAAAAATTTTATTAGAAAAAATAAAGCAAATTTAAAATCGAACGATTCTAATAATAAAAATATTATTTTGTCTAATATAATTCGGTTGAATATATTGTTTATATATATATAATTAAGTTTACTTTATAGACATAAGATTATATGTAAATGTAATTTTCAAAAGAAAAAAAAATAAATTTTCAATTTCGAAATATATATATACTATATATACATATTTATTTAGAAAATTAATAAATCAATTTGAGCATGGAATTAGTAGATGTTTTATGTACATCAAGATCTAAAATTTAAAATTTGAATTTTAAGTTTGGATACAAATTCTAGATTATTTACATTAATATTTAAAATTATTTTATATTATAATATATACAGAGATATGTATACAAATATTTATATTTTACAAGTATAATTTTATATTTTATAAAACTATATATGTATGTATATTAGACATCACATATGTATCTGAAGGGGCTAATATGTGTGTTGTTGTGTAAATCCCAGCACTTATACATGGGCCTATTAAACTATGTACACTGTATATGTTACATGTGCATGTATACTCACATGTGTATATGATATGCATGTGGTATTATAATATATAAATATAACATTATTTACAAATACAATAAAATATTAATTTTATATAAAACTAACTTAGATCAGATCTAAACAAATTTAGACCACATAGGCCCAATAAGGTCCAAAATGGAATATTTTTTTGAAATTTACCTATTTACCCCACTACGTGTTAGCCTAGATCCAACATTAGTTATGTTAAAATCAGTAATAGTTTGGTTTTTTAATACTCGATATTCAATTTGTAAATTATATGTTATAAAAGTATAAACAATGTTGGGAATGTTCTAAATGATATGGAAGACACCTTATTAAAATATTTAATATGGAACATATAAGATGGATTCCTTATGTATTGATAGTAGGATTTATCATACATGGTCTACAATATCACCTTTTACTTATTTATTTGATGCATAAAGAAAATATCAAATCCAAATTAATATCATTAAATGATAGTTTAGAGTGTTCTTGAGTATTTATGAAATAATAGAGAATTGTTTATAGAAATAATGAACTCCTTATGAAGGAATGTTCAGACTCGAACGTAATAAGTGCTATCGAGTATAATATGTCAATATTAAATTCAAGTTCAAACCTTAATTAAGAAGCTATAAGTTAGAAATGTTTCAAATGAAACATTGTGGCCGATTTAATGAAAAGGCTAAGTACATCACCTTGAATAGCACCACAATGAAAGAAATGTGTATATGTAAATGCACAAATTTATAACTGAGCTAGGGATGATTCCAAGTGTTGAGAATACTACACTATTGTTATATACTAACAATGTAATGATAAGAGCTTATAAGAAGTCGAGAAACATAACCCGACTAGTTCTACATGATAAAGGTAGTTTATTAGCATCAGAGAGAGTTGATTAACATAGTAATTAATTAAAACAACATAGCAAATCCATTAAAGAAGGGTCAAACTTGATCAATTCTCATCAAATTGATCAAAGGGATGAGATAGAGATTCCACAATTAGCTCCAAGTGCAAGTGGGAGATTAATGGAGTTAGGAATATGCCGCAAGGGCAATTATGTAATTATTACATACATCTGACTCGATAATCAATCTTATTTTAAAAAAAAGGGTGTTTTCATTCTATTATACATGATATAATGTGTTATGTTAATTAATTAATTTAATTAAAATTATATTCAATTTTATATAAAATCAATAAATGGTATATTTTGTGATATCAGTTACAATGTGTTGTGATCATTTGTGATTTATCATAATAAAATAAACATACCATTTCAAATATTCATAGTCAAGATGTATTGAGATTGGATATCAATACATTCGCTAAGACTAGAGTACGTAACGCTCTCCAAATATTAGGTGGTGTATTATTCATGGCTGTTGGGTAATAAGAGGCTACGTACTGATAGTTATTGGATAATTGTGGAATGACTTACTTAATAGTTTTCTGTTGGTTAATATAACTAGGGTCAAACAGAAAATATCGATGTGATAATATTACACAATTCCCTCGACTTGAGAATACTGTCAGGATTCAATGTGGACACTCCTCTTCAATAATAGTTAAATCGTAGCATAATGTCCATCGAACGACTATAGTTGGGTCTATCGGAAGCATTGGAAGTGAGACACTATTCAAGAGAGAATTTGTCTTCTCGATTATATAGGGTTAGTATCGTGGTCAACTAAAGTCACCTCAAAGCCAAAGTCTCTTCCCAAAGCAGTTTGGTTAATAATAATTGTCATTTTTGAACCAAGGACTTTGAGTTTCGACTGTAAATTTGAATATGGACGATATTGGAATTTTGACCGTTGCCAAATTCCATGTCATAATGTGATATAGTTTTGATGAAGAGAATTGGTGTGAATAATTATCACTACTGAATAATGCTTAAATAAGTTAAATTTGATTTTAGCGAAGCTATGCAAGTGATAAATTTGGCCATAATGTCACACCAATTACTAAGGTGATGTATGAGCGTTAATATTGGAATTGTTCGATATTAATCGCTAATCAAATTTATACCTAAGAGTCACATAACTAAATATTGAATACCCAAATAACACCTAATTTAATTAATTATAATTTTTATAAGTTAATTAAATTAATTAATATTTATGAAATATTAAATTAAAATTTTATTTAATTTGCATTGACCAGTATTAAAATAGTGCGTATATAAAAGTTATATTGTAACGACCCGCAAAATTTAATGGTTTTAAAAGTATATTTAATTGAAATTTTGTGAAATTTTAAACAATAAAATTTGAAAATAAAAATTTATTTTTTTGGAATACGTCTATTTTAATATAGCAACTGGTAAATTTTCATCTGATAATATTGAAGTTTATTTTCCTGTGAAATTTTATTTCAAATCAAACCGGTTAATAACAGTGAATTTAAAAGTTTTCCAAAACCAAAATATGTCAACAGGAGAAAATTTATTCAGATCATTCTGAATCAGACTGCGAAATTCGTTTTTCCAAATTTGGACTTCTACTGCTCCGTATATCTTAATTCTGGTAAAATAGCAGCATTTTCGGTACCGATCATCGACTTTTGATCGGATGATCGTGCCACTAATATCTGTGTACCGTTTTGATCGTCTCGTCGTACTGATCTCCACGGTATATTTATTTTTGTATTTTGAGATCCGATACGCGACAGAAACAATAAACTGTTCGTTGTATCGGTACCCTAAATTGCGACTTTTAATTTCCCTGTCCTTTTCAAATTTGAAACGTAAGCGGGACCCCAATAATTATTTGGTTTAATCTTTTCAGCTGAATTTTAGGAGGACCGTTGGTATTCAAATCACTTTATATTTATTGTGTACGTTTCGTATGCAACGGTTCACTTTTATTTGCCTTTACACTCTGTTTCGTTTATAATACAGAACGTCTGTTACTTGCCATTTTATTGTCCTGTTCTTTTTCGTTGGCTACTCCTTCATTTTTCCAAACAATAACTAAAGCTTCCTGTAGCTTAAATTTCTTTTCTTTAGATCCCCTACCCATTTTCTCAAATGAAGAAAAACGAATCCCACCAAAGCTTGGCCAATTGCCTGACACACCACATCTCGCACTTAGCCTTTCGCCTCCACTCACGCCACTCACCGCCTTTATCTCGTCCTCCCTCCGACTTCGCGGCCCCTTCACGTCACCCCGCCTCCACGCAGCTAGCCCAGGCACCACAACCGAAGCCACAACCCAAACAAAACCCACGTCCCATCTCGCCTAGACTTTCGCCTCTACACCCCTGAACTCGCCTCCACCTTTGTCTTACCTTCCCGCGAGCAACTTGCAGCCCAGCCAACATGGTCACTCTCCGATCGACCCAAACCATGCCCCACTCCTTCTTCCTCCTCCTTGCGCAACCCACCCTTGCGCCACCACCTTTCATTTCGACCAAGTGCTGCCTTCCCTTTCTTGTAAGTGTATATATTATAGATTCTGTATATATATATGTGTGTGTTATAATAGTTTATATATATTATATGTTAATGTATATATGAGGTGGGTGTTTATATATACAGTAAATGATAATATTTAGTTATATTCGCATGTGTTTGGAATTTCGAAAAAAATTATATGTGCTGCTATGTGTTTGGTTATGTATTTATCTAAGTATACAAAACATATTGGCTTACATGATTTTGTTATTTCATTTTTCTGTAAGTTACAACTATCTGTAATATATAAAGTTTTAACAGTAGTCTTCATTTGCATAGTATACTATTATATATTAAGTTATATACCTGATTTTGCATTCGTTTATCTCACATGTATATGTTTGAAGGATTTGTAATAATTATGGTTTACATATACACATCTTGTAGGTTATATATATATATATATAGTTACTTATTTGTTTTTTTAGTTATAAATATATATCTATCAAGGGGTTTACTGTTGCAGATATATATAATAGTTCGATTTTCAAATAAGTATTATATGTGTTAATGAGAAAAATATACTAGTTATATGGATAGTTTGTATATATTTAGCTGTAGTTGCATACCTACTTTCTTTTGCTTGTTTTCAAAGTCAACATAGATGTTTATATTAGTATATATATGTTTCGACTCTTAATTTATGAATCTGTAGTTATGCATATGTGTTAGTTATAAATAATATATTCCAAAGATTTGCATTTACTAACGTGTGTTGTATATTGTTTCCTTATCTCGGTTCAAAGGCTAAGTTGTATACTTGTTTAAAATATAAGTTATATGGGTGAGTCAGATATATATATATATGATAGACTGTTATTATAATTTAAGGTCGGGTATAACTTAAAGGCTGTAAAATACAGATTGATTTTTTTTATGTAGCAGTATTAGTATTGTAAGAGATGTACATATTAGTTGTGTGTACTGTATGATAGTTAGTTATAAATTATAGCATCAGTTGGTCGGTTAAACTTGCTACTTGTATATATATATATATATATCAAGTTATATATATATATGTATATTTTGTTATATATATAAAGTGTCTAGATTTCAGTTATATACATTATATATTGATTCATATACATCTGTCGCTGCCTGTACCCAGATGTTTTGTTTTAAAGTATGAGTATATGGTATATATGTTTGATTTTTATTTATTTGTTTATTTATATATGTGTTAAAAAAAATGATTTTGATTTAATTTAATAAATGTTTGAATTTAGAATATGACACTATATATAGTTATTTTGGGTTATATATATATAGGCTCACTTACCTCAATTATCTTCATCGATCCTATTCTAATTTGATTTCGTCAATCCTAAACTTTCAGCTTTGTCATCTAATGCGTGCCAATTTTGCTTTGCTTTGGAATTCGTGCTTGGATTCGTAGCCTATCTCATTTCGTTGTCTATCCTCTAGCCTCGAAAGGTGAGCAATCACTCACGATTAACGTTCTTTTATCATTTAAATTTGATTTCATTTGAAATAGTAATTGAAATATGCTGCTGTAGTTATTTACATTGTTATATATGCTATTATCTGTATCTGTTCACCTGTGACATCTGACACCAGTATCTAGTATTTATATGCATGTTATTACCATTATCTGTATATGTTCACCTTTGACATCTGACACCAGCATCTAGTATTTATATGCCTGTTATTACCATTATCTGTATATGTTCACCTATGACATCTGACACCAATATCTGTTATTTATATTGATGATATATGCCTGTTGTTATAATTTATATTATCTGTTATCACTCTGCAAGTTCCCTATTAGTATAGAATTCACTATGGGTTGAAATGATACATACCCGAACGGACTTTAGAATAGGAGAGAATCGTTATGGGTTGAAATGATAAACCCAAGCGATTTTCATTTGTATTGAAATTGGGATTACGGGTCGAAATGATTTCTACCCGTATATATTTAAATTTCGGATTGAAATGATAAATATCCGTATCACTTAATCATATGATAAATATATATACAAACACCGTTGGTCCATATATATAAATATTTTGAAAATGAATTCTATGGTTTTGGAAATAAATATATGGTTTTAGCAAATGTTGATTCTAAAATTTTTTTTTATATATAAATGGAAATGATATATATAGATTTAAGAATGATATTTAATTTAATTAAGATGGATTTAATACATATAATATGTTAAGTATAAAATTTATATTTCGAAATAGATTTTTGGTAAAAATTTGAATAAGTTAAGGTTGGGAAGATAATTTGAATTTAGTAAAGAATTTTATTTAATTAAACCAATTTAAAGCTTATTGAAATTGGGATTTAAGATATGATTTATAACTTGAGTTTGATTTAAATAATTAAATGAATATTTCTTGTTTAAATAAATTTAAGGAAATACTTAGTAAAATGAAATTTAAGGCTAGTTAAATGATATTGAATTTATTAAGTGAATATTCCCTGATTAAATAATAATAAAGTTAAATCAAGTGCTATATGAAACTGTTAAATTTAACTTTGAAAATGTTGAATATTAAAGCTTTGAAATATATTGAAAATTTAAATGGTATATTTAGAACTGAATGGAATTGAGCTTTGAATAAATTTGAATTTGGAATTTGAGTTAATTTGAAATGAAAATGATATTTCGTTTTTGAAGTAAGTAAATTGAAATGACCACGGTGTTATAATGTATATTTCCACCTTGTAGATAGTTCTGAAGATCCTTAGAGGATGGTTATCCCAAACATCCTTTAAGTTACTTGTATTTCAGTTGACATTTCACTTGAGTTGGATTTATTTATATAAGAATGTTAATCCTGACTCGAGTGTTTTGTGTTTTGCTTTACGCTCGGGTCAGACCGAGTGATACAGCATTTAAGACTCACATTTGGAGTTTGGAGCTTCCTTTGGAGATCCAACTATCGCTTCAGCTTTCAGCTCTTCTAGTTGATTTGTTCAGAGAAGTCATCTATTCGTACTGAAGACTTCACTGTATTTGAGATATTCTGTTGTATTTTATTTTTAACTCTGATGTTTATATAGTAGCTTCATGAACTACTATTTTATCTTTTCCGCTGCGTATTATTGTATTACTCTGTGTCTGTGATTCTGTGATTGATTTATTTACTGTATATGCTGAGTTTTGCCAAATTTTAAATTAACAATATGATATTTTGAACTATTCGAGTCAGACATGTGTGGATTATTGTCGATTTGAATGGTACAAAATAGCGGGTCGTTACAGTTGGTATCAGAGCTTTGGCTCCAGGCAAAACATAGCATATATAGTAAATTTATTTACAGAATCACTTTCGTTTGAGTTTGAATCTCTTCCGTTTGACTCGATTTCCTTTGAACTTTGGAACGTTTCTTGCGGTTCCAAAATTCATTCTTGTCTCTCCCTATTTGTATTCTTTTGATTCTGGAGTATCCAATAACTCCACTTCGAATGATCTTAATAAGAATAGGATCCCACCAATCTCTGAATGATTTGTGAAGGGGTGAAAACTCCTTCACAATTGGCATTGATTCACCGGAGATTTCTATATCTTTGGTTTAGATGCCGCTACCTCTTGCGATCGAATGTTGATTTTTTTTTGGAATTCTGCATCGATCTTGTTCCTGAAGTCACGGTTGACCCTAGGGTCATCCGCGATTTATATAAGTATATTCATCTTCTATTTTGAAATTAATTATCTCATTTTCGTTCGAACTTATCTTCGAGTCAGAATCCTATTTAATTAGAGTCCCTCTAATTTGAATTTCTTTTTTTGTTTTGAAATCCATTCTTGAATCATCCTTTTGAAAAATCGGGTTTATTCGTATTTTGGAAATTGTTTATATATCGAAATTTTTATAAGTATGATTATATTCTATATATAAAAGTGAAAATGTTTTCGATAAGGATTATATATACCTTTTAAAAATAAGAATTTGAATTTTTGAAAGGATTTGAAATTATATAAGAAATTGATTTATATAAAAATGATTTATAACTAAAGGATTTTAAATTTGAAATTCGAGAATTGAACTCCGGTATTTTGAAATTGGTTTTAAGATTTTGAAATATATAATAATAGTATGATTTAAAAGTATTTTCCGAATAAGAAATGTTTCAATTGATTTTAATGAGTTTCGAATGATTTTGAAGAAATTTCAAAAGAAGTTTGAGAAAATAGAAGTCCAGAACTCACTTATGTCGCTGGAAAATAATTTCGGTGATGAGTGCACGCATCTTCGACATTGATTTTCGAGTTTCAGAGTGGGGGATAGGCCACTTTAGTAGCATTGCTATGCGAGTGATTTTGCGAAACCAATTTTGATTTCAAATTTTGAAGTATGATTTGATATTCGAAAGATATATGTATATATATTTGAAATGATTTGAAGCGAGCCGGTGTTCAGTCCTCGAGTTTTGGATTTGATATAACCCTATCTATTAAAATTGATTTACTGATTTGTTGCTGATTTCCAACTCTTGAATTTGAAAATGATTTCTTCGACTATTTTGAAGTTCGAGTACTTCCAAATCATGGCTAACTTTTCAAAGCTAAGAAATTTCGAAAAGTATGAATTATTTGATAAAGTATATAAATTTGTTTCGAATGTTTAAGTATGAAGTAATATGATTTAAATAAGTTGAAACTGTTTTGTTAAGTAAATGAATAAGGAAATTTTAAATTTTTCTAATATGAAATTTAGATTGGAAATGTTTTGAAAAGAATTTGGTCTTCAAAATATTTTGAATAAGATTTAGTTTAAATATTTTAACTGGGTAACATCTTTATGAAACTATATATTTAACAAGTTAGAATAGATACGTAAGTTGTACGTATGATGTTTTATTCGCATAATTAATTTGATCCTGGTTAAGTACACAAGTTCGAGGTGAATTACACCATTTCGTGTTAGGATTTTTCATTCGATTCTTGACGGCGAATATTGGATATGGATTTTGGACTTGATTCTAGGATTCTCTATCATAGTATATGGCTATGCAAGGAGACTGATGGCTTCTAGTCGAGAAACCATATCGAAATCCGCATTAGGGAAGTCGAATGGACAATACTAGTTCGAAAGCGAACTTGTGTGATCGAGCGAGGGATCAAATGTGATTCTGCGAAATGATGACGTATGTACATCTTATATTCTAATATCATTGATATATTTTGACGCTGAAATTGAAAGCTGTCGAGTTAGAATATCTTTGCTTACTACAAGAAAATTTCCAATTTAAATTACAAAGATATATAACCCATAAAAGCAAAGATATTCAATCCCATATGGCTCTTCATACAGCGAAATTTATTTCGAAAATTTTGATCCTTATATAAGATGGACCTTACATAAGTATAAGATGATTTTCGAAAACATTTGATTTTGGAAATGAATTGGTTGACTTAAATTATATTGATTTGGAAATTGGATTTATTTTCTAAATCTATTATTTTGGAAACTTTGAAACTAAAGATATTTAATTTGAGAAGAAATAATTTGGTGAAATTGTATATGATTTTGAAATTGAACTGATATTGAAACAAATTAAAATTTGAGAACCTTACTAAATACTTGATTTGGGAGTTGTCAAACTTATATAAAATTGATTGTATGAGTATGAAATTGATTCAAAAACTATGGATTTGAAAAGGGTACTCAATTTGAAAAATGAAATCTTATATAATTAAAGTCTATATAAGTGTGATTTGATATACTTTTGATTGTGGAAAAGTAATTTGATTTGAAAATTAAATCTTATATATAATGGATTTTATATAAGTACGATATTTGAAAGTGATTTGAAAAGGTACTATATGATACATATTTTCGAAGTAAAGATATGGAAAGTGCCTTCTGCTTGATATCCGATTTGTGGCCACATCTTGGATTCATTCTATCGATATTATTCTCTCTGATTTTGGTTTTCCGGATATGATACTCGAGTGTCCTTCGAATTCCATGGCGTTACCCATGGTCTTATTTTTTCTCTCGTGACTGCATAGCGCAACTGCCTGGCTGAGTCTTGCCTAGGGGTACGGATTGTTTCCTGGGGGATCCAGGCGTAACCATTGTGTATCCTGCAATCTGTGTAGGTCGCGAATAGTAGCGCAAATGCTTGGCTGAGTCTTGCCTGGGGGTACAGATTGTTTCCTGGGGGATCCAGGCGTAACCATTGTGTATCCTGCATTCTACTAGTCATCATGGCGTAACTCGCAGGGCTGAGAAAGCTTACGGATATGGATTGTTTCCTGGGGGACCCAGGCGTAACCATTGTGTATCTGCGAACCATGGTTAGACAAAGGTTTTGTTCGTTTTGTTGTTTGGATTGTACTTTCCATATCTATTTTTAAAAGTTTTTCCAGTATTTTCACTGGGTGTTGAAACAGGTCTACTAAGTACCTGGAGAATTCTAGTTTTGTGCCTGATCAACGCACTACCAGAGTCTACAGGAACAAGGATAAACTTGTTGAAACATCGAGTTATAAAAGTATTTTCGAAATAAAATTTGTTTCGTTATAAAAAAATATTTTATTATAAAAGTATTTCTAACAAAGAAATTTTGTATTAATATTTGAAATTGAAGTTCTTATGGTTTGAATCAATTATTCGTGCCCGATACTATTCTTTTGAATCTACCTTATCTGCTCAGCTTTATTTATTCACCTATATTCTGTTTTCCAAGTCCTCCTTCTTTTCCTTGTTGACTATATCCTTTAAAATATTGTTTATTTATATACTACATGGTTTAATAAAAAAATTAGTGTTATAAATATTTTAGAAGTTATGAATTCAATAAGACATATTTAAAGTAAATGATTTTGATTTATTAATGATATTTGAAAAGTATTTTAGATAGAATTAATAAATTTATGAATTATGGATTTAATGTTTTCAAATAACTTCTTTGTAAATATAAAAATTAATTGTTTTCAAATGGTTTTCATATATTTATAAAGGTGTCATTTAAACATATAAATGGTAGTATAAAGGAAGCAAGAAATTTTACAAATGGATTTTTGAAAGGTTTTAAAGTATATAAGATAATTGAATTGCAAATGAAGTTTTAAAATTTTTAGTAAAATTTATATAGTTCAAATTTATTGTTTAATCTTGACTTTCAATCTATCTTTTCTGTCTGGTTGTTTCTATTCTTCTACCTCCTTCCTTTTCGGGGACGAAAAGTTTTGAGTGGGGGAGAGTGTAACGACCCGCAAAATTTAATGGTTTTAAAAGTATATTTAATTGAAATTTTGCGAAATTTTAAACAATAAAATTTGAAAATAAAAATTTATTTTTTTGGAATACGTCTATTTTAATATAGCAACTGGTAAATTTTCATCTGATAATATTGAAGTTTATTTTCCTGTGAAATTTTATTTCAAATCAAACCGGTTAATAACAGTGAATTTAAAAGTTTTCCAAAACCAAAATATGTCAACAGGAGAAAATTTATTCAGATCATTCTGAATCAGACTGCGAAATTCGTTTTTCCAAATTTGGACTTCTACTGCTCCGTTTATCTTAATTCTGGTAAAATAGCAGCATTTTCGGTACCGATCATCGGCTTTTGATCAGATGATCGTGCCACTAATATCTGTGTACCGTTTTGATCGTCTCATCGTACTGATCTCCACGGTATATTTATTTTTGTATTTTGAGATCCAATACGCGACAGAAACAATAAATTGTTCGTCGTATCGGTACCTTAAATTGCGACTTTTAATTTCCCTGTCCTTTTCAAATTTGAAACGTAAGCGGGACCCCAATAATTATTTGCTTTAATCTTTTCAACTGAATTTTAGGAGGACCGTTGGTATTCAAATCACTTTATATTTATTGTGTACGTTTCGTATGCAACGGTTCACTTTTATTTGCCTTTACACTCTGTTTCGTTTATAATACAGAACGTCTGTTACTTGCCAATTTATTGTCCTGTTCTTTTTCGTTGGCAACCCCTTCATTTTTCCAAACAATAACTAAAGCTTCCTATAGCTTAAATTTCTTTTCCTTAGATCCCCTACCCATTTTCTCAAATGAAGAAAAACGAATCCCACCAAAGCTTGGCCAATTGCCTGACACACCACATCTCGCACTTAGCCTTTCGCCTCCACTCACCGCCTTTATCTCGTCCTCCCTCCGACTTCGCGGCCCCTTCACGTCACCCCGCCTCCACGCAGCTATCCTAGGCACCACAACCGAAGCCACAACCCAAACAAAACCCACGTCCCATCTCGCCTAGACTTCCGCCTCTACACCCCTGAACCCGCCTCCACCTTTGTCTTACCTTCCCGCGAGCAACTTGCAGCCCAGCCAACATGGTCACTCTCCGATCGACCCAAACCATGCCCCACTCCTTCTTCCTCCTCCTTGCGCAACCCACCCTTGCGCCACCACCTTTCATTTCGACCAAGTGCTGCCTTCCCTTTCTTGTAAGTGTATATATTATAGATTCTGTATATATATATGTGTGTTATAATAGTTTATATATATTATATGTTAATGTATATATGAGGTGGGTGTTTATATATACAGTAAATGATAATATTTAGTTATATTCGCATGTGTTTGGAATTTCGAAAAAAATTATATGTGCTGCTGTGTGTTTGGTTATGTATTTATCTAAGTATACAAAACATATTGGCTTACATGATTTTGTTATTTCATTTTTCTGTAAGTTACAACTATCTGTAATATATAAAGTTTTAACAGTAGTCTTCATTTGCATAGTATACTATTATATATTAAGTTATATACCTGATTTTGCATTCATTTATCTCACATGTATATGTTTGAAGGATTTGTAATAATTATGGTTTACATATACACATCTTGTAGGTTATATATATATATAGTTACTTATTTGTTTTTTTAGTTATAAATATATATCTATCAAGGGGTTTACTGTTGCAGATATATATAATAGTTCGATTTTCAAATAAGTATTATATGTGTTAATGAGAAAAATATACTAGTTATATGGATAGTTTGTATATATTTAGCTGTAGTTGCATACCTACTTTCTTTTGCTTGTTTTCAAAGTCAACATAGATGTTTATATTAGTATATATATGTTTCGACTCTTAATTTATGAATCTGTAGTTATGCATATGTGTTAGTTATAAATAATATATTCCAAAGATTTGCATTTACTAACGTGTGTTGTATATTGTTTCCTTATCTCGGTTCAAAGGCTAAGTTGTATACTTGTTTAAAATATAAGTTATATGGGTGAGTCAGATATATATATATATATGATAGACTGTTATTATAATTTAAGGTCGGGTATAACTTAAAGGCTGTAAAATACAGATTGATTTTTTTTATGTAGCAGTATTAGTATTGTAAGAGATGTACATATTAGTTGTGTGTACTGTATGATAGTTAGTTATAAATTATAGCATCAGTTGGTCGGTTAAACTTGCTACTTGTATATATATATATATATATCAAGTTATATATATATGTATATTTTGTTATATATATAAAGTGTCTAGATTTCAGTTATATACATTATATATTGATTCATATACATCTGTCGCTGCCTGTACCCAGATGTTTTGTTTTAAAGTATGAGTATATGGTATATATGTTTGATTTTTATTTATTTATTTATTTATTTATATATGTGTTAAAAAAATGATTTTGATTTAATTTAATAAATGTTTGAATTTAGAATATGACACTATATATAGTTATTTTGGGTTATATATATATAGGCTCACTTACCTCAATTATCTTCATCGATCCTATTCTAATTTGATTTCGTCAATCCCAAACTTTCAGCTTTGTCATCTAATGCATGCCAATTTTGCTTTGCTTTGGAATTCGTGCTTGGATTCGTAGCCTATCTCATTTCGTTGTCTATCCTCTAGCCTCGAAAGGTGAGCAATCACTCACGATTAACGTTCTTTTATCATTTAAATTTGATTTCATTTGAAATAGTAATTGAAATATGCTGCTGTAGTTATTTACATTGTTATATATGCTATTATCTGTATCTGTTCACCTGTGACATCTGACACCAGTATCTAGTATTTATATGCATGTTATTACCATTATCTGTATATGTTCAGCTTTGACATCTGACACCAGCATCTAGTATTTATATGCCTGTTATTACCATTATCTGTATATGTTCACCTATGACATCTAACACCAATATCTGTTATTTATATTGATGATATATGCCTGTTGTTATAATTTATATTATCTGTTATCACTCTGCAAGTTCCCTATTAGTATAGAATTCACTATGGGTTGAAATGATACATACCCGAACGGACTTTAGAATAGGAGAGAATCGTTATGGGTTGAAATGATAAACCCAAGCGATTTTCATTTGTATTGAAATTGGGATTACGGGTCGAAATGATTTCTACCCGTATATATTTAAATTTCGGATTGAAATGATAAATATCCGTATCACTTAATCATATGATAAATATATATACAAACACCGTTGGTCCATATATATAAATATTTTGAAAATGAATTCTATGGTTTTGGAAATAAATATATGGTTTTAGCAAATGTTGATTCTAAAATTTTTTTATATATATAAATGGAAATGATATATATAGATTTAAGAATGATATTTAATTTAATTAAGATGGATTTAATACATATAATATGTTAAGTATAAAATTTATATTTCGAAATAGATTTTTGGTAAAAATTTGAATAAGTTAAGGTTGGGAAGATAATTTGAATTTAGTAAAGAATTTTATTTAATTAAACCAATTTAAAGCTTATTGAAATTGGGATTTAAGATATGATTTATAACTTGAGTTTGATTTAAATAATTAAATGAATATTTCTTGTTTAAATAAATTTAAGGAAATACTTAGTAAAATGAAATTTAAGGCTAGTTAAATGATATTGAATTTATTAAGTGAATATTCCCTGATTAAATAATAATAAAGTTAAATCAAGTGCTATATGAAACTGTTAAATTTAACTTTGAAAATGTTGAATATTAAAGCTTTGAAATATATTGAAAATTTAAATGGTATATTTAGAACTGAATGGAATTGAGCTTTGAATAAATTTGAATTTGGAATTTGAGTTAATTTGAAATGAAAATGATATTTCGTTTTTGAAGTAAGTAAATTGAAATGACCACGGTGTTATAATGTATATTTCCACCTTGTAGATAGTTCTGAAGATCCTTAGAGGATGGTTATCCCAAACATCCTTTAAGTTACTTGTATTTCAGTTGACATTTCACTTGAGTTGGATTTATTTATATAAGAATGTTAATCCTGACTCGAGTGTTTTGTGTTTTGCTTTACGCTCGGGTCAGACCGAGTGATACAGCATTTAAGACTCACATTTGGAGTTTGGAGCTTCCTTTGGAGATCCAACTATCGCTTCAGCTTTCAGCTCTTCTAGTTGATTTGTTCAGAGAAGTCATCTATTCGTACTGAAGACTTCACTGTATTTGAGATATTCTGTTGTATTTTATTTTTAACTCTGATGTTTATATAGTAGCTTCATGAACTACTATTTTATCTTTTCCGCTGCGTATTATTGTATTACTCTGTGTTTGTGATTCTGTGATTGATTTATTTACTGTATATGCTGAGTTTTGCCAAATTTTAAATTAACAATCTGATATTTTGAACTATTCGAGTCAGACATGTGTGGATTATTGTCGATTTGAATGGTACAAAATAGCGGGTCGTTACATATATACACACGTATCGATATACGATATCAATGTGAATTGGAATTAGATTTAAATACATATTTATTTGATATAGCTTGAAGCAGTTAAGAGGCCCATATAAGGAGCTATAGTGGCCGGCCATAAAGGGAAATGTAGGGTTGAATGTTAATTCAAAATGAAATGAGATAGTAAAAGAAAAAGAAGGATCTGGATCCCTTTTTACTCCTTAGTATCTACACTATTTAAGCATCTCATATCCCACTTTATTTTCTTCTAATTTTTTCTCCTCTTGACCAGACCTGGTTGGGCTCCCATTTGCCTTCCTTCTTAAATTTTCAAGCGTTTAAACCATAATTTAAATACAAATAGTAGATCAGTGGTTGCTGCTTTCGGTCTGGTAGCTTCTTTTGGATGTTTGGACACCGATTCAAGGAGTTATTCGATTCAATGTTTCAATATATCAAAAATAGGCTTTAGTTAAGGTAAATATTTTATTTACACTTACACACACGCACACACATTATTCACTATGTCATTTATTTATCATAGATAATATATGAATTATCACGAGTCAACATATGTCTTGTTGTCTACATTAGATGAATATATATATATATATATATATATATGTATTTATTTACACACACACACATATTTTCATGGACGTATAATTGAAATTTAAAAAAAAATCGAATTTAATGATATTTTAAAATGATTTTTGAACAAAAATTGATTTTAAAATGTAAACATAGTTATATAAAAAATATTTCTTTTTTATTTTATTAACATATATATATATATATATTATAGGTTTTGAAATTTATATATGTATGTATGTATATAATTGAATCTGTATATTGTATGTATATCTATAATTCATTTTAAATAATATACCTAATCATATTTAAGTGTATATATGTTATAAAATGTACATGTAAATATTTAATAAAATTATGTACATGTTTTTATATTATTTTCAAAAAAAATTAATTTTTTATGATTCAGTACGAAAATCTATGGTATCAAATAAAACCAATTTTTAAAACCGTAAGCTTTAAAAAAAACTAAATTTTTAGCAAATATTATTATGGCCAAATATACATATATACACATACATACACGCAAATATATATATATACACATATTTACATTAAAACATATATATATACACACATATATATATAATTTCTAAATATTAATTTAATATGCATACAATATTCTATGTATGTAATTTTCAAAAAAAATAATAATTTTCAATTCCAAAATATAATATATGTATATATATACTAAAATTAATTTATCAATTTAAATTTGAAATCTGTTGATATTTTAATATATAGATTTTGATCTATAATTTAAATTTTAAATTTTAATTTTGAATTTAAAGTTAAAGATATTTATATTAGTATTTACAATTACTCTATATTGTAATGTTAATTATACAAATACACACACCTACACACATATATATAAACATTTGTATGTTATAAATATTATTTTATATTGTTTAAAACTATACACACACACAGATATATATATATATATATATATATATATATATATATATATTAGACAACACATATGTATGAAGAGGGGCTAATATATCAGTTACGGTGTAAATCCCAATATTTATACATGGATATGTTAAACTTTATTTTAAAACTTAAAATAAAATATTGATTTTATTTAAAATTAATTTAGGTCAAATCTAAAATAAATTTTGAATTCATATGTCAAATAAGATCCAAAGTGGCTTAATTTGTTTGTAATTTACCCACCAGCCTGATGTGTGTTGGCCCAGTTCTAACAAAGTTCATAGTTATTCTTTGGCTATTACATGTTTAAGTTGGTCGTTCTACAACTTAGGACAAGGTACGAGAAAGCGTGTACAATAAATTACTGGTTATATGACATTATTATTGGTATAATTCTTTGTGTAATATGAAATATTGCTTTATCATATATATTTTTCATCGCCGCTTATTATAACATTGCCACTTTTTATAATTATTACTATAAAACATTGTTTTAGGTATGGATTTATGAATGTTTCCCTATACTACGACATCGTCATCGGACAGTGGGAGTTCCAAAAGATGCAATTAGAGCAACATTTTATTTTGCATGCAAGCCTAGTTGTAATTTTGTGTACGATATGGTTGGTGTTCATGAAAAGATTGATGATTTAGAAGCTCACAAGTAAGGTGGAATTGTTACAAGGATAGTAGAAATGTTTGTATATTTCAACAATGTTTGGTTGTACAACTTACATTTATGATGAGAGACATGGTTAATTGAAGCCTAAGGAAAGTAAGTTATTTTGTTAGACCAGAGAGAAAGACTGAAAGGCTATAGGTTGCGATGTACGACCAACAGAAGAACTATGACTTGCAAGCATGTGTTGATAGATGAAAGTTCTTTGTTGAATGTGGAGCCTTTATCCAGTGATGAAATTTAGAGGACAAAAATTGTCAACCATTCTTTGTCAATATGTCATTCCCATATTTAGATAATTAGTGTTATTATCAATGATACCATGGTTGATGAGAAACTTTCATAGGTTCAGAATCTAGGTGGTCACTTGCAAGCAAGGTCAGTTGATTGTGTTGGCCTTATTAGTGAAACAGTATTGTAGGTGATTCTACTACTCATGAATGTAGTGATGTAAAGCTGCAGGGTTGGCCCTTTAAAAAAGAGGCAGAAGCAATGGCTTTGGGCCTCTTTGAAATTTAGGGCACTAATTTCCATCGCGTATATATATACCAGCAGCTGGAGATAAAAAAAATCATTACTCGACTCGATTGCAGCGACAATAGGAAGGTTGAAGGCTACGGATTACGACTCGACTAGCGACTACCACTATGACTGCGACTCGAAGCCAATGACGCATCGATGACATCTCCAATCGACGGCGATTCCATCTCCAATCGACGGGAAGGCAAGGCAACAGTGACTCCAAACACGGCTAGGTCAAGGACTTATATTGTTGGTTTTGAAACTGCCTGCTTGTTTTTGAAAAGGTAATTAATTTTGGACTTTTGCATCTTCTAATTTTTATTTAGTACTTAGTATTGTAGCAGCATTACTATGTTCTAAATACTAATGCCAATTTAAATATTCAATTTTGATCCTTATATTCTAACTTTGAGTTCGTTAATTGTATAATAAGGATTGCTTTGTATAATAAGGATTAAATCAAAATCGGTATATTTAATTTGTTATTTGAAATATTTGTATAATAGAGATTGATTTGATAATAATTAATGTAATTTTTTTAATGGTTATTTAATGTAAAATTTATCCATAGATAACTAAATTTGTTTTGGTAGGAATTTATAGTTAATGTTTTTTAGTCAAATCTCTTAGTTAAAAAGAATTTTAACTTCAAATTATCATGGAAAATATTTTTTATAATTCATTACTAATTGATTAGATATTCATAATTTAAAATATTTTTGTTACTTTAATATTTATTAATATACAATATCATTCAATGTTTTATGATGTTTAAAAATGCACAAACAAGAATCTAAACATGCGAAATGGGTTAGAAAAAAAAGACTTGATGAACTCACTAGTTTATAGAAAGGCATTCTAAATAAATTTCTCATCAAAAATAGTCCGGTAGAAAGTTCGAGTTTGAATGTGGATAATGCCGCTCTTATTGACGAGAATTGTCACGTACCGAAATTTTCGACTTTCGAAAATTCGACATCGATAATCACTTTATCGACTGTCGAGCAATCGAGTGCCGGAAACTCCAATAGTGAGGGTTTTAAGAAGAAGAAAAAGGCAGAAGAAGAAGAAAGAACTATATATAATAGATAATTACTAGTCTTTTAAAACAAAGAACTATATCAGTTTTTATACATACATCAATCAGAGTCAATATACAACAATGGACAGTTATATAAACTTGTCCTCATACAGAATACACAGCGGAATAAATACTATCAGATACAAATACTACGTCTCGTCCTCCAGCTTGCTTCCAAAGCTCCAGAATATCCAGAATATCCTGATAACATAACTCTAGGCTGCCCGTGTGGAAATTGGTGGGCACCCAGAGTTTAGAAGGGAAACAATAAACTCCGAGTCAGTCATGGTGACTGGTGTGAGATCGTAAAACAGTTTATCTTTAAAATAAACAAAGGAATATTTTTAGAGTCAATTCGCAATGCTTTTGGAAAATGAAACTACCATAAGACCTCCCGCCACACACACAATGCAAACGCAGACTTGGAGGAGATTTCTTCTTATGATAGTCAAAGATGCTTACTACGCAAAAAATCAAATTCTTTTTTATATTATTATTAGTGCATAGTGTAGAAAACGTTTCGAAAGTAGAATATTAATCTTAGCCAGCATAGGTACCATTATAGTATGCTTACTATAGCTACCATATTAAATGGCAGGTTCTACAACTAAAACCGTACAAGGCTCGTATTGTTTCTTTGGATTTCCAACAAATGGTCAGGCTAAGGAACTTCCTATCCACGATGGGTACGTCCCTGGAATAGACGACCCGAGAACCTAACCGGATCTCTGCCAACACAAGGCCGGGTTACCTCTGCAAAAATAGGTAACTACTGACACGCGTATGCCATCCCCCGATCGTCACCGATCTTCCCGAGGATCCCCGATTTCCAACAAACCACATAATAATAATGCAGCAACCACATAGGTTAAGTATCTGGGCTCCATACCATGATATCACCTCTATCCAGAAGGAATGACATACACTAAGGGGCGCTACTCCCTAGAACCTTGCTGCATCCTTCCTGTTTCGACCATTTCCGGGGTGTGAGGCTCGACGAAGTCTCGTCTACAAAGATACGCTTTCTACAAAGCCATGCTTCGGGTCAAACAAAATGATCAACCTATGATCACAAAGATATAAGATCAAACAAATGATCATATCGCAAATGATCAAACACTGATCATTTCACAGCAACACTCAGTATGCCACGTTACCAAATTGGGATATATCGCTGATAAATTTCAACTACATAACCTCTGAGCTCGTACGTCTCAGAGAAGGGTGTTAAGCTAAGAGAATAAATTCTCCGCCACCAACAGAAATGTATTTGAAAGAGATCAGCTTTATATCTCAAATTGTAACGTCAGACACACAATCCATACAAGTCTGTTCCGGGATCGAACAGAACCGAAGGCACTTCTCACGAAGCCCTTGCATATCCGGATAAATTTCTAATCACGTCCGGACTTCCCGTCACTAAGGGTGATAAAACCTCTAAACCGGAGATCAGCCGATGTAGAGTAACTCGACGGTAATCCTTCCGTTTTCAAAAATATCCGGTCTTCAACACCGGTCTTCAAATGCAATTCATAACGACGTATCACATATTCGGAATGGGTTATACGACCCCATGGTCCTTTCCCGGTTAACCCGAATAGTGAGCGATTATTCAAAAATAAGTGTGGCATTCAAATTCATCCAATTCACAACAAATACCTATCTAAAGGTAATTATTGATAGTCGGTTATTTAACTATCAATAAAGATGCGCAACATCATCAGATTCCAAATAATTTTTCCCAAATTATTTAATTTCCAAAATATCTTTACAAGATATAAAATTTTCCACACTTAACCATTTGAAACTAATTTCAAATATTCACTTTCAATTTATCTTTAAGAAGATAAATTCTCAAAAACGTTTCATTTCATTTTGGAAAACATTTCCATACTTATTTAATAATAAGTATTTCACAAATCTATTTATTTTCAACACTAGGAAAGTATTCAATATACTTAAATCAAATTTAAGTATATATTTCATTCTTTTAAGGAAACCATTTACTATAACATTTATTTGAGTCAAAACGAATGTTACGTAAAACATCGTTACGACGACTCAAAATCACTAGTATAGGGATTCAGATTTTGATAGATATATAAATCCCAATACTACATCAAAACATTTCCTTTCGGAAATCATTTACTATAACAACAGTGTTATAGTCCATCATTTCCTTATTTTTCGAAAACGTCTATTTCAACAATAAATGTTGAAATCTATGATTTCGATGTTTAACACGTTTTAAAACATCTTTTAAAACAATTACTTCATTTCAGATATCACTTTCCCAAACAATATCCATTTTATTCAATAATACATTCACTGTCCCAAAATCGTGAATATACTTCACTAATTACATTTCACTATTTTCTACACATTTATTTCAATAATAATCCGCTATCCAAAATCACGAATATATCTCCTTTAACATTTTAATTTATCAAATCCAATTGATTTCGAACTTATAAAACAACGTTTATAAATTCTATTTCCATTTTCTAACGACTTCAATTTAATAAATCTTCTTTATTAATAATTCGATCAATATTCCATTTAAAGGCAAAAAATCCAATTTATAAGTAAATCTCTTATAAATCTTTTATTCTACAGTTTCATCCATTTTATAATTTCACAATTTATGAATCTATAAATTCCATATCCTCACGATTTATAATTCTATAAATTTCATCTTTAACACTTATCATCTCGTTTTAAAATTCCAATATTTTAAATTTATAAATATCAACTTTTTAAATCTTTTAAATAAACTGTTCACAAAAATTCGAAAATCTCAGTTCAAACCATTTTATGAATTGCTTAAACTATTTATTTCAAAAATCACCTTACGGTCATAATTCACAAAAATCTTAACTTTTATAACTTCAAAATTTTGAACGTTTATTTATTTAAAATAAATCAATTCAACAATTCAATAAAACGTCTACTTTCAAAAATTACTTTAAAATCCTTTTAAAGTAAAAGTCGTTATTTTTAAAACTTGGATCCGATGATGCTACAGCATCAAACAATCAATCACAACAATCAAATATCATATATCATCATATGATAACAGAATATACATCAATATCTGTAAATAAATAACTACTGGTGAGGAATCCAGTTGAATCCCTCCAACCTGTTTCCCTGCATCCAAAAATGTTAGCACAATACCAATTCCACTCCAGTACGGAATTATCGCGGTATATGGGTTTTATAAAAAAATAATCCGCTTACTAACGGCGCAATAGGGTCTCATCCGCTATACGAGGCGGGAAATCAATCAATCCAATATATACATATGCCAATATGTATATATTGCTATATATAGATATATATCCTACTATATCTAATATCACATCCAATAGCAATCAAATCAATAACTGAAAATTCCACTTTTAAATTTTTGAGTGAGGAGATCTCACCGTGATTTTCTGATAGCAATTTGTAGCGTTTATTTCGAATGAAATTAAACGGACGTTTAATTTCACTCAAAATTTTCACTGACTCCAAACATATCCAGATCTGCGCTGCAGCATAGAGCGCGTCGCTGCGATTCCAATGCATCTTGTTTCGTAATTTTCTGATAGTGTATGAACAAGATACGGTATTTTAAAGATCAAACGAATTAATATATAGTTTAAATTACAATTTCTATTTCAATTTCTAACCCTAATCTATCACGTACGTTGATTTCCCCATGAGAAATCTGGGCCACGAACTCCTCCTTCTCCCATCCCAGTTCAATCGTGTGACAATCGAACCCAAGTGCCGCCATAGAACCCTAATAACGCAACCACCATCGACGAGCCTACCGGCGATCAGAGACCATGGCTTCGAAGCCTTTGCCACACTCCACCATCGCGCCAAATATCATGGAGCTCGGTCGCCAATATCCCTCAGAAAACGCGTGCGAATGCCGGCCAAACGTGGTCGATTTACTCCTTCAAACGGCGACGATTCGCCAGATCTACCGTTGGATCTATAGCTTACGCTATACTCTACAATACTCTAGTTGAACTTTTCATCAATCGATCGATGGATTGCAAGAGAATTGAGGGAGAACGAAATCAAATTCTGGTCGTTGATAATGTTAGAAGCGGCGGCTCCTGGATGAAACCCTAGTTTGTTGTTTGCAAAATGAAGAAAGAAGGTCCTTTTATAGAAAAAGCTTCAAAACACTATTCACCGAAAAATTTCCGAACTCCAAATCGAGCGTGCCAGCTGACGTCCCTAAGGTTTACCCCGCGTTCCGAACGCAATGGAACAGGTTTCGAAAGCTAATTCGATCATCTGTGCGAGTTATGAATTTAAACGATCAATTTAAATTAAACCGATTTAAATCGATTTCGAGGCGTTTTAATTTGTACCGGACAAATGGTAAATCCAAAAATTACGAAATTTGAAATCTTACAATAATATCACATTACGGATCCGATGAAACTGGTTTCGTCGAAATCCGAGACTTTTTGAAAAATGACTATTTTAACTCGCCGAATTAAAATTAAAACGATATCGATGTGTTTCAAGCTGCCACGGTCAAACGATAACTCCGATTGATACGAAAATTGAAATCCGATAATAACTAACTATTACGGATCCAATGGAACTGGTTTCGTTCAATTCTGAGACTGTTCGAAAATTGGCTATTTTTACAGTCGATAATTAAATATTAAATATTCAATTTTCATAGATTAACTCCAATTTCAATTTTAAAAGTTCTATAACCTTTCTATAACTCCAGTATGATTAAATAAAATTTTACAAATCATTTTCAATCATTTTAAACTCGATTTTCAATTATCTCTGGAATTTCACTATTACATTATTGATTTAATTACCCAATTAAAACCCAATATTCAAAAAATAAATCATTCGACTTCTAAATTCCATTTATTAATATTTAAAATTAATTAAATATTCAAATTTTAATTATCAAAAATTCTGGGTCGTTACAAACTTCCCCCCTTAAAAGAATTTCGTCCTCGAAATTACCAAGTAAGGAAAAATGGTCTTTAACTCGTCTACTATTTTTCACAATCTAATAGTTTTATCAATTTTCAATTCATCAAAACAAATCTTTCTATTAAGGATTCGTTACCATTCAACTAAATTTCTAAACCTTTCATAGTTTTCAAATAATATTGTTTTACTTCAAAATTCAAATTTAAATTCAAATTCAAATTTAAACTTTCAAAATTTCTCAAAAATTTTCTAACACTCGAAATTTTCGAAAAATTTCGCCAGCGTCTCCTTTGCGCGGCTAATACGGTACAACTACAAAACGTCCCTACGGACTCTCAAATTTCAAAAAGAAAAGAAAAAGCCAAGCGGCTAGACAAGAAATCATCAAATCTCATATTGAAATTCAAATACTTACCTTTTTGTCGAGCAATTCAAATCTTATCTTTGAAATCAAAGTTCCAATTTCCTTTCATAACACCTGTATATCCTACTAGCCATAATATCTAGTTACATATATTCAAACTATTTTGCAAATTCTATTACAAAATTTTCAATATAACTTCTTATACATTTTTACTTCACTGTTGAAGTTACATATCTATTTTCATTCAATTCTACATTTCAATTTCTCATTTGAATTCAATTCACAATTTCAATTCAATTTAACTTCTGAATATTGAATTTATCAATTATCTTTAGTTTATAACTACACTATTTTAAATTAGTTTCATTTACTAATTCATCACAGATTCCAATTCATTTTATTCAAATTTGTTTTCAACATTCAGTTTCAATTCCAGTTTTATTCACTTTTGTTTGCTCCCAAAATTTATTTACAATTCACTATTTTGGTTTATAACTACTTATATTAACTGGATTTCAATTCGAATTCAATTTACATTCATTTATAATCATTGAATTTAATTCGTTCAAACCTTATTCATTTGGTCCATAATCAATTAGCTTTACTTACTAACTTTCAGTTTAATACATCATAAATCAAATTCAATTTTAGTTCTATTCACTTACAAATTCAAAATAAATCTCAACTTTCATTTTAAATTGAATCTCATTTCTATCAGATTCTCAAATATTTTATAAGTCTTCGACTTACTTACATTTTGATTTATCAAATCATTTATACATTCACTTACTAATTTCATTCCATTATTGAATTTTAAATTTTCAATCACCTTCTTGAATTCTATTCCAAGTTATAAATTCATTTACAATTTGAATTTCATTCCAATCAGATCTCAATATTTTATAAGTTATCAATTTCATAATATTTCATAAATACTTTTATATAGTATTCCAGAGTCTTTTCAACCTTTCAAAGCCATTTTGAAAACAATTCAATTTATCCTTTTGAATTTCCAAAACAAAGCCCAAATTTTCAAACAACTTCTATTTAAAACAATTTGGCAGCAATTCCTCTTTTGGAAACCCGAAAATGAACATCAATGATGCCGCGATCATCATCGAAGTTATTTTCCAGCGACCTAAAAGAGTTTAGAGCTTTTCATTCCGTCAAAACATTTTTCAAAACCCTTGAAATCCATTTTCAAATCAAAAAGGATTTTAAACTTTCCAAATCTCCAAAATTTTCAAACTCCTTTCAAAACGTTTCCAAAAACTTCTCTGGAATCCCGTTTTAAATTACAATTCACATTTATAATTTACATTCTTTAAATTTCATTAGTATATGGATTTATTTCTTAACTTTGGAGTTATGATTCCAATTTCTTATTCAATTTCATATAATAATGATAACATTTCAATATTATTACTTCCTAACAACCATGCAACCATATACTGCAATAATTTACAGAAAATCATTTCTTTTCTATACAAAAATAGTTTTGGGCAAAATTATCTCATTTACCCTATTTAAAACAATACTGTGCCGAATTGTTCTATACAAGTGTTTAGAGATCCCTATCGATAGAGTTGTACGGACAATACCGACCAGAATCCATATACCACTCAACAAACCAATCATCACAATATAAAACAATTTTATATTCACTAACAAATACGCACTCGTATCTATTATTACACTCAACTCATTCTAGAGTACTACTAACTCTATCTCTAATGAGTAACACCCAACAGAGCAGGGTTGTCGCTTAACCATATGCTCTGATACCACGCTGTCACGTACCGAAATTTTCGACTTTCGAAAATTCGACATCGATAATCACTTTATCGACTACCGAGCAATCGAGTGCCGGAAACTCCAATAGTGAGGGTTTTAAGAAGAAGAAAAAGGCAGAAGAAGAAGAAAGAAGAAGAAAAACAAAGAAGAGAATAGAGAAGAAGAACAGAACAACAACAGAAACAGAGCAGAACAGAAAACAATATCAGAATCTTACACATCACAGCGGAACAATATATAATAGATAATTACTAGTCTTTTAAAACAAAGAACTATATCAGTTTTTATACATACATCAATCAGAGTAAATATACAACAATGGACAGTTATATAAACTTGTCCTCATACAGAATACACAGCGGAATAAATACTATCAGATACAAATACTATGTCTCGTCCTCCAGCTTGCTTCCAAAGCTCTAGAATATCCAGAATATCCTGATAACATAACTCTAGGCTGCCCGTGTGGAAATTGGTGGGCACCCAGAGTTTAGAAGGGAAACAATAAACTCCGAGTCAGTCATGGTGACTGGTGTGAGATCGTAAAACAGTTTATCTTTAAAATAAACAAAGGAATATTTTTAGAGTCAATTCGCAATGCTTTTGGAAAATGAAACTACCATAAGACCTCCCGCCACACACACAATGCAAACGCAGACTTGGAGGAGATTTCTTCTTATGATAGTCAAAGATGCTTACTACGCAAAAAAATCAAATTCTTTTTGATATTATTATTAGTGCATAGTGTAGAAAACATTTCGAAAGTAGAATATTAATCTTAACCAGCATAGGTACCATTATAGTATGCTTACTATATCTACCATATTAAATGGCAGGTTCTACAACTAAAACCGTACAAGGCTCGTATTGTTTCTTTGGATTTCCAACAAATGGTCAGGCTAAGGAACTTTCTATCCATGATGGGTACGTCCCTGGAATAGACGACCCGAGAACCTAACCGGATCTCTGCCAACACAAGGTCGGGTTACCTCTGCAAAAATAGGTAACTACTGACACGCGTATGCCATCCCCCGATCGTCACCGATCTTCCCGAGGATCCCCGATTCGCAACAAACCACATAGAAAAAATGCAGCAACCACAGAGGTTAAGTATCTGGGCTCCATACCATGATACCACCTTTATCCAGAAGGAATGACATACACTAAGGGGCGCTACTCCCTAGAACCTTGCCGCATCCTTCCTGTTTCGACCATTTCCGGGGTGTGAGGCTCGACGAAGTCTCGTCCACAAAGCTACGCTTTCTACAAAGCCATGCTTCGGGTCAAACAAAATGATCAACCTATGATCACAAAGATATAAGATCAAACAAATGATCATATCGCAAATGATCAAACACTGATCATTTCACAGCAACACTCAATATGCCACGTTACCAAATTGGGATATATCGCTGATAAATTTCAACTACATAACCTCTGAGCTCGTACGTCTCAGAGAAGGGTGTTAAGCTAAGAGAATAAATTCTCCGCCACCAACAGAAATGTATTTGAAAGAGATCAGCTTTATATCTCAAATTGTAACGTCAGACACACAATCCATACAAGTCTGTTCCGGGATCGAACAGAACCGAAGGCACTTCTCACGAAGCCCTTGCATATCCGGATAAATTTCTAATCACGTCCGGACTTCCCGTCACTAAGGGTGATAAAACCTCTAAACCGGAGATCAGCCGATGTAGAGTAACTGGACGGTAATCCTTCCGTTTTCAAAAATATCCGGTCTTCAACACCGGTCTTCAAATGCAATTCATAACGACGTATCACATATTCGGAATGGGTTATACGACCCCATGGTCCTTTCCCGGTTAACCCGAATAGTGAGCGATTATTCAAAAATAAGTGTGGCATTCAAATTCATCCAATTCACAACAAATACCTATCTAAAGGTAATTATTGATAGTCGGTTATTTAACTATCAATAAAGATGCGCAACATCATCAGATTCCAAATAATTTTTCCCAAGTTATTTAATTTCCAAAATATCTTTACAAGATATAAAATTTTCCACACTTAACCATTTGAAACTAATTTCAAATATTCACTTTCAATTTATCTTTAAGAAGATAAATTCTCAAAAACGTTTCATTTCATTTTGGAAAACATTTCCATACTTATTTAATAATAAGTATTTCACAAATCTATTTATTTTCAACACTTGGAAAGTATTCAATATACTTAAATCAAATTTAAGTATATATTTCATTCTTTTAAGGAAACCATTTACTATAACATTTATTTGAGTCAAAACGAATGTTACGTAAAACATCGTTACGACGACTCAAAATCACTAGTATAGGGATTCGGATTTTGATAGATATATAAATCCCAATACTACATCAAAACATTTCCTTTCGGAAATCATTTACTATAACAACAGTGTTATAGTCCATCATTTCCTTATTTTTCGAAAACGTCTATTTCAACAATAAATGTTGAAATCTATGATTTTGATGTTTAACACGTTTTAAAACATCTTTTAAAACAATTACTTCATTTCAGATATCACTTTCCCAAACAATATCCATTTTATTCAATAATATATTCACTGTCCCAAATCGTGAATATACTTCACTAATTACATTTCACTATTTTCTACACATTTATTTCAATAATAATCCGCTATTCAAAATCGCGAATATATCTCCTTTAACATTTTAATTTATCAAATCCAATTGATTTCGAATTTATAAAACAACGTTTATAAATTCTATTTCCATTTTCTAACGACTTCAATTTAATAAATCTTCTTTATTAATAATTCGATCAATATTCCATTTAAAGGCAAAAAATCCAATTTATAAGTAAATCTCTTATAAATATTTTATTCTACAGTTTCATCCATTTTATAATTTCACAATTTATGAATCTATAAATTCCATATCCTCACGATTTATAATTCTATAAATTTCATCTTTAACACTTATCATCTCGTTTTAAAATTCCAATATTTTAAATTTATAAATATCAACTTTTTAAATCTTTTAAATAAACTGTTCACAAAAATTCGAAAATCTCAGTTCAAACCATTTTATAAATTGCTTAAACTATTTATTTCAAAAATCACCTTACGGTCATAATTCACAAAAATCTTAACTTTTATAACTTCAAAATTTTGAACGTTTATTTATTTAAAATAAATCAATTCAACAATTCAATAAAACATCTACTTTCAAAAATTACTTTAAAATCCTTTTAAAGTAAAAGTCGTTATTTTTAAAACTTGGATCCGATGATGCTACAGCATCAAACAATCAATCACAACAATCAAATATCATATATCATCATATGATAACAGAATATACATCAATATCTGTAAATAAATAACTACTGGTGAGGAATCCAGTTGAATCCCTCCAACCTGTTTCCCTGCATCCAAAAATGTTAGCACAATACCAATTCCGCTCCAGTACGGAATTATCGCGGTATATGGGTTTTATAAAAAAATAATCCGCTTACTAACGGCGCAATAGGGTCTCATCCGCTATACGAGGCGGGAAATCAATCAATCCAATATATACATATGCCAATATGTATATATTGCTATATATAGATATATATCCTACTATATCTAATATCACATCCAATAGCAATCAAATCAATAACTGAAAATTCCACTTTTAAATTTTTGAGTGAGGAGATCTCACCGTGATTTTCTGATAGCAATTTGTAGCGTTTATTTCGAATGAAATTAAACGGACGTTTAATTTCACTCAAAATTTTCACTGACTCCAAACATATCCAGATCTGCGCTGCAGCATAGAGCGCGTCGCTGCGATTCCAATGCATCTTGTTTCGTAATTTTCTGATAGTGTATGAACAAGATACGGTATTTTAAAGATCAAACGAATTAATATATAGTTTAAATTACAATTTCTATTTCAATTTCTAACCCTAATCTATCACGTACGTTGATTTCCCCATGAGAAATCTGGGCCACGAACTCCTCCTTCTCCCATCCCAGTTCAATCGTGTGACAATCGAACCCAAGTGCCGCCATAGAACCCTAATAACGCAACCACCATCGACGAGCCTACCGGCGATCAGAGACCATGGCTTCCAAGCCTTTGCCACACTCCACCATCGCGCCAAATATCATGGAGCTCGGTCGCCAATATCCCTCAGAAAACGCGTGCGAATGCCGGCCAAACGTGGTCGATTTACTCCTTCAAACGGCGACGATTCGCCAGATCTACCGTTGGATCTATAGCTTACGCTATACTCTACAATACTCTAGTTGAACTTTTCATCAATCGATCGATGGATTGCAAGAGAATTGAGGGAGAACGAAATCAAATTCTGGTCGTTGATAATGTTAGAAGCGGCGGCTCCTGGATGAAACCCTAGTTTGTTGTTTGCAAAATGAAGAAAGAAGGTCCTTTTATAGAAAAAGCTTCAAAACACTATTCACCGAAAAATTTCCGAACTCCAAATCGAGCGTGCCAGCTGACGTCCCTAAGGTTTACCCCGCGTTCCGAACGCAATGGAACAGGTTTCGAAAGCTAATTCGATCATCTGTGCGAGTTATGAATTTAAACGATCAATTTAAATTAAACCGATTTAAATCGATTTCGAGGCGTTTTAATTTGTACCGGACAAATGGTAAATCCAAAAATTACGAAATTTGAAATCTTACAATAATATCACATTACGGATCCGATGAAACTGGTTTCGTCGAAATCCGAGACTTTTTGAAAAATGACTATTTTAACTCGCCGAATTAAAATTAAAACGATATCGATGTGTTTCAAGCTGCCACGGTCAAACGATAACTCCGATTGATACGAAAATTGAAATCCGATAATAACTAACTATTACGGATCCAATGGAACTGGTTTCGTTCAATTCTGAGACTGTTCGAAAATTGGCTATTTTTACAGTCGATAATTAAATATTAAATATTCAATTTTCATAGATTAACTCCAATTTCAATTTTAAAAGTTCTATAACCTTTCTATAACTCCAGTATGATTAAATAAAATTTTACAAATCATTTTCAATCATTTTAAACTCGATTTTCAATTATCTCTGGAATTTCACTATTACATTATTGATTTAATTACCCAATTAAAACCCAATATTCAAAAAATAAATCATTCGACTTCTAAATTCCATTTATTAATATTTAAAATTAATTAAATATTCAAATTTTAATTATCAAAAATTCTGGGTCGTTACAAACTTCCCCCCTTAAAAGAATTTCGTCCTCGAAATTACCAAGTAAGGAAAAATGGTCTTTAACTCGTCTACTATTTTTCACAATCTAATAGTTTTATCAATTTTCAATTCATCAAAACAAATCTTTCTATTAAGGATTCGTTACCATTCAACTAAATTTCTAAACCTTTCATAGTTTTCAAATAATATTGTTTTACTTCAAAATTCAAATTTAAATTCAAATTCAAATTTAAACTTTCAAAATTTCTCAAAAATTTTCTAACACTCGAAATTTTCGAAAAATTTCGCCAGCGTCTCCTTTGCGCGGCTAATACGGTACAACTACAAAACGTCCCTACGGACTCTCAAATTTCAAAAAGAAAAGAAAAAGCCAAGCGGCTAGACAAGAAATCATCAAATCTCATATTGAAATTCAAATACTTACCTTTTTGTCGAGCAATTCAAATCTTATCTTTGAAATCAAAGTTCCAATTTCCTTTCATAACACCTGTATATCCTACTAGCCATAATATCTAGTTACATATATTCAAACTATTTTGCAAATTCTATTACAAAATTTTCAATATAACTTCTTATACATTTTTACTTCACTGTTGAAGTTACATATCTATTTTCATTCAATTCTACATTTCAATTTCTCATTTGAATTCAATTCACAATTTCAATTCAATTTAACTTCTGAATATTGAATTTATCAATTATCTTTAGTTTATAACTACACTATTTTAAATTAGTTTCATTTACTAATTCATCACAGATTCCAATTCATTTTATTCAAATTTGTTTTCAACATTCAGTTTCAATTCCAGTTTTATTCACTTTTGTTTGCTCCCAAAATTTATTTACAATTCACTATTTTGGTTTATAACTACTTATATTAACTGGATTTCAATTCGAATTCAATTTACATTCATTTATAATCATTGAATTTAATTCGTTCAAACCTTATTCATTTGGTCCATAATCAATTAGCTTTACTTACTAACTTTCAGTTTAATACATCATAAATCAAATTCAATTTTAGTTCTATTCACTTACAAATTCAAAATAAATCTCAACTTTCATTTTAAATTGAATCTCATTTCTATCAGATTCTCAAATATTTTATAAGTCTTCGACTTACTTACATTTTGATTTATCAAATCATTTATACATTCACTTACTAATTTCATTCCATTATTGAATTTTAAATTTTCAATCACCTTCTTGAATTCTATTCCAAGTTATAAATTCATTTACAATTTGAATTTCATTCCAATCAGATCTCAATATTTTATAAGTTATCAATTTCATAATATTTCATAAATACTTTTATATAGTATTCCAGAGTCTTTTCAACCTTTCAAAGCCATTTTGAAAACAATTCAATTTATCCTTTTGAATTTCCAAAACAAAGCCCAAATTTTCAAACAACTTCTATTTAAAACAATTTGGCAGCAATTCCTCTTTTGGAAACCCGAAAATGAACATCAATGATGCCGCGATCATCATCGAAGTTATTTTCCAGCGACCTAAAAGAGTTTAGAGCTTTTCATTCCGTCAAAACATTTTTCAAAACCCTTGAAATCCATTTTCAAATCAAAAAGGATTTTAAACTTTCCAAATCTCCAAAATTTTCAAACTCCTTTCAAAACGTTTCCAAAAACTTCTCTGGAATCCCGTTTTAAATTACAATTCACATTTATAATTTACATTCTTTAAATTTCATTAGTATATGGATTTATTTCTTAACTTTGGAGTTATGATTCCAATTTCTTATTCAATTTCATATAATAATGATAACATTTCAATATTATTACTTCCTAACAACCATGCAACCATATACTGCAATAATTTACAGAAAATCATTTCTTTTCTATACAAAAATAGTTTTGGGCAAAATTATCTCATTTACCCTATTTAAAACAATACTGTGCCGAATTGTTCTATACAAGTGTTTAGAGATCCCTATCGATAGAGTTGTACGGACAATACCGACCAGAATCCATATACCACTCAACAAACCAATCATCACAATATAAAACAATTTTATATTCACTAACAAATACGCACTCGTATCTATTATTACACTCAACTCATTCTAGAGTACTACTAACTCTATCTCTAATGAGTAACACCCAACAGAGCAGGGTTGTCGCTTAACCATATGCTCTGATACCACGCTGTCACGTACCGAAATTTTCGACTTTCGAAAATTCGACATCGATAATCACTTTATCGACTACCGAGCAATCGAGTGCCGGAAACTCCAATAGTGAGGGTTTTAAGAAGAAGAAAAAGGCAGAAGAAGAAGAAAGAAGAAGAAAAACAAAGAAGAGAATAGAGAAGAAGAACAGAACAACAACAGAAACAGAGCAGAACAGAAAACAATATCAGAATCTTACACATCACAGCGGAACAATATATAATAGATAATTACTAGTCTTTTAAAACAAAGAACTATATCAGTTTTTATACATACATCAATCAGAGTAAATATACAACAATGGACAGTTATATAAACTTGTCCTCATACAGAATACACAGCGGAATAAATACTATCAGATACAAATACTATGTCTCGTCCTCCAGCTTGCTTCCAAAGCTCTAGAATATCCAGAATATCCTGATAACATAACTCTAGGCTGCCCGTGTGGAAATTGGTGGGCACCCAGAGTTTAGAAGGGAAACAATAAACTCCGAGTCAGTCATGGTGACTGGTGTGAGATCGTAAAACAGTTTATCTTTAAAATAAACAAAGGAATATTTTTAGAGTCAATTCGCAATGCTTTTGGAAAATGAAACTACCATAAGACCTCCCGCCACACACACAATGCAAACGCAGACTTGGAGGAGATTTCTTCTTATGATAGTCAAAGATGCTTACTACGCAAAAAAATCAAATTCTTTTTGATATTATTATTAGTGCATAGTGTAGAAAACATTTCGAAAGTAGAATATTAATCTTAACCAGCATAGGTACCATTATAGTATGCTTACTATATCTACCATATTAAATGGCAGGTTCTACAACTAAAACCGTACAAGGCTCGTATTGTTTCTTTGGATTTCCAACAAATGGTCAGGCTAAGGAACTTTCTATCCATGATGGGTACGTCCCTGGAATAGACGACCCGAGAACCTAACCGGATCTCTGCCAACACAAGGTCGGGTTACCTCTGCAAAAATAGGTAACTACTGACACGCGTATGCCATCCCCCGATCGTCACCGATCTTCCCGAGGATCCCCGATTCGCAACAAACCACATAGAAAAAATGCAGCAACCACAGAGGTTAAGTATCTGGGCTCCATACCATGATACCACCTTTATCCAGAAGGAATGACATACACTAAGGGGCGCTACTCCCTAGAACCTTGCCGCATCCTTCCTGTTTCGACCATTTCCGGGGTGTGAGGCTCGACGAAGTCTCGTCCACAAAGCTACGCTTTCTACAAAGCCATGCTTCGGGTCAAACAAAATGATCAACCTATGATCACAAAGATATAAGATCAAACAAATGATCATATCGCAAATGATCAAACACTGATCATTTCACAGCAACACTCAATATGCCACGTTACCAAATTGGGATATATCGCTGATAAATTTCAACTACATAACCTCTGAGCTCGTACGTCTCAGAGAAGGGTGTTAAGCTAAGAGAATAAATTCTCCGCCACCAACAGAAATGTATTTGAAAGAGATCAGCTTTATATCTCAAATTGTAACGTCAGACACACAATCCATACAAGTCTGTTCCGGGATCGAACAGAACCGAAGGCACTTCTCACGAAGCCCTTGCATATCCGGATAAATTTCTAATCACGTCCGGACTTCCCGTCACTAAGGGTGATAAAACCTCTAAACCGGAGATCAGCCGATGTAGAGTAACTGGACGGTAATCCTTCCGTTTTCAAAAATATCCGGTCTTCAACACCGGTCTTCAAATGCAATTCATAACGACGTATCACATATTCGGAATGGGTTATACGACCCCATGGTCCTTTCCCGGTTAACCCGAATAGTGAGCGATTATTCAAAAATAAGTGTGGCATTCAAATTCATCCAATTCACAACAAATACCTATCTAAAGGTAATTATTGATAGTCGGTTATTTAACTATCAATAAAGATGCGCAACATCATCAGATTCCAAATAATTTTTCCCAAGTTATTTAATTTCCAAAATATCTTTACAAGATATAAAATTTTCCACACTTAACCATTTGAAACTAATTTCAAATATTCACTTTCAATTTATCTTTAAGAAGATAAATTCTCAAAAACGTTTCATTTCATTTTGGAAAACATTTCCATACTTATTTAATAATAAGTATTTCACAAATCTATTTATTTTCAACACTTGGAAAGTATTCAATATACTTAAATCAAATTTAAGTATATATTTCATTCTTTTAAGGAAACCATTTACTATAACATTTATTTGAGTCAAAACGAATGTTACGTAAAACATCGTTACGACGACTCAAAATCACTAGTATAGGGATTCGGATTTTGATAGATATATAAATCCCAATACTACATCAAAACATTTCCTTTCGGAAATCATTTACTATAACAACAGTGTTATAGTCCATCATTTCCTTATTTTTCGAAAACGTCTATTTCAACAATAAATGTTGAAATCTATGATTTTGATGTTTAACACGTTTTAAAACATCTTTTAAAACAATTACTTCATTTCAGATATCACTTTCCCAAACAATATCCATTTTATTCAATAATATATTCACTGTCCCAAATCGTGAATATACTTCACTAATTACATTTCACTATTTTCTACACATTTATTTCAATAATAATCCGCTATTCAAAATCGCGAATATATCTCCTTTAACATTTTAATTTATCAAATCCAATTGATTTCGAATTTATAAAACAACGTTTATAAATTCTATTTCCATTTTCTAACGACTTCAATTTAATAAATCTTCTTTATTAATAATTCGATCAATATTCCATTTAAAGGCAAAAAATCCAATTTATAAGTAAATCTCTTATAAATATTTTATTCTACAGTTTCATCCATTTTATAATTTCACAATTTATGAATCTATAAATTCCATATCCTCACGATTTATAATTCTATAAATTTCATCTTTAACACTTATCATCTCGTTTTAAAATTCCAATATTTTAAATTTATAAATATCAACTTTTTAAATCTTTTAAATAAACTGTTCACAAAAATTCGAAAATCTCAGTTCAAACCATTTTATAAATTGCTTAAACTATTTATTTCAAAAATCACCTTACGGTCATAATTCACAAAAATCTTAACTTTTATAACTTCAAAATTTTGAACGTTTATTTATTTAAAATAAATCAATTCAACAATTCAATAAAACATCTACTTTCAAAAATTACTTTAAAATCCTTTTAAAGTAAAAGTCGTTATTTTTAAAACTTGGATCCGATGATGCTACAGCATCAAACAATCAATCACAACAATCAAATATCATATATCATCATATGATAACAGAATATACATCAATATCTGTAAATAAATAACTACTGGTGAGGAATCCAGTTGAATCCCTCCAACCTGTTTCCCTGCATCCAAAAATGTTAGCACAATACCAATTCCGCTCCAGTACGGAATTATCGCGGTATATGGGTTTTATAAAAAAATAATCCGCTTACTAACGGCGCAATAGGGTCTCATCCGCTATACGAGGCGGGAAATCAATCAATCCAATATATACATATGCCAATATGTATATATTGCTATATATAGATATATATCCTACTATATCTAATATCACATCCAATAGCAATCAAATCAATAACTGAAAATTCCACTTTTAAATTTTTGAGTGAGGAGATCTCACCGTGATTTTCTGATAGCAATTTGTAGCGTTTATTTCGAATGAAATTAAACGGACGTTTAATTTCACTCAAAATTTTCACTGACTCCAAACATATCCAGATCTGCGCTGCAGCATAGAGCGCGTCGCTGCGATTCCAATGCATCTTGTTTCGTAATTTTCTGATAGTGTATGAACAAGATACGGTATTTTAAAGATCAAACGAATTAATATATAGTTTAAATTACAATTTCTATTTCAATTTCTAACCCTAATCTATCACGTACGTTGATTTCCCCTTGAGAAATATGGGCCACGAACTCCTCCTTCTCCCATCCCAGTTCAATCGTGTGACAATCGAACCCAAGTGCCGCCATAGAACCCTAATAACGCAACCACCATCGACGAGCCTACCGGCGATCAGAGACCATGGCTTCCAAGCCTTTGCCACACTCCACCATCGCGCCAAATATCATGGAGCTCGGTCGCCAATATCCCTCAGAAAACGCGTGCGAATGCCGGCCAAACGTGGTCGATTTACTCCTTCAAACGGCGACGATTCGCCAGATCTACCGTTGGATCTATAGCTTACGCTATACTCTACAATACTCTAGTTGAACTTTTCATCAATCGATCGATGGATTGCAAGAGAATTGAGGGAGAACGAAATCAAATTCTGGTCGTTGATAATGTTAGAAGCGGCGGCTCCTGGATGAAACCCTAGTTTGTTGTTTGCAAAATGAAGAAAGAAGGTCCTTTTATAGAAAAAGCTTCAAAACACTATTCACCGAAAAATTTCCGAACTCCAAATCGAGCGCGCCGGCTGACGTCCCTAAGGTTTACCCCGCGTTCCGAACGCAATGGAACAGGTTTCGAAAGCTAATTCGATCATCTGTGCGAGTTATGAATTTAAACGATCAATTTAAATTAAACCGATTTAAATCGATTTCGAGGCGTTTTAATTTGTACCGGACAAATGGTAAATCCAAAAATTACGAAATTTGAAATCTTACAATAATATCACATTATGGATCCGATGAAACTGGTTTCGTCGAAATCCGAGACTTTTTGAAAAATGACTATTTTAACTCGCCGAATTAAAATTAAACGATATCGATGCGTTTCGAGCTGCCACGGTCAAACGATAACTCCGATTGATACGAAAATTGAAATCTGATAATAACTAACTATTACGGATCCAATGGAACTGGTTTCGTTCAATTCTGAGACTGTTCGAAAATTGGCTATTTTTATAGTCGATAATTAAATATTCAATTTTCATAGATTAACTCCAATTTCAATTTTAAAAGTTCTATAACCTTTCTATAACTCCAGTATGATTAAATAAAATTTTACAAATCATTTTCAATCATTTTAAACTCGATTTTCAATTATCTCTGGAATTTCACTATTACATTATTGATTTAATTACCCAATTAAAACCCAATATTCAAAAAATAAATCATTCGACTTCTAAATTCCATTTATTAATATTTAAAATTAATTAAATATTCAAATTTTAATTATCAAAAATTCTGGGTCATTACAAGAATGATAATAAAATTGATGATGATATTTTAATGGTCGAACATGATAATGAAAATATGGGCGAAGGGAAGCAAACATTAATCATCTTCACACGTGGAGAATGTTAGTGAAGTGTCAAATGACCCTAGTACATGGGAAAAAATTGATTAAAAACTGAGAGAGTTGCTGGTTGCATGAGGTTCTTTTAGTGTATTAAAAGATAATAACCCCTATTTTTCAAAAAATGCTATTAATAGATAATTTTTCTTCTATATAATATGTCTGACATTTTTCTAACAGGAATAAACATGATAGAAAATGGTTAATATATTCAAATTCACTTGATAAAGTATTTTGTTTTTGTTGTAAATTATTCACGAATTAAACAATGCCTAGTCATCTTGCTAATGAAGGAATTAATGATTAGTGCAATATTAGTACTAAGTTGAAACAACATGAAAGTAGTAGAGATCATCTTATAAATGTGAGCAATCAGATTGAGTTGGAAAGATTGAAAGTCAAAGCAACCATAGATAGAAGTGTACAAGATCAAATAAATAAAGAAAAAGAACGTTGGAAGAAAGTGTTATAAGAATAATTATTGTTATGAAAACATTTTCTTCCAATAATTTAGCATTTTGTGGAACGAACGAAAGAATTTATAAAAAATAATAGTCTTTTTTGTAAATTAATTGAAATGATAGTAGAATTGAACCAGTAATGCAGGAACAAGTTCGACGACTTGAATAAAAAGAAATTCATATACATTATCTTGGATACAGAATTCAAAATGAGTTAATACTCACATTGGCGAATGAAATTAAAAATTAAATTCTTAAGAAAATTAAAAAAGCCAAGTATTTTTTAGTTATATTAGACTGCACTCTAGATATTAAATTTCTCTTATGATAAGATGTGTTAATATTTTAACTAATCCTGCAATGGTGTAAGAGTTTCTCATTGAATTTTTGAAAGTGGGAGATATTACCGGACTCTGACATTTTAACAATCTTAAAAATGCATTAGAAGATATTAAGCTTGATATTTACGATATCAGAGGACAATGTTATGATAATCGATCAAATATGAAAAGAAAAAAACAAAGGGGTGCAAAAAAGACTATTAGAAATTAATCCAAGAGATTTACACACACCTTATAGTTGTCATAGTCTTAACCTTGTACTGTGTGATATGGCCAAATCATGTCCTAAATCATCAAACTTTTTGGGGGTAATCCGATGAGTATTTAATTTGTTTTCTTCATCTACATAGAGATGACAAGTTTTTAAAGATCATATATCAGGTTGTACTGTTAAACCATAGTCAGATATACGTTGGGAAAGTCATATTGAAGTAGTAAAATCTATAAGATATCAAAACATGGAGATAAGAGATGCTCTAATTTCCTTGTCAAATAGTACCAAGGATTCTATGGCGAAGAGTGAAGCTAGAATTCTTGTAACAAATGAAATTGACAATTTTGAATTCTTGTTCAGATTGTGCATTTGTTATGAAATGTTGAAAAACGTAAACGCTGTTAACAGGATTCTTCAAACTGAAGATATGCAAATTGATGTTCCTATTGCTCAATTACAATAGCTTATTGATTTTTTTGAAGTTTTTAGGAGCATATATAGAATTTAATTCTATAATGGTAGATGCAAAAGAGATAGCCCAAATGTTGGACGTTGAACCAATTTTTCCTCAAAAATGAATTATTCATAGAAAAAACAGTTCGATGAGGATGCAAATGTTGAAAAACCGATGCAAACACCAGAAGAGTCTTTTCGAATCAATTAATTTTTGCAAATCGTGGATAAAGCTTATGTTTCGTTGATGACTCGATTTGATCAATTCAAAGAATATAAAGATAAGTTTTGCTTTTTGTTTGATTTAAAAAAGTTCACTTCTATAGATGACACTACAACAAAAAGTGTCTTTTATAGCAGCATATAGCCGCTATTAATCACAACTATAGCGGTTTGATAAGCGCTGTATATCGACATGTTATAAAAAACTGTTGAATATTTATAACACAAAATATGCCGCTATGGTTGAGCTTAGTTTTATAACGCAAATTCGCCGCTATGGTACGTTAATTCAATAGCTCATTATAGCCGCTATAATACAGCTAAATCTCAACGGAACTGGAAATCTTTATAACACCATTTTGCCGCTATAAAATATTTATTCAATAGCTCATTATAGCCGCTATAATACAGCTAAATCTCAACGGAATTGGAAATCTTTATAACACCATTTTGCCGCTATAAAATATTTATTCAATAGCGGTCATTTCACGTTATTAAATCAACATGTTATAGTATTGATAAATTCTTTACAGCTCATATATGCCGCTATAAAAATCGTAGATACACTTTTCAAGAGCTATGCCTATATATTACGTTTTAATAATAGCAATCAAACTAAATCTTCATAAACGAATAAAAATTATAATCAACAAATATAACACAAGAGCATGCTCAGAAAGAAATGTGATATATTTTTCATTACAGTGTACAAACATTAAAGCAAGTGCATAACCATTGAATAAAACATAAGCCTACAGCCAAGTTAACACAAAGAAACAGAAAATAATGTCAATTTAATAAGTGTACAAACATTACAGAGTGGAAACATTAAAGCAATCCTTTCAAATATTACAGAGTACAAACATTACAGAGTTCCAACATGCAAGATCTGATCTAGTTGCGTACTAAGGACCTTGCTTCCTTCCAAATAAGCCTGCGAAGTTAACACAAAGAAACAGAAAATGTTAAAACAAGTGCATGCTCAGATAGAAATGTGATATATATTTCTCATTACAGTGTACAAACATTAAAGCAAGTGCATGAACTGCATGAACTAGAAACTACAATTGATTATTTCTACTAATCTATTTTCCCAATATGGAAAATAGATTAAAGCAATGTTAACCTCACTTTTCTCAGTTGCAGCAACCATCTGTTGAAGCAATGCTCAAATAGAGACGGACCTTGTGCACCATGCATAGCTACAAAATAGAACATTGTTTATTTTACAATATGATGGCAATAAACAACAATAGCTAAATCTAAGGAATGAATTCATTACGTATAACACAGGTTGTTTGTAAGTGTCTGCAAAGCACCAACAGAAAATTTATTTTCATCCCATAAGACATGGTAATGCGCTGTGCGGCTTATGCCCTGTCAGAATTTACATCGCCAATTTAACAATTAGTATCAAAACTTTACTTACATTTGCTTGCTATAAAATATAGCATGGTACATTCGAAAAACTTACCTGAATGTCAGCATGACTGCAGAGGTAAAAGTCAAATTCAGTTGGATGGCAAATGCTTGAATCGATAATTGTACCTGAAATCAGGTAGCATGCAAATTAAGAAATACAAAACATGCTTGATAAAAAAAGCAATCCGTCAACATAAATTTTGTGTGCAAAGGTGGTCTGCAAAAATAACTAGTAATGACTTGGCTGCTATTCAAAGAAGATACCAGGCAATATATTTCCACTCCTGTCAACATATGACAAGTCTATATGATTATTTGCAAATAATCGTGTACGATGATGTTTTTGGACAACCACAAATGTTACAAAGGCCCGATATTCTGCCTCAAGAGAAGCATGGGCCTAAACAAATGATCTCAGTACGCAACAATGGTATTATCTATGACTATATATGCATATGCGCTTCAGTGTAACACTTTAGACTCACACTTATCATCCACTACCATCTAAAATGTATCTATCAACTGCTATCTTTTTTTGTTGAACAAGTTTCATCTCAAGAAAATAGCATCTATGACGGTGTGAGTCTTGTAATTAGGGATATTACAATGATGTTAACACTTACATCAAGACAAATGAAATTGAAGTTGTAAGGTGCTTTCCATCATTTATATGCACAATATATTAATACTTTACTTAAATAAGGCTCCTTAATGCATAGTATGGTCAAAAGACGGAAGAATATATGACCTTATTAGAAGTTCTAGAACATGGCACACTATTTTTCAGAACTTTAATTGCTTCTACAATTTTAGCTTTTTGAATCTAAGAGAAAAAGAAAAGTATGGAGGAGCGTATAAATAAGAATAAAGCAGGCACAAGTCAAAAATCAGAATATTACAAAACTCAAAAAATGTTCAGAAACATACAAGACTCGAGTTTAAACTTTTTGGTGACTTGTTCAAAAATAAACATGACTTACTCTTTGTTGAGCAAATCGAGCACTGGCTACCTTGGATGGAACAACCATAAAGGGGCAGTTTTCAGTAGACTCATATTCCTGTAGCATCGGTCAATAAAATTGATGTAATATCATTTCTCTTTTCACTGCACAAGTTATGCATACATTGACTATTAAAATACACTTCTTCAAATGAAATAATTTCTACAAAGGTTCAAATAGTGGATATCTAGAAGTGTACCTGCATACAAGTGCTATTATTGTTAGAAAATACATCTGCTGCCTCTCTCAGATTACCATTTGCTAACTGTAACTACACATTTATTAAATGTTAAAGAAAGTGGGCTTATACCTGATGCTAATAGTTAGATAACACTGAAAAAGAAGCATAATACCATCGAAGACATGTCATGCTCCATTTGTTGATCATGATCAGTAGGGCAAAGAGCCACCTGCAAATTACTACTTTCAGGCACATCAGGAGTTGCAGTACAAACACTAGGAGGAGGAAGAATCCGAAGTGGAATCAGGGATATCCATCTTGATGATCAAGCTCGTGGAACTTTTCCTTTTCCTACATATGATGCTGAATTTACAGCTAAGTCCTTCGAATGTTCTTTCAGTTGTACCATACTTGTCATTGAATTGCACCTGTCAGAGAGAGCCTGTCAGCCTGTGTTTTGCACCATCAATTCAAACCTTACATATCAAAGATTCATACTGTATCAATAATTTGATCAAGAAAAGATGGTTTATAATTTATTCAAAATGTGCCAATATCATAATCTACCAATCAACAAATTATCTTGTCGACATGAAGCATATTCATTGTCATTTAGGAGTTAGCACCCAACAGGGAATACATGGTATCACATTAAACTACAAAAATGAAAATTGCAGCAAAAATCGTTAAAAGAATGATAAATAGCGTATAGCTCGTGTAAAATACATTGCGTAATAACTGTAAAATACATTGAGTAAAATCAGTTATTATTTTTTCACTAGACACACAACAGTTCGAAGTATAACAATACATGTTATGTTTTAAGAGCATATGAATCTTTACAAGTAAGCATCTATGTATGACATTACTCTAAACTCCAATATAAGAAATTCAGTTGGGATCTAACCTGTTCTATAACACATGTATAACAATGGTTCGTTGCTTATATATTGAACTCGGGACTAATTAACAATAAGCTAAGGGGACTCGATCAGAAGCTATGTAAATGGAAATACATTCAGGTATTCATAATTATTTTATTTGTACTTTTGAAATATTTACCTAAGTGGCAATATATATCTTACCTAATAGATTTAGCAGACCCAAATGCCACTTTTCGATGGAGAAATAGTCTAGACGTTGTACTTCCAAAAGAATTTGCATACATCCCCATTCCTAATTGAGATACTTGCATAGCTGATACAAATGGTATGTGGCCATCTATGCTTTGTGCAACGCATATGCTTGTCCCAACATCATTAACCACATATATTATCTGTTAATATGAATTTGAATATATATTAGCCCTATGTACAACAAACCAAGTGTATAATGCCATGACAATAAATGTAGTGTCCTAAATATACCATTTGCTTGTTTTTTTAGCTCATAAGTCGGCTAGCCATTTGCTAGTTATACACAATATATGCTTAATATGTGAAAATTGTTAGAATTTTTGTACAAGACTTCATGTATCTAATATTTTCACGCATAGTATTTTTCTACGTTGTTGGGCTAGTGTATGCTCTACACTATTTTGTTACTCTACGTCATAACGATAACTGGCTCCTAAAGTTACGTCATAAGTAACTTCTTCATCCATACGAGTTTCTATAGTTGTCCATTTATTCCCATCCAACTGCAACTCAAAAGTGGGAGGTGAAGCCTTACCATCATAATTCTGGTAGTAAAAACTAGCTCTTACAAGTATTGGTGCACCACTTTGTACAGCAAACGAGTAACAGTTCTTCTTTCTTGATGTAAATGCACGAAGAGTTTTAAGCGATTCAGAAACTGATGTAGGTGCTTTCACAGTGTAACTCTTCCCGTTGTTTATGTAAGGTTTGTCTGATTCCCAGTCAATTTTGTTTTCATCTGTATATGATTTTGTTGCACCACAGTCAATGCTGGCAAGCACTGTCAACCATATCATGATATGCAAACAAACAAAGAGTTATTAGTAAGTTGTACAAAATCATTTGATATTTGTACAATAAACTGAAAGTGAGTAGGCACATCCAAGGACAACTTTTCATGACCTGCCTGCCGTGTTGATACTACGGGCAACTAGTTAACCATGAAGCTACATGTCAGCAACACGACCTGTGTTGGGGTCACAAGTCACTCCAGCCCTGATAAAATAATAAATACATAAGCCTATAATTATTTTTCTTAATATGTACTCTTGGTATAAACAACCATATTAAAAGGGCTCACCGGCTTATCCTTAGGAAAATAAAGAGTAAATAGTTTACCATTTTTTGCAACAATTAGGACCAGTCATGATTTAAAGACACCAATGTAACTTGATTCTGGTAACACTAGCTAATTTTATTGTTTTTCTACTTGATGCAACTTGTCTTTCTTGTAATTATTTGATTCATTTCTTTAACACAACTCAGCATCAATTTCTTTATACTCTAGCAAAATTAGTCCGAAGGGTAAATCAACAGATTTTACTTATTTTGACACACATACCTATGTACTTAGTTCTTTTTGAAACTTGCATATCTAGACTATATACTTTGAACCTCCTGTCGATTATAAAAACAGATATTTAGAGCTGAACTTAAATGGTAATAGAGTAATTGAGACCAAATAAAGTATTAGTCATTCACTACTAACCTACTTATTATAGAGTCATTCAGACCAGATAAAGTACAATCAGAGCTGTCATTACCATCAACTGCTGATGATGGCCACTAATTAGTGTATGAGAAGTAGAAGGCTCTATTATGGTCCACATGCTTATGGTATGTTCAAGAAGAAGAAGGTTATGTTTTGGTCTATATAGGAACTACCAATGCTTTACATACAACATAAGAAAACAAGTTTAGTGATATCAACCATGTATGCGCTGCTATAAAATAAAGTTGAAATTTCTCAAAATTAGGATAACCTCAATCTAAACAATAAAAATATACCGTATGGAACCCGAACCTCTATGACATATCTGATCAGTATCTATCCATTATTTTTTCTAAATTATACAATGTTATATTTCTGTATTTTAAACTATACAAAACATACAGACAATCTAGAAATAACACAATTTGTTCTTCTCGTGAAAATAATGAGCCTTTTTGTTCAACTTAATTAATTCCCAACCTTCCCACTCATTTAATATAGTACAATAATTTAGATAATATTAAGCATCTCATTATGTGTCAGCTACAATTCTTAGTCTGAGGAAAAAAAGAAAAAGAAAATCGAAAGTAATGATTCATCGTTTGATGTTTGATAATCAATGGAGCGTACACTTAAATTTCATATATAATATTGATTATAGGTATACATGCAATTCTTTGCCATTCTTTAAAACAAGCATCACTAACATAAAATATTTCTTAGCTACATTTACCAAATGAGGTTAGTGGGCCAAATGGCTCAATCTTGGATCTAGAGGATGCTAAGTGGGCCCATTTAAGTTCCTCTATAATTATAATACCTCCTACCAGTTTATTCAAGCCACATTCACTCTAAAATCATCCGTCTTCATCCTTGATTTTTTTTCCTCTATGTATCAGTTCAGTTATAAGTGATTTTTACACAATGTAAGTAGCTACTCAAATCAGCGATGAAGAGATAACCAAATTAATCCAAAAGCTTCAATATGTTTTACCCGAGTCATGAAGAATCAGCAATCGAAGACTATGTACATTAACAAATATAAAAAATGTGTTTATATTGAATAGTACTATAAGTCTACTACTAACTTGTTATAATACTTGTGTGTGTATAAATGATATTAGGCATCAGCATCAAATTTACTTAAGGAGACATGCAGTTACATAAAGAGTTTACAAAGGGAAGTAGATGGTTTAAGTGATAAATAATCTGAAAGCTTCAATCTGTTTTACCCCAAGTCAAGAAGAAGCAACAATCAATTTGGAGGAACTAACACACCCTATATGTCCTATCAAAATCAATCCAACATGTCTAGTTATAAGTGAATAAATTTGAATGAGTAAGTTACAGCCTATAAAGTGAACACTGCACAAAATTAATCAGGTTTCTGAAATATAACTACGCTACCATATAATTTCCATGCATCAGCAGAAAAAAAATGCATGCTCAAAATGAGTGATGAATGAACTAATATGACAAACTTTTGGATCCCAAACTGCTTTGAAAGGAGTTGAATGGCGGTTGAAATGATGACTGTGAACTATTTCTCTGCTAGGAGATTCTAAATCTCCAAAAATGGAAACCCACACTCGACTATTATCTTGAGATGTTGTTAAAATCTTATTTTCTGTGTGAGGTCAGAAGCAAGTTGAGTTCACCGCACACCCATGAGCAAGACTGGCAAGAGAAGATTCAATCTCCAACCGACATAAATCCCAAATTCGAGCCTGCAATTTACATATTAAATTATTATGTATGAGGTAGAAAACATTAACAAACTTTTTGATGTTTGGGGTTGGAGGACGTTGACAGACTTAAGACAAGCTGGGATCTGTAGCAAGCGACGGATACGAGGAGTTAAGGGAGGGGCAGTGGAAAGGGAGGAGATTTTATGTGAGAATTTGAGAAAATAAGAGGAAGAGGGAAGAGAAAAATAATTAAAAGAAGTGGGGGCCACGAAAATAATTTGGGGATCCCGCTTAAAAGTGTTACATAACCAATAAAGCAAATACAAATTAAAACGAACAATAACACTACCCAAAAATGCGTTATCGATTGGTGTTATAAAAAACAACTTTTCTTGTAGTGTGATTAGAAACTGAAAGGCCATTGTTTAAAACTTGAGTAATATTTAAGATATGATTTGCACTTTATATTGACGGAAAAGAGCTATTTTCAAAAAGTCTTGAAAGTTATTCTACCAAAGGAAAAAAGAAAAGCAAGTAAGTTGCTTAATTTCGTAAATTCTTGTTCGAGTGAGTTAAATTTTCCTATTGCTTGGATTGCATATAGCATAATTATGACTATACCAATTATAGTTGCCTCGACCGAAAGAAGTTTCTCAAAGCTAAAGTTGATAAAGTTTTATTTTTGTTTCATTATGTCACAAAAAAAATGTTTTGGCACTTTTATCTATTGAACGAGATATGGTCAATGAACTTAAATATGATAATATTATTAGTAATTTTGCAAGCTAGAAGGTTACAAAATGTTTATAAGCAATTAATATTAATTTTGTTGTATGACTTGAATTATTGTTACGAATAAAGTTATTATTTGTCCTCTTCTCACTATTTATAAACAACATAAGTTATTTTGATTGTTTAATTAGCGATAATAACATTAGTTTATGTATAATGGTCTTAGTTTGCAATCGGCTTTAGATACCAAAACTCCTAAGATTGGTCTTGGAAGAGCCTGTTGGAGAATTTGAGAGTTGAGACTTCGAGTAATTGAGCAAATTTCTTAGGAAGAAGATTGAAGTAGATAATAGTGAGAATATCCTCTCTCAAAATGAAATGGAGAAGATGAAGCGTATGGTGATTTCTCCATTGTACTCTCGAAGTTTGTTACCTATAGATTCATATCCTACATTTGATATGTTGAAATTTTTTGATATTTGGGTATTGATTTCATTTCTACGCTTAGGAAAGAAGGTGAAGTGTAAGTCTAGTTTGGGCAATGGTACCCACATATTTAGCTCTTCGAGTAGAATTTAAGCATCATGTGGCGCTGACCCAACAACTATTTGAGAAGTTGCGATTTAGAGAGATGAGATATTGAATCAAGGTCGTGGAGTGTCAAATTTGTATGATTCAGATATATGCAAATTTGAACTTACCATATTTTCTTCGATGATTCTTTTATAACTTGTTGGATCTTCAATTCGTCATATCTTCAAGCTTTCCATGTTCTTTATCTCTAAAACTTACCAAATCTTTAAGAACTATAACCTCCATTTTAAACCATGTAAACAAAGAGAAGAATTGACAGAAAATCCACCATTATTTCTTTTGTCAGTAAACTCGATTTGTAGAACCAAGTTAAAGTAGGATTTTTGAGTGAAATCAATATGAAAGGAAATTTCTCTTGTAATCTTTATAGTCGAAGGAAATAAAAAATAGTTCTTGAGTTTGTGGCCGTGGGCAATCTGCTGAAGAACATTAATTCTTTATGCTCCTTTTTATTCTTTGTATTGTATTATTCACACAATTTCTCTCATTGGTATTGTATTGAATTTTTTGTTGATTACTAATGAACAAACTAAATTGTTGTGTTAGCTTTGCCAGAGTTGTGAGGTTAGTAAATTTTCTTTCGGAAACAATAATAACAATCGTACTCTAGTGCATTATTTTAGGCCTTTGAAATAGAATTTGTTGTCTAAAATTTTTGGGCCCTATCAATAGGCTTGGGCGCATACCCATGGACCTGATCAAGCACTTGCCAAAACACATTCCATTCAACAAATTATCTCAACACAACTGACCAAAATTAGAGTCTCGCTGTAGCAGAGATTTCTATGACTCTAGAGCAACTAATAGGTCCATGAAGTCAGAACCAACATTCTAAAGGATAAACTGTCCATGTAATATCTATCTGTTTCAAAAAAAAAAAAAAAAAAACTGGAAAATCCCTTCCTCTCAACTGGTCAAAAGCTTGACAGTAACAGTAACACAAAACTGAACCACTTAACCATGGAATTACCTAGTGTTGCATTTAAAGAACCGAAACTACACTTGAGGCAAATACCCCTAGCTAGTCAGGTTGATATAAGTGTGAATGGCAGGCTTTTTTAATGCTTCATAAAATTGTAAGACTGTTGTTGCATTGAACAATGAAGAGTTAAAGGAAATTTTCTCTTGGATTGCAAGTCAGAATTCAAAACTACGGTGAATAAAATGCATGGCAAAACCTATTCATCACCTCAACAGGTATATGAAAGAAAGAAAAAGGAAAAATATGCTGAAGGTTTCCATTCCTATCTATCTTAAGTAATAACAAGCCTGTCAAAAAAGTGCATATCGACCAATGCTTGTTTCACTACAGCCCAAAAAAGGTTTTTGTTACAGAAAGAAGGCGGAATGAAAGTGAAAGGAACTTATTCCTTTGTGTTCTTATACAACTTTGATTCAAGTTCAGCATAAACAAACATAGCACAGTGCACTAATCAAAATTTTGGCAATAACTCAATCGTCCAATCTAACTCTAACACGCCATTGCACTTGGTAAGTTTAAAATTGTCCAACATCTCATTAACTCCATTGCATGTTATCAGTTAGAATTTAGAACATATATAACAATTTCTAGGATAAGCCAGGTCTTGATTTGTGTCTGTTTTCCAAACTAGGAAAGTACGTGACTAATTTCATCAGATCGTACAAACATAGCATGCAACCATGCATTATTTACACTTCACACCACTGTTTGATAACCGGACCGAACCGACGGTTAAACCGAAAAAACCACCAACCGTAAACTATTCCGGTCCGGAGGCTGCTTAAATCATTTTTTCCAATCAACCGCAAAAGCCTCAGTTGAACCACAGTTCAACCTGTAAAAACCCGGTTTATATCAAAGCTGAAACCAGAAAGAATTTTATTTTTATGCAGACCCACATGTCAATGGATTCACTTGAGCAGCCCACCAAAGCACTCATACCATTACATATGTTTATAAACCAAGAAGTCCCATATTTATATATGGAATGTGTAATCATTTTTTTTCTATAGTCGATGTGGGACTAATATGCAAATCAGCATATTATTACATATTTTAACATGTATCAAATCTACTGCATGGTTATTACTGATTTTATTAAATCATGTTGCATGGATTTCATACTAACAGAGCCGGTTTCAAGGCTAGGCCTACAAGGCAGCCGAATAGGGAAACCCACCAATCGGGGGCAACCATCTCTATCTTTATTAAAAATATTGGTGGCTTGACAATACTATAATTTAAAAAAACAAAATTGTAGAAAATGGGTTTGTTGAAATGTTTCTGGAGGAAGAAGAATAAAAGAAGTAGGCATGATAACACTGTCCGAGTATAGTACTTTGTACTAACTGTTTAGAGTGTTTAAATAGTGCCAGCACGGTTTTCAATGGTTGATATTCTACATTAAATTTGATTATATGACCATTCAACAAACTAAGTAGATCTAAATTATTCGTAGTTTTCTATTATATTATGGTCCATAGTCAAACATTTATTTGAACATATTATATAAACATGTATTATTTTAACCTTCTTCTTGTTTCTAATGCAACCAGTTTTTTTAATTATTTATTCTTCACCTTTTTCATGCATTGTTTAGTCAAGTTTGCCTATATATTTGCTCTAATGTTCAACAATTGCTTTAAAGGTCACTGCTCTTCCACCTTATGCTTGTGCAGTGGCATTTAGTTTATCCTTTTAGCCATTGCTTAGAGGGCAACAAAAAAATTTATCCCCTAAAGCAACGGAAAACATTGAACCGGCCCTACATTTAGTTTATCCTTTTAGCCATTGCTTAGAGGGCAACAAAAAATTTTATCGCCTAGGACAACGGAAAACATTGAACCGGCCCTGTATTTAGTTTATCCTTTTAGCCATTGCTTAGAGGGCAACAAAAATTTTTATCGCCTAAGGCAACGGAAAACATTGAACCGGCCCTGCATTTAGTTTATCCTTTTAACCATTGCTTAGAGGGCAACAAAATATTTTATCGTCTAAGGCAATGGAAAACATTGAACCGGCCCTGCATACCAAGTACTACTATCATGTTTTTTTTATAAATGATATATTAAATTACATTTAGTTACATGAAACATATAATTACATGTAAAACTAGTATGATCAATTTGCACGGTTTTAACGGTTCGACCGGTTAGACCTTCAAAACCTTCAACCTTAGAGCATCACGGTTCGATTGAAGGTTCGGTCTTTAAAACTATGCTTCACACAATGTCTGTGCTCTGCTTATGGTCAACTTTTTGGAATATTTTATATGAAGTAGGGTATTTTGGAAAGCCCGTTCGACTTTCTTAACTAAGAACAGATTATTTCATTGATGCTTGTCAACGTCTAGAATCTCAGGTGAAAGTGTAGTTCCGGAGTTAAAGATAAACTGGAGGCCATAAAGCCGAAGATCGACTAAAAAACAGTAAGTAAAATTTGAAGAAATAGGAAAACAAAAGATTTTACAGTGGTTTGGACTAACCCCTAAAACCACTGTGACCCTATTAGAAACTGCAATCGTTTCATTTACTTTTAACGTTATGCAGTTTCTAATTTTAATGTGACCCTATTAATTAGGTCATAGATATAACGTATCATTTACTTTTAACGCAGTTTCTAATCTTAATGTGACCCGATTAATTAGGTTATAAATAGACCGTTCTATAATTAGAACATTAGATCTGTGATTAATCTTAAGCGTTGAATTAGTTTATGATGAACGTACCAGATTTAGAGTTAAATGTTATATAAAGGATTGGGTCCTCTCTCTTCCAAAAAATAGATGTATTTTTCTCCATCAAGAAACACATAAATAAATAGGGTTAGAGAGAGAAACCGAATTCTGAGAAAAAGAGTAATTATTAGAAGTCAGAAGAAGAAGATGACAGTCATTACATCTTCCGCTGTTAATTAAGGTACGTCATCTTAAACAAAAAAAATCATATTAAGTTTTGTTTGTGAAATATTCGGTATTGGTGATCCTTGGACTATTACTTGAATTGTTCATCATTAATCATGAAAGATCGAACAGTAAAGAATTTCTGACATTTGGTATCAGAGCGACCAATCAATAACTGAATATTTCCTATGATTGCAATTGATCTGTTCTATACTTTACTCATGATGTTTAATCAAGTATGTGTTATAAGTCATTTATGCACATGAGATTTATGATTTTGTTAATCACCAAAGTGGTCAAAATCAGAATAATCATTTAGTGCATAAGTGACATAATGATTATTGATTGAAATTGCTAGTTATAATAATACCAATTAAAAACTAGCGTCACTAATAATAGAACCTGAGAACTTACCCAAAGGAAAGTCTTGTTCTATAACTAGTTGACATGATGAGGTTTAATAGATATCTTGATTAAATAAATATTGATCATCCAAAGATCTCAGTTCTATTTAATTGAATATATTTATTACTTACTTATGTTTTGGAATTTAATTATGTTAGTATAAGATAGTATCTACCCAAAGGAGTGCTATATTATACTATTATGTACATATCTGAATCGCGTTAGCTATGAGCTTATAGTTATTTCAATTTTTTTTTAATTTGCAGTAGTTCCCATGAATACACATGCTTCATTTGATATATTGTTCACTGGTGTTAATTTTTCTGAATGGAGAGAACAAGTCAATTTCCATTTAGGTGTTCAGGATCTTGACTTGGCACTCTTTGAGGATAAACATGTTGCTCTTACAACAGCTAGTACTGAGACAGAAAAATCACACCATAAAGCATGGGAACGCAGTAATAGATTGAGCCTTATGTTTATTAAGATGACTGTTGCTAACAACATCAAGTCAACAATTCCGCAAACAGAAAGTGCTAAGGAATATATGCAGTTTGTGGAAGAGCATTTTCGTTCAGCTGATAAGTCACTCGTTGGTACTCTTATGGCAGAACTCACGACCATGAAGTTTGATGGGTCGCGAACTATGCAAGAGCACATTATAGAGATGACTAATCTTGCACCAAGGTTAAACTCCCTTGGACTTACAGTAGAGTATTCTTTTCTTGTCTAGTTTATCCTGAACTCGCTACCTTCTGAATATGGACCTTTTTAAATTAACTATAACACTATAAATGATAAGTGAAATGTTAATGAATTGGCCAGTAGACTTGTTTAGGAAGAAGGACGTTTGAAAAATCAAGTGAATCACTCAGTAAGTTTTGTGAGTAATAAAGCTGGTAAAGAAAAGAATAGAAAATCAAGTCATTTCAAGAAGAAAAAGGCACCTGCTAAGAATGGGCAGGATAAGGAAAAGAAGGAACTAAAGGATGTTCGATGCCATTTCTGTAAAAGGAAAGGATATTATCAAAATGACTGTCCGAAAAGGATAGCTTGGTTCGAAAAGAAAGGTAATCATCTATCTTTCGTATATTTTGAATCAAATTTAGTTGAAGTTCCTATTAATACATGGTGGCTTGATACTGGTGCTACAACTCATGTCTCCAATAATATGCAGGGATTTCTTATGATCCGAACCATAAATCCAAATGAAGATCGTTTTCTCCTTATGGGAAAAGGAATGAAATCCATAATAGAAGGCATTGGGACTTATCATCTAATTCTAGAAAGTGGATATGTATTAGACTTATATAGTACCCTTTATGTACCTTCATTATCTAGAAACCTTATTTCCGTAAGTAAGTTGGATATTTCTGGTTTTAGATGTACGTTTGGATCTGGTTGTTTTGATTTATATAAGAATACTGATAATGTTGGTTCTGGTATTCTAATTGATGGTTTATATAAATTGAAACTGAATGACACTTATGTGAATTCCTTGCTGAATGTAATAAATAATGTTGGATGCAAACGTAGCATGTTGAATGAAAATTCTGCTTTCTTATGGCATAAAAGACTAGGTCACATATCCAAAGAAAGAATGATGAGATTAGTAAGTAATGAAATTTTGTCAAATTTGAACTTTAGTGATCTAGAATTATGTGTGGTTTGTATTAAAGGTAAACAAACCAAACATAATAAGAAAGGAGCCACTAGAAGCAGCCAGCTTCTTGAAATAATACACACTGATATTTGCAGACCTATGGACACTCTAGCCTTTAATGGAGAAATGTATTTCATCACTTTTATTGATGATTTTTCCAGCTATGGTTATGTCTATTTGCTTCATGAAAAATATCAATCTGTGAATGTCCTTGAGACGTTTGTAAAGGAAGTTGAGAGGCAATTAGATAAAAAGGTGAAAATCATAAGGTCTAATAGAGGTGGTGAATATTATGCTAAATATAATGAGTCAGGCTAGTGTCTAGGTTCATTTGCAAAATTCCTCGAAAGTCATGGCATATGTGCGCAATACACAATGTCAGGTACACCATAGCAAAATGGTGTAGCAGAAAGACGCAATAGGACGTTAATAGATATGATTAGGAGTATGATGTCAGATTCTACACTACCTAAGAATTTGTGGTCGTATGCTCTCAAAACCGCTAATTATTTGTTGAATAGGGTTCCTAGTAAAGCTGCTCAAAAGACTTCTTTTGAATTATGGACTAATAGGAAACCTAGCTTAAGACACCTTCATGTTTGGGGTTGTCCAGGGGAAGCGAGAATTTATAATCCACATGAAATGAAATTAGATTCTCAAACGATTAGTGGGTATTTTTTAGATTACCCTGAAAAATCTAAAGGATATTTGTTTTACTGTCCTAATCATAGTCCAAGAATTGTATAAACTGGTAATGCAAGATTCATTGAGATTGGTGAAGTCAGTGGGAGTACTAGAAGAGAAATAGTGGAAATAAAGGAAACAAGGGTAAATGTTACATTGCCTAGAATAGTTCCTCCATCTACTATTACTCCAAATGTTGTTCCAGCTGTTGGAGAACAACATGATGATGAACAACATATAAATGAAGAAGTACTTCCTGAAGGAAATGACTTACATAATGCTAATATGCATGAACCACAACAAGTAGCATTAAGAAGATCTCAAAGAGATCGTAGGTCAGCTATTTCTAATGATTATATGGTTTATATGCAAGAATCAAATTAAATATAGGAATCAATAAGGACCCAGTTTCATTTTCACATGTTGTAGAAAGTAAATAGTCAAAGGAATGGATTAATGCCATGAAAGAAAAACTAAAATCCATGCAACAGAATGAAGTTTGGGATCTCGTTGAGTTACCACATGGCTGTAAAAGAGTCGGATGCAAATGGGTTTTTAAAACCAAACACGACTCTAGTGGTAATATCGAACGGTATAAAGCTAGACTTGTTGCTAAGGGTTACACTCAGAAAGATGGTGTTGATTACAAGGAGACATTTTCTCCTGTTTTGAAAAAGGACTCACTAAGAATAATAATGGCATTAGTAGCACATTATGATTTGGAATTGCATCAAATGGATGTGAAAACAACCTTTCTGAATGGAGATCTTGATGAGGATGTTTATATGGATCAACCTGAGGGTTTTTCTGTAAAAGGTAAAGAACAATTGGTGTGAAAACTTAAGAAGTCAATATATGGGCTTAAACAAGCATCCCGATGACGCAGCGGAAATAATGGATGACAACGAAATGAAGATTTCGTGTCAAACTAATCGATGAAACGATTAGATGAAGCAATATGAATCGATGAATTAATGATACCAAACGTTCAAATCCGTTGATCACGAAGATACCGGACTTTAGCTATCTTCGACACGTTGATCACGCACGATGCCGTGAGAGAAGATCTACAATTCTTCGAACGTTGATCAAGCGCACTTGATTCCGTGAATTGGCTTCAACAATCGTTGATTCGAGCGCACTCGAATGCCGAAGGTGGAGATAGGAGATAACACTCAACTACCAATTTTAATGGAGGCAAGAAGCACAAACCAAATTTTATTTCAAATTCAACAACCCCTTACAAATGACACACTTTGTCTATTTATAGTCATTACAACTCAATACTGACCAGCCGACTTAACAATATACAAATTACATCACAACAGTACATGACTTAAACTTTGCAGCGGCATAAGGTCGAGCGACCTAAAACAAACAGCGGCATAAGAAATTATTCTCGCGACCTAAGCTGGAGCGACTCAAGGGATGGCAGCGACCTAAAAATGGCTTCTGGAAATCTTCACGCGACTTAACAATTCGCGACCTAAGAAAATCGGAAGCTTGCGACTTATCATTTTCATCAGCGACCTAAAGAAAGAAGAATAGCAGCGACCTAGTGATCTTCTGGCGACCTAAGGCTGGATGTAGTTCGCGACCTTCTTCTTCTTCCTTGCGACACAAGAACCGATCTTCCTCTTCGCGACTTCGTTCGCGACCTAGAGTAGATCATCCGCGATCTAAAAAGAGGAGCGACCTAGGGCTTGCTCGCGATTTAAAATGGAAAAGTCGCCTGCGACCTAAAGACTTCTGCATTGATTCTTCCTCTTGAACTAGGGTTTCGCAATCAGAGTAGATCGCTCGCGGTGATGTCGAGGTACGCGCTACATCATCCTCCCCAGGTTGAGAAAAATTCGTCCTCGAATTTACAGTTTCTTCTTCTTTGACACTCTTATCCTCGTGAAATGGAACCAAGTGTTTGATATTGTCAACGTTGGCAATAGGAAGATGACCCGGTAAACTCAACTTACAAACATTCTCATTAATTCCCTTCACAACTTCCAAACGACTCATCCCTCCAACATCTAACTTGTTGTAAGTACCAACAAGAAATCGTTCAACCATCAAGTAGATAGATTCGTTGCCACTTTGCGTCTTCATCAAACTCCATACAAAGTCCACACTTTCCTCCACCCATATTCTAGTATGTATAGGTAATGACATACATAAACCTGTCTTTGTCGCAGTCTCTTTTGAAATTTGATAATTATGGCTCTTCTGAACAAACCTTTCAACCTCCTTCCTTATTGACGGCCCAAAACAAGACATTGCAATCAACTGCATGGTACGATCACAGTCCCCGTGTCTTTCTACATGTAAGTCTTTGGTAACTCTTATTCGCCAACTGCAATCAGGAGTATACAATTGCCTTCCTTCGAACAGAAACCCATCAACCAGTCTTCTCAACTCTACCCGCTCTGTCGGACACATATGATTACGTGGCATATGCGGTACAATAGCACCTGGCACTTGATCAACATGATGTTGTACGTCCCTCAGTGGCGGTACCTCCTCGGGCAACTCTGCAGGGAGTACATCTTCGAATTCATTTACCACTGGCTCATCCTCCTCAGGAGTCTTGAGATCTTTACTGGTTTCATTCCTATTCAACATAAACACTTCCGCTCTATCCTCCACTCCTTTAACAAACTCTTCTGTAGATAATAGACTAATCGAATCCTCCTTCTTCACTGATAAATTACTCCCTTCATCTTCTGACACATTTCCTTCATCCTCATCAATCCTCGCTGGTTGTGAATTTTCAACTTCATGTTCATCACACTTTGTTGGTTGAAAATCATCAACCTCCCTTTTATCAAACGTTGCTGGTTGTGAATTTTCAACCTCATGTTCATCACACTTTGTTGGTCGAAAATCATCAACCTCCCTTTTATCAAACATTGCTGGTTGTGAATTTTCAACCTCATGTTTGTCAATCTTCGTTGGTCGAAAAACATCAACTTCATCTGTTTCTAACTTCGCGGATTGTGAGTAATCAATTTTATGGTCATCAAACTTCGCGGGTTGATACGAGTCTACTTTATCTTCCATTTCAACACCACTTTTCACTTCTTCAACAAATTCTTTCGAAGATATTAAATTAGTTGCTTCCACTTTCTTCTCTGGCTTGCAGTCACTTTGTTCACGCTTCTTAAGAACTAAGGTAATCTTGGTTCCTTCGAACATGAAACTGTAGCTGTTGGCGTGACTATTATGTTGTACAACTCGATCAGACTGCCATGGACTTCCCAATAGTAGATGACATACATCCATATCGACAACATCAAACCATATATCATCTTTGTACTTTTTCCCAATAGAAAATGTAACCAATGTCCGTTTTCCCACCGTCACTTCTTCCCCTTCCTTTATCCATGCCAGTTTATACGGTCTAGGGTGTTTTTCAGTCTTCAACCCTAACTTCATAACGGCTTCTTCAGAAATAAGGTTATCGCAACTTCCCGCATCAATAACGAATTTACAAACCTTTCCCAAGATAGTACATGTAGACTGAAAAATATTATTCCTTAGCCAAATAGAATCATTCTCATGTTTCGGCAAATTACACCCTTCGTCTCTATGACCACGTATGTTTCTATGATCATGCAACTCTCTTTTACTCGATCTTTTGTCATCACGACATGGTTCATTGTCAAACCCATGTTGACTTCTTCTCTCTTCCCCATGGTGATCTCGTCTCATTGAAATTGATAATTCCCTTTTACCTTGATAAGTTTGTGGCGACACCCTCCTTGCTTCCGTAACCAATGGCAAATCTCTGTTTCCTCCATGGTTCAAGACTGGTGACCTTCCTCTTTGACTTTGATTCAAATCCATCATCAACTTCTCCAACTTTCCAAAACCTTTATTGAACTTCTCTTCGAGGTTATCACTAATTCGTTGCTCTATTGCCTTAGCATCTTCTCTTCTATACACATCGGCAATATTCTGATGACGATTACCTCTTCTCGGATGCAATGTTGAATCGAACAATCTCCAACTAACTTTAACTTGGATTCAACTTAACTTCAACACTTTAACTCGGCCTTGATCTACAAAATGATGCACGGCTTCAACTAGCTCTCGGATCTAACACTGATAGGCTCGATTGAAATTGAAAAAACACTTCTCCTTGGTCCAACAGGCTCGTCTTAGCTATGATTGGCTAAGTCTTGCTCTGATACCAAATGACGCAGCGGAAATAACGGATGACAACGAAATGAAGATTTCGTGTCAAACTAATCGATGAAACGATTAGATGAAGCAATATGAATCGATGAATTAATGATACCAAACGTTCAAATCCGTTGATCACGAAGATACCGGACTTTAGCTATCTTCGACACGTTGATCGTGCACGATGCCGTGAGAGAAGATCTACAATTCTTCGAACGTTGATCAAGCGCACTTGATTCCGTGAATTGGCTTCAACAATCATTGATTCGAGCGCACTCGAATGCCGAAGGTGGAGATAGGAGATAACACTCAACTACCAATTTTAATGGAGGCAAGAAGCACAAACCAAATTTTATTTCAAATTCAACAACCCCTTACAAATGACACACTTTGTCTATTTATAGTCATTACAACTCAATACTGACCAGCCGACTTAACAATATACAAATTACATCACAACAGTAAACGACTTAAACTTTGCAGCGGCATAAGGTCGAGCGACCTAAAACAAACAGCGGCATAAGAAATTCTTCTCGCGACCTAAGCTGGAGCGACTCAAGGGATGGCAGAGACCTAAAAATGGCTTCTGGAAATCTTCACGCGACTTAAAAATTCGCGACCTAAGAAAATCGGAAGCTTGCGACTTATCATTTTCATCAGCGACCTAAAGAAAGAAGAATAGCAGCGACCTAGTGATCTTCTGGCGACCTAAGGCTGGATGTAGTTCGCAACCTTCTTCTTCTTCCTTGCGACACAAGAACCGATCTTCCTCTTCGCGACTTTGTTCGCGACCTAGAGTACATCGTCCGCGATCTAAAAAGAGGAGCGACCTAGGGCTTGCTCGCGATTTAAAATGGAAAAGTCGCCTGCGACCTAAAGACTTCTGCATTGATTCTTCCTCTTGAACTAGGGTTTCGCAATCAGAGTAGATCGCTCGCGGTGATGTCGAGGTACGCGCTACATCACCCGGCAATGGTATATTAAGTATAATACCATTATTACATCTTTCGGTTTTAAGGAAAATACGGTTGATCACTGTTTATACCAAAAGGTCAGTGGGAGCAAGTTTATTTATCTAGTCCTTTATGTTGATGACATCTTGCTTGCGGCAAATAATTTAAGCATATTGCATGAGACTAAGGAATTTCTCTCAACGAACTTTGAAATGAAAGATATGGGAGAGGCATCCTATGTGATTGGAATAGAAATATTTCATGATCGATCACAAGGAATATTGGGATTGTCTCAGAAAGGATATATCGAAAGGATTCTGGAGATTTTGAAATGAGTAAGTGTTCACCTGGGAAAGTTCATGTACAGAAAGGTGATAAATTCAATCTCATGCAATGTCCTAAGAATGAAGTTGAACGAAAGGAAATGGAATCAATTCCATATGCATCTGTAGTTGGTAGCCTAATGTATGCTCAAACCTGTACTAGACCAGATATCAGTTTTGCGGTCGGTATGTTAGGGAGGTATCAAAGTAATCTAGGAAGGGAACATTGGCAAGCTGCAAAGAAAGTGTTGAGGTACTTACAAGGCACGAAAGATTACATGCTCATGTATAGTAGATCCAATGAATTGGAGATGATTGGATATAGCGATTCAGATTTTGCTGGATGCATCGATACTAGAAAATCGACTTTTGGTTACCTGTTTATGTTTGCTCAAGGAGCCATATCATGGAAAAGTGCGAAACAAACTATCGTTGCTTCATCTACTATGGAGGCAGAATTTGTGGCATGTTATGAAGCCACAATTCATGCATTATGGTTGCAGAACTTTATTTCAGGACTTGCGGTTGTCGACACCATTAGCAAGCCGTTGAAAATTTATTGTGATAACTCTGCAGCAGTGTTTTTCTCAAAAAAAAACGACAAGTACTCTAAAGGTGCCAAATATATGGAACTGAAGTATCTTGTTGTGAAAGATGAGGTTCAGAAACAAAGAGTGTCAATCATGCACATCAGGACAGAACTTATGATTGCAGACCCTTTGACGAAAGGGTTACAGCCAAGATAATTTAAGGAACATGTTCAAAGAATGGGTCTTGGTTGTATTAATAATAATTGATGTGTGACATTCTGAGCTCCTTTGTGTGTTTCTGATATACAATTATGTGTCTCTTGTTTTAATGTGGTAGTACGTACTTTATGTAATTTTAAACAAGAAAGAGTCTTATAAAGATATTATGTTTAATCATTATGATATAAGACATTATGTGGACCATTATGCTATTTTATATAAATTATGAGTATAAAATGATGGATTGCTGATTTTGTAGTATATGGAAGGGAATGCATTGAATTAATAATGCACAACCGCCATAACTCTCAGCAATTTATCATAGTATGATGTTCAACACTTGATATTATGAATAATCGGGTCAAGTGGGAGAATGTTAGAAATCTGCTATTAGAAACTGCAATCGTTTCATTTACTTTTAACGTTATGCAGTTTCTAATCTTAATGTGACCCTATTAATTAGGTCATAAATAGAATGTTTCATTTACCTTTAACGTTATGCAGTTTCTAATCTTAATGTGACCCGATTAATTAGGTCATAAATAGACCGTTCTATAATTAGAACATTAGGTCTGTGATTAATCTTAAGCGTTGAATTGGTATATGATGGACGTACCAGATTTAGAGTTAAATGTTATATAAAGGATTGGGTCCTCTCTCTCCCAAAAAATAGATGTATTCTTCTCCATCAAGAAACGCATAAAGAAATAGGGTTAGAGAGAGAAACCGAATTCTGAGAAGAAGAGTAATTATTAGAAGTCAGAAGAAGAAGATGACAGCCATTATATCTTCCGCTATTAATCAAGGTACGTCGTCTTAAACAAAAAAAATCATATTAAGTTTTGTTTGTGAAATATTCGGTATTGGTGATCCTTGGGCTATTACTTGAATTGTTCATCATTAATCATGAAAGATCGAACAGTAAAGAATTTCTGACAGGTGGAGCAAGTGGTAATTTTTGCTGTGAGCTTGTATTGCTTTTGTTACCCTCTTTTTTCAGTTAAAAAATGATTAATATTAAGAAGAAAAAGCTTAGGTGCATCACAGCTACGCCACATGGTTAGCGTGGATTATAGGTAAACAGAGTCTTCAACGCTGGAATGAATGTAGTATGGAATGAACCATACCTGAAGCTACATCAAATGAAAACTGCATATGTTCCATATACAACAGCCAGGACACCATGAAATTAGCATCATGTTATCCCTCAGCTAAGGGCTATAAGCTACCAACCAGCACAATACATTTCTAAGCTACTAAGCCTAAGTCCAATACGTGTATATTGTGAAAATATTCTTAAGAAAAAAAGGCACATCCAATGAATAAACAGAATTGCCCTTTCAGCACAGCATAGTGTAGTGCATCATCGTCAGCTACAAAGGTAAATTAGGACACTTAAAAATAGCCTAAACCTTAAACAGATGGCAAGCATCTAGCAACATCGTGCCCATTTCAATATTTCAAAGCCAAATAATCATCCCGTCAGAACATGAAATTATTGTTAAGGACAAAATTTCTCAACGTTTTAACCTCAAGGACAGACCTTCAGTATTTTAGTCTGAAGGACAACTTTCTGTAGGTATCAGTTTTTAGTTATTGATAGCAGTTTTTAGGTATCAGTTTGTAGTTATCGGTAGCAGTTTTTAGGTATCAGTTTTTAGTTCGGTAGCAGTTTTGAAATAATGTTTGTCCTTATGAATAATTTTAAAAGAATGTTTGTCCTTATGAATAATTTTGGAAGAATATTTGTCCTTGTGTTTAAAATATTGAGGTCGTGTCATTGAGGTTAAAAATATACAAATTTTTGTCCTTTTAAATTAATTCCCCCACTTAAAAATAGCCTAAACCTTAAAACAAATGGCAAGCATCTAGCAACATCGTGCCCATTTCAATATTTCAAAGTCAAATAGTCATCCCGTCTAAACCAAAATATCCCGCCAAACCGAAATTGATGCAGCACATACCGAAGACGAGCGCGAGGAACGCGAGCGACCTAATTCCATCACCAATTTATCACCAGCACTTCACGACCTAACGCCTCCGCGACCTAACCATTCCCACGACCTAACGCCTCCGCGACCTAATCTTTCCCACGACCTAACATTTCCGCGACCCAATGCTCTCCGACCTAACCACCAGCGCGACCTAAACTCCACATCAATTCCATCCCACGACCTAACTTCCAGCAACAAGCAACCTAACTCACCACCCAACGACCTAATGCTCTCCGACCTAACTCCATCTCCACGACCTAACTCCACCGAACGATATAAATCAACTCTCGAGCGACCTAAGACTTCAATCGAGCGACCTTACTCCGCCTCATCAACTCGCGAGCGACCTAATGCTCTAAGTCGCGAGCAATCTAAGACTTTAATCGAACGAAGCAATGCCGCCAGAAATTAGGTCGTGAGTTATTTTTAGGTCGCGTGAATATATTTTAGGTCGTAGGATTTTAGCTCGTAAGTCGGTAATTTTCATAAGTCGTAGGTCGTGTAATGAAAAGGGTTGTATTGTTTCTTTGTTTTTAGGTCGCAATTGTTAGGTCGTTCACGACCTATGAGTTGTGTTGTAAGCCTATAAATAGGCGAGTTATGTCATTTGTAAAAGGTTGTTGAATTTTGAATAAAAATTTGGTTTGTGCTTTGTGCCTCCATTTTTAAATCGGTAGTTGAGTGTTATCTCCTATCTCCACTTTCGGCATTCGAGTGCGCTCGAATCAACGATCGTTGAAGCCAATTCACGGAATCAAGTGCGCTTGATCAACGTCCAAAGAATTGTAGATCTTCTTTCACGGCATCGTGCGCGATCAACGTGTCGAAGATTGCTAGAATCCGGTATCTTCGTGATCAACGGATTTGGGCGTTTGGTATCATTAATTCATCGATTCATATTGCTTCATCTAATCGTTTCATCGATTAGTTTGACACGAAATCTTCAATCCGTCGTCAAGCGTTATTTCCGCTGCGTCATTTGGTATCGTAGCTAGAGCGTAAGGAGTTTGCGTAGATTTTTTGAGTTGTGCGAGATTTACATCATTTGGAGAAGTGGGTTATCGAGATTTTGAAGAGATTTGTTCGTTTGGAGATTTTTGAAGATTTCAACAAGTGAGTAGTTTTGATTTGAAGATTTTTAGATCGAAGTGAAATTTTTGTTGGAATTTGTCGAAGAGTGATCATGCCTCCGAGAAGAGCAAACCGTTATCGCAACATTGATGCTTTGTATGGGAGAGAAGAGGCCGATGAGATGGAGCAAAGAATTAACGAAAACTTTAATGAGAAGCTTAATGAAGGGATTGGTCGATTAGAGAGGATGATGTTGGAGATGAATCAAAATCAGAGAAGGGTTTCACCTGAATCTAACCATAGGAGAAGTAGAGTTTCACCACATTCAAATCGAGAGAGAAGTGTTGATAGTGATCATAGAAGTGTGGGTCGAGATTGTGATAGAAATGTTGATGATCGAAGTTGTGATAGAAATGTGAATGATCGTGATCGGAGGAATGTAGATCGAAGGGATGTTGGTGGAAGAAATGTTGGTAGTAGAGATGTTGGTGGTCAGGATCGACATCGATATACATCAGATTTTGAAGAGGAGTTTGATGGTGGTAGTGTTCATGGACGAGGACGAAGACAAGGAAGACATCATTCAGAGTATGATCACAAATGGGAGTCCGGGATGAAAACCGAAATACCGGAATTCAAGGGAGGTATGCAGGCCGAGGAATTTCTTGATTGGCTAGCTTATGTTGAGGAAAATTTTGACTTCAAGGAGGTTCTGGAAGATCGTAAAGTGAAGTTGGTTGCTACTAGGTTGAGGGGGAGATCTATGGTGTGGTGGCAGCAAACCAAACTTACTAGAGAGCGGATGGGGAAGTCAAAGATTGTTGTTTGGGAAAATATGAAGAAATTGATGAAGGCTACTTTCTTACCCTACAATTACCAATCATTGATGTATCAGAGATTACAGAACCTGAGGCAAGGGACGAAGACTATTGCTGATTATGCTGATGAGTTCTACCAGTTAATTGCTCGAAATGACATTATGGAGACAGAAGAACAATTGACCGCTAGGTTTGTTGGGGGACTTAGAACACAGATCCAGGATATGGTGAACATGTTCGACCCTAGATCTGTGGCAGAAGCACATCAAAAGGCATTGGCTTGGGAGAAACAAGGTAGACGTGGGGGAGGTGTGTTTCCAAATATTACGGGACAGAACAAAGGAGCGGGTAGTAGTTCTAATGTTCCTAAAGCATCGAGTAAGCCGGTTGTTCATGAAGCAGCTAAACCAAAAGTCAACACCAATTTCAAATGTTATAATTGCCAGGAAGTGGGTCACAAGAGCGACGAATGTCCGAAACCGAAGAAGAGAACTATGATTACTGAAGTGGAAGATGAGGATGTAGAAGAAGATATCAATTCACACCGTGATGAGGAGGAAGAAGAGGTGTCGGGAGACGAGGGATGTAATCTGATGCTACAGAGATCTTGTTTAACCCCGAAGCAAGAAGAGGAGTCGAGTTGGTTGAGGAGTAACATTTTTCAGTCAACGTGCACTATTTTAGGGAAGGTCTGTAAATTTGTCATTGACGCTGGGAGTTGTGATAATATCATTTCAACGGAAGCTATGAGGAAGTTGAAGTTGAAAACAGAGAAACATCCTAGTCCTTATAAACTTGCTTGGTTGAGGAAAGGAGGAGAAGTGAAGGTAGAGAGGCGAGCTCATGTTCCATTTTCTATTGGGAAGAAATACAAAGATGAGATTTGGTGTGACGTGGTTGACATGGATGTTTGCCATTTGCTGTTGGGAAGGCCGTGGCAGTACGATCGGGAGGTACAACATAATGGTCGAACAAATAGCTACAGTTTCTTGTTCGAGGGCACGAAAATCACTTTAGTTCCGAAGAAACGACAGCAGAATGAGAACAAGCTAGAGGAGATCGAGGAATTGAAGACTTTGTTGTCCTTGAAGGAGTTCGTGGAAGAGGTAGATGAGAGCCCTGAAGTTTTTATGTTGATTGGGCATGAAAGCAGTGAAGTTACTGAAGTTCCAGAGGAAGTGAAGCCAGTTTTGGAGGAATTCAAAGATGTGTTTCCAGAGGAGTTGCCGAAGGAGTTACCACCGCTTAGAGACATACAACATCAGATTGACTTGGTGACAGGTGCTGCATTGCCTCATAGACCGCACTATCGGATGAGTCCAAAAGAACACGAGGAGTTGAGGAGACAGGTGGAGGAATTACTGGAACAAGGGCGTGTTCAGGAGAGTTTGAGTCCTTGTGCAGTGCCAGCTTTGTTGGTGCCGAAGAAGGATGGAACGTGGAGAATGTGCACAGATAGTAGAGCATTGAATAAGATTACAGTGAGATATCGATTCCCTATGCCGAGACTGGATGATCTGTTGGATCAGTTAAGCGGTGCTGTTGTGTTTTCAAAGATTGACTTGAAAAGTGGATATCATCAGATTCGTATTAGACCGGGTGATGAGTGGAAGACTGCTTTTAAAACTCGGGAGGGTCTGTACGAATGGTTGGTGATGCCGTTTGGCTTGTCAAATGCTCCGAGTACATTCATAAGAGTCATGAACCAGATTTTTCGACCATTTATCGGGAAGTTCGTAGTGGTATATTTTGATGACATCTTGATCTACAGTGGAAGCATTGAAGAACACCTACAGCATTTGCGGGAAGTGTTATTGGTTTTACGACGTGAGGAATTTTATGCTGCAACGAAGAAGTGTACCTTCATGACTACAAGTATTCTCTTCTTGGGTTATATTGTGTCGAAGGATGGTATTCAAGTTGATCAGAGTAAAGTTGAAGCTATTCAAAATTGGCCATAACCTAAGACAATAACAGAAGTGAGGAGTTTTCATGGCTTAGCATCATTCTACCGAAGATTCATTCCACTCTTCAGTAGCGTGATGGCACCAGTTACGGAATGTATGAAAGGGAAGAAGTTTGTTTGGACTGAAGAGGCTGATTATGCTTTTCAAAGAATCAAGACACTCTTGACCACAACGCCCATTCTTAGATACCCAGACTTTCAGTTACTCTTTGAGCTACATACTGATGCATCCAAGGTTAGAATTGGGGGAACGTTGAGTCAAAGGGGTCATCCTATTGCTTACTTTAGTGAGAAACTGACGGGAGCTAAAACGAGATACAATACTTATGACTTGGAATTCTATGCTATAGTCCAAGCCATAAAGCATTAGAGACACTATCTATTTCATAAAGAATTTGTGCTATACACTGACCATGAAGCTTTGAAACATTTGCAGGGGCAAGATAAAATTTTAGCAAGGCATGCTTCGTGGGTTGCTTATTTACAACAGTTTACTTTCGTGGTGAAGCACAAATCAGGAGTTACTAACCGAGTTGCCGATGCATTGAGCCGTAGAAATAATTTGCTGACAACCATGCGAGTGGAAGTAGTAGGATTTGATTTGTTACCAGAATTGCTTATTTCAGATTCTTATTTTGCAAAAGTGCTGGATCAGATGCAGGAAGGGAGTTCTGATGATTTTGTGATGAAAGATGGATTCTTGTTCAAAGGAAACCGATTGTGTATTCCGGATTGTAGCTTGAGGATGAAGATTGTCAAAGAATTGCATGAAGAGGGTCACGTGAGCAGAGATCGTACATTGTAGTTGATTTCACAATCATATTTTTGGCCTTCCATGAGAAAAGAAGTTAAAAGATTTGTGGAGAGATGTCATATTTGTCAAGTTTCAAAAGGGACAGCGACGAATGCGGGATTGTATATGCCATTACCCGTGCCTACTAAACCATGGGTTGATATCAGCATGGATTTTGTTTTGGGTTTGCCTAGAACTCAACGGGGAAATGATTCTATATATGTTGTGGTAGACCGTTTCTCGAAGATGGCACATTTCATTGCTTGTAAGAAAATGACGGATGTAGTTCATGTGGCACGGTTATTCTTTAAGGAAATCTATCGTTTACATGGGTTACCTGAATCTATTGTTTCTGACCGAGACACTCGATTTCTGAGTCACTTTTGGTTGAGTCTATGGAAGATGGTTGGGACGAAGCTGAATTTTAGTAGTGCATATCATCCTCAGACGGATGGGCAAACTGAAGTTGTGAATAGATCATTGGGAAATTTGTTGCGATGTCTTGTGCAGGATAATTTAAAAAGTTGGGATATGAAGTTGTGTCAGGCAGAGTTTGCTCATAACCATGCTGTTAACCGAAGCACTGGTTACAGTCCAATTCAGATTGTATATTCAAGCTTGCCAAAGGGGCCGTTGGATTTAGCGATAGTACCACAACCGAAGGGGACAGTTAAACGGGCTGCTGATTTTGTTGATGGGTTGACAGAATGCCATAGAATCGTTAAGGAACGTTTGGAGAAGACAAATGAGAAGTATAAACGAGCTGCAGATAAGAAGAGAAGAAGTGTGGAGTTCAACGAGGGTGATTGGGTGTATGCTGTGTTAACGAAGGATCATTTTCCAGTGGGTGCTTATAACAAGTTGAAAGCCCGAAAGATTGGTCCAGTAGAAATTATAAAACGGATCAATGAAAATGCTTATAAGTTGAAGCTACCAGAGGATGTTTACACTTCTGACGTGTTTAATGTTAAACATCTTATACCTTATTATGGAGATGAACAGTCCAATGGGAAGGAACTTTTAAATTCGAGGACGAATTTTTCTCAGCCTGGGGAGGATGATGCAGCACATACCGAAGACGAGCGCGAGGAATGCGAGCGACCTAATTCCATCACCAATTTATCACCAGCACTTCACGACCTAACGCCTCCGCGACCTAACCATTCCCACGACCTAACGCCTCCGCGACCTAATCTTTCCCACGACCTAACATTTCCGCGACCCAATGCTCTCCGACCTAACCACCAGCGCGACCTAAACTCCACATCAATTCCATCCCACGACCTAACTTCCAGCAACAAGCAACCTAACTCACCACCCAACGACCTAATGCTCTCCGACCTAACTCCATCTCCACGACCTAACTCCACCGAACGATATAAATCAACTCTCGAGTGACCTAAGACTTCAATCGAGCGACCTTACTCCACCTCATCAACTCGCGAGCGACCTAATGCTCTAAGTCGCGAGCAATCTAAGACTTCAATCGAACGAAGCAATGCCGCCAGAAACTAGGACGTGAGTTATTTTTAGGTCGCGTGAATATATTTTAGGTCGTAGGATTTTAGCTCGTAAGTCGGTAATTTTCATAAGTCGTAGGTCGTGTAATGAAAAGGGTTGTATTATTTCTTTGTTTTTAGGTCACAATTGTTAGGTCGTTCACGACCTATGAGTTGTGTTGTAAGTGTGGTGTTATAAGCCTATAAATAGGCGAGTTATGTCATTTGTAAAAGGTTGTTGAATTTTGAATAAAAATTTGGTTTGTGCTTTGTGCCTCCATTTTTAAATCGGTAGTTGAGTGTTATCTCCTATCTCCACTTTCGGCATTCGAGTGCGCTCGAATCAACGATCGTTGAAGCCAATTCATGGAATCAAGTGCGCTTGATCAACGTCCGAAGAATTGTAGATCTTCTTTCACGGCATCGTGCGCGATCAACGTGTCGAAGATTGATAGAATCCGGTATCTTCGTGATCAACGGATTTGGGCGTTTGGTATCGTTAATTCATCGATTCATATTGCTTCATCTAATCGTTTCATCGATTAGTTTGACACGAAATCTTCAATCCGTCGTCAAGCGTTATTTCCGCTGCGTCAGAAATTAACCCTCTAAAATCATGTTATTCCACCTAATTCAACTCATCAATCCACAACATTCAATCAAAGCCTCATGGATGAAGGAAACGTGGTGGCTCTAGTGGTGGTAACCAAATATAAGGAATGGCGTCAACAATTCGTGATGTCATTATTGAAACTGGGCCAGCTCGCAGCGGAGTAATTTGGTTTAATTTCAATTTTTTTACCTATTTGAATCTTTAATGAGCCTATGTAGTCTAATTCATTTAAAACTTTTTCTAAATTTTTATTAAATAAAATCCATATTTTATTTGAATTTATAAACAAAGTTTTGTTTATATGTAATTGATATTATATATATATATATATATATTATATAATAAAATCCCTTGGATGCTGACTAGGACAAAGACAAAGGGACAAATAGTGGTTGTGATTTAAAAGGATGAAAGATATCCAATGGTTGCTAATGTACCAGCTGTAACTAAAACCACCCACGTTAAGTTTGCAACTCCCTAATTATCAACCGCACAACATTTATTCCACTAATGCTCCACGATTACATCATGCTTTGTTTTTTGTTCTTCCCAGATCAAATCCATATCCATTTTTCATACCCCACCTTTCTCCAAATCAATCCCTAACCCTATTCAAGTATTGATACTATACATCCTTAATTCATTTTTTATCTCGCCATTTATGGAATCGGATGTAAGGAAATTTGACCGTTTTGTAAGAAAATTAATGTGAAACGTTTCCTTCTTCATTATGTGGTACATTAATGGACCGTTTCCTTCCTCAAACATTTCCTTCCTCGTTATGTGGTCAATAGAATCTAAAGGGTTTTCCTATTAATATGCTAATAATTAAAACGGTTATAATCTAGAGCATTAATTTCTCTCATCTTGATCTTGATGGACGATCAAGATTAAGTCTACAAATCTGAAAATTTGGTCCTCTCTCTGCCTATAAATATTAACCTTTGCCCATCACAAAGGAAATAAGAAAAAACACATAAAGAAAGATATAGGAAAAGAGAGAGAAACCATTTCCTTTCTCCATTGAAATAGCTTTCGACAACAACCATTGCCGATTCATATACAATATGTCTGGAGGTATGTTTTATTGATTCATTACATATGTGATAATCATGTAATTCTAGATTTTAGGGTTTATGTTATTTGCAAGATATAGATTACATGTGGTATCAGAGCCTATTTTAGAATTCATGATTATCCATCAATATATAAAACGAAACTAGCATAGATCCATGATATGATGTTTGTAATTTTACTATAATAATGATGATGACTATTAGTGTTAATATGATTCAAGTTTAATATTCATATTATTTAAGTTGCTATAGTAATCATGATTATCAATATTATTCTATTTACTGTATGCTTAGATCTGGATCTGGAAAGTTTATATTTCCGCAAAAGTTAATTTTCCTACCTTAATGTTTGACCTACTGTATAATATGGAACAACTTATTGTATGCGAATACTTTTCAGAAAGTATACATATTGAAAACAATTGTTTCCTAGTTTGACATTAAATTCATGATCTGGAACTTGCAAAATAATTGTTTATATGTTAAATTCATGTATGAAATTTACTTGGAGTTACTAGACATTTATTATCCTTGTTGTGGATTACTTGAAAGAATGGAAAATGTTTATGCGGGAAAAAAAAACTTCCGCGCTTAATTTCCTTGTTTCCTCTGGTCTGATGCATGCAGTCCCGTCCACAGGCGGCTGCTACTTGCACAATAACGCATGAAACATTAACGTTTATTATTCTTCCATGAGTATGGTTCTACTGCCTGCCCACAGGAGGTGCTAAACCTAACCTCTCATTATGACATGTGTTTTATTCTAATAAAGAAGCCTACATTTCTTTTATATCTGCAGTTGCAATGCCCTCAAACCTTAATTCGCACGCTACGTCTATCATCAGACTCAATGGAACCAACTACTCAGAATGGAGAGAGCAAGTTGAGTTTTCTTTGGGCGTACTTGAACTGGACATGCCTCTCCTTAAGGAAAAGCCAGCCCCACTTACTGACACAAGTACGCCTGAGAAAAACAAACTCCATGATGATTGGGAACGATCTAATAGGCTCTGCATGATGTTTATGCGAATGGTGATTGATACCAACATCAAAACCTCCCTACCCAAAACTGAAAGCGCAAAAGAATATTTGCAATCCATTGAAAATCGGTTCAAGACTGCAGACAAATCCCTTGCTGGGAAACTTATGGCAGAACTTGTAACCATGAAGTTTGATGGTTCTCGCTCAATGAGCGCTCATGTCATTGAAATGATTAACCTTGCTGCCAAACTTAAGAACTTGAGATTGGTTATGGACGATGCTTTTCTCATCCAATTCATTCTCACTAGCTTACCTCCTCAGTATGAACCATTCAAAATTCATTACAATACTATTACGGAAAAGTGGAGTCTAAATGAATTGACTAACAAACTGGTTCAAGAGGAGTCTAGGCAAGGCTCGCAAGGCATTAAAGTTGCTTATTTCACTCAAGGGGTTGGAAAAAAAGCTGGAAAAAGGAACAACTCACAGCATACAAGAGCACCACCCAAATCTGATGACGCCACTCAACCATCCAAGAAGAAAAAGAAGGATGACGTCTGCAAATTCTGCAAGAAACCTGGACACTTCCAGGCAAATTGCATTAAGCGCAAAGCATGGTTCGAAAAGAAAGGTAACCCAATGGGTTTCGTAAGTCATTTCGAATCAAATCTTACTAATGTACCTTCTTCTACTTGGTGGATTGATACTGCTGCTAACGTTCATGTTTCGAATTCTATGCAGGGATTCATTACGATCCAAACCACAAACCCAAGTGAGAATTTCATTTTCATGGGGAATAAAGATAAAGCTCCAGTTGAAGCTATTGGAACTTTTCATATTATTTTAGATAGCAGTTATCAGTTAGATTTATGTCAAACTCTTTATGTTCCGTCTATTTCTTGTAATTTGATTTCTGTAAGTGTACTTGATAAATTTGGATATTCTTTTGAAGTTGGAAATGGAAATTTTAGTTTATTTAAAAATTCTAGTCTTATTAGTTCTGGAATATTAATTGATGGACTTTATAAACTTCATCTTAAACAAAATGCTGAAATCCAACTCACCCTGCATGGAAAAGAAACTAAAAGAAAGTCATCCAAGAATGACTCTTACTTCTTGTGGCATAAAAAACTGGGTCATATATCCAGTGAAAGAATCAAGAGGTTAGTGAAAGATGGTGTCCTACCGGACCTAGACTTCGCTAACATTACATCATGTGTTGATTGTATTAAAGGAAAAACAACAAAAAACACAAAGAAAGGAGCCACAAGAAGTACACAACTTCTTGAAATAATACATACAGATATTTGTGGACCTTTTGATGTTCCAACTTTTGGAGGAGAGAAATACTTCATCACTTTTATCGATGATTTTTCACGTTATTGCTATCTTTATCTGTTGCATGAAAAATCTCAGTCAGTGGATGCTGTACAAGTGTTCATTACTGAAGTCGAAAGGCAATTAGAAAGAAAAGTGAAAATCATTAGGTCAGACAGGGGTGGTGAATTCTATGGAAGGTATGATGAAACGGGACAACATCCTGGACCTTTTTCTAGACTTCTTCAAAAACTTGGAATTGTTGCACAATACACAACGCCTGGATCTCCATGGCAGAATGGTGTAGCTGAAAGGCGAAATCGTACATACATGGAAATGGTTAGATCCATGATGAGTCATGCAAATTTAACTATATCATTATGGATGGATGCATTACGAACAGCTATCTACATCTTAAATAGAGTTCCAAGTAAGACCGTTCCAAAGACTCCTTCTGAACTTTGGAAAGGATGGAAACCTAGTTTAAGACATCTCCAAATTTGGGATTTCCCAGCTGAAGCTAGACTGTACAATCCAAATGAAAAGAAATTGGATTTTAAGACAATCAGTGGTTACTTTATAGGTTACCCAGAAAAATCTAAAGGATATAGATTTTATTGTCCTAACCATAGTACAAGAATTTTTGAAACCGACAATGCCAAATTCTATGAGAATGGTGAAATCAGTGGGAGTACAAAACAATAAGAAGTGGTCATTCATGAAATAAGGTACCTATTATCTTACCCTCTATTTCGAAAGATATTGGGAATCATCCCATTGTTGAACCTGTTCACAATGAGGAAAACCCAATAAATGATCAACAAATCCATAATGAAATTATCACCAATCATAATGTTGATGAAGTACCACAGGAACTAGCATTAAGAAGATCTCAAAGACAAAGAAGATCAGCTATTCTTGATGATTATATGCTTCATCTAATAGAATCTTAAGGAACTACGAACCCAATTTCTTATTCACAAGCCATTAAGGATGTTAATTCTATTAAATGGATTGATGCCATGAAAGATGAACTGAAATCTATGGATAATAATCAAGTTTGGGAAATCGTTCAATTGCCACAAGGACATAAAGCAGTCGGTTGTAAGTGGGTCTTCAAGACCAAACGTGACTGCAATGGTAAAATTGAACGATATAAAACTAGACTCGTTTTCAAAGGTTTTAATCAGAAAGAAGGCATTGACTATAATGAAACTTTTGCTCCTGTTTCCAGGAAAGATTCTCTTAGAATTATCATGGCATTAGTAGCTCATTATGATCTCGAGTTACATCAAATGGATGTGAAAACAGCCTTTCTAAACGGAGACTTGGAAGAAGAAGTCTACATGCGTCAACCTGAAGGCTTCATAATTGAAGGACAGGAAGACATGGTCTGCAAACTTAAGAAATCAATATATGGATTGAAACAAGCTTCTAGACAATGGTATCTAAAGTTTCATGAAATCATTACCACTTTCGATTTCACAGAAAACATAGTTGACCCTTGTATATACCTCAAGTTTAGTGGGAGCAAGTTTATAATTTTGATTCTATATGTTGATGACATATTATTAACTAGCAGCGACCTTGGTTTATTACGTGAAACTAAGGATTATCTCTCAATGAACTTTTAAATGAAAGATATGGGTGAGGCTTCCTATGTGATAGGAATAGAAATATTCCGTGATAGATCACAAGGAATTCTAGGATTGTCTCAAAAAGCATATATTGATAAAATTCTTGAGAGATTTGGCATGACGAATTGTTCCTCTAGTCCTGTCCCACTGTAGAAAGGAGACAAACTTGTTCTTGAGCAGTGCCCAAAGACTCCTATGGAACGAGAAGAAATGACCAAATATCCTTATGCATCACTTGTAGGGAGCTTGATGTATTCACAGGTCTGTACAAGACCTGATATCAGTCATGCATTTGGTATGCTGGGTAGATTTCAAAGTAACCTAGGAATCGCTCATTGGAAAGCTACAAAGAAGGTACTGAGATACCTAAAGGGAACAAGGAATTACATGCTCACCTATAGAAAATCAAGTTACCTACAGGTAACTGGTTATTCTGATTCAGACCTTGCTGGATGTCCTGACACTAGGATCTGCACTCTTGGCTATATGTACCTCTTATGTGGAGGTGCAATATCATGGAGAAGCCAGAAATCTGAGATGCTTTTTGGATCCACCATGATGGCTGAATACGTAACATGTTATGAGGCTTCAATTCAGGGAACATGGCTGCGTAATTTTGTCTCACAATTTAGCACTTTAAGTTTTATCTCTAAGCCACTAACTGTCTACTGCGACAATGAAGCTGCAACCTTTTTCTCCAAGCATGATAGGATAACCAAAGGTTCCAAATACATCGACCTTAAATACCTACTACTGAAGCAAGATGTTAAACTAAATAAAATTATTGTTGAATCGATTAGTACAGACTTACAAGTGGCAGACATATTCACGAAAGGACTACCTCTAAAGACCTTTCAGAGACATACTGATAGCATGGGTCTTGCAGATAGTTCCTAATTATTTTCTTTTTATGCCATTTATTTTGTACTTATCTAGACATAACAATTATTGAGCTCTTAATAATTTAGACATCTTTTATTTCTGTTGTATAATGTGTACACATTTACATTTAGATAAATGATAATAGCAACAGTCTTTTGCTTCAAGACATTATGTGACTATTAAGTTATGCTCATTTACGGTCTAGTTATGAAAGTTGTCAATGTCATAGTACATGGAAGTAAGCATGTTGCAAAATAACGTGTACACGTCATGACTTCCATTGACCACTAGATTAGCCAAGACACTTATGATAACTGACTAAAGAAAAGTTTAGCATATCATGCGCGCCTTATGACCTTAATACGAAAAAATTAATGGATTTTACTATTGACCAAGTGGGAGACTGTAAGGAAATTTGACCGTTTTGTAAGGAAATTAATGCGAAACGTTTCCTTCTTCATTATGTGGTACATTAATGGACCGTTTCCTTCCTCAAACGTTTCCTTCCTCATTATGTGGTCAATAGAATCTAAAGGGTTTTCCTATTAATATGCTAATAAATAAAACGGTTATAATCTAGAGCGTTAATTTCTCTCATCTTGATCTTGATGGACGATCAAGATTAAGTCTACAAATTTACCTATATCATTATGGATGGATGCATTACGAACAGCTGTCTACATCTTAAATAGAGTTCCAAGTAAGACCGTTCCAAAGACTCCTTTTGAACTTTGGAAAGGATGGAAACCTAGTTTAAGACATCTCCAAATTTGGGGTTGCCCAGTTGAAGCTAGACTGTACAATCCAAATGAAAAGAAATTGGATTTTAAGACAGTCAGTGGTTACTTTATAGGTTACCCAGAAAAATCTAAAGGATATAGATTTTATTGTCCTAACCATAGTACAAGAATTGTTGAAACCGGCAATGCCAAATTCTATGAGAATGGTGAAATCAGTGGGAGTACAAAACAACAAGAAGTGGTCATTCATGAAATAAGGGTACCCGTTATCTTACCCTCTATTTCGAAAGATATTGGGAATCATCCCATTGTTGAACCTGTTCACAATGAGGAAAACCCAATAAATGATCAACAAATCCATAATGAAATTATCACCAATCATAATGTTGATGAAGTACCACAGGAACTAGCATTAAGAAGATCTCAAAGACAAAGAAGATCAGCTATTCTTGATGATTATATGCTTCATCTAATAGAATCTGAAGGAACTATGGACCCAATTTCTTATTCACAAGCCATTAAGGATGTTAATTCTATTAAATGGATTGATGCCATGAAAGATGAACTGAAATCTATGGATAATAATCAAGTTTGGGAAATCATTCAATTGCCGCAAGGACATAAAGTAGTCGGTTGTAAGTGGGTCTTCAAGACCAAACGTGACTGCAATGGTAAAATTGAACGATATAAAGCTAGACTTGTTTTCAAAGGTTTTAATCAGAAAGAAGGCATTGAGTATAATGAAACTTTTGCTCCTGTTTCCAGGAAAGATTCTCTTAGAATTATCATGGCATTAGTAGCTCATTGTGATCTCGAGTTACATCAAATGGATGTGAAAACAGCCTTTCTAAACGGAGACTTGGAAGAAGTCTACATGCGTCAACCTGAAGTATTCATAATTGAAGGGCAGGAAGACATGGTCTGCAAACTTAAGAAATCAATATATAGACTGAAACAAGCTTCTAGACAATGGTATCTAAAGTTTCATGAAATCATTACCGCTTTCGATTTCACAGAAAACATAGTTGACCCTTGTATATACCTCAAGTTCAGTGGGAGCAAGTTTATAATTTTGATTTTGTATGTTGATGACATATTATTTGCTAGCATCGACCTTGGTTTATTACGTGAAACTAAGGATTATCTCTCAACGAACTTTGAAATTAAAGATATGGGTGAGGCTTCCTATGTGATAGGAATAGAAATATTCCATGATAGATCACAAGGAATTCTAGGATTGTCTCAAAAATCCTATATTGACAAAATTCTTGAGAGGTTTGGCATGACGAATTGTTCCTCTAGTCCTATCCCACTGCAGAAAGGAGACAAACTTGTTCTTGAGCAGTGCCCAAAGACTCCTATGGAACGAGAAGAAATGACCAAATATCCTTATGCATCTCTTATAGGGAGCTTGATGTATTCACAGGTCTGTACAAAACCTGATATCAATCATGCAGTTGGTATGCTGGGTAGATTTCAAAGTAACTCAGGAATCGCTCATTGGAAAGCTGCAAAGAAGGTACTGAGATACCTAAAGGGAACAAGGAATTACATGCTCACCTATAGAAATCAAGTTACCTACAGGTAACTGGTTATTTTGATTTAGACCTTGCTGGATGTCCTGACACTAGGATCTGCACTCTTGGCTATGCGTACCTCTTATGTGGAGGTGCAATATCATGGAGAACCCAGAAATCTGAGATGCTTTTCGGATCCACCATGATGGCTGAATACGTAGCATGTTATGAGGCTTCAATTTAGGGAACATGGCTGCGTAATTTTGTCTCACAATTTGGCACTTTAAGTTTTATCTCTAAGCCACTAACTATCTACTGCGACAATGAAGCTGCAACCTTTTTCTCCAAGCATGATAGGATAACCAAAGGTTCCAAACACATGGACCTGAAATACCTACTACTGAAGCAAGATGTTAAACTAAAGAAAATTGTTGTTGAATCGATAAGTACAGACTTACAAGTGGCAGACATATTCACGAAAGTACTACCTCTAAAGAACTTTCAAAGACATACTGATAGCATGGGTCTTGTAGATAGTTCCTAATTATCTTCTTATTATGCCATTTATTTTGTACTTATCTAGACATAACAATTATTGAGCTCTTAATAATTTAGACATCTTTTATTTCTGTTTTATAATGTGTACACATTTACATTTAGATAAATGATAACAGAAACAGTCTTTTGCTTCAAGACATTATGTGACCATTAAGTTATGCTCATTTACGGTCTAGTTATGAAAGTTGTCAATGTCATAGTACATGGAAGTAAGCATGTTGCAAAATAACGTGTACACGTCATGACTTCCATTGACCACTAGATTAGCCAAGACACTTATGATAACTGACTAAAGAAAAGTTTAGCATATCATGCGCGCCTTATGACCTTAATACGAAAACATTAATGGATTTTACTATTGACCAAGTGGGAGACAGTAAGGAAATTTGACCGTTTTGTAAGGAAATTAATGTGAAACGTTTCCTTCTTCATTATGTGGTACATTAATGGACCGTTTCCTTCCTCAAACGTTTCCTTCCTCGTTATGTGGTCAATAGAATCTAAAGGGTTTTCCTATTAATATGCTAATAAATAAAACGGTTATAATCTAGAGCGTTAATTTCTCTCATCTTGATCTTAATGGACGATCAAGATTAAGTCTACAAATCTGGAAATTTGGTCCTCTTTCTGCCTATAAATATTAACCTTTGCCCATCACAAAGGAAATAAGAAAAAACACATAAAGAAAGATATAGGAAAAGAGAGAGAAACCATTTCCTTTCTCCATTGAAATAGCTTTCGACAACAATCATTGTCGATTCATATACAATATGTCTGGAGGTATGTTTTATTGATTCATTACATATGTGATATCATGTAATTCTAGATCTTAGGGTTTATGTTATTTGCAAGATATAGATTACATCGGAATCTCTCTCAACCAAATCTGGATCGTGGCAGGTAATTTAGTTCTATTTTTCTCGATCTATCACTATATTGTAGATTAGATCTATTTTTCCTTTTTAAATAAAATCTCCCCCAAATTTAGGCGATGTTTTCACCCCACATTGCTCGGTCCCTTCCTAATTTGAATCATGTCGGTTAGGTTGTACAATATATGGATGATTGCATTGTACTATGTACTCGCTTCTAATCAATCTTTTTCCTTGCTTCACATCCGTTCATTAATTTCATATTTTTTCAGAATCAGGTTAGTGAACGAATCGCGTAGCAGATTCACATAGGTCAGTAAAAGGATTCGACATATCTTTTAAAAAAGTTTGTTTCCCTTTTTAACTATTATGTTCATTTGGTTGTTATGATTTTTTGTTTATCTTATTTATGCTCTAAAAATTTATTTTGGATCTAATATTATTCATGCAACCACTTAGAATCATCAATATATTTTACTATTAACAATCTCATTAGCATAAAAATCATTATTAAACATAGTGGTGGTTGATGTTAATGTGGATGGCAATTTTACTCTTGATCGTGAAAGGAGCAAGACTTCTGTTTTAAACATTATTTGTCATCCTGCTTTTTTTTTCTAATTATTTTTTTTCGTTACCAAACAGATTAATTTCATATTACAATGTTTAAACAAACGATATATAATTTAAATATTGTACGCATCGTTGCATTAAGTTTTCATTTTTTTGTCTTATCATATACTTTCCCTTTGCACTCAAACATCAATAGTATTACATCATTATGCAATATTATTTGCCTATTGGCCATTAATTTATCATTTTTCTAATCATCGTTAATCCTTTTTTTCACTCACAAACATCTGCCACCTTATAAGTACATAGTTTTGTATAAAACTTAAGAGACGAATAAAGTAACTGTCTAATTCATATGAAGGTTGTTAATCAAGAAGTTAACAATAGTTCAGTTCTGACCAAATATTAAGCAATAAAGGAATGAGTTAAAGCAACAACAAATTTTGATTGCCTAATTAAGAAACTGAATGAGGTTCTAGCTGGTAACAAACATAAAGAACCTAGGAATTAAAAAATGTGAAACTAGTTTAATTTTGGAGTTGCAAAGTAAGTGAACAGGCTTAGCCCACAAGTGCTCTTGCTATAGTTGAATTATATTTCTAAATTTGAGGCATTATCCTTATATTCTGTATATGCTTTATTGCATGTACAAAAATCTAAGCCTACAATATTTATTGACCATGTTCTTCCAACACTAAGAGAATAATGATACCAACAGTCTATATATCTTTTATACCTTGATGGGTTTCTATTATTGATGATGTGGTGCATATATGCAGTTTTATACCTTGATGGGTTTGTATTATTGATGATGTGGTGCATATATGTAGTTTTATACCTTGATGGGTTTCTATTATTGATGATGTGATGCATATATGCAGTTTTATACCTTGATGGGTTTGTATTATTGATGATGTGGTGCATATATGTAGTTTTATACCTTGATGGGTTTCTATTATTGATGATGTGATGCATATATGTAGTTTTATACCTTGATGGGTTTGTATTATTGTGAAGTAAATAAATAAAACATGGTATGTAGTTTAGTATATATTTAAATGATCATTTACTTTCAATTTCTTTTACCATACTACCTGTAATTTATTTTTTGGATTTTTTTACTGGCAATGCTTTTATCACATAGATAATTATGTATCCATGTAATGTATTAATACCAATGTTAATGTGACGACCGCCCATGACCCCTGCACCGAATCTGGAGATAGTGCGCTGTAAAGTGTGCCAAGTGACCATGGACGATTGCCAGGGTAAAATAAAACAACAGAATCTATCGTATTACTCACAGTGCATGGACAAAATACAATAGAATATATATAGTGAAGCTTCACAGAATGGAATCTCATCAATAAAACTTCATAATAGTTGGATACAAACATCTGAATAGTCAATACATCAAGCCTCACTACATATCACTCAGAGAATACAAAGCAGCGGAACATCCAGTACATATAGTAAGAAGATAATATGCAATACTCCAGCTCGTCTTCGTCATCAGCAACGTGGAAAGCAAGAACAGCACCTGTCACCTGCTACCTAGTCTGCCCGTCCCAAAATGGACGAATACCCCAAGGCGATAAGAGTTAAAACATAAAGCCTTGAGTCAGACAACAGTCTTAGTGAGCAGTAAATTAACTAACAACATACCAAAAGAGCATAAAGGAAAAAGGAATAGGAATACAACCCTCCCACTCCACCTCTTTCTACAGTGATAGCCCCCAGACACACACTAAGCAGAAGCAAGCATAGCAAAGCATACAATTTAAAGTAAAGCAATAATCACTCGAGTCAAGGGCGATGTTTTCCAAGTACAAACCCCCAAGGCCTAAACCAAGATCAGATAAGCACCCAGAAAATACCGCTCTTGAGACCGAATGACGATACAACCAAACATCCATGACTCTAGCTATCACTGTTATCATTGCCTCAATATCACCGTTAATTGAATGACCGGCACATTCTTTCAGCCGTCCGTCAAGGGCTAATGGAAACCCCGGTTCTAGACATAACTTCGCACGTCATCGTGACCCGTGCCTAGGACTATCGAATCTGCCCAGAGTACTTGACTATCAATCATTAGCCTTCAGGGACTATCGAATCTTCCCAACGTACTCTTGCTTTGAGCATGCTAGAACCTTCAACAACGATGAGATCTCAGCCTCCTAGTCATCCTCCTCGACGACTATTTCCATATTAGCTCAAGCGCCTCTCGAGCAAACCATTATCCTCAACTCGAACCATTTCACCGAGTTATCAACATGCTTGGAATGATTTAGTCTAGATTAGACCAAGACTATCTCATATCATACTTCGCCTCATCATCATCATAGCAAAGTCTCATCTCAACATCATCATCGAATCTATCCATATGAGCTTCATCATCCACTACATATGCCATGAGCAGCTTTTCCAATTCAAGAGCCTTTCCCTTAGCTTTTGAATCATCTTCGACCATCTTGTCTAAATCAAATCATCAATCATCTAATCCATAGCAATCAATCAAGTCAAACATTAATCCAAGTAAAACAAGCATTCAAATATGATCTAAAGAACAATATTAACAATAATGGAAATTTCGTAAATAAAGAGTAGAAAGTCTAACAAGCATGAAAACATGAGAAATATCTCTACAACTTGATGAATGAACTTGCATAGTTTAATCATGTAGTAAAATGGTTGTCAAATCATCATGAACAATGGATCTACATGGATCTACACTTAGGTTTACAAAAATGCATGGAAATCACTATTTTAACACCAAATCAAGCCAACGATCCGATATACTCCTTTGGATCCGTGTGAGAGATAAACACCACTTACCAAATCACCAAAACAACCCAAAAGCAACACACTTCAGATCTGGACAGCGAAGGATCTAACTTGATCCATCACCAATCCGCTTCAAACGATGAAATCTCTCTTCGAAGAATGTAGATCTTCAATCTAAGCTCTTCGATCTTCGATTTGATCTTCAATATGGATGGAAGGAATCACTAGAATAGAGTGGAGAAAAGAAGTGAAGAAGTGTAGAAGTCGAGCTCTCAAAATGGCAGCACTTCGTCGCTTCGAAATCCGGATCCCAAAAAGTGAGAACAACCTTCCTATTTATAGCTGAAATCTCCTTAAGTCGTTGCCTCGGAGTTAGGTCGTCTCCAACTTACGACCTAAGACCCTCACCGACCTAAGTCTTCGACCTAACAACCCATACGACTTAACAGCTGCTCCGCCTAACACATGCGCATACGACCTAACGACTTACGACTTAGCAGAGGCCACGACCTAACTCTCAGCGTCATAACATCCTCCGACTCAACGACTTAGCATAAGCACGCGACATAGCTACTACATGACCTAACAGAGCCTCCGACCTAACACACAAGACGACCTACGACTTAGAAGAAATACCACGACTTAGCGCCTCAGCGCATCCAAACGACTTAACTAATATGCGCGACCTAACAGGAGATACGACTTACGACTTACGACTTACTGGGATACGACTTAACAGACATATGTCCTACTCACTTAACCCCTAACGACCTAATCCTTAGCGACCTAACAACCCACGACCAACCTCCTAAGTCGTCTACGACTTACTCCTTAGGTCGCTCACTACTACCCCAGCTTCCTTAGGTCGTTGCCGACCTAACTATGCTAACTCGGTAACCACTAGGTCGTTGCCGCTAACTTCTTAGGTCGCAAACTGCTTATCCCCTAGGTCGTTAACTCTACTAGGTCGGCCACTTCTTAAGTCGTCTACCCGACCTACCCCTTAGATTGTTAACTCGCCAAAACTCCTAAGTCGGTCACTTACTCAGGTCGGTCTAAATCCTTAAGTCGTCTAATCCTATAAGTCGGTCAACCTTAGGTCGTCTACTCTTAGGTCGTACACTTCCTAAGTCGGTCACTCGACCTAAGCCACTCCATACGACCTAATTTTCCCCACGACTTATCCCAATGCCTAGGTCGCTCCAAACCTTCCTACGACCTAAGACCATCATGACCTACGACTTAACTCCTAACTCGCCGAATTCCTTAACTCGGACACGACTTAGGACTTAAACAAAATTCTACCCAAAATCTGAAACGACTCAATAACGCTAAAAATTCCAGATTTTTACGAACTTTTCGATCCGTAAAAATACGGGTCGTTACAGTTAATTACGATCGTACCATGTCAGTAACCGCTTATGATTTGAATGACATGCATTATTAGTTTACTGGACATTGAATTCTTATTTATGGCCTCAATTTTATTTAATGTATGATAACAAGCACAAATCATGAATAGAATCCACCCGTTGCAAAATACAAGTAGAATCTTCGATTAATTCTGCATGATGCATTTTATTTAATGTATGATAACAAGCACAAATCATGATTACAATCCACCCATTGCAAAATAAAAGTAGAAATATTCTCATGAAATAACACACAACCTTTGCCAAGTAATAAACATTACTAGCCACATATTTTTCACCAAATATTAATGATATTCTAATCTTCACTCTTTAGTTGATATATCCTTACTTTAAGAGATATGCTTTTTAATTTTTATAGTATAAATCCTAATCACATTCTTCGTACTAATAGATTTCCGGAAAGAGAGAAGACTCTAATCACTTTCGATTGTGACAGTAGTGAATCAAAAAGGAGAAACAACAGTACTTCGGTGCGTGCTGTGCATGGGATGCAACTCCACTTTTATAAGGAAACATATTTATGTACAATCTGAAAGAAAATAGATGACAAAGTTTGATTGGTTCAAATTGGGTTAATAAAAACATTGTTTGATAAATTTTGATTTCATATGTGTTTCTAATTTTTGGAATTATGTTTTTTTACACAATGGATCTGAAGCTTGCTGTTCTTTGAACATGCTAAAAAAAATATAAAACTTCTGTAAGTCATTGTGCAAAAACTTTAAAAAAATTATTGCTCTTTGTTATTGGTAGTAGTGCTAAATGCACTCCTATTTATGCCCCATTTTACTCTGTATAGAACCACATTCTACACAACTGATCAATAATATATCATTTATCTACGACATACTAACGATTGAAAAATTGTCTACTTTGATTGTACAAGAGTGAAGGCCAATAAATTCGATCAGACTTATACTACAGACTTATACTACAAATAAAACAACCTACGACACGGTAAAAGGAAACACTTAATAGGATGCACTTAACACCACTTTCTTATTATTCTCCATATTTTTCCTACATAGAATCATTTAAAACAAAAACAGATTCTGAACCCGTGCAACGTACGGGCTACCTACTAGTATGTATATATATATAATATTTGTGTGTGCGTGTCATATACACATGTGTGTGTGCACGTGCAACTGAATAATGTGTACATGATTTGACATACTCGTTTATAAATATTGAGATTTGCACAACAATGGACATGTTAACCCCTCTTGTATTCGAATCGCTGTCTAAATGCATTTATGTTTGCATCATAATAATATACATAAGGAAATATATAACATAAATACACACACATATAACAAAAGTTAGTTATAACTAATTTATATATAAAACATTTATATAATTTATATTTATAAAAATATGTATTTAAATATATTTATATTTACACACACACACACATACAAAATTAAAATACTAAATTTTTAAATATTAGATTATTAAGTAATTTGTAACATATACATATACAAATATATGTAATATAATATGAAAGCTACGAATAATACCAAAGCCCTTGCGTACATGTTGAAACGTTGAATTGATCCATTGAATCCATATAGAAATCAAAAGTTCCTAGCTTCTGAATTGCCTTAACACCGATGATTAAATTGAAGTATTTTGATGTAATTTTGTACCTTGATTTCAAAGCTTAGAGGAGAGGGTTGTTGGTCGAAAATATTAAATAGGAAAGAGAGCAAAAGTGTAAAAGAAATGATATAAAAAGTTGGCTTATAAATAAGAAGTTAACTGAGTGAAAAGTAGATCTCATCCTCTTATCTCTCTCTTACTATTTCCAACCTTTTAACATTCAAAATCCTCACTAATTGGCATCATATGGCCACCCAAATCATGCCTCCTTTATCCAAAAATATAATGCCCATATGGGCCTCAAATCTGGTCTAAGTCCGAACATTATTTAACGCAATTTTAAGTCTTATTTAAATGCGTACCTATATCGTATATCGATCGATATACTTATAACTATTATAAACACACTATTTTAATATTGTTCAATATACATCATATAAAATTTTATAATTAATATTTCATAAATATTAGTTAATTTAATCAATTTAAAATAATTTATAAATTAATTAAATCAGGTAGTGAAAGGAATATTCAACGTTTCAGTTGTGCGACTCTTAGGTGTAAATTTGGTCAGCGATTAATATTGAATATTTTAAATATTAATGTTCACACGTCACTTAGTAGGTGATATGATATTATGGCCAAATTTACCACTTACTCGTTTTCGGTAAAATCCAATTTTATTGTATCAAGCGTTACCCTATGTGACAATTATTTACACTAATTTTCTTTGTCAAAATTATATCACTTTGGGCTTATGGAATTTGGTAATTGTCAAAATTCCAATAATATTCAAATTAAAATATATAGTCCAAACATAAAATCTTTGATTCAATAATAAAAATTATTATTAACCGAACTAGTCTGACCATAGATTTTGACTTTGAGTTTACTTCAATTGACCGTGATACTAACCCCATATAACTAAAAAGACGAATCCTCTATTGAACAATGTTTCACTTCCAATATTTCCACTCGACCCAATTATAGTCACTTGATGGACATCATGCCATGATTTGACTATGATCAAAGTGGAGCTTTCATATTGAAGATCCACGGCATTCTCAATTCGAGAGAACCATGTAAGTTAGTCACATTGATATTTTCTATTTGACCTTAGTTGTATTAACCAACAGAAAACTATCGAGTCAGTCGTTCCATAGTTATCCAATAACTATTAGTATTTAACCTCTTGGTGCCCCAAGCAGTCATGAGAAATACACTGCCCAATATTTGGAGAGCGTTACGTACTCTAATCTCAACGGATGTATTGATATCCAGTCTAGATGCATCTGGACTAGGAATATTTATAATGATATATTTTTTGTGATACAATAGCAATGATTACAACTATTTGTAATTACTATCACAAACACACCGTTTATGGATTCTCTATTAAATATATTTAAATTAAACATTTAATAATTTATAACATATTATAACAATTATATAATAGAAAGAAAACACATTTTATGAACAGGAATTGATTACAGAATAATTTACAATAAATTATAGAATTGCCCTTAGATTATACGCATAACTTTATCAATCTTCCACTTGCACTTGAGGCCAATTATGAAATCTCAGTCTCATCCTTTCAATCAGCTTCTCAAGACCAGATGGAGCTAGACCCTTAGTTGATGGATCTGCTATGTTGTCCTGGGTATCTACCCTTTGTACCACAACTTCTTTCTTCTCAACGAATTCTTTAATGAGGTGGAACTTTTGAAGAATATGTCATGATTTCTTGTGTGGTCTGGGTGCCTTTGCGATCTATATCACCGCATTATTATTGCAGAATAATGTCACTTGATTCTCAGTATTGGAAATCACTTTGAGCTCACTCAAAATCTTGTGCATCTAGACTACCTCTTTAGCTGCTTCATTGATGGCGATGTACTCGGCCTCCATTATTGAATCAGCTACTATTTCTTGTTTGAAACCTTTTCAACTGATAGCTCCATCATTTAGCATAAAGACATAACCAGACACTGATTTACTATCATTAATGTCATTTTGAAAGCTCGAATCCATATACCCCTTCATAAGGAGGTCTCCATTCTCATAAAGGATGAATATGTCCTGAGTATTTCTTAAATACTTCAATATGCATTTTACAGATGTCCAATGCTTTTCTACAGAATTAAACTGGCATCGTCTTACGCATCCTAATAAATATGCCACATCTGGTCTAGTACATAGCATAGTGTGCATTATGTATCCTATGGCTTACTCATAGGGGATCCTCTTCATATGCTCTTTCTCCTCATCAGTACGAGGAGCATCCTTTTTAGAAAGGAAGAGTCTAAATTGCATTGGAATGTTTCCATGCTTGGAATTTTCCTACCGAACCTCTTCAGTATGGTATCTATGTACAAAGATTGGGATAATCCAAACAGTCACTTAGATCTATTTCTATAGATCTTTATGTTAAGTATATCGGTTGCTTCTCCCAAATCCTTCATGAAGAAGTTCTTAGAAAGCCAAGCTCTCACTGATTGCAATAACAAAGTGTCATTGCTAATCAACATAAGATCGTCGACGTATAGCACTATGAATATGATAGCGTTGTGCCATTCCTTTCTATATACGCATGCTTCCTCTATGTTTTGATAAAAACCAAGCTATTTAATTACTTTATCAAAATACTTGTTTCAACTCCTTGAAGCTTGTTTGAGTCCATAAATGGACTATAATGACTTGCAAGTCTTGCCCTCACTCCCACTAAGCATAAAACCCTTGGACCGCGACATGTAGGCGGTCTCTTCTAAATCACAATTTAGAAATGATGTCTTTACATTCATTTGCCATTATACCAAAATAGCTATTTCGCAACGGCTTTGAGTCGTTGCTAAAGCATTTTGCAATGGTCCAAAGCCGTTAAAGAATAGGGAATGACTAAAATTTTCCAAAGGCCCGTAGCCTTTGCAAACTGAAATTTAGTGACGGTTAAAATCCGTTGCTAATTTAGATTAGCAATGGCTTTTGGTTGCTAATATAATTTTGTAATGGCCCAAAACTATTGCAAAATGTAAATTAGCAATGGTTCTAGGCCATTGCAACATATTGAACAATTGTTTTTTGTAATAATTTTGTTTTTTGTTTCCCCTTGTACAATATCCATCGATAAGATGACATAATACACTTCATATTATGAACATAATATCGAAACAATACACTAAATATAATAACTAAAACACATCGTTGCATAGTTTTTTAACACTATTTTAGGGTACAAGATAACAGTGCAAGACTACATTTTAACATAGTGTAACATCCCACCTTTTTGTACGCTTAAGAAGACACACGTTCCAACTTAAACCATACAGAAGGGCGGATTGTTATGGGGTACATAAGAAAAAGTGGAGAAATAAAAGCAACAAAATAGAATCTTGCAGCGGAACGATAAAATATAATAATCAAATAACAGTTCATGAAGCTGTTTTACAAACATTTGATTATACTTATACAATACATATCAGAGTTACACATACCCGAGAGTATTAATAATGCAACAGAATACAATGGTGTAGTGGAATATAATAAATAGTAGTAATAAAATCTTCGTCTTCATCCTCCAGAAATAAGGCCTTCAAATCCTGAAATGCTCAGGCTGACCCGAGCAAATTGAAAAGACAAAACACTCGAGTCAGAACTAAAAGATCTTATGTAAGTTAAATCAATGAAATAAATATGAGTGTAAACAGCATCAGAGATGTTTACAGGGTTTGACATCTCCTATCCAGTGTCTAACGTGAGTGCAGTAACTTAAGAAATGTTCGGAATTCACATCTCTTAAGGATCCGTTAAACTATCTACTATGTAGTAATATTCGCTATTATAATAATGTCTAATCATAACATAAACATACTTTTAAATAGCATTAAGGCTTTACATTTTCCACCTTAACACGTAATAGTCCCAGTAGTCTATCCAGTAGCATACTCCCAAAATGGGGGCTATCCTCGATACTCCACAGGCTACGGGAGAAATCACAACTCGTAGTAAAGCTCGATATGGTAGGTGACACGGCACAACTAGGCAATGCCAGGGTAGATATACCAATTATGCATCTGGACTGGTGGTGATGCATATCAACCACTACCGCCCACCTCGAACAACACTCCCAAATCAAGGGTGCGCACCAAATCAATCACATGTAATAGAATGGTATCGAAGAAGTGTGTCCGATCAGAGGTGCTACCTCCTTGGCCCATCGATCGCTCCTATTTTAGCCACCTTATGCCAACTCACGGGAGTTGGGTCCACGTATATACCTTAGGATCGTCGCCACCATCCTACTTCATTCTGAAAACTCCACCGTGTACACAGTTGTCAAAGTGGTTTTCAGTATTGACAGAGAGTATGTCCATATCCGATCCTGGTCTCTTTAACAACCAATCGTTATTATAACACCGTGGTCATTTAAAAATATATATACTTTAAAAACCCATAATATCATTTCCATTTCAAAACATAACCTTTATTTCAAAATAGTATATACTTCAAAACCAAATTCAATAATATATCATTTAAATAAAATCCAAATTTTCAATCACTATTCTTACTTTTATTTATAAAACTTGAAATATTCTTTAAAACCATCTTAAACCCAAATCACATAATGCAGTCATATTCTTAATCTCAAAATTTCAATCGGTTTCAAATCAATATATTCAAAGATAATTCTTTAATAAATTCTTTTTCAAATAAATTCATTTTTGAAACCATATTATTTTTGTAGTTATAACAGTTTCAAAACCAACACCTTGAAACAATAATACTTTAATTCCGATAAAACATTTCAATTTTGATATATATTTCAAATCTTTAAATATTCCAAAATTTCCAAACCAAATCTGATAATCTCATATATTTCTTAATTCAATTTACTATTATTTAGTTTAAAATTATTTATTAAATAAATTCAATAGCATTTACATAAAGCTCAAACTTGAAATATTCGTAAATCAACTTAAAACATCATCAAGTTATACATAGCTTAAATTTTAAGAATTTAATAATATTTATTTAATATCAAAATTAGTATTTATATAAACCCTTATTTTTCCAAAAGCCATAGAAATCATTTCAAATATATATATATATATATATATATATATATAGACCAACTGTGTCTGTATATAAAAATTTCTATCCTATGGTCAAGTGATACGGATATTTATCATTTCAATCCGCAATTTAAAATAAAATTACGGTTATATATCATTTTAAATCGCAATCCCAAATAAAATAAATCCATAATGAACTTGCAGATTATAATGATGTAAAATAAAACATCCATTCATCCAATATTAATCATCAAGCATTTATCACAATCATCATCTAATTAAATCAATAACATCAAAATAGAACAGATAATAAATAATAGGCATTTACTAGCAGTTTATATTCAATAACAAATTAAATAACTATTTAACTAGCAGTTTAAATGCAATAATAAATCAAATAATAATTTAACTGGCAGTTTAAATGCAATAATAAATCAAATAATAATTTAACTGGCAGTTTAAATGCAATAATAAATTAAATAACAATTTAATCCAATAAATTCAATTTAACTGAGATGATGATTAAAAATATGCTGAACAGTCATAAATAAACTTTTAATCACATCAACGATTAATTTAACACACATAAGAAATTTTAATAGTTGTGAGTGGGTTAAAACACTCACCTTTGGATTTAAATTGAATTTAAATCCAATTTAAACCCAAAATTTGAACAGTCTCCAAATTCATCTAAACTAGTGTCAAAGTGTCCGGCATTTCGATACGATCCCAGCAAAACAAACCGCGTCTAAATCCGAGTCCGTATGCAAAAGTTATGATAATTAGAGAATTGAAAAATTCTGGTCCTGGGTCGACTTCGGGTTCAACTTCGGTCCGTCGCCTCAAAACCCCGGTGCTTGCTCTGAGTTTTTGCCAAAACGACCTAGAGACCCGAGTCATTTTCTTCCTGACCCGAAGTATCTCCAGGGTTTTTGCCTCTGAAACCCGAAGCACGACCTGAAGTTACTGCAGATTTGAATTTTTTTTTTTTGAAATTAGATTTTGGAATTTGGGAATTAGGTTTTGTCTGCCATTGGAATAAGGAACTAAGAAGGAGATGTATGTATAGACAAATGACAATGAGGAACAATTAGTGTTTATAACGAGGTATTTATAGACAAAGCATAAAATAGAGTAGATGGACAAGATTGATTTGAGTTTTGAACGTAATTGACCCGAAAAGCCCATTTCGATTTCGGAACGAAAATGGGTCAACCCATATATCAAAATATATGTTTTCAAATATTTTAAAATCAATGGAATAAGTTTCAAGTTCAAATTCCATCGTATGAAGAAGTTATGCAAAAATCAAGTTATTTCAAATTGATTTCAATTAATTTCAATTAAATTGATTTCAAGGCGTTTCAAGCCCGATCGTTATGAAACTTGAAATCCTACAAAAATTCACCGTTATGGATCCGATGAAACTGGTTTCGTCGAAATCCAAGTCAGTGGCCAAAATGGCTATCTTCCAGTTAATTAAATAAATAAATATTAAATGAATTAAGTCCCTTTTTAATTCAAATTCAATAGTTAACAATTTCTACCCCCCCTATTACATATAAACTTAAAATTCATTAACCAAAATTTCCATGTCCATCAAATAAGGATTAATTGCAAACTTACAACGTTTACCTTCAATTTAAGTAAATTCAAGTAAATTATATTTTTAGTTTCAAATAAATTAATTCAATGTGGTTCCAATTTCTTTATTTAATCAATCATCCTCTTATGGATAAGTTTGACATTACTATATATCCAATTACCCTAATATTTTACAGTCATTACCTAAATTCATATTAACGTAGTATTTAATTATGTTAATTAATTGCAATGGATTTAGCTCTAATTTAATTAAATAAATAGGTAAACAGTTAATAATTATCACCATTATCCAAGGTTAATCTCACTCATAAATCAACCAACAAATATTATAATATGATCACTTATCTAACATTGAATTTATCAAATTCTAGTTTATTACGTATTATTACATCCACTAATATACCTTTGCATTTATTTCCCAATTTACTATTTACAATCAATTATAACCTTACAATTGTTTTCAATTAATTGGGATCGCACTAAATTAGCTATTCATTAACTTACATTAACATTATTACCTTCCATCACTGCTCTTCAATCTATTATTATCAAAATGGATGAAATTCACATTGGTTATATTTATTACATTGATATTACCCAATTCATTCTAATGTCAATTTGTCATAGTATTTAACTCCATTTATTATGGATTGAATCCAATTAAATTTTAAATTAATTCCAAATAAACTAATTAGATTCAAATTCCAATCCTTTAATTAAGTCTATTATTACTCTATAAACTTAGTTACTATTTGTCTGTCTTTCATTACATAAATATATCTAAATTTCCATCTTTTCTTTTGAATTAACTATCCTATTTACGTTATTATATTAATTATCATTAAAGTAACATTTAATTACCTTTATTTGTAATTGGTAAATTAACTGGTAACAACAACCATTTGTCACCATTACACCCTTTATAACTTGCATGTTTATTCTTCACAAACAATTACCATCTATTACATGTTACATTCCAATTAATTAAAATTGATTCCAAAATCTGATTAGGCTTAATTACCTTCTTTATACTAGGTCCATTATTTCTTTATATATTTAGTTACATTAGTTTATATCCTATTACACTAATATATGCCTATTTACATCTTAATTTGAATAATTATTATATTTCTAAATGTGTACTTCTATCAATTGTACACATTAATTAAGGTTTAAAACCAATTAATGAATTTACCTTAATTCCATTCTTTTACCAATTTATTACTTTATACATACATTTACGTTTCTATGTAGTTTATACCTTCACACTAATCCTATTCAATTCCCATTTATTACACAGATTTATTTCAAATAAATCAACATTTACATTCGGTTACTATCAATTATACTAATCCATTTATTTATGCACCACATACCCTTATTTACTTATATTCACATTCATTCTCAAATATAACGGTTACAATTAGATTAATACACCAATTAAATGGTAACTTACAACTGTTACTACAACCTTAAAATTTGCATTTATGAGTTCATTATTTACACACAAAGTGTTACCATTCTCATATACCCAAATCTTTATACAATGGTCATTTTATTTCCTATTATAGCATTTATAAAATTTAATGTTTGCATTGGTTTTCTTACATTAATTCATAGCCAAGTATAACAATTTTCATTACTACCAATAAGTTTTAATTTCATTTTAATTGTTAATACTTAGTTAAATTTCCACGGTTGCATTTCCATTTAGCATTCATTTCATTACTAAATTTCAAAGTTTTTTTATTTCTTCTGAATTTATTCACCAAAATCTTAAATTTTTTTAACAAATTTAATTATTAAAACTTTACAGATCGTTACACATAGTTTTTCCCTCAAATACCTATTGTCTTCTTTACTTGGAAACATTTTTTTTATGTTTCTCCTACACCAAGGAAATTTAAGTAAGGAAGTTTCTTCTTTATATTCCGATCACCCTTTCTTATTTTTTCAGATAAGCATTCATTTCCCCCAAAATTGTTGGATTAAAAATGACTACTTTATCAAGAAATGAACCATTACCAAACTGACCATGCTTCTCATAATTGATATCTGTTTTTGAAGTCCACACTTTTCCATTTGTACCTACATAGAGAATCATTTTTCAAATAAGCTTTCAAAAATATAAATTTGATGGTCTGCATATTGAATAGAGAAAAAAAGAATACATGAACATAACTAAACTAAAATTAAAGCTATGTGGCCCTTGAATTTCTTGATCGAAACACCTCCTAAATATTTGAGGAGAAATCTTGTTATTAACTGAGTAATTCAAGGAATGATTCGAAACTGGTTCTTCTTTGGTACTTGTAAGACTTGATTCTCCACTAAATGCATTATTGAACTCACTGAATTTGGTTCTTTGTCGTATAGAACTTAATTATTGTTTTCTTGGCTTTCTAGCCATTATAAAGTGCCAATGATTCTTAATTGCATTATCTGTCCTTCCTATAAAAAGCATGGCTATCATTGCCCATTTATTGCCATAAGCTTCATGCGCTTGAAGAAGTCTTTCTTCTTCCATTTCACTAAATCCTCTCTTGTTTATTTTTAAGTTTAGCTGATTAAACTAGCTCAATCTACAACTCTTCTCTATATCTTAGAAAACATAATACAATATTTGGCTGATTAATTTTATGTGTGTTAGTATTATATGTACTTGATCTTCCTTGTAACTTTTGAGCAATGAGGTTACAGTTTTTAGGGCTATGTAGAGAGATAAGTTCTCATAGCATTACATCTTTACTTGGTTCCCAATGAGCTTTACTAGATATCTTTGATTGTTTCTTACCCATTGATGTTTCTTTGAGTTGTTCTTGTTTTACTTTATAAAATAATTGCTGGTATCATCTTTACTCCTAGGAAGCATTTTAAACACATCTTCAAATCTATCACTCAAGCCAATCATTCTAACACACAATACACAAAGTACATATGAGTCCAAAACAATTTTTTTATAGTTTTAAATATATTACTTTCAAAGAACAAATAGTATCAAATGTGCGTGGGTGTGCAACAAATCCCTATCCACCTAACATTTATATAACATAATAAAAACCAATCTTAATGCAAAAATAATGGCTAACAAGTAAATAATGATCTTGGGATGGATATATTATGGGACATCTTAGAAGAAACAAAAGTAAGCAACTACAAGCATATTATTTTGAAGTTCTAGTGATTTGGTGTTGCGATATGAGAAAATTTTGTTTCTAGTCTGTTAATATTTAAGTGATAAAGTAGTCGTATTAGCATGCAAACATAAATTACCAAGCATAAAAAAACATCATATTGTAGTGTAATATTGTTTACTAATCAATAAAAATGATCGAGTACCATGTCAACCATGTGTATCCTAATTATGTAAGAATATTATATGGTGCAATTGGAGTAATTTTAATATATCAAAAGACATTGGATTCAGATACTAAGCACATATGATACCATGCATGCTTAGTTGGGTTTAAACTAGAAACCCAAAGTTAGATATATTTATAGCACTTTTCTCTAAAAGCATGTAGAGATCGTGAATCTTGTATGATCATAACATATGTATACCTGAAACTCTCCAGTTCCAGGATATCTCTCACCATATTTTACCAGGTAAGATGGATATCAAAGTTCTCCATATGGATCTAATCCAATTACGATTTAAGAAATATATCCATCTTCAAAATATCATCAAATTATATTCTGAAGCTCCTTATACAATCAAAATCAGACTGCATGAGATTGAATGACATTAAACAATTTTGAATGCAAAATAAATAAATCACAAAATATCATCCGACAATTCTCCAACATAGTATCATCGAAGTAACTGAGTATTATAAACAAGCCAGTCAAGCACAAACTAAAAACATTAACACCTCCGTATAAGAGTTTTATTTTTCATAACCTTGGTTGTTAACTATTGAATGACACTATTGATGAAGTAAACCCAAAGCGCAGGTTAAATGAAAGCAATGGGCACATAATGCTTTGTCAAAAAAACACCAAGAAATTATAAACTAAAACTTCCATCAATCTTCTTTCTTTCCTTTTTTTATTTAAGGTAAGAATCGATAATATAAATTATGATATTGTCATGTACATGAAGAATATGCACGAAACAAGCAAATATAACTCAATTGCAGTATGGCTCATAGATTTCCTTCATTGTCGACACCAAATGAGATATTGCAAAATGTTAGAAAATCGAACATCAATACACATGTTAGAAGACACCACCTTCTCATGAATTTATGTACACAAACTTTAGAAAGTAACAAAAACATTACGCACACACCCAACCACGTGCATACAACAACATCCACCAATTTTAGTCCCTCAAAACTACAAATATACACTTATTGTTCTCAGATGCACACCAACCATTCATCAAATACGTTATGTACAAGTATACACACTTCACATACTCTTGCCAAACATCAAAAAATATATTCATGTTAAATAATATTACTATCACTCCACTAATCAAAATCAATAAAGGGTTTACTAATGAGAAATTGATTTACTTAAAATAATACTACTACTATTTCCATCATATTCAATAAAATGGCATATATTATTTTTAAATTTAACAGTGAGAAGGTTTACTAACTATAAATTAATTTACAGTAAATCAATAAAGGGTTTACTATTTTTATCAGCTAATCAAAGTCATAAATTTATCTTGATTGAAAGATTACATTTCACGACTCAGGATCAGGTAGAAGCGAGCTGAAATTGAATATTGTGGCGGCATAAGCAACAGTAGCGGATTGAAATCAAAATTAGGGTATTGGCTGGAAGTAAGACTTGAAAATATGAATTAGGATAGGTGATGAAATCAAGGAAATTAGGGTAGTGATTTGGATCTGAGCGAGGAAGTGATGACTTCGAATATGACGAGACGGTCGATGGTAGGGTTGGAATGCGAGGACACCATGGCTTTAAGGTCAAAGGCAAGAGACAGGGTGGAACTAGGGATTTTATATGTGAAAATTCGAGAAGTGTATTACTTTGATAAGCAGTGTAGGTTAGGCATGAGTGTATTTTAGGCAAAGTGTATTATTTTATGAGTGTATTATAGGCGAGAGATCCTAATTTTTTTTAACAAAAACCATGAATATGCAATGGTCCCAGGGACGTTACAAAATTGCAATGACCGCTAGCTGTGGTTAAATATTTTGCAATGGTTTTGGACCATTGAAGTATTGCGACAGTGTAGAGCCATTGTAAATTAGCTGCAAAGTAGCATTGCAAATTTTGATATATGGAGTAGGTTGCCATATTTCATAGTCAGAGAATGCAGCAATGGCCAGCATGATCTGAATGGACTTAAGCATGGCTACAAGCGAAAAGGTCTCGTCATAAATAATGCCTTAAATCTAACAAAATCCATTCGCGACTAGCCTAATTTATAAGTCTCTATTTGTCCATATGTATTTAAGTTTTTCTTAAAAATCCATTTGAAGTTGATGGGATTTATCCCTTGGGTACGTCCGACAAAGTGCACACTTTGTTTTCATATATGGAATCCATCTCGGATTTCATTACTCTAAGCCAGAGTGCAAAGTCTTTACTTTGCAATGCTTGTTCGAATGATAGAGGCGTGCCATCATTTAAGACATAGTCTTCCTTCTCACCATCTACGAGAAAACCATTGTATCTCTCTAGTGCACGAGATTCACTACTAGACCTTCTAATAGGTTGTGTATTTTAGTATATGGATGAACACGGTTTTCCCACTGGTTCGGCCTCAATGTTAACTTCTTGGATCTCCTCCAAGTCTACAACCTCACTGTTAATTTCCTTTGACAGGAATTAATTTTCTAAAATGACAATGTGCCGAGAAGCAATAACCTTGAAAGTCACTATGCTCCGATACCAAATGAAAGTATGTTATGGATCGTGTAATATGGAAATACGATAGAGTATACTGATGATAGTTATATAGTAAATGTTGAGACTTGGTTTTGATTCATGACACGAAGCTATCACTACGACATACATATTTGACGACTGCTACGACAAAAAGAGACAAGGAGACGAGACTTTAACTAGTGCATCAAGTATGATATTTTATTGTTTAAGTCTTAGGTTAATACTGTTAAAATCTCTCCTCGATTACGTCTACATTAGCTTATATATTTTATACATATATAAGCATACAATTAATTATAAAAAGTTTTAAAGCTATAGAAATTAATATATCTATGTAAACTGTGCTTACTGCATAAATTTAACTAGGTCAGTCGACTGACCCAGATAACCAGTCGACTGACACTAGGAATTTTGTGCAGCATGCACAGATACATAGATATACGAATTTAAATTTAAATAATAACTTTGAATATTCAGTCGAATGACCCAGAGGCTCAGTTGACTGAATTTCTATAACAGCCACTTTTTGAAAAGACACGACTTTTGTGAACTGTAACGTCCCAGATTTTCGCGTTTGAAAATCGACATCCATACTTTACATCGTACTCGAATGCCGTAGATTCGATCGTTCAAATCCAAGTCGCCGGAGCTTATAACAACATTAAGTAAACAACACAGCGGAAAAGAAAAAGAATATAGATATACAACATCTGATACAATATCCAGATATAATGATGATACAATGAATATCTATATACATCAGAGATATGATACAAGAAACAGCAGCGGAAAAGAAAACGATAACATCAGCAGCGGATAATCTCCATCTTCAAAGCGCCAATCCAGAAATAGCTCGAACTCCCAATAACGATGCTCAAAGATAAGCAAGTGCAGTCCATATCCAAAGACTGAACTAGCTCCAGAAAATCTACTAATCTGACTATCTGAAAAACCCAACTCTAGACTGCCCGTGTAGAAAAATTTTGAGCATCCAGAGTTTAGCAAAGAAACAATAAACTATGGATCAGTCATGGGACTGGTGTGAGCAACAAAAACAGTTTATCTTTAAAAACAAATAGCAAAAGAATTTTTAAGTCAATTCGCAATGCTTTTGGAAAATGAGACTACCATAAGGCCTCCCGCCACACACACAATGCAAACACAGAATTGGAGAAGATTTCTGCTTATGATAGTCAAAAATGCTTACTACGCGAAACAAATCATTGGATATTATTATTAGAGCATAATGGAAAAAGTATTTCGAAAATAGAATATCAATCTTAGCCAACATACGACCATTATCGTATGCCTACTATAGCTACCATGTTCAATAGCAGGTTACCGCCACATTCCATGGAAGGTAATACAACTAAAACCGTACAGGGCTCATATTGTTTTGTTTGGATTTCCATCAAATGGTCATGCTAAGGAACTTCCTATGCCATGAAAGAACGCCTCTGGCGGGACGCTCCAAGAGACAAACTGCTCTCTACCAAACAAGGCCGGCTACCCACCTTCCCAGGGAATATACAAAACCTCAGATATGCCACCCCCGGTCCTTTGGGACCTTTATCCGAGAGCTCTCGATAACCAACATCACACATAATAAATAAAGTGTGTCCACATGAGTAAGTATCAGGGCTCCATACCATGATACTACCCTTTTCAGAAGGAATGGTCATACCCTAGGGAAGCTACCCCTGAAACCTTGCCGTACAATTCCTGTTTCGACCATTACCGGGTTGTGAGGTTCGACGAAGTCTCGTCCACAAAGCTACGCTTTGTCACAAAGCTATGCTTTTGGTCAACAGATGATCAAAGCAATGGTCACAAAGATAAATGATCAAACAAATGATCATATCACAAATGATCAAACAATGATCATCACACAGCAACACTCAGTATGTCACATTACCAAATTGGGAATATATCGCTGATAACCTTCAATTACATAACCTCTGAGCTCGTACGTCTCAGAGAAGGGTGTTAAGCTAAGAGAATAAATTCTCCGCCTGTGACGACCCAGAATTTTGGGCTTTTAAATTGGAATATTTAATTTGTTTTAAATATTCAGAAGTTAAATTTTAACTCGAATTTTAAATATAAATATTTATTGGATATTTTAATTTTTGAATTAAACAATCGAAAATAGGGTAAAATAGAGAATCCTGAGTTTTGAGTCTGTTAAAAATAGTTCAAAGGTTCAGAAAATTTATATTGTCAATATTGAAGGTAATGGAACTTTTAAAATTGAATTTATAAGCGTTTTGTTCGGTTTTGAAATTTTATTGTTTAAAATGAATTTAAAAATATCCTTCCGGGGCGCAGTCTCGGAATTCGATGAAACCAGTTCCATTGGATCCATAATATTTAATTTTTGTCGGATTTCAATTTTCGTAGCATTCGGAAGTGTGGTGTGAGCGTACGATTTATTAACACGCTGAAAACTTGAAATGAATTTAATAGAATAACCGGTCAAACTCATAGCACATCAGAGCTTTTCAAATCACTGTATACGAACCTTATCAACACGCAACCATCGAATCATGTTCCCCTTCTCTAAAACAGCAGGCCGATAAAATAATCTCAGAAAAGAAAGGGAAAAATCAAAATTTAAATATGGCCGAGATCTCGTTTTCGACCACAGTCCAATGCTAAGCGAAATTAAGCAAAGGGAAGGTTACGATATTTTCTTCGTTCAAAACAATCCTCCACTTAATTCGATCAACTCGCGATTAGAGAGAGATAGAGGGGGCGAAATCGTTCAAGCGGGAAGGGGAAGGAGTTGCGATTCGTCGCGATGGGGAGCATTCACTCGCGAAGCTGGAAGCGGAACCTCGAGTCGCGAGGAATCAAGGGAGACGATCGTGTGGCGGCGCCTTGGAGGGAGCGGCGGCGAAGGGATCGGTCGCGTCTGGGTCCATAAATTGTTTTGAGCGTCGTGGTGGGTTGTGGGAGAATCTGGAAGGGTGTTCGTCGACCGTACGATGGCCGCGGGTTGGTTGCTGTTGGGGTTATCAAGAGCGTGGAGACATTCTCAAAGTACCCTCCACTTGGAAGGTTCCCGTTAGGGACATGAGGCAGATTGTTGTTGCTGGGGTGTTTTCGCGAAAGGTAGAGGAGGTTGTCTCATCGTGAGTAGGTGATGGGTAGTGGTTCGCCGCCTTTGTTCAAAGCTGTGAGGTATTAGTCTTTGTTTTTCTGTTAAATTTTTATTTACAACAGGAAATAGAATATATCCAGCAGAAAATATTCATTCGAGTTTGAATATGTATTGGTAAACAATACTATATATATAGGTAAGGTTTTTAAAGTAAGTAACTTGGTCTGTTAAGCAGTTATTTAAATAGTAAGTTAATCCTGATTCGATTGGATATAGGTAAAATAGAAACTTTCACAGATTTTTGGAAGGATATAAGAATTTATATAAAACAGATTTTTATAAAAATCAATATAGAATACATTTTATACAGAAGTAGTTACGAAGGAAAAAAAAAGTACATATGTACACACTTTTTAATTTACTAGTTCATTTTAAAAATAATGGATTTTGGAAATTTACTAGTTTATTTACTTATTTACTTTATTTCAGTTACTAAAAGATTTTTAGAGGAACCTTATGGGTTCAAAATAAATTATTAATTAATGTAGATTTATAAATGGTAAAAATTAAATTATTGGTTAACTAAATTCATCAAATTGGAAATACATTTTTCGATTAGTTCACATATTAATAAATCCTATAATGTTTCGTGCTAAGGTCTAAAATCGAGAAGGAAATGGTCAATTGGATCGGACTGAAATTTAAAAGCCAAAGGTGAGTTAATCTCACTCAGTTTAATTTTATTTACATTGGTTAAGTTTAAATATGGATGAATGATTGAATTGATTGATTTGATTGATATGGTATATAGTAGTATATAGAAATATATACATATTGGCATGTAGATATTTGAGTTGTTGATATTCCCGCATTTATATAGCGGATGAGACCCTATGCGCCGCATAATAGCGGATGATATTTTATAAAACCCATATACCGCGATATTCCACCTCGAAGTGGAATTGGTATTGTGCTAACGTCTGTGGATGCAGGGAAACAGGTTGGAGGGATCCAACTGGATTCCTCAAAATATTTAATTTTGTTTAAATATTCTGTGATATGATTTTTGATATCCTGTGATGATTTATATTGGATAATCTGGTTGGATTGAATTTCCCAGTATAATGAGTTATCAAAAGCAATTGAATTGAATTTTGGAAAGAAATAAAAGAGTAAAATTTAAGTTAAATAATTCTAGTGAATTCGAATAAATTAAATAGGGAATTGTAAAAGAAATAAAGAAATTTCTTAATTCGAACAAATATGGGAAAAGAGGATTTTGAATTTAATAGTGAAGAAATAAATCTTTAACTAAAGTGATATTATTTAAAAATATAAAAGAATTAATTTTATTGAAATTTAAAGATTTAATTTAATTAAAATATTAATTGAAGAAGTTTGGAAATCCGAAATTGGTATTTTAGTTAAAAAGGGTTTTAACTCATAATAAGGAAATAAAAGATGAAAGTTAATGTATTTGAAATAATTGAAGTAAATAGGGAAATTTACTTCAAAGTAAAGTAAAATGGAAATCAATTGGAAATTGATTTAAGTGTTTAAAAACTTGGATTTTTAAAAGAGAAATGAGATTTTGGAGATATAAACTGGGTTTATAAAGTAAAATAAAATATCAGTGGATATTTGAGAATATAAATTCAAGATGGGAATTTATAAAAGGATATGGATTGGTTTAAAAATAAATGTTGGTTTATTTTTAAAAGATGGGAATGAGAAGTGTATTTCTCTGGATAGCCAAGTACGTTTTCAAAGCAATTTTTAATATAAGTTAAAAGTTCTAATTTGTGTTTTTAAAAGCATATTTTAGAAAATCTATTATTTCTAAATGTTAAAGCCTAAAGTAGTATTTTCAAAAATCTATTATTGTAATAATTATATAAAAGTGATTTGGTAATATGTTTAAAGAGAAATTTAGTTTATATTTATAAATGGTTTTATTTTAATAAAGTATTAAAGTAGTTTTAAAATTTCAATGTTATAAAGTATATTTATAGTAAAGTCTTTTAATTTATTTTTAAATTAAAAGTATTTTGTACTTGGTGATTCAGTGGAACTAATTATTTGGGAAATGTATTCCGTAAGCGGAAACTGTTTGAAATTGTTTTCAAATGAGCTTTGAAAATTTGGAAATATATCTTGGAAAGATATTTGGGCAAATAAATAATGTGGGAAATTATTTATTGTGTGATGGTTGCTTGTGGATGTTAATTGATAGTTAAATAACCGACTATCAATATTGGCCAAATGCGCTGATCGTTTCGAAGAGACCGGGATCGAGTTTCCGTATACCGGGATTCTAGGTCTGGAGACTCGAATACCACTTCGATTCGGTTTGTACGTTTCGTGTAACGATTTCGGAGTCGAAGATGGAGCAGTGAAGTGCAAGGGCTAGTCGCTACTAATCCTGAGGATATTTCCAAAATGGATGTAGTTGGAATAGTACCTTCGGTTCCGTTCGGACCCGGGACGGACTTGTATGGACGAATGCTTTCGTGACATCGTCAGGTGGACGATGGGCATTCTAAGGGATATGTGCTATAAAGGTATCGTTTAGCCTCGAGCCTCATCAACCGGGAATGACTGAAAATCAGGGGTTATGCAGCAAGGCTTCGTGGGTAGCCCCCACTTGAGAGTAAGGTCATCCCTGTCTAGATGTCCCTTTTATTTCGGCTTAGTGTTGCGGTTGCTGATCCCAACCGTGGGGTGATTTTACTTGGAATTATCTAGTAAGGGATGATTCCGGCCTTGTGTTGCAGGGGAGCGGGCGTACTCCTCGGTACGGTGATCTAGGCCACGTACTGTGATAGGTGGTACCCCAGTGCCTAGTCATTCGTTGGAAATCCATTTTTCCTACGTGCCTTGTACGGTATTTGTTTGTATTACCCACTTTTGTGGCTAGTATGCTGGAATTTAATAATGTAACAATTTCAGCTATTTTAATAAGTATGTGTATATAGACACTATTATAATATTAGAGGAATTTGATAAAAAGTGTTTTAGCTATCGTAAGGTAAAAACCCGACATGTTTATTTGTGGCGTGGTCTTACGAGATGCTTTTATTTTCAAAAGGATTTTTGAAACTTTAATAATCAATTGAGTGTGATTTTCTCACGCTGGTTTTCCAGACTGACTCGGGTATTGTTTTATATGATGCTCGGGTCAGACCGAGTATTATAGGATACAGGATATGATGCCGTGGAGCTCAGGAGACGAGCTGGATGACGATACGTACTCCCGTACTTGCTATTATTTTTCCGCTGTGTATTCAGTTGTATGTTATGGATGTTGATGTACTCTGATGATATATTCTGATGATGTATTGTATAAACAGATATAGTTTTGATTTGTGTAAAGATCTGTTGATATATATTATATTTTATTCCGCTGCGATGGTTAGATTCTGATGTTGTTTTTTTTACTTTTCTTCTTCTACCTCTTCTTCTTAATTAAAATGGTTCGATTTTCCGGGTCTGGAAAGTCGGGTCGTTACAGTGGTATCAGAGCGAAGGTTGGCGATAACCTTGGCTCTGGTGGGAATTTTGAGAGTATTAATAGATATGAGCGCGTATTTGTTAGTGAATATAAAATGATTTTATATTGTGTTGGTTGGTTTATTGAGTGGCATATGAACCTTCGTCGGCACAGTCTGGACAACTGTATCGAAGGGGTTTCTAAACACTTGAATAGAACAGTTCGACACAATATTGTTTTAAATGGGGTGAATGAAATAATTTTGCCCAAATTATTTTGTATATAAAAGAAATAATTATTCGAAAATTATTATGGTTATATATTTGGATGCTTGGTTGTTAGAAAATGACAATAATGAGTTAGTCTCATTATTGAGTAGAAATTGAAAACTTATAACCTAAGTTGAAGAATAAATTTATATAACAAAATGGAATTTGAAATATAGACTATAAATGAAATTTATAAATTGAGATAAACTTTATATACAAATGTGAATTACAAATGTGATTTATAATCAAATGAGATAAATTCATAAACAAATGAAATTTGTAAATGTAAATTGTAAATGTGACTTATAACTTGAAATAAAATGTGATAGAATTCCAGAGTAATGTTTGGATATAAAATTGAATGGATTTTGAATTTGAAGTTTTGGGAAAGGTTTAAATTCCTTTGGATTTAAAAATAGTTTTTAAAGGTTTTGGGGAAATAATGGTGATATTATTTCATGAATATTTTTGAAATTGAATTGAAATCTGTTGGGATTTAGGAATTAAAAATATTTGAAATGTTTTAAAGTGATAAAAGCATTAAATTCTCTTACGGTCGCTGGAAAATAATTTCGGTGATGACTGCAGCATCATCGATGTCTATTTTCGAGTTTCCAAAGAGAAATTTGCTACCAAACTGTTTAAATTGGAAATGATTGTGAACTGGGTTGGTTTTGAAATTCAAAAGGGAAAATTGTTTGGTAAAAGCAGATTGTTTTGGAAATTGGGATTTGATGTGATATACCAGATATGTATGAGTTATTTATGGATTCAAAATGGTTTTTGAAATAAAACCGGGCAATTGAATTCTGGGAATTCTATTTAAAATATAAATGTGGAAATTTAAAAGAATCAACAATATAAAGTATAGAATGAAGTTGATTGAAATAAGAAGGGAATGAAAGTTTAATTCTGGGATTATAATTATGAGATGAAATTAACTCAATGAGTAATATAAGCTGGTAGATAAAAGAGTTGGAGAACTTGAAGGTGAATGAATTGTAAAACTTGTATAAAATTGTATCCTAGAATTAAAATTTAATTCGAGTATATGAAGGTGAATAAAATATATTTGAATTTAACTTAAGATGAGTTAAATAAAATTGAGAATTGGAATTGAATTAAATATAAGTAAGTTGAAGTTGAATTGAATTGGATATAAAGGTAATGTAAAATGCTTTTAATTGTGTAAAGAAATTCATATTCTTAAGTTCTTAAGTGTAATAATTTGGAAGTTGAGTATAAAGATGAAATGGACTTAAATGAATAGTCCCAGGTCTTAAGTAAGTAAGTTAAAACTTATGAATAGAAATGAAATTGTAAGTCATAAATGGGAATTCATTTCTTTGAACCATTAAGAGTTATAATTTGAAATTGTAATTATCAAATGGAAACGACTAAGATGAGCAATCTTAATAAATCCAAACTTGAATTATAAAATAAATTGAACTTAAGATAATTAAGTGAAGTGATATTAGGAATTAAAAAGAAAGTATTTAATCTTAACCAGTGGAGGAACTAATGAGATAATAAATTAGTTAATGAAATTGAATTGGGAATTAATGAAATTGGATTAAAATAGTAATGGTTTGGATTTCTAATGGAATCCGAATAAGTGAAAATAAATAAATGGATGGAATTTGATTAAATAAGAATCAAATGGAAGATGGAAATAAAACTTAAAAGGGTTGGTTAAATGGAAAATAAGCTTAAGCTATTGACTTAAGTAAATGTTGAGTGGAAACTGAACTCAAACAAAGGAGTGGTTTAAATAAGTTGAGCAATAGTTATTGAATGAATTAACTTGGATTGTTTTCGAGCTAAATAAAATTCAATTTTTGGAAATTGGAGATGAATTGAATTTAAGAAAATTATTAGAAATGAAAATCTGAATGAAATGTGGAATAAGTATTTATATTTGAAATGAAGTAGTAAATTGAAGTAAGTAGAAATTCATATGAAATGGGAGTTCAATTTGAATATACACTTCAGTGGTGAAGTAGTAAATAAATATAAGAAAATTTATATGAACTTAAGAATTGAAGAATGAAATTCTTAAGAAAATTTGTATTTGAAATATACTTGGTAATTTTGAAAAAATATATACTAAGTGAATAGATGAATGAAGACTAAAACTGAAGTTGTGGAATGGGATAGTTGTGAATAAGGGGATAACAATCAAAAAGGAATGTGAATAAAAGAGAATTGATATAACTGATAATCAATTGGAATTTATACATAAGATGTACGTATATTATTTTATTCGCATAGCTATTTGGTCCAGATGTCGAACACAGAATTTCGAGATAGTTTTATCGATCCGAATCAGGATTTTTCACTCGATTTTCAACGGCGAACCTGGATATGGATTGTTGATTGATTCTGGATATTCTCTATCATAGTTTGTGGCTATGCAAGGAGAATGACGGTTTCTGATCAAGAAACCAGATCTGAGTCCGCACTAGGAAGTCGGGTGGACGATACTAGTTCGGAAGTGGAATTGTGTGATCGATTGAGCAATCGAATGTGATATTGCGTACGGATGATATATGTGCATCGTACGGGCTTCAGTAAAGCAAATATTGAAAATTTGTAAAGAAAAGTATAAAATGACTTTGGGATTGTGATTGAATATTATTGCTTAGTAGGATATACAGGTGTATAAAAGCAATGGATAAATTGGGATTTTTGATTTAGAAGATAAAATTTAATGGCCCGACAAAAAGGTATGTATTTGAATTTCTATATGAAATTTGATTGGGATTTGGATCCAGCCACTTGGCTTTTTGTTTTCTTTTTGAGATTGGGAGGCCGTAGAGCCATTTTGTAGTAGTACCGAGCTAGCCGCGCAAAGGAGACGCTAGCAAAATTTTTCAGAAATTTAGGGAGTTAGAAAAATTTTGAGAAATTTTGATAATTTATAATTTGAATTCAAATTTAAATTTGAATTGATAAGTGATATTGTTTGGAAAACTTATAGCTAAGTTTGAAGGGTGGGAAAGGATAGTGTGTCTGTGATAAAAAGATTTGTTGGGTTAATTGTTAAAAACTATTTGGATTGGGGAAATAGAACGGGTATCGAATCATTTCTCTTAACTGGTAATTTCGGGGACGAAATTCTTTTAAGGGGGAAGGAATGTGACGACCCAGAATTTTGGGCTTTTAAATTGGAATATTTAATTTGTTTTAAATATTCAGAAGTTAAATTTTAACTTGAATTTTAAATATAAATATTTATTGGATAATTTAATTTTTGAATTAAACAATCGAAAATAGGGTAAAATAGAGAATCCTGAGTTTTGAGTCTGTTAAAAATAGTTCAAAGGTTCAGAAAATTTATATTGTCAATATTGAAGGTAATGGAACTTTTAAAATTGAATTTATAAGCGTTTTGTTCGGTTTTGAAATTTTATTGTTTAAAATGAATTTAAAAATATCCTTCCGGGGCGCAGTCTCGGAATTCGATGAAACCAGTTCCATTGGATCCATAATATTTAATTTTTGTCGGATTTCAATTTTCGTAGCATTCGGAAGTGTGGTGTGAGCGTACGATTTATTAACACGCTGAAAATTTGAAATGAATTTAATAGAATAACCGGTCAAACTCATAGCACATCAGAGCTTTTCAAATCACTGTATACGAACCTTATCAACACGCAACCATCGAATCATGTTCCCCTTCTCTAAAACAGCAGGCCGATAAAATAATCTCAGAAAAGAAAGGGAAAAATCAAAATTTAAATATGGCCGAGATCTCGTTTTCGACCACAGTCCAATGCTAAGCGAAATTAAGCAAAGGGAAGGTTACGATATTTTCTTCGTTCAAAACAATCCTCCACTTAATTCGATCAACTCGCGATTAGAGAGAGATAGAGGGGGCGAAATCGTTCAAGCGGGAAGGGGAAGGAGTTGCGATTCGTCGCGATGGGGAGCATTCACTCGCGAAGCTGGAAGCGGAACCTCGAGTCGCGAGGAATCAAGGGAGGCGATCGTGTGGCGGCGCCTTGGAGGGAGCGGCGGCGAAGGGATCGGTCGCGTCTGGGTCCATAAATTGTTTTGAGCGTCGTGGTGGGTTGTGGGAGAATCTGGAAGGGTGTTCGTCGACCGTACGATGGCCGCGGGTTGGTTGCTGTTGGGGTTATCAAGAGCGTGGAGACATTCTCAAAGTATCCTCCACTTGGAAGGTTGCCGTTAGGGACATGAGGCAGATTGTTGTTGCTGGGGTGTTTTCGCGAAAGGTAGAGGAGGTTGTCTCATCGCGAGTAGGTGATGGGTAGTGGTTCGCCGCCTTTGTTCAAAGCTGTGAGGTATTAGTCTTTGTTTTTCTGTTAAATTTTTATTTACAACAGGAAATAGAATATATCCAGCAGAAAATATTCATTCGAGTTTGAATATGTATTGGTAAACAATACTATATATATAGGTAAGGTTTTTAAAGTAAGTAACTTGGTCTGTTAAGCAGTTATTTAAATAGTAAGTTAATCCTGATTCGATTGGATATAGGTAAAATAGAAACTTTCACAGATTTTTGGAAGGATATAAGAATTTATATAAAACAGATTTTTATAAAAATCAATATAGAATACATTTTATACAGAAGTAGTTACGAAGGAAAAAAAAAGTACATATGTACACACTTTTTAATTTACTAGTTCATTTTAAAAATAATGGATTTTGGAAATTTACTAGTTTATTTACTTATTTACTTTATTTCAGTTACTAAAAGATTTTTAGAGGAACCTTATGGGTTCAAAATAAATTATTAATTAATGTAGATTTATAAATGGTAAAAATTAAATTATTGGTTAACTAAATTCATCAAATTGGAAATACATTTTTCGATTAGTTCACATATTAATAAATCCTATAATGTTTCGTGCTAAGGTCTAAAATCGAGAAGGAAATGGTCAATTGGATCAGACTGAAATTTAAAAGCCAAAGGTGAGTTAATCTCACTCAGTTTAATTTTATTTACATTGGTTAAGTTTAAATATGGATGAATGATTGAATTGATTGATTTGATTGATATGGTATATAGTAGTATATAGAAATATATACATATTGGCATGTATATATTTGAGTTGTTGATATTCCCGCATTTATATAGCGGATGAGACCCTATGCGCCGCATAATAGCGGATGATATTTTATAAAACCCATATACCGCGATATTCCACCTCGAAGTGGAATTGGTATTGTGCTAACGTCTGTGGATGCAGGGAAACAGGTTGGAGGGATCCAACTGGATTCCTCAAAATATTTAATTTTGTTTAAATATTCTGTGATATGATTTTTGATATCCTGTGATGATTTATATTGGATAATCTGGTTGGATTGAATTTCCCAGTATAATGAGTTATCAAAAGCAATTGAATTGAATTTTGGAAAGAAATAAAAGAGTAAAATTTAAGTTAAATAATTCTAGTGAATTCGAATAAATTAAATAGGGAATTGTAAAAGAAATAAAGAAATTTCTTAATTCGAACAAATATGGGAAAAGAGGATTTTGAATTTAATAGTGAAGAAATAAATCTTTAACTAAAGTGATATTATTTAAAAATATAAAAGAATTAATTTTATTGAAATTTAAAGATTTAATTTAATTAAAATATTAATTGAAGAAGTTTGGAAATCCGAAATTGGTATTTTAGTTAAAAAGGGTTTTAACTCATAATAAGGAAATAAAAGATGAAAGTTAATGTATTTGAAATAATTGAAGTAAATAGGGAAATTTACTTCAAAGTAAAGTAAAATGGAAATCAATTGGAAATTGATTTAAGTGTTTAAAAACTTGGATTTTTAAAAGAGAAATGAGATTTTGGAGATATAAACTGGGTTTATAAAGTAAAATAAAATATCAGTGGATATTTGAGAATATAAATTCAAGATGGGAATTTATAAAAGGATATGGATTGGTTTAAAAATAAATGTTGGTTTATTTTTAAAAGATGGGAATGAGAAGTGTATTTCTCTGGATAGCCAAGTACGTTTTCAAAGCAATTTTTAATATAAGTTAAAAGTTCTAATTTGTGTTTTTAAAAGCATATTTTAGAAAATCTATTATTTCTAAATGTTAAAGCCTAAAGTAGTATTTTCAAAAATCTATTATTGTAATAATTATATAAAAGTGATTTGGTAATATGTTTAAAGAGAAATTTAGTTTATATTTATAAATGGTTTTATTTTAATAAAGTATTAAAGTAGTTTTAAAATTTCAATGTTATAAAGTATATTTATAGTAAAGTCTTTTAATTTATTTTTAAATTAAAAGTATTTTGTACTTGGTGATTCAGTGGAACTAATTATTTGGGAAATGTATTCCGTAAGCGGAAACTGTTTGAAATTGTTTTCAAATGAGCTTTGAAAATTTGGAAATATATCTTGGAAAGATATTTGGGCAAATAAATAATGTGGGAAATTATTTATTGTGTGATGGTTGCTTGTGGATGTTAATTGATAGTTAAATAACCGACTATCAATATTGGCCAAATGCGCTGATCGTTTCGAAGAGACCGGGATCGAGTTTCCGTATACCGGGATTCTAGGTCTGGAGACTCGAATACCACTTCGATCCGGTTTGTACGTTTCGTGTAACGATTTCGGAGTCGAAGATGGAGCAGTGAAGTGCAAGGGCTAGTCGCTACTAATCCTGAGGATATTTCCAAAATGGATGTAGTAGGAATAGTGCCTTCGGTTCCGTTCGGACCCGGAACGGACTTGTATGGACGAATGCTTTCGTGACATCGTCAGGTGGACGATGGGCATTCTAAGGGATATGTGCTATAAAGGTATCGTTTAGCCTTGAGCCTCATCAACCGGGAATGACTGAAAATCAGGGGTTATGCAGCAAGGCTTCGTGGGTAGCCCCCACTTGAGAGTAAGGTCATCCCTGTCTAGATGTCCCTTTTATTTCGGCTTAGTGTTGCGGTTGCTGATCCCAACCGTGGGGTGATTTTACTTGGAATTATCCAGTAAGGGATGATTCCGGCCTTGTGTTGCAGGGGAGCGGGCGTACTCCTCAGTACGGTGATCTAGGCCACGTACTGTGATAGGTGGTACCCCAGTGCCTAGTCATTCGTTGGAAATCCATTTTTCCTACGTGCCTTGTACGGTATTTGTTTGTATTACCCACTTTTGTGGCTAGTATGCTGGAATTTAATAATGTAACAATTTCAGCTATTTTAATAAGTATGTGTATATAGACACTATTATAATATCAGAGGAATTTGATAAAAAGTGTTTTAGCTATCGTAAGGTAAAAACCCGACATGTTTATTTGTGGCGTGGTCTTACGAGATGCTTTTATTTTCAAAAGGATTTTTGAAACTTTAATAATCAATTGAGTGTGATTTTCTCATGCTGGTTTTCCAGACTGACTCGGGTATTGTTTTATATGATGCTCGGGTCAGACCGAGTATTATAGGATACAGGATATGATGCCGTGGAGCTCAGGAGACGAGCTGGATGACGATACGTACTCCCGTACTTGCTATTATTTTTCCGCTGTGTATTCAGTTGTATGTTATGGATGTTGATGTACTCTGATGATATATTCTGATGATGTATTGTATAAACAGATATAGTTTTGATTTGTGTAAAGATCTGTTGATATATATTATATTTTATTCCGCTGCGATGGTTAGATTCTGATGTTGTTTTTTTTTACTTTTCTTCTTCTACCTCTTCTTCTTAATTAAAATGGTTCGATTTTCCGGGTCTGGAAAGTCGGGTCGTTACACCGCCACCAAACAGAAATGTATTTGAAAGAAATCGGCTTTATATCTCAAAGTGTAATGTCAGACATACAATCCATACAAGTCTGTTCCGGGTTCGAACAGAACCGAAGGCACTTCTTACGAAGCCCTTGCAAATCCGGATAATTCTCTAATCACGTCCGGACTTCCCGTCACTAAGGGTGATAAAACCTCTATATCGGAGATCAGCCGATGTAGAGTAACTCGACGGTAATCCTTCCGTTTTCAAAAATATCCGGTCTTCAACATCGGTCATCAAATGCCATCCATTACGACGTATCACATATTCAGAATGGGTTATACGACCCAAAGGTCCTTTCCCGGCTAACCCGAATAGTGAGCGAAATATTTAAAACATATGGATATGGGATTCCAATTACGTCACAACTTAATAATTTAAAACTTTCTTTCAAATAGTTTAAACAAATTACCATTTTAAATCTTTAAACAAAAAGATTTAATTCACAAAGTTAACCCCATTTACAAAGATCCATTCATGGATTTCAAAACAATTTCTATTTCAATTGAATTAACTCGTTAAATCTTTAAATCAAGATTTAACTTATAGCTTTCAAAAACTCGTTTCCAAAGATTCATTCATAGCCTTTCAAAACAATTTTATTTCAAGTTGGACTAACTCATTCAGTCTTTGAATCAAAGACTCATTTCATAATTTTCAAAACATTTCAATTCGAATGGTTTAAACAAAATCATCATTTTAAATCTGTTAAAAATAAACAGATTCAATTCATAGCTTTTAAAAAGAATTCTTTCATAACTTGGAAAACCATTTTTCAATTCAATCTTGAAATTCCTTTAATTAAACTGGAATTTCATTTCTTATATAAAAGCTTTTATCATTTAAAACAAACAGTTTTCATTTTGGAAATCTGATTCATTTATACAAGTTAAGGTCTTTGGGTTAAATTCAAATTCTCAAACAATACTTTCAAAATGGTTTAAATTCATATAACTTGTACAGCATCTTAAATCCCTAGTTTCGAATCATAGAATTCAATTTCAAACTTGAATTCAAATCAAATTATTTAAATTTCAAAACTTAATCAAGTTATTCGAAAATAAGTTTTATCTTTGAAATTCCATTTCAAAAGCTTTTCACTTCAAACCCAAATTTCCCATTTCAAAATCAATTGAAATTAAAAAAAATTTCAATTTCAAAAACATCAAATTTAAATTATCTGTGACTTAACCGATTTCCACGTGAAATACATATTTATGTGTGTAAAGGTGTAGTCCAGGGGTTTAACACAATAGTGCAACATCATACAATCATCACAGATCAGAATACATAATATAGTTGATAAGCGATATAAACTATAACGCTCACTTCATTCACAGATCACAGAGATATATCACAGATAAGTAAATTACAGATCACACCATAAATCAGGATGTATCACAAAGCATCATATATCAGGGATATCAAACAATCAAATCATCCAATAGAATCCAAATATCCATAGGTAAGGTCAGTTAATTGTTTGATTAATTCAAATCAGATAAATTTCTTATGAATTACTAATCCTGGTTAATTAACATTAACTAATTACAAATTATTTTGATTAATTATTCTTTAATCATTTATTAATTAACCATTTATAATAAATTTAAAATTAATTAACCTTTAATGATTAAGTAATTATTAATTACTTCTCTCTAATTATTAATTAATCCTTAATTCCAAGTTAATAAATCCCTTTGAAAACTAAAATTGTTAATTTATAAATCATTAATCATTAATTTATTCAATTAACAAATCACTCTTTAATTATTCCATTTATTATCAACTTATAATAAGTTTTTAAGATAAATTATTTCCCTATTAATTTCTTTTTTTTTCAAATTAAGTTTGAAAATAACTTTTAAGGATTTAACTTAAAACATTTAAAACAAATCATACAAATTTATTTATACAAACAATTCATTTCAATTATGATATAAAAAAAACTGTTTATATCTAATACTTTTAAAAAAAAAGTTTGCATTAAAACGAACCCAGGTGAAAACCCAATTTACTCGAGTCGAACCCCTGCTTTCCCCCGTACCCAACTTCGAGTTTCATTAGAAACTTTCCCGAGAAAAATTTCCCAGGCCAATTCTTCTTCCCTTTTTTTACATTGTTTTCTGTTTTAAATTTCCTAAACTATTGTAACACGCTCGAATCTCCCCTAAACAAACTCGAGGCATGATCCCATAATTTTCGAGTTTGACTTCGAGCCCGTTGCTTCTTCTCCACCCAAATTTGCAACCCCCTGATACAACGTTTGCACGTATACGTGCACAACTACCAGAATCACCTACCACCTCCGACGAACCCTCCATCACATCAAACATCATCGCGGCAACTCACTTCTACCATCAACCCATCACCATCGGCCAGAGATCGAAATTCGAACAGAAAGTCGAAACCTGGAAACACTTGAACCATTCACCTCCCAAACCTGTCATCGTCCCAATCTTGGCACTCTGACCACCTGAAGTCACGCGACTTTGACCACGCGTTCCCTGACCATCGACACTTCTCTTCCCCAAGTTTCATACGACTCGGTCTAACAGAGGTGACAAAATCACCTTGTCTCTGACCACGACAAAATTCACTCACAAAACCCTAGTCTTGCCTCGATCGAACATCCCATGCAATAGAAATTTTTGTAAACATTTTTCCTGAATTCTACGAAGATCAAGCAAGCTTCAGACCAAATCTCAGCATTTTAAAATGGTTCGATCACTGGAAATTTGTTAAAAAGCATTTTTAGTTCAACTGGGCACTGCTCTTAACATACTTGATGAAAAGTCAAAATTTTTGTTTTAAAAATCTAGATTTCAAATAATAATTCACATCATATAACTGAATTCACAAATAATCATGTTCGAGTATATCACACTTTGAGTTTGTTCTGTAAAATCAAGTTTTTCTCCAACCTGTATGTTTATAATTTACTTGAAACCATTTTTTAAAAATAACATTGTATTGTTGTAATTACTTTCCTTTCAAATGTCATAGTTTAAAAATAGCATTATATTGATTTTAGTTTAAACAGGATTGAAACCTGTTGCCTGTAACAAAAATATGTTTCAAACATGCTCACCATATCTACATATATATGTCTAAACATACAGACATATTTAACAACTAACAACATTTCATTATGCATTCAAATATCTACCACAATATCAAGATATAGATGTAGATCATGGGTGGAAAGTTGCTCACCAGAGATTGAAACAGAGAAGAACAAAGGCTATGTTTTGAAAACCTGGAACAGATTTTAAATCTGGAACTTTCTTTTTGAATTTGATCTTCTGGTTTGAAGTTGATTGTATTGTTTAAGTTGAATGGTTTGTTTAAGTTTTAGAGGAAATTACTTACTACAGGTCTTAGCTTGAAGGAACGAACTAAAATGGATAGTTTGATATATAAAATAGAAGTATACAGAGAGGATGTTACTTGTACAGGTGATAAAATATTGTTTATACAAAGTAATGTATTTTTTTTTCTTCTAGTTCAACATATCAGTGATATTTCTTTAGCTTTGGAAGGCTGATAAGATATGGCATTTATTGCCTTGTACAATTTGTATATTTTGCTTGTACTTATCTTTTTTCTTCTTTGACTATGTTACATTTTGATTTCGGCTGAGAGATATCAATTCGTGCTGAGGAGATATGGCATTTATTGCAAGTCCTATTGTGTTTACAAGCTTATACTATTTGAATTATGTTTGTACAGTTTTGATTTGTACATTTTCTGTTTACAGCCTCTTCCTTATGTGTACTTAGTTTGTAGATATTTGTTTTGTCTTGGTCTTGCATGAATTAATCCCCAGGCTCTTGTATTTGAATATGAATTTTTTTTCTTTGCTTTGTACATAAACACTTTTGCAGGCTTTGATTTTTGATACTTAGATATTTTGTTATTCCTTGCTTCTTCATTTTGCAAGTGTACATATTTAAACTTCTTTATATTTCTCTATATAAAATTTTGGTCATATTTCATATTTGAATGTAAGTTGTTTCTTTTCTTTTCTTATGGCTTAATAATATAAATAAATTTCTATTTTATTATGTTGTTAGATTATTTTACTTTACTACTAACTATCTTGTATCCAAAGTATATACATATATATATATCTCTATATTTATTTTTAAAACCATTTATTTTTAAGATTTTATTTCAAATCCAACATATACATATATATATATATATACAAGTTTTCAAATCCATATGACTTATATATTTTCTATTTGAATCGGGGAAACTCGCTTAAATTCCTAATTAACTATACAATTTTAATTCAAAAATTAAATAAATTATCAATTTAAATTAAATTAAAATCTGGGGTCGTTACAAACTTCCCCCCTTAAAAGAATTTCATCCTCGAAATTCACAGGCACGAAACAACACAGAGATAGACAGATTCAATCTCCTATAACTCCTCAAACTTAAGATATGTATTCCAAACTCAAGTCGGAATATTTTAGAATACATACCAATTTGTCCCTCTTCGGACTTTGGTATTCACAAGAAATTACAATAGAATTTCAAAATTTGGTTTCAAATGAAATCGTTTTATCGATTCAATTCAAATTTATCCTCATATTCTATTAATCAATTTAACTCAATTTATAATTTCCAATTTATTTAAAATTTTAATTCCAAATTCATTAAGTTTTAAATCAAAAAGCTGATGAGAAACCGATGAAGATATGAAGTAAGGATTTTCTACAACGATTCGTAGAACCATCATCACACCGAAACTTCTTCTTGTAGCTGATACAAAGTAATCAAATGAATTTGGAAATGAATCAAAGGAGATTGATAAGAAAGAATGTTTCCGTTGTTGTTATAGGGTATTGAGCATTTGTAGTCGTATTCCCCTGTCCCCTATCTCGTCCTCTTCTTGCACTCATACTCACTATCAGTGGATGGTAAGAGAATTCATTGAGGCATTCGAACAGATATCTGAGAATTACTCATTCTAGGGTATACTTCACCCTATCTCTAATGAGCTACTTAACGTGTTATACTCCTGAGCTAAAGTTTTACCTTAGCTCTGATACCAAATGTAACGTCCCAGATTTTCGCGTTCGAAAATCGACATCCATACTTTACATCGTACTTGAATGCCGTAGATTCGATCGTTCAAATCCGAGTCACCGGAGCTTATAACAACATTAAGTAAACAACACATCGGAAAAGAAAAAGAATATAGATATACAACATCTGATACAATATCCAGATACAATGATGATATAATAAATATCTATATACACCAGAGATATGATACAAGAAATAGCAGCGGAAAAGAAAACGATAACATCAGCAGCGGATAATCTCCATCTTCAAAGCGCCAATCCAGAAATAGCTCGAACTCCCAATAACGATGCTCAAAGATAAGCAAGTGCAGTCCATATCCAAAGACTGAACTAGCTCTAGAAAATCTACTAATCTAACTATCTGAAAAACCCAACTCTAGACTACCCGTGTAGAAAAATTTTGAGCATCCAGAGTTTAGGAAAGAAACAATAAACTCCGGATCAGTCATGGGACTGGTGAGAGCAACAAAAACAGTTTATCTTTAAAAACAAATAGCAAAAGAGTTTTTAAGTCAATTCGCAATGCTTTTGGAAAATGAGACTACCATAAGGCCTCCCGCCACACACACAATGCAAATGCAGAATTGGAGAAGATTTCTCCTTATGATAGTCAAAAATGCTTACTACGCGAAACAAATCATTGGATATTATTATTAGTGCATAGTGGAAAAAGTATTTCGAAAATAGAATATCAATCTTAGCCAACATACGACCATTATCGTATGCCTACTATAGCTACCATGTTCAATAGCAGGTTACCGCCACATTCCATGGCAGGTAATACAACTAAAACCGTACAGGGCTCGTATTGTTTTGTTTGGATTTCCAACAAATGGTCAGGCTAAGGAACTTCCTATGCCATGAAAGAACGCCTCTGGAGGGATGCTCCGAGAGACAAACTACTCTCTGCCAAACAAAGTCGGCTACCCCCCTTCCCAGTGAATATACAAAACCTCAGATATGCCACCCCCGGTCCTTTGGGACCTTTATCCGAGAGCTCTCGATAACCAACATCGCATATAATAAATAAAGTGTGTCCACATGAGTAAGTATCTGGGCTCCATACCATGATACTACCCTTTTCCAGAAGGAATGGTCATACCCTAGGGAAGCTACCCCTGAAACCTTGCCGCACAATTCCTGTTTCGACCATTACCGGGTTGTGAGGTTCGACGAAGTCTCGTCCACAAAGCTACGCTTTGTCACAAAGCCATGCTTTGGGTCAACAGATGATCAAAGCAATGGTCACAAAGATAAATGATCAAACAAATGATCATATCACAAATGATCAAACAATGATCATCACACAGCAACACTCAGCATGTCACATTACCAAATTGGGAATATATCGCTGATAACCTTCAATTACATAACCTCTGAGCTCGTACGTCTCAGAGAAGGGTGTTAAGCTAAGAGAATAAATTCTCCGCCACCAAACAGAAATGTATTTGAAAGAAATCGGCTTTATATCTCAAAGTGTAATGTCAAACATACAATCCATACAAGTCTGTTCCGGGTTCGAACAGAACCGAAGGCACTTCTTACGAAGCCCTTGCAAATCTGGATAATTCTCTAATCACGTACGGACTTCCCGTCACTAAGGGTGATAAAACCTCTATATCGGAGATCAGCCGATGTAGAGTAACTCGACGGTCATCCTTCCGTTTTCAAAAATATCCGGTCTTCAACACCGGTCATCAAATGTCATCCATTACGACGTATCACATATTCGTAATGGGTTATACGACCCAAAGGTCCTTTCCCGGCTAACCCGAATAGTGAGCGAAATATTTAAAACATATGGATATGGGATTCCAATTAAGTCACAACTTAATAATTTAAAACTTTCTTTCAAATAGTTTAAACAAATTACCATTTTAAATCTTTAAACAAAAAGATTTAATTCACAAAGTTAACCCCATTCACAAAGATCCATTCATGGATTTCAAAACAATTTCTATTTCAATTGAATTAACTCGTTAAATCTTTAAATCAAGATTTAACTTATAGCTTTCAAAAACTCGTTTCCAAAGATTCATTCATAGCCTTTCAAAACAATTTTATTTCAAGTTGGACTAACTCATTCGGTCTTTGAATCAAAGACTCATTTCATAATTTTCAAAACATTTCAATTCGAATGGTTTAAACAAAATCATCATTTTAAATCTGTTAAAAATAAACAGATTCAATTCATAGCTTTCAAAAAGAATTCTTTCATAACTTGGAAAACCATTTTTCAATTCAATCTTGAAATTCCTTTAATTAAACTGGAATTTCATTTCTTATATGAAAGCTTTTATCATTTGAAACAAATAGTTTTCATTTTGGAAATCTGATTCATTTATACAAGTTAAGGTCTTTGGGTTAAATTCAAATTCTCAAACAATACTTTCAGAATGGTTTAAATTCATATAACTTGTACAGCATCTTAAATCCCTCGTTTCGAATCATAGAATTCAATTTCAAACTTGAATTCAAATCAAATTATTTAAATTTCAAAACTTAATCAAGTTATTCGAAAATAAGTTTTATCTTTGAAATTTCATTTCAAAAGCTTTTCACTTCAAACCCAAATTTCCCATTTCAAAATCAATTGAAATTAAAAAAAAATTCAATTTCAAAAACATCAAATTTAAATTAAATGTGACTTAACCGATTTCCACGTGAAATCCATATTTGTGTGTGTAAAGGTGCAGTCTAGGGGTTTAACACAATAGTGCAACATCATACAATCATCACAGATCAGAATACATAATATAGTTGATAAGCGATATAAACTATAACGCTCATCTTCATTCACAGATCACAGAGATATATCACAGATAAGTAAATTACAGACCACACCATAAATCAGGATGTATCACAAAGCATCATATATCAGGGATATCAAACAATCAAATCATCCAATAGAATCCAAATATCCATAGGTAAGGTCATTTAATTGTCTGATTAATTCAAATCTGATAAATTTCTTATGAATTACTAATCCTGGTTAATTAACATTAACTAATTACAAATTATTTTGATTAATTATTCTTTAATCATTTATTAATTAACCATTTATAATAAATTTAAAATTAATTAACCTTTAATGATTAAGTAATTATTAATTACTACTCTCTAATTATTAATTAATCCTTAATTCCAAGTTAATAAATCCCTTTGAAAACTAAAATTGTTAATTTATAAATCATTAATCATTAACTTATTCAATTAACAAATCACTCTTTAATTATTCCATTTATTATCAACTTATAATAAGTTTTTAAGATAAATTATTTCCTTATTAATTTCTTTTCTTTTTTTTTCAAATTAAGTTTGAAACTAACTTTTAAGGATTTAACTTAAAACATTTAAAACAAATCATACAAATTTATTTATACAAACAATTCATTTCAATTATGATATAAAAAAAAACTGTTTAAAAAAAATTTGCATTAAAACGAACCCAGGTGAAAACCCAATTTACTCGAGTCGAACCCCTGCTTTTCCCCGTACCCAACTTCGAGTTTCATTAGAAACTTTCCCAAGAAAAATTTCCCAGGCCAACTTCTTCTTCCCTTTTATTTTACTTTGTTTTTTGTTTTAAATTTCCTAAACTGTTGTAACACGCTCGAATCTCCCCTAAACGAACTCGAGGCATGATCCCATAATTTTCGAGTTTGACTTCGAGCCCGTTGCTTCTTCTCCACCCAAATTCGCAACCCCCTGATACAACGTTTCCACGTATACGTGCACAACTACCGGAATCACCTACCACCTCCGACGAACCCTCCATCACATCAAACATCATCGTGGCAACTCACTTCTACCATCAACCCATCACCATCGGCCAGAGATCGAAATTCGAACAGAAAGTCGAAACCTGGAAACACTTGAACCATTCACCTCCCAAACCTGTCATCGTCCCAATCTCGGCGCTCCGACCACCTGAAGTCACGCGACTTCGACCACGCGTTCCCTGACCATCGACACTTCTCTTCCCTAAGTTTCGTACGACTCGGTCTAACAGAGGTGACAAAATCACCCTGTCTCTGACCACGACAAAATTCACTCACAAAACCCTAGTCTTGCCTCGATCGAACATCCCATGCAATAGAAATTTTTTTAAACATTTTTCCTGAATTCTACGAAGATCAAGCAAGCTTCACACCAAATCTCAGCATTTTAAAATGGTTCGATCACTGGAAATTTGTTAAAAAGAATTTTTAGTTCAACTGGGCACTGCTCTTAACATACTTGATGAAAAGTCAAAATTTTTGTTTTAAAAATCAAGATTTTGAATAATAATTCACATCATATAACTGAATTCACAAATAATCATGTTCGAGTATATCACACTTTGAGTTTGTTCTGTAAAATCAAGTTTTTCTCCAACCTATATGTTTATAATTTACTTGAAACCATTTTTTAAAAATAGCATTGTATTGTTGTAATTACTTTCCTTTCAAATGTCATAGTTTAAAAATAGCATTATATTGATTTTACTTTAAACAAGAATGAAACCTGTTGCCTGTAACAAAAATATGTTTCAAACATGCTCACCATATCTACATATATATGTCTAAACATACAGACATATTTAACAACTAACTACATTTCATAATGCATTCAAATATCTACCACAATATCAAGATATAGAAGTAGATCATGGGTGGAAAGTTGCTCACCAGAGATTGAAACAGAGAAGAACAAAGGCTATGTTTTGAAAACCTGGAACAGATTTTAAATCTGGAACTTGCTTTTTGAATTTGATCTTCTGGTTTGAAGTTGATTGTATTGTTTAAGTTGAATGGTTTGTTTAAGTTTTAGAGGAAATTACTTACTACAGGTCTTAGCTTGAAGGAACGAACTAAAATGGATAGTTTGATATATAAAATAGAAGTGTACAGAGAGGATGTTACTTGTGTAGGTGATAAAATATTGTTTATACAAAGTAATGTATTTTTTTTCTTCTAGTTCAACATATCAGTGATATTTCTTTAGCTTTGGAAGGCTGATAAGATATGGCATTTATTGCCTTGTATAATTTGTATATTTTGCTAGCACTTATCTTTTTTCTTCTTTGACTATGTTACATTTTGATTTCGGCTGAGAGATATCAATTCGTGCTGAGGAGATATGGCATTTATTGCAAGTCCTATTGTGTTTACAAGCTTATATTATTTGAATTATGTTTGTACATTTTCTGTTTACAGCCTCTTCCTTATGTGTACTTAGTTTGTAGATATTTGTTTTGTCTTGGTCTTGCATGAATTAATCCCCAGGCTCTTGTATTTGAATCTGAATTTTTTTTTCTTTGCTTTGTACATAAACACTTTTGCAGGCTTTGATTTTTGATACTTAGATATTTTGTTATTCCTTGCTTCTTCATTTTGCAAGTGTACATATTTAAACTTCTTTATATTTCTCTATATAAAATTTTGGTCATATTTCATATTTGAATGTAAGTTGTTTCTTTTCTTTTCTTATGGCTTAATAATATAAATAAATTTCTATTTTATTATGTTGTTAGATTATTTTACTTTACTATTAACTATCTTGTATCCAAAGTATATACATATATATATCTCTATATTTATTTTTAAAACCATTTATTTTTAAGATTTTATTTCAAATCCAACATATACATATATATATATATACAAGTTTTCAAATCCATATGACTTAATATATTTTCTATTTGAATCGGGGAAACTCGCTTAAATTCCCAATTAACTCGCTTAAATGGTCGTTACATGAACAGTTGCGAACCTCTAACGAAAAGATTCGAACACAACACTTCGATCGAAACTCTTTACCAACAGTCGCTACTTTCTAACCTTTATAAATACAAACTCCATTTTGATTCCAAATTACTGAATTACAAACAAATTTTCTTATCTCTCTGATCTAACTCTCTGAAATCTATTTGCTATTATACTTTCAATTATTCTGCATTAAAGCAATACTAAACCTTTCTATTCTTCATATACTTCAAATATATATATTTATACTCGAGGAGAAGATTATAGGAATGGTGTACTACAAGTGACAAATCCGTTTTATTAAGAACACACAAAGTCAAAACTATTTTTGTATTTGTTGAAGTCCTGTTCTGCTTCTCAGGCGTGTGAAGTCCTCTTCGGCTACTGAGGCGAAATCCTGTTCTGCTGCTCAGGTCCTTGTTCGGCTGCTCAAGGGTTGTATATACATGTTCCTCCGGGTTAAGTGAGGGTTATTGTTTTAGTGAAATTCCAGAAGGAGTCTGGGACTGGACGTAGGACGGTGCTCTGAACCAGTATAAAAATCTCTGGTGTCATTTTTACTATACTGCTTTTATATTCCGCACTATTTACCGTATAACTATCATCACTACACTCTGTATTATCATATATTCATATTACACGATCCATAGCACACTTTCATTTGGTATCAGAGCTTTGAATTCTATCAATTGTCACAACATCATAGAATAATGACCAGAAAACGATTCAGTCGAAATATAACATGCAAAATCCCTATCAAAGCCACCAGTGAGGACTACAAAAAGATACTTTTTGATTTACAAATTTCAGTAAAAGATAATAATGAATTAGTTAGTATAAGCAATAAGATTTCAAAGCTTAATTTTATTATTTTAGAAAAGATGAAATCTGTTGAACTTGAAAATGAGAAATTGAAAAATGAGAAATTAGATTTAGAAAATCAACATGGTGTTTTTAAAAATAATTTTGAGGCTCTTAAAGACTTTCTAGACGAACAAAATGCTATGTTTGAAAAAGAAAAAGAATTTTTTCAAAAGAAATTACGGATTTGAAAAGACAAAATGATTTATTACAATCATCTTTAGATAATTCAGAATCTCGAATTTTCTTTCTCGAAAATGAGAACTTTATGTTAAAAAAGGAGAATTCTGAATTAAACAAGCAAATTGATATTTTGAAAAACGGCAATACTTCTTTTGAAAATAATTGTGAATTTAAAGCTAAATTTGATAAACTTAACACTGAAGTCACAAAATTTAATAAAGGTCAAAACGATTTAAACATGATTTTATCTAGTTCTAGACCTTTACATGATAAAAGTGGTTTAGGGTATAATAAAACTAATCGTAGAAATAGCACTAGATACGCTTTTATGTATAGTAAAAATATTAGTGCTACTACTAAATTTCGAGTAAAGTCGAAATCAAATTTTCATAGAAATTCAAAAACTATTATGACCTATAATGTTTATAATTTCTCTAGAAGTACAAAATCATTGACGAGAAATATGAACAAAAATTATCTAAGTATTTGGGTTCTTGTTAATTGGAAAAGTAGAGAAAACTACATTAATGATTATTTTGATATGGTAGTTAATAATGAAAATTATATTTATAAAGGTTCAACCACACCCAAATGGGTATGGTTTCCTAAAAATTAGGAAATTATAAGAACCTTGGGTATCGCATGCTTTAAATGTTCATTATTTTCCGATACCTTACATTATAAGTAGTAGTTATTTTGTTCTATATTGTTATCATATAAACTCTCCTTTTCGTCGATGACTAAGGGGGAGAAAGATATTGCTCTAACACTATTTGCAGGAATAAACGATGCAAGCACAGATTAAGAGACTATTGTTAATGGTATTTTAATGTATGAACAAGGTTTTAAATATCGGATTTCGGTCATGTTTCGTCTTGGAATTTTTACACAAGTTATCTCGTATCGGGGGAGATCTCAGACGAGATGAGTACATATCGGGTGTACATCTCGGATTAACATCTCGGGCCTTATAATGCATCTTGGGAATATCTCGGATGTACTTATATATGTGTCTAAAATTGATGTGTCAAAAATTTATTTAATGGTTATAACTTTCTTAGTAGAAATAAAAATGGTAGCATACTTGATTTACATGGAAAAAGGAATATTTTTAGAACAGTAGTAGCTTGATTAGCTTAATTGATTTGGTAATGATTGAATAATATCCTTTTATTTGAATATAATAAAGAAGTGAAACCTTTCGCTATGACTCATTAAGATAAAAAAGTAAAGAATATGTCCAAGAAGTTGGTAAATTATAATTGGATTGAGTAGTTTCTTTTGAATCAATATGAAAATAAAAAATATTATGGAAAATAAGAAAAATGTATAATTTCGGATGAGATCTCGGATTAAGATTTTGATCCATATATCGGGTGAGATTTGAATATCTCGGACGAGATAAGTGTCAAGGGAGATATGGAGGAGATTTGATGTCTCGTCTCATTTAAGCGTGAAAAGGAGATATCGGAGGAGATCTCGGGCGATATATAGGAGATTTAAAACCATGTGTATGAATAATTGTTTTTTTCATTATATCTATCAATGCTTCATACCTTTACTTTCTTATTCCTTTTTGTCGATGACAAAGGGGGAGAAATATTATTACTAACATTAAGAATGCAGGATATAGAGTATCAAAGATTTAAGGGGAGTAAGTATTTATATTATATATACAGTCGAAATCTATATTTATTTACAGGTTGTCATCAATCAAAAAGGGGGAGAATATTGAGACTTGGTTTTGATTCATGACACGAATCTATCACTACGACATACAGATTTGACGACTGCTACGACAAAAAGAGACAAGGAGACGAGACTTTAACTAGTGCATGAACTATGATATTTTGTTGTTTAAGTCTTAGGTCAATATTGTTAAAATCTCTCCTCGATTACATCTACATTAGCTTATATATTTTATACGTATATAAGCATACAATTAATTGTAAAAAGTTTTAAAGTTATAGAAATTAATATATCTATGTAAACTGTGCTTGCTGCACAAATTTAACCAGGTCAGTCGACTAACCCAGATAACCAGTCGATTGACACTGGGAATTTTGTGCAGCATGCACAGATACATAGATATACGAATTTAAATTTAAATAATAACTTTGAATATTCAGTCGACTGACCCAGAGGCTCAATTGACTGAATTTCTATAACAGCCACTTTTTGAAAAGACACGACTTTTGTGAACAGTTGTGAACCTCTAAGGAAAAGATTCGGACGCAACACTTCGATCGAAACTCTTCACCAACAGTCGCTGCTTTCTAACCTTTATAAATACAAACTCCATTTTGATTCCAAATTACTGAATTACAATCAAATTTTCTTATCTCTCTGATCTAATTCTCTAAAATCTATTTGCAATTATACTTTCAATTATTCTGCATTAAAGCAATACTAAACCTTTCTATTCTTCATATACTTCAAATATATATATTTATACTCGAGGAGAAGATTATAGGAAGGATGTACAACAAGTGACAAATCTGTGTTATTAAGAACACACAAAGTCAAAACTATTTTTGTATTTGTTGAAGTCCTGTTCTGTTGAGTCAAGATTTTTATAGAGTTTTGATTTCTGACAAAGGGATAAGCCGTGATCGACAAAAAGAAGTTATTCATTGTTTTAAAGAGACACAAAGAGCTCCATACATTAGAGGTTGATTATTTGGTATGTTAGTAGTGTTATTTATGTTAAAATCTATCCTCATATAATCTCATACCTTCAATCTTTGAATATAAATGTATATATGTATGAGTGCACCTTAACTGTGCAATCTGGGCTAAACCGGTCGATCGGTTTAAACCAGGCGGTCAACCGTTTCTGCCTAGAATACACAGATAACGTGCACAAGTGTACATAACATATATATATTCAAATTCCTGTCTACTGGTCCATTTTGACCTGTCGACCGTTTTCAAACAGAAAGCAACCTTTCATACAGACACTTCCTTTTCTTCAACGGTTGCTTCTCTTTCTCTTCACCAATGATCATGACCTTTGTTTGTACCTTTTCACAAAAGGTTAACCTGTTTATTTATTATATAAACATCATGAAATCATTATTTCAATAGACCAATTCTATTATTCTAATCTCTATTCTATTGATCTCTGTCTTGAACTCTCAAGCGCTCGAATTGCTCATATTCTACCATATATCGTTTTGAATCCTAGAATTTATTTAACATTCTTTTGATTCAATACGATATCCACTTCCAAATCTTCATATATACAAATATTCTATTTGAGGATAAGATTATAGGAAGTCTGTACTACAAGTGAAAAATTTGTGTTAGCAAGAACACATACCGTCAACAAACAATTATTTTCATCTTTGTTGAAGTCCTCGGTGTTGTAAGAGGCAAGTGTTGAAGTCCTCAGTGTATTAAAGGCGTGAAATCCCGTTCGTCTGCTCGGGTGTTGTAAACCTATTCCTCCAGGTGAAGCGAGGTAGTTTGTAGTGAAAATCCAGATAGAAGTCTGGGACTGGACGTAGGACGGTGCTCCAAACCAATATAAAAATCTCTGGTGTGATTTTTCTATTTTTATTGAATTTTCTATTATCTGTGATTGGTCATATATTTTTGTGTTATACATCATATTACATGATCTGTGTGTACTACATTAGCACGTACACATTTTCTTGTTCTGCTGCTCAGGCGTGTTAAGTCCTCTTCGGCTATTGAGGCGAAATCATGTTCTGCTGCTTAGGTCCTTATTCGGCTGCTCAAGGGTTATATATACCTTTTCCTCCGGGTTAAGTGAGGGTTATTGTTTTAGTGAAATTCCAGAAGGAGTTTGGGACTGGACGTAGGATGGTGCTCCGAACCAGTATAAAAATCTCTAGTGTCAATTTTACTATACTGCTTATATATTCCGCACTATTTACCATATAGCTATCATCACTACACTCTGTATTATCATCTATCCATATTACACGATCCATAACACACTTTCAGTAAATAATGCAAAATATAAATGCAGTAAAATAAAAGATAACGCCAGAGATTTTTATACTGGTTCGGAGCACCGTCCTACGTCCAGTCCCAGACTCCTTCTAGAATTTCACTATTAACCCTCACTTAACCCGGAGGAACATGTATATACAACCCCTGAGCAGCTGAACAGGGACCTGAGCAGCGGAACGGGATTTCGCCTCAGTAGCCGAAGAGGACTTCACACGCCTGAGCAGCAGAACAGGACTTCAACAAATACAAAATATTGTTTTGATTTTGTGTGTTCTAATAACATGGATTTGTCACTTGTAGTACACCTTTCCTATAATCTTTTCCTCGAGTATAAATATATATATTTGAAGTTTATGAAGAATAGAAAGGTATAATATTTCTTTATTGTAGAATAATTGAAAGTATTATAGCAAATAGATTCCAGAGAGATAGGTTAGAAAGATAAGAAAATTTGGTTGTAATTCAGTGATTTGGAATCAATTTGAAGTATGTATTTATAAGGGTTAGAAAGCAGCGACTGTTGGTGAAGAGTTTCGATTGAAGTATTGCGTCCAAATCTTTTCGTAGAGGTTCGTAACTCTTTACAAAAAGTCATGTCCTTTCAAAAAGTAGTTGCTGTAGAAATTCAGTCAACTGAGCCTCTGGGTCAATCGGCTGAATATTCAAATGAATTTTTAAATATATATCTGTATATCTGTGCACCTATGCATGTTGTACAGATTTTCCAGTGTCAGTCGACTGAACCTCTGGGTAAGTCAACTGACCTGGTAAAATCTGTGCAATATGCACAGTTTATACAGGTATATAAATATATATATAACTTTAAACAGTTTTATAATTTAATATATGCTTATATATGTATAAAATATTTGGGAATAGAATGATTAAATATATAAGCTAATATATATGTAACCGAGGAGAGATTTTAACAACATTGCCCTAAGACTCAAAAACAAAATAATATAATTGATGCACTGGTTTTGAAGTCTTGTCTCCTTGTAGTATATATTCTATTTTTGTCGTAGCAGTCGTCAAATCTGTATGTCGTAGTGATAGCTTTGTGTCATGAATCAAAACCAAGTCTCAACATTCTCCCTCTTTTTGATTGATGACAACCTGTAAATAAATATAGATTTTGACTATGTATATAATATAAATACTTACTCCCCCTGAATCTTTGACACTCTATATCCTACATTCTCAATGTTAGTAATAATATTTCTCCCCCTTTGTCATCGACAAAAAGGAATAATGAATATAAAAGTATGAAGCCATAATGTTATAGATATGATGAAAGAAACAACCATTCATACATTAAACTTCCATAAACAAGAGTCTTTGAAAAAATATAGACAGAATGGCTATTTAATACAAGCCATACGAAATAAATACTAATGTTTATATAAAAAGAAAACATCTTATGCCATTGGTTGCTTACCCATACCACTATGTGATGTTTGACCACCACTATCCCTTCCATCTCCATTATCTTCACTACTACTTGCTTGATCATCGAAGGAGGAAGACCAAGTGAAGACGGGTTGCTTATTCGAATCGCCTATTGTAGCCGTGGAGGTGCCGGATGAACATGAGATAGCTTGCCATAACTTTGTAAAAAATCCCTTAACCTTATCAAGCTTCTTGTCTACTGTAGTGATATGACATTGAAGAATTTGTTGGTTACGACATATCATAGAAATTGACTCATGTGGAGGAAGGCCTGGATTCGGAATCAAAATTTCGTCTTGTTGACGACGAGTTGATCTATGACGAGATGGGCATTGAGATGGCTCGCCATGTTGTTGTGGTTGGTCTGAGATAAATGCCATTGAGTCCATTCTTCAAAAGAAATGATAGGAGGTGGTCGAGCAACCGGTAGCTTCATTAATGCTAAAGTTCGAGAATTCAAATATCCAACGGTAGAAATCGGCGAGTCCGGTTCCAGAATCTCACAAGACTTTTGGAGTCGCATAATACATTCACCATAGTAGATGACATTCATTCGACCATTGTTGAAGCTTAAGAATTCGTCAAGAATCAATCATAGCCAGTTGACTTTAATGTTTCCAAAGATAGCATACAAGGCTTTAAAGTTATGTTCATAGAAAAGTTCATAACTCCCGGTTCGCGGAGTTATGGTTTTCATTAACGCACGAAGGATAATTCTTGCTTTTGGTCTCAAGGACATGGACTTGAGTTGGTGCATGTCGTCTTCTAAAAATAAATGACTTATATGGTTACGAACAACCATATCACACTCAATATTGGCCAATTCCATACCATCATTTTCGGATCTCAAAATATGAGCCATTCGATCTAAGGAGAAAAAGATGGGTTTTCCACACACTAGACTCCATACACAATCTTGTTGATTTTGAACGGTTTGGTGACCCAAGTTAAGATTTGCGTAGAATAGTTTGACCATTATTTGATTAATTTTGTGTTTATTATCGTTAATATTTCCAAATTTCTCCTACGAGCTAATTCTTGGATATGGTATGGAGAGAAATCGGAAAACTTAACAAATGAACCTTCAAAGATACGTGAATCTTGCATTCTCCTCCACCTTCTAATTGTAGTATCATCGAATAGCCATCTTCGGATTTGCTCGTTTGAAGGAGGTTGGGAGGATGAAGAAGCTTGTCCTTTTCTCTTAAGAGCCATTAATTTGAATGTTTGGAGGAATAAAAATTGAGTTTTTGATGAGCTAGGGTTTGGGAAAAACTTTGAAATCTGAGATGAGAATGGTGAAAGAGGGTAAAGTAGAATTTAAAAGGTGGAAAGAGAGTGGGTAGGAGTAATGAATTTACTCAGATTTACGATTCAGTCGACTGAATCAGTGCTTCAGTCGACTGAAGCTGAAAATTGAAATTTTCATCCTTCTGGTCTAGTCGACTGAGGTACTGATACAATCGACTAACCATTGTTTTTTTAAAAACATTAACTTCTATGTCAGTCGACTGACCCCCTGGTTCAGTCGACTAACTTGGGTGAGTTTTCACAGTGAATTTTTCTGGAGTTAAATTATAAAAAAAAATTCGTACAAGAACGTTATAAGTTTATTTTTGAATATTATAATTAGTTTACATATTGATGAGATGAAATAGAAATAAATTATTCCAAAAACAAAGTGTATATAAGTTAGTAGAATTATTCGGAAATAAAACAAAAGATATTAACAACTATGCTTATTTTGAGGGGCTAGGCGTCTTGTAGCCCTTTAGTTGCTTGCGACGAGCATTCGATTCTTCATTCCGATCCCATGAATTTGGTGAGAATGGTGGTCGCGTTGGGGACAAAGTCGAAGGTCGTCTAATAGGCGAAACAGCATGTTCGTCTATTGGATGTGAAGAGGCTCCGCAGAACTTCATAGCAACATGCTCGATAATTCCTAATCGTATGGAGTTAATCTTTTGTTCGTAGTACATTTCACGTTGAAGCATTAGCGATTCTTGTTGATAATGATGCAAATCATCTATCTTTTGCCTAGTGTTTGGAGATATGTCAATCGTCTTCTTCCCTTTCTTTTTATCCAGAGTATATCCGGTATGATAGGTAGAAGATAGTGAAGTACGATGAACAGGAGTCTTTGATGAATCGTTCGAGACAAGAATTTCAACGGAATTAGTGGATGAAGAGGTTGACATCTTGAAATTTAGTTTTTGAAAAGACACAAATGCAAGTTTTGTTTGTATTTTAGTTTGATTGTATGAAAAAAAATGGAGAAGGCATATCTATTTATAGCCTAAGTTTAGAGTAAAAGTAGGTAGAAATAAGTGGCTTGTCTTGAATTTAGCCAAGTAATAGGGTAGTTCGTTGGTTTTTATGTTGTTTGTTTTATCTTATGTAATATAATGTTCATAAAAGAAGTAAAGTATATTTATAAAGTTAAATGTTACACATAATTTTAGTATATTGATGTCTCAATATAATAGAATCCCCATACTAGACTGTAACAGAAATAATCAATAGCTCAGGTGGTTAAGACACTTGGGCTATTCACACTAGGTCATAGGTTTGAGTCTCAGCATGGTCAGAATTATGAATTTTTGTAAAATTTTTATTTTTGAGTCTTTTAGTCAAAAAATTTGTATTTTATTTATATATCTTTGATTGACATTATACCGAGTTCACGAGGTAATTTTATAAAAGTACTTTCTAATAATGGTTTAGTAAAAATATCAGCTAATTGATTTTCTGATGGAACGTAGTCTAAATTTATCACTTCTTTTTCTATACAATCGTGTAGAAAGTGATGTCTAATATCTATATGTTTAGTTCTTGAGTGGTTTACTGGATTTTTGGATAGATTTATTGCACTAGAATTATCGCAGTAAATTGTTGATTTTGATAGATTGACTCCGAAATCTTTAAGTGTCTGTTGCATATAAATTACTTGTGCACAAGCTAGTGCCGCAGAAATATATTCTGCTTCACAAGTTGATAGTGAGACACGGTTTTGTTTCTTGCTAAACCATGATATTAATGATTTACCAATGAAGTGACATGTACCGCTTGTACCTTTTCTATCTGTTCATGATCCTCCGAAATCAGCATCGCTGTATGAAACTAACTCAAACGAGCACTCTTTTGGATAGAAAAGTCCGAAATTTGTAGTTTTACTAAGATAGCGTAGTATTCGTTTTATGGCGCGTAACTATGATTCTTTCGGGTCAGCTTGAAATCGTGCACATAGACACACACTCATCATAATATCTGGTCTACTTCTGTTAGATAAAGTAGTGATCCTATCATACTACGATATAGTTTTTGGTCTACACTTTTTCCATTTTCATCTTTATCAAGATGTGCTGTTGTGCTCATAGGTGTTGGTTTGGCAGAAGTGTTTTCCATTCCAAAACGTTTGATAAGATTATTACAGTATTTTTCTTGATTAAAAAAAATTCCATTTGAAACTTGTTTTATTTGAAGACCTGAAAAAATATGATAATTCTCCCATATGGGACATTTCAAATTCTCTAGTCATTATTTCAGAAAATTCATTACATAATTCATTATTAGTTGATCCAAATATAATGTCGTCGACATATATTTGAACTATCAAAATATCATTTTTAGAATGCTTTATAAATAGAGTTTGATCTACTTTTCCTATTTTGAATCTTGAGTCAATTAGATAGCTTTTAAGGCGTTCATACCAAGCATGTGGTGCTTGTTTTAAATCATATAAAGCTTTCTTAAGTTTATAGACATGATCTGGGTATTTTTCATGAATAAATAAAGGAGGTTGTTCAACATAAATGTTTTCTTTAATATAGCCATTTAAAAATGCACTTTTAACATCCATTTAATTGAGTTTAAAGTTATTAAAACATGCGTACGCCAATAAGATTCGTATTGCTTCTAGTCTAGCGACTGGAGCAAACGTTTCTTCGTAGTCTATTTCTTCTTCCTGGTTATATCCTTGTGCTACTAGTCTCGCTTTGTTTCTAGTTATATTTCCTAATTCGTCTGCTTTATTTTTATAAACCCATTTGGTTCCTATAACAGTCTGATCGGTCGGTCTGGTTACTAGTTCCCAAACTTCATTTTGTTCAAACTGATTGAGTTCTTCTTGCATAGCAATAATCCAATTTTCATCGGATGATGCTTCCTTAGTATTTTTAGGTTCTATAGTAGAGAGAAAAGCTACATTACCCATTAAATTTAGTTGATTTATAGTTCGAACATTTGAATTTATTTCTCCAATTATATTTTCTGTAGGATGATTTCGTAAGATTCTTCGAGGAGATCTTATTATATTAGTAATATCTCTATTAACAATGTTTTCATCTTCTCTAGGATTATAAACAATATCGTCATCATCTCTTGAATTGTTTATTATTATATTTGTTTTATTATTATTAAGTAAATCATTGTCATTATTTGTTTTTGAAATAAGTTTAGAGTTCTCATCAAAAGATACATGGAGTGACTCTTCGATAGTATTAGTTCGTTTATTAAAAATTCGATAAGCTTTGCTTCGATTCGAATATCCAAGAAATATACCTTCGTCACATTTTGAATCAAATTTGCCAAGCTAATCTTTGGTATTTAATATAAAACATTTTGATCCAAATATTTTAAAATAAGATATGTTTGGTTTTCTATCGTTAAAAAGTTCGTAAGGAGTATTCTTGGTGAGAGGTCTAATAGAAACACGATTCAAAACATAATAGGCAGTTCCCACAGCTTCAGCCCAAAAATGTTTTGGTAACATGCTTTCATTTAGTAAAGTTCTTGCACATTCTTGTAGAGTTCGATTCTTTCGTTCTACAGCTCCATTTTATTGTGGAGTTCTAGGAAACGAAAAGTTATGAAATATCCCTTTCTTCTTACAATAGTTATCAAACTGTATGTTTTCAAATTCACCTCTGTGATCACATCTAATATTTTTAATTCTAATACCTTTTAAATTTTGAATTTGTTTAACAAAAGTTTTGAAATTTTCAAAGGTATCACTTTTATTCTTCATAAAGATAGTCCATGTATATCTAGAAAAATCATCAACTATTACAAATACGTATTTATTGTGATTTATGGATTGAATTTGGGTAGGTCCAAATAAATCCATATGAAGTAACTCAAGCGGTTGTAATGTCGAAATAACTTTCTTAGATTTAAACGATGATTTAGTTAATTTACCTAATTGACATGAGTCACATATATTATTAACTTTAAAATTCATTTTTGGTAATCCTTTTACAAGATTATTTTTAGAAATTTTATTTATATTCTTGAAATTTATATGACAGAATCGTTTGTGTCATATCCAGGGATCATTTTCTTTAGCTATTAAACATATATCTGAGCTATGATTAACTTTCATATTCAAAACATAAATGTTTTTATCTCTATTTCCTTCGAAAATAAGATTTTGATTTTGATCAAGAATACTACATTTATTTTCAGAAAATGATATTTTAAAACCTTTATCGCATAATTGACTTATACTTAATAGATTATGTTTTAGATTCTTAACTAATAAAACATTTGAAATAAGAGGTAAATTAGATGTACCATAATTGCTCACATCGCCTTTGCCGATGATATAGCCCTTGGAATTATCTCCAAAAGTGACAGCACCTCCATTTGAGTATGTAATATTTATCAGAATATCTTTGTCTCCTGTCATGTGTTTTGAGCAACCACTGTCGAGTATCCATTTTCCACTTTTCTTTGGTGGGACCTGCAAAAAATATGAGATAACGTTGGTACCCACCTTTTTAATAGGGTCCTAAGAGTTTGGTCTTAGGAAACCAAACCCAAGTGGGTTTAGTATCCCTTTTATAAATATAATTTTTATTATAATGAACATCTTCTATAAATGAACTAATATACTTTTTCCTTATTAACTTGTTATTAGTTTTAGGTACCCATATATTTATAGTTTTAGAAACTAGTCTTTTTAAAGATGTGGGTGTTTTATCATAGTTAACTTTGTTTAAATTATTAGATTGTGAATTCTTGACTTTCTTCTTATTTCCTAAACCATTTTTATTGTTAACAGGTTGTAAATTCTCAATAAGTCTAGATAAATTTTCTCTTCCTTTATTAAAATTTGAAACGTTTTTAGCGATTCCTTCTAGTTTGGTCTTTAGACTTGAATTTTCTAGTTCAACCATTTTAATATTAGTTTTTAAAACATGATTTTCAGAAACAAGACCATCATTCTTTTCTTTTTGAGTTTCAATTTCTTGACTCAATAATAAAAGTTGAGAATTAACATTTGAAAGTGATTCTTGAGTTTTCTCAAGTTCTTCTTCCAATATTTTTGTCTCGTCTTTAAGCATATCTCTTTCGAATTCTGCCTTTTTCTTATTTTCTACAACCTCTTTATATTTTCTTTTGAGACTTTTTAAAGTATCTAATAATTCGGAATTTATTTCTATCATATCATCGAAAGTTAAATCACTAACCTTATTATCTTTGGCCATAAAGCATACATTGGCTTGTTCATTATCGCTGTTACTCTCGCTTTCTGATAAGGAAGAGGAGTCTGAATCATCCCTTGTAATTGAGAAATCTTTCCTTCTAAATTTGTCCTTCCTTTTATTACGATATTCTTTCTTTTGATCCGGACAATCCTTCTGTATATGCCCCTTTTTGTGACAGTTAAAGCACTCCAATACTGATGAAGACGGTGGTTTACTGCTGTTTGAGCTTCTCTTGCCATTATGTCTTGAAATGACCCTCCTCTTTTTATCTTAATTTCATAAGGATTTTTTTTTACTTGCTTACTGAATACTTGTTCAATTGAACTTAGTTTAAATTTCTCTGGGTCAATTTTTTTTCAAACAATGTGCTCTGGATTTTAAGTTTTCTACCAATATAAACATATCAGTTTAGTCATAGAAATTTACACATACATATGATGATATATGTGTTCCTCTTGTTTAAACTCAGAGTTTATTATATATATTTTTTGACAAGAGCTAGTCTGTCTGATTTGTATTTGAAATGGATCTACTCATAATTTGAATTCCCATGTTCTTGGATATTTACATTACATAATCATTCATACTTGGATCTGATTATGTTAACCATGTTTCAGAATATCTTAGAACACAAGAGTTCATTTATTTGTTTATTCTTGCATAACTCAAATGATTGTTATTTGCCTAAGTATCAGAAAATGATATCTACATTTATCATTTTCTATTTTATGTATTTTCTTTGAAGCCTCTCTTGTCCTTTACTTCTACAATTTTACATTTCATGAGCAATTCATTTATATTACTGATTTCTAAATTTCTGGTAATTAAGGTACTGGAACTTAAAAATGTTTATATACATTTTTTTTGAACAACCACTTTGATTCAAGTGAACCAGATTTTGGATTCAAAATTCCTCTTGAAATAATAATACCAATCAGTTTCAATATATATATTTTCCACTTTACATTTTAAAGAGATTTTAACAAAAAGATATATAATACTTTTTAATCTCAAATTGCAGACCAACATGCTCAACCAAGACCCTATTCTTTTGAAGCTGGTTGGACCATATGGCTGTAGTAACCAAGCACTTGTCCATGGTAATTGAAATGCTAATCAGTTTCCAAATGCTATAAGCTTCCTTCAGAAAAATTCCTTTCTTAAGGCATCACAAAAAATTAACTTGAGTTCTTTTGCAAAAATACTTTACTAAAACAACTAAATGTCTGAGATATATTTCTAATTTGGAGTCAAGTTTTCACTTCATAGCTCAGTGATTTTCAAATGATTCAAACCTGACTACATCAGGATATAAATTTTGTATGAAAATTACTTAAATGTAAATGTACTTCTTCTTCAGATTTTCAAACTTTACTACATAACAAAAGTCAACTGACAACAACTGATTTAATCAAACAAGGCAATTCATTACATATTCAAACATAATTCTCTCATGAATACATGCAAATAAAATCATCATAGGCTCTTATTAAAACTAGCTAGCATGTTCATTCACTTCTTCTCCTTAGCCATAACTTCATTTTCTACTTAATTCCAGCATTACCTGAAAGAGCATTAGTGACTGCCTCATTTTTAAAATGAGACACCCCTATATGCCACGAGCAAACAAGGGTCAGATCCATGATCTGGTATGAATAACTTCATCATATTCATGATATTAAGCAATTGAATGATGCATAAGTTTTAGCCAGTTACTTGAGAAACTTAACAAAACATCTGCATTCTATGTTACAGGTTAGACTATCATGCAAGTGCAATAACTTCACAAGTCTACTAATTACACAATCATAATCATACAATCATTCACATCAATCTCCAGTACTTAGATGCTCTGGAGTAACCATGTTTCCATTTCAACAAATCTGAGTAACACTCATATCTTTTGCTTCCTGGTTTAGGGGTTACCTATGAGTATATCTATGTCAATTTATGTTTCAGTCTCATCTGCTATTAAGGAATCACTGGGACACATTGCAATAAATTAATTCACATTATTGCACAAAGATCTCAGGGCTTAAACAAACCATGTGCCAACTTGCATACTTCAAATATAACAAGCATTCCAGCAGCCTTCTTGACTCATTATTCCTAGTTTATTTACTAGAAGCATTTGTTTGATTTTTATCATCAGAAATCTAGATGAAAAATGCCACTGCATACATGAAAGCACCCCATACATCTTGTAAGCATGTTTTCCAAAAACCAATAAACAATTATTTTTAATGATGCTGTTAAGAGATATCTGGGTCTTAAATCCATACAAGAATCTTTACAACTATAAACAGAGATATGGCATGTTAGGATTATTTTGATCTGCAAGTAACTATGGTTGAACCAGATCCACAGTCTAGCTTAACCATAATTTTTAACTTGTGGGTTTTATTATCTTTTTTTTTTGATCAGGGGTTCAGCACTCAAGTACACCCCTAATGCACTGTTCTAAGCCTCAGCACTTATACATAGTATAATGCAGCTCATAATGTTTTCTTCTATTAAAATTTTCATGCCACAGATCCAGATTAGTTGTGAATATTCTTGCCTAGATTTTAAGGTTTTATGCTTTAACTTTTCCGGGTGTAATGAAACAGTGAGTTGCACATCCAAAAACAAACATCACAATAGATCAAAGATCACCCAAAAACATCCATAATAAAATCATGATAGATCCAAAAACATCCAATGAACATTGACAAAACCATATTCAACAAAACTAAAGTAAGCAAATAACTAAATTAGAATTGGCTGCCTCATTTCAGGTCTTAATGCCATGAATTTGGTGAGGTTACTCACCAAAGTATCTCCTTCTAGTTAATCCAGAAAATCCCGGAGCAATATTTTTCTCCTTTCCCTCTAAATGTTTTCTTTCTCTTTTTTTTTAAGTATTTTGGGTAAACTAATTCCCCTGGCTACCACTACTCATTTATAAGCATTTTACTAGGCTTTTATCAAATAGAATCCCATTTTTGCCCTGACCAATATCATGCATTTTTGTATTTATATTTTAACATTCCCATTTTCAGTTACCCCGGCCATATTTCTTTTATTAGAGGCAACTTTTTCTTTTTCCTACTTTTTCAGAAAATGTCTAGTCTACCTAAATCATGTTAAAGGTGTGACCAAGTATATTTGTTTATTTATGGGAATCCCCATTCTCCTATTTTTGCCCATACATAATATACTTACTTATTTTACATTTCATGCTATTTTAATGTTATCATTATTTTCTTGCTTAATTTCAATATATTTCTCCTCATAGAAAATATACATGTGTATAAGTATATAATTATTTGTTTTATTTAATTCCCCCTTGTTTTACAGAAAATATGTTTAAGCACATATTTCATTTTTAATTTGGGGTTATGCTTCATTTACATTCCAATGTTTTAAATAAAGAATTTTACTCCTTTATTTTAAATAGGATTTTTTTTTTATATTATTCTAGTTTCAGTATATTATTATTTTTTCCACAGAAAATCTTTAATTTCAATGTATACAGAAGACATATTTAATTTGATCAATGATTCACATTTCAAGATCAAATCTGAAATGCTTCCTTACTTTGTTTATTTATTTTATTATCATCATTATATTATTTTATTTTTCCAAAGAATTTCTAAATCTTTTCCTTGTGCCATTTCCAGTGTGCACGTGCACACATATCCCTGCACATCATTCAATTCAGAAACTCCATCAATATTTGATCCAATATATATTATTTTTTCAGAATTGTTTTAATTTTTTTTTCCCTCAAAATTTTTGGGGCATTTCATTCACCCCTCCTTTTAGGAATTGTGTCCTCACAATTTTTCTTAGCATTTGTAACAAACATTTACTGACTTCAGAAACATTTATTAAGCATATGCATAAACAAACATATTCAATCATATCAACCATGCATATTATATTTTCCAGAAATTAATAATTACCTTTAATTTGCAAAAAGCTTAGGGTAATCCATCCTAATCTTATCTTCTAGCTCCCATGTACAATCATTAGGATCAACACTCCATTGGACCTTCACTAACTTCAAAGTTTTGCTCCTCAACTTCTTTTCTTCTTTAGCTAAAATCCCCACTGGTTCCTTTTCATAAACCATATCAGGATTTATTTGAATCTGGGTAGGCTTTTCCAGAATTTCTTCTTTATCATGTACCCACCTTCTAAGTTGTGACACATGAAAAACATTATGCATTGCTTTCATTTCCTCTGGTAATTCCAATTTGTATGCTAAAGAACCTATTCTTTCCAGAATTTTATAGGGTCCAACATACCTTGGTGTGAGTTTACCTTGTTTACCAAATCTCAAGACTTTCTTCATAGGTGAAATCTTGATGAAAACGAAGTCTCCCACTTCATATTCCACTTGCTTTCTCTTCCTGTCTGCAAATTTCTTTTGTCTATCTTGAGCTGCTGCTATTCTTTTTCTTATTAACCCAATTTTCTCTGTAATTTCTTTTACATAATCAGGTCCTAGAACAGCTCTTTCTCCAGTCTCTACCCAGCATATAGGTGATAAACATGGCTTGCCATATAAGGCTTCAAATGGTGCCATCCCTATGGTGCCTTGATAACTGTTATTGTATGTGAACTCAGCTAAATGGAGGTGGTCTTCCCAGTTGCCTCCGAAGTCCAGTGCACATGCTCTCAACAAGTCTTCTAAGACTTTGTTCACCACTTCAGTTTGTCCATCTGATTGTGGATGGATGGCAGTGCTTAAGCACAATTCACTCCCCATGGCCTCTTGAAAACTCTTCCAAAACCTTGAGGTGAAGATGGTATCCCTATCACTCACAATGGTTTTGGGTATGCCATGCAACCTTACCACCTCTCTCATGAATATTTGAGCCAATTTTGGAGCATTTCTTTCTGATTTAACTGGGACAAAATGTGCTACTTTAGTTAGCCTATCCACTATTACCCATATACTTGTGTTTCCCCTCTTTGATCTAGGCAGACCATCTATGAAATCCATAGATATATCCTCCCGCTTCCATTGTGGTATACTAAGGGGTTGAAATAGTCCTAATGGCCTTTGTGTTTCTGCCTTAACTTGTTGATAAGTCATGCACTTTGCAACATGTCTGGCCACATCTGACTTCATTCCCTTCCACCAAAGATTCCTTTTCAAATTTTGATACATCTTGGTGCTGCCTGGGTGTATGGAGTACTTACTCCTATGGTATTCATTTAATATTTCCTCCTTCAATTCTATGTTTTCTAGAACACATATCCTATTCTTGTTCCTTAAATAACCATCTTTATCAACTTGATAATTTATTACTTCTTCCCCTTTTAAAAAGAGCATTTTCTTCTCCAATAGGTTTAAGTCTTGTTCCTGCATTTTCCCAACCTTTAGAAGTAAATTTGATTGCAGAGATATTATACTCAATTTCCCTTTGCTTTCATCTTCTTCAATTGGTACCATCTGTCCCTCTCTGTTTACTTCAATCTCCAAATCAGTAAGTATGGACAAATCCCTAAACTCTTCCATCATCAACATGGCCACTTTAGCATGTTGTCTACTCAAAGCATCTACAACTTTATTTGCCTTGCCTGGTGTATAAAGTATATCTAGATCATAGGCAGCTAGGAACTCCACCCATCTATGTTGCCTCATGTTCAAATCTTTTTGTGAGAATAAGTATTTCAGGGCTTTATGATCAGTGTACAAGATAAATTTAGCACCTAACAAATAATGTCTCCAAAGTTTCAAAGCATACACAACTGCTGCTAGTTCAAGATCATGGGTTGCATATCTTGTTTCATGTGGCTTTAATTGTCTAGATGCATAGGCTACCACCTGGTCTTGCTGCATCAACACAGCCCCTAGCCCAGAGCCACTTGCATCAGCGTACACAATTAAGTTTTCATTTCCCTCTAGCACCCTCAATACTGGTGCATTAACCAGAGCTTCTTTTATTTTGATAAAAGCTTGCTCACATTTTTCTGTCCATACAAAGGCTTGGTTCTTTCTAGTTAAATTGGTAAGTGGTGATGATATTTTTGAAAAATCTTTTATAAATCTCCCATAATATCCTGCCATCCCCATAAATGATCTAATCTCACTGACTGTGCTAGGCCTTTTCCATGCTTGGATAATTACTACCTTATTGGGGTTTACTGATATTCCTTTGGCAGAGATAACATGCCCAAGAAAATGTACTTCTTTCCAAAATGCACATTTTAAAATTTTTGCCTTTAAATCATTCTCCCTTAATCTTGACAAAACTAAATGCAAATGATTTTTATGCTCTTCCACTGTTTTGGAATAAATCAAAATGTCATCAATAAAAATCAATACAAACTTGTCTAAATAATCTATGAATATTCTATTCATTAAATCAACAAAATATGAAGGAGCATTTGTCAAGCCAAATGGCATAACCATAAATTCATACAAGCCATATCTAGTGTTAAATGCAGTGTACTTAACACTTGAGTCTTCAACCTTCATTTGATGAAATCCTGATGCTAAGTCTAGTCTAGAAAATATTTTAGCTTCACTGAGTTGATCAAAGAGATCATCTATTCTAGGCAATGGGTATTTGTTTTTGATGGTTACCTTATTTAGTTCTCTGTAATCTATGCACATTCTGAAAGTACCATCATGTTTTCTTACAAACACTACTGGAGCACCCCAGCATGAATTACTTGGCCTTATAAATCCCTTGCCTTCTAATTCTTCCAACTGATTTTTCAATTCCTTCAGTTCACTTGGCCCCATTCTATAAGGTTTCTTGATTATTGGACTTGCTCCTGGAATGAGATTAATTTGAAACTCAACTGGTATGTGGTGTGGAACACCCTTAACTTCCCCAAACACATCCAAGTATTCATTGACTATGGGAATTTCTTCAATGGTTAGTTCACTGAGATCTTTTTCTAAATCAACTAAATGATATAATTTTCCTTCCTTAGCTACTTCACACAAAACTGTGATCCTCTGGCCTCTAGAATTTTGCAATGATATGGTGGATGAGTCTAAATTAATTATGGCTTTAAATTGCCTTAACCAGTCTACCCCTAATATAACACCTATATTTGGGTAATTCAAAACATATAAATTGGAAATAAAAATATTTCCTCCTATGTTTAACTCCACATCCACACAATTCATGTTCAAAACACTAGAACTCCCTAGGGGACTTTGTACAAACAATGGGGTTTCAACCAATATGCAGTTTAATTTTAACATTTTAACTATTTCATAAGAAATTAAAGAGTGAGTTGCTCCAGTATCATATACTACTGCTATGGGTATGGAACAAATGAGTAATGTACCTTCCACTTGGCCATGATTTTCAGCATCAATTTTCACTGCAGATTTTCCTTTTCCTTCCAAAGTTGCCAATTTCCCCTGCTGTTTATTCTCAGGACAGTTCCTCTTCATATGCCCCTCTTTCCCACATAGGTAGCATTTGAAGGCTCCTCCTTTCAACTCTGGGCACCTTGGTTTGATGTGTCCTTCTTTACCACAATAATGGCAAACCAATTTCTTCCTAGCATCATTGGCTTTAGTGTCTTTGTCCTTCTTGTTATCTGCCTCCTCCTTCTTTTTATCATAAGGGTGATATCTTCCCTTATTCTTCTTGTTGTTGCTCTTAAAATTCCTATACTTCTCTCTTTCTTTATCATGCTGCTCCAATCTCAATGCCAGATCTATTACTTGATCAAAGGTCCTATCTGCATGTGGTAGCATAGCTCTGCTATGTCCTGGGTTCAGACCCTTTATATACCTATCATTTTTGGATGCTTCATCTGCTACTAGCATTGCTCCATAATTAGATAGCCCCTCAAACTTTTGAGTGTACTCAGTGACATTCAAAGTTCCCTGCCTAAGTCTAATAAATTCTTCAAGCAAAGTGGTCTTGGCTGATGCTGGTACAAATCTTGCCTCCAACATCTCCTTGAACTGATTCCAAGTGATTTCATTTTCATTTCTTCCAGCTATGATCACTTCCCACCAGCTTAAAGCTACTCCTTTCAGTTGTCTTGAAGCTACTTGCCTCTTCCTCTGATCATCTAGTTGCATGTCATTGAAAATCCTATCAAGTGTTCTCAACCATGCTTGAATTTCCATCACATTCTCAGTTCCTTCAAAACTCCTGCCTCCCAAATTAGTGTAAGTCTTCAGTAGTTTTGAAAGCTCCTCATGGGGGTTCTCAGGCCTATGTCCAATTCCATCTCTTAAAACCCTCACAAATTCTTGCATATCAAGCATTTGTGGTGCACTGGGTCCTGCATTGTGATGAGATCATCTTCCTACCATGGTCTGGTCACTAAGTATTGGGCAGAGGGTATTAGTACACTCTGTATATTTTCTATAGCTAATATTTTCCTATCTAAATTATTTCATCCAAAACAAACAGACATAATACATTTCTATGGTACTTAGTAATTAATACATACATTAACTCTGATACCAAATGAAATGACCCTCCTCTATTTATCTTAATTTCATAAGGATTTTTTTACTTGCTTACTGAATACTTGTTCAATTGAACTTAGTTTAAATTTCTCTGGGTCATTTTTTTTTCAAACAATGTGCTCTGGATTTTAAGTTTTCTACCAATATAAACATATCAGTTTAGTCATAGAAATTTACACATACATATGATGATATATGTGTTCCTCTTGTTTAAAATCAGAGTTTATTATTTTTTTTTTTGACAAGAGCTAGTCTGTCTGATTTATATTTGAAATGGATCTACTCATAATTTGAATTCCCATGTTCTTGGATATTTACATTACATAATCATTCATACTTGGATTTGATTATGTTAACCATGTTTCAGAATATCTTAGAACACAAGAGTTCATTTATTTGTTTATTCTTGCATAGCTCAAATGATTGTTATTTGCCTAAGTATCAGAAAATGATATCTACATTTATCATTTTCTATTTTATGTATTTTCTTTGAAGCCTCTCTTGTCCTTTACTTCTACAATTTTACATTTCATGAGCAATTCATTTATATTACTGATTTCTAAATTTCCTGTAATTAAGGTACTGGACCTTAAAAATGTTTATATACATTTTTTTTGAACAACCACTTTGATTCAAGTGAACCAGATTTTGGATTCAAAATTCCTCTTGAAATAATAATACCAATCAGTTTCAATATATATATTTTCCACTTTACATTTTAAAGAGATTTTAACAAAAAGATATATAATACTTTTTAATCTCAAATTGCAGACCAACATGCTCAACCAAGACCCTATTCTTTTGAAGCTGGTTGGACCATATGGCTGTAGTAACCAAGCACTTGTCCATGGTAATTGAAATGCTAATCAGTTTCCAAATGCTATAAGCTTCCTTCAGAAAAATTCCTTTCTTAAGGCATTACACAAAATTAACTTGAGTTCTTTTGCAAAAATACTTTACTAAAACAACTAAATGTCTGAGATATATTTCTAATTTGGAGTCAAGTTTTCACTTCATAGCTCAGTGATTTTCAAATGATTCAAACCTGACTACATCAGGATATAAATTTTGTATGAAAATCACTTAAATGTAAATGTACTTCTTCTTTAGATTTTCAAACTTTACTACATAACAAAAGTCAACTGACAACAACTGATTTAATCAAACAAGGCAATTCATTACATATTCAAACATAATTCTCTCATGAATACATGCAAATAAAATCATCATAGGCTCTTATTAAAACTAGCTAGCATGTTCATTCACTTCTTCTCTTTAGCCATAACTTCATTTTCTACTTAATTCCAGCATTACCTGAAAGAGCATTAGTGACTGCCTCATTTTTAAAATGAGGCACCCCCATATGCCATGAGCAAACAAGGGTCAGATCCATGATTTGGTATGAATAACTTCATCATATTCATGATATTAAGCAATTGAACGATGCATAAGTTTTAGCCAGTTACTTGAGTAACTTAACAAAACATCTGCATTCTATGTTACAGGTTAGACAATCATGCAAGTGCAATAACTTCACAAGTCTACTAATTACACAACCATAATCATACAATCATTCACATCAATCTCCAGTACTTAGATGCTCTGGAGTAACCATGTTTCCATTTCAACAAATCTGAGTAACACTTATATCTTTTGCTTCCTGGTTTAGGGGTTACCTATGAGTATATACATGTCAATTTATGTTTCAGTCTCATCTACTATTAAGGAATCACTGGAACACATTGCAATAAATTAATTCACATTATTGCACAAAGATCTCAGGGCTTAAACAAACCATGTGCCAACTTGCATACTTCAAATATAACAAGCATTCCAGCAGCCTTCTTGACTCATTATTCCTAGTTTATTTACTAGAAGCATTTGTTTGATTTTTTATCATCAGAAATCTAGATGAAAAATGCCACTGCATACATGAAAGCACCCCATACATCTTGTAAGCATGTTTTCCAGAAACCAATAAACAATTATTTTTAATGATGTTGTCAAGAGATATCTGGGTCTTAAATCCATACAAGAATCTTTACAACTATAAACAGATATATGGCATGTTAGGATTATTTTGATCTGCAAGTAACTATGGTTGAACCAGATCCACAGTCTAGCTTATCCATAATTTTTAACTTGTGGGTTTTATTATCTTTTTTTTTGATCAGGTGTTCAGCACTCAAGTACACCCCTAATGCACTGTTCTAAGCCTCAGCACTTATACATAGTATAATGCAGCTCATAATGTTTTCTTCTATTAAAATTTTCATAACACAGATCCAGATTAGTTGTGAATATTCTTGCCTAGATTTTAAGGTTTTATGCTTTAACTTTTCTGGGTGTAATGAAACAGTGAGTTGCACATCCAAAAACAAACATCACAATAGATCAAAGATCACCCAAAAACATCCATAATAAAATCATGACAGATCCAAAAACATCCAAAGAACATTGATAAAACCATATTCAACAAAACTAAAGTAAGCAAATAACTAAATTAGAATTGGCTTCCTCATTTCAGGTCCTAATGCCATGAATTTGGTGACGTTACTCAACAAAGTATCTCCTTCTAGTTAATCCAGAAAATCCCTGAGCAATATTTTTCTCCTTTCCCTCTAAATGTTTTCTTTCTCTTTTTTTTTAAGTATTTCGGGTAAACTAATTCCCCTGGCAACCACTATTCATTTATAAGCATTTTACTAGGGTTTTATCAAACAGAATCCCATTTTTGCCCTGACCAATATCATGCATTTTTGTATTTATATTTTAACATTCCCATTTTCAGTTACCCCGGCCATATTTCTTTTATTAGAGGCAACTTTTTCTTTTTCCTACTTTTTCAGAAAATGCCCAGTCTACCTAAATCATGTTAAAGGTGTGACCAAGTATATTTGTTTATTTATGGGAATCCCCATTTTCCTATTTTTGCCCATACATAATATACTTACTTATTTTACATTTCATGCTATTTTAATGTTATCATTATTTTCTTGCTTAATTTCAATATATTTCTCCTCACAGAAAATATACATGTGTATAAGTATATAATTATTTGTTTTATTTAGTTCCCCTATGTTTTACAGAAAATATGTTTAAGCACATATTTCATTTTTAATTTGGGGTTATGCTTCAGTTACATTCCAATGTTTTAAATAAAGAATTTTACTCCTTTATTTTAAATAGGATTTTTTTTATATTATTCTAGTTTCAGTATATTATTATTATTTTTTCCACAGAAAATCTTTAATTTCAATGTATATAGAAGACATATTTAATTTGATCAATGATTCACATTTCAAGATCAAATCTGAAATGCTTCCTTACTTTGTTTATTTATTTTATTATCATCATTATATTATTTTATTTTTCCAGAGAATTTCTAAATCTTTTCCTTGTGCCATTTCCAGTGTGCACGTGCACACATATCCCTGCACATCATTCAATTCAGAAACTCCATCAATATTTGATCCAATATATTGTTTTTTTTTCAGAATTGTTTTAATTTTTTTTTCCCTCAAAATTTTTGAGGCATTTCATGTCTGTTTCCTTTTCTATATTTCAAGAATTTCTTGAAATTTTTGGCAATAAAGGCTAGGTCATCTTCGTCTGAATCTGATTCTTCTTGTTCTGCATGGAACGCTATATTATTTTTATCTTGAGTTTGAACTCGTTTAGCCTGCAAATTCACTTCATAAGACATTAGATTTCCTATTAACTCTTCCGGAGTTATTTTGGAAATATCATTTGCTTCTTCAATTGCGAGAACTTTTCATTCCCATTCATCCGTTAAAGAGTTAAGAATTTTGGACACGATATCAAAAACTGAATATTTTTCTCCTAGTCCTACTAATGAATGATAGATATCCTGAAATCTTGAATACATATCGTTTATAGATTCATTATCTTTTATTATAAAGTTTTGAAATTGACTTTTAAGCATAGATATCTTGCTTTGTTTGACCTTGTTAGTTCCTTCGTGTGTAATCTTGAGTGTACGCCATATTTCATATGCAGTGTTGCACATGCTAACACGGTTAAACTCATTTTTATCAAAGGCACAAAACAACACATTCATGGCTTTTGCATTAGCTGTGGCATCTAGTTTCTGTGTATTGGACCAAGTAGAATACTCTTCAGTAGGAATAATATATTCTGTCTGAGTTATATTCCATGAATCAAAACCATTTGCTTTCATATATATTCACATTCGTGTGGCCCAATAGTTATAATTTATGCCATTAAATAGTGGTGGACGTGTAGTGGATTGTCCTTCTATGAAGCTAATATTAATGCTAGTGCAAGTGTTATTTTCCATATTATTAGATTATCAGATAACTGTGTTACGGTTATGTGATGACCTTGCTCTGATACCAATTTAAAGTCACTATGATCCGATACCAAATGAAAGTATGCTATGGATCGTGTAATATGGAAATACGATAGAGTATACTGATGATAGTTATATAGTAAATAATGCGAAATATAAATGCAGTAAAATAAAAGATAACACCAGAGATTTTTATACTGGTTCGGAGCCTTATCCTACGTCCAGTCCCAGACTCCTTTTGGAATTTCACTATTAACCCTCACTTAACCCAGAGGAACAGGTATATACAACCCCTGAGCAGCCGAACAGGGACCTGAGTAGCGGAACAGGATTTCGCCTCAGCAGCTGAAGAGAACTTCACACGCCTGAGCAGCAGAACAGGACTTCAACAAATACAAAAGATTGTTTTGACTTTGTGTGTTCTAATAACACGGATTTGTCACTTGTATTACACCCTTCCTATAATCTTTTCCTTGAGTATAAATATATATATTTGAAGTTTATGAAGAATATAAAGGTATAATATTGCTTTATTGCATAATAATTGAAAGTATTATAGCAAATAGATTCCAGAGAGATAGATTAGAAAGATAAGAAAATTCGGTTGTAATGAAGTGATTTGGAATCAATTTGAAGTATGTATTTATAAGGGTTAGAAAGCATCGACTTTTGGTGAAGAGTTTCGATTGAAGTGTTGCGTCCAAATCTTTTCGTAGAGGTTCATAACTCTTCACAAAAAGTCGTGTCCTTTCAAAAAGAAGCTGTTGTAGAAATTCAGTCAACTGAGCCTCTGGGTCAATCGACTGAATATTCAAACGAATTTTTCAATATATATCTGTATATCCATGCACCTGTGCATGTTGTACAGATTTTCCAATGTCAGTCGACTGAACCTCTGGGTCAGTCGACTGAACCTCTGGGTCAGTCGACTGACCTGGTAAAATCTGTGCAATATGCACAGTTTATACAGGTATAGAAATATATATAACTTTAAACACTTTTATAATTTAATATATGCTTATATATGTATAAAATATTTGGGAATAGAATGATTAAATATATAAGCTAATATATATGTAACTGAGGAGAGATTTTAACAACATTGACCTAAGACTCAAAAACAAAATAATATAATTGATGCCACTGGTTTTGAAGTCTTGTCTCCTTGTAGTATATATTCTCTTTTTGTCGTAGCAGTCGTCAAATCTGTATGTCGTAGTGATAGCTTTGTGTCATGAATCAAAACCAAGTCTCAATAAACCTTTTGTTCCTTAATATTGTGGAATATATATCCCAATGAGTTTTTGGGATATCCTATAAATTTAAACAGTACCGATCTTTTCTCTAGTTTATTCGAACCAACATTCTTAACGTAGGCTAAACAACCCCACAGCTTCATGAGTTGCGGTTTCTTACCATACCATATATCATATGGTGTTTTAGGCATAGATTTAGTAGGCAACAAGTTCAACATATATGCTGCGATTTTCAAAGCATATCACCAATAAGAAAGAGGTAACTTAGCTTTGCGCCTCATGGATTGAACCATATCTAATAGGGCTCGGTTCCTTCACTCTGACATATCATTGTGTTGAAGAGTATAGGATGGAGTAATCTAAGAGATAATCCTATTATCTTTTAAGTACTATTGGAATTCTTGTCCAACACACTCACCTCCTTGATCAGATCGAAGAATCTTAATCTTACAGTCCATTTGGTTTTCTACTACATTCTATACTCAACAAAAATCTCATAAACATCGGATTTGTTCTTTATATAAGGTACACATATCTTAGTCATGAGAAATCATCAGTGAAGGTAATAAATTAAGAACTATTATGGTGATTACAAGCATCGGGCTACATACATCACTATGTACTAACCCTAAGAGTTCATCAACTCTTTCATCACCTCCATTAAAAGGGTTCTTGGTCATTTTACCTTTGAGACACGACTCATACGTGTCAAATGATTCAGAATCAAGTAACAAAAGAAAATCTTCATTTTTCAGTTTGTGTAGTCGTTCCTCACTAATATGACATACCCTACAATGTCAAAGATAAATTTCATTTATATTGTTAGAAGAAATATTCACAAAACAAACAAAATTAGTATTGATCCCAGAAATGCCAATTTCAAGAACACCATCATAGACTTTATATCCATTCAACCTAATGTTCATAACATTATTTCTTATAATGAAATATATATCCAGTCTCAGAAAATCTAAAACTAGACACAGTTTCACAAATAAAGTCTTTTACAAAAGAGCAATTATCCAATATCAATACTCCTCAACTAGGCAAACATAAATGATAATCTCCTATTACCGTTGCATTTACGATATATCCATCAGTAACTTGGAGCCTCATCTCTCTTTTTACCATGCGGCGTTAGTTCCTAAGCCTTTGTAACGAATTACATATATGATTTCCAGATAAAGTTACTAAAACCCAAGATATTTTATTAATAACAAAATAATTTTAAATCATTAATTTATCAGATGGAGCTATAGAACTGCTCTACTTTCTTTCTCTAACAATCTTTAGGTATTCATGATAGTTCCTTTTCCAATGATCTTTCTAGTGGCAGTGGTGACATTCACCCTTGTCATCCATCTTCTTACCTTTTCTTATTCTTCTTACCTACCCTTTTCCTCTTCTTCAAACCTTTCGAAGATGAAGTGCTACCCTTTACAGCATGCACAGCCCTTTGATCCTTGGATGTAGACCTGAATGACCTATTAAGGGGCTCCACGAGATTCACATTCATTTGGTTCATATTATAGTTCAGTATGAACAGTTCATACTGAGGTATAAAAGAACCATGGATCAAATCAACTTGTAATTCATTGCTTATCTATACGTCCAATTGTGAAAGCCTATCAATATAGCCCTTCATCATACCTTGCGGAAGTGACTGTTCACCAAATAGGACCTTGAGACTATCAAATATCTCATGAATAGATGTGTTTTTGTGCCACTTCTTTAATGGCTTGTCTAACTTAGACAGCACAAAAACCTAGACGGTCTCTAGGTCAGAAACCCATTTCTCATAAGCGAGTCTACGTTCGAGGTCTACATCATCAATGGGTTGTTTTTTAGGATTGCATGTAATAGACAACCAAAGATGCTCGTAAGTCACTGATATCTTAACGCTCTTAACCAATCGATATAATAAAGTTCACTAAGCTTGTTACATTTAGAAAATAGTATTGGAGTTGACATTTTCTACGAATTTTAATTGGTAGAATATTTGGACAATATCATAGTAAATATTCTTATAATATCATTAAGGTTAGACTTTATGTTTCATTTGACTAATAAGCTCCCACCATTCTTTAGTTAATGAATTTCTTCTTTAACCCCAAAAAGTGTGAGGAAAGTGAGACTTGGTTGATTAGAGACTTTAGTAATTCTAGGCTAGTTCGCTAGGAAGGAACATGCTCCATGTTGAATCCATGTTAGTCTCGAAATCATGAGTGTTTTTGGAATTCAAAGCAAGTTATGATTGAAATCACAAGTGCTTGAGAATTCAGAAAACAAGTCACGATTCAATGAATGTTATATCAACTTATTAGATGTATGTACATTCAATGGCGAAGCCAAGGCCATCTTAAAATCATAAGAATCACAAGTCATAATTCATGTCTCTTTATTCATATAATACGATTTTAAAAGTACACGCCTTATTTGTAATAAGGTTTGCAAAGTTACAATTGGCACTAAAATCAACAAACTGATTTAGGGTTACAAAGTTTAAAAAGTAAGAAATGAGAAAAGAATTGATCCCCTTCCATAATGCCCCTAAGTTTGTATTTATAGGAGTAGAGATGTGCGGCATGGCTAATACGTGTCACCTTTAACATGCTTGGTTTCCGACATTATTAGCAATCTCAATGGCATTTGGCTTCATTTATTGTTTCTTTTTAATGACTCCCATTATGCTATTGATATGCGGCATCATGCTGAGTCGACGATTGATGATACCCTCTCTTGCTTTGATGATGTGCGACATCGGTAACACATGACTACTCTTGTACATGCTGATGACCTTCGGCGTCGAAGAGAAGGGACAGCGACAAGAGGCAGCATTGAAGAGCAACATTGATAAAAGGCGGCATCGAAGAAAAGCGGCATTTGTAAGAGGTGACATCGATGAGAAGCCGCATTGATGAGATATCATGCCTTTATCACATTGATGGCTTATGATATTTTGTTTTCAGATATCACAATCTTGAAGAAGTATATTGCAGGTTATATACGATATCATTTATTGTTGATATACGATATAGACGAGATGCGGTATTGATGATGTACAACATTTCCAAGCATACCGATGGCATGCTACATGCCTCTATGTACTGTTGGCATGTAGAAATCTTCTTTACTTATATTGATGGGATGCGACACTCTTTATCACATTGGTGAAGTGCGGAGTAGAGGGTATGCAACATCATTGTAAGCTTTCATACTAATGAAGTGCAGCATCTTATATCGCATTGGTGACATGCGATATTCCTTAAGGCATAGTATTGCTTACTGTTACGCGCCTTTTGACCAGGCAGTATGTCGACAAACCCGACAAGTTAGACTTCGAAGTTATCGGGACAAGAAGCCCGGAGAGATTATTATAAAGCTAAAAAATCAAGTAAAATTAAGACCACAAGGTGGAGGCAAACCATCCCAAAAAATTCCAAAGTCAGAAAATCACTAAGTGTGGGATAGGTACTGATCCCTCATCTAGAGGGTACCGATCCCACATGCTGAACTTGACTAAGTGTAGGACATGTACCGATCCCTCACCTAAGGTGTACCGATCCCACAAGTTGAATTTGAATAAGTGTAGGATAGGTATCGATCCCTCACCTAGGGAGTACTGATCCCACATGTTGAATTTAACTAAGTGTGGGATATGTACCGATCCACCACCTAGGGAGTACCGATCCTAGATGGTAGAATTCACTAAGTGCTTCACCCTACATAGGGGATCGTTAACGATCCCTAAGAGTACATCCAGAGTGGCCCCTACTTCTATGACACTCTTCTCTAGCTATATAGAGCCCGATTCAAGTGTCGTTCTAGAGTTTTTTGCATCGATTTGGCAAATCCATACATAGTCTAAAGCAGCAATACAATATTTTGTAGACCCACCGATTGGGTCAAAAAACTCCTAGGCGACTATGCAAAACAACCTTGGAAATATGAAGCCAACATCAAGATGAGCCAACACAAACAGTTGCTAAGTGTCCCTGCCTGTATATTGGGATCCGTATCGATCCTCGCTAGGGTCGATACCGATCCCTAACCCTAGGGGATATGAATTTGAGATTTTTTAGGCAACTTGCTCTTGGCGACGAGATTCTACGGGAGAAGTTTCAACGAAATATTTGGTCATCTACCCCTATAAATACAGAAGACATGGTTCATTCAAAGGATCTTCTTTCTCTTCTTCCCGAAATATGCTCTGCCATTATTTCTCTATGGATTTATACTAATCCAAACAAAATGCACTTGTAATCTATAATATAAATAAACAAAATCTTTGGAGTGGACATAGGTCAGAGTTTGCCAAACCACTATAAATCTCTATATGTTCATTTCTTACTTTTTTCAATTTGTTTTCTTCACTTTTTTATTCCCTACATACTTTTCTTTGGTGTTTATACCATTTTTGTTTCAAAAACTTATAGTAGGTTAAATAATAAATATTCATATTTTAGTACGAGATGCTTCCAACGGTGCGATATTCTTTGGTTTTGACATCCTTGTTGTCGACATGCCTTCGGAATCAAGAATGGTATTAACATTTGCCCCCAGTATGAAGGAAGTATTGACTTTTCAAGTCAATATCTTAATAATGGTGCATGCTGCCCATTGGCCTTCTCCTTCAGATCTAACCACTCATTTAAATACAATCCAACGGTGATTGATTACCTTTTTCACCCTATAAATAATAGAGCTTCTGCTTCATTTTCTTCTTTTACCTACGATTCAGAACTCAAGCAAAAAATAAAATTTTAAAATTCTCAAAATCATTCAAAACTTTCAACCTCAAGCATCCGAGCTAATATCAAGGTATGATCTTCATTTTTAATTACATTGATAACCTGAATTAAGAAATTTTATATCGAAATCATTATTATGGTTTCATTTGGGGATTCTTGGATTCGAATCGACATTTGGGTTTAGATATTAGGTTTCGATTGCTAATTTTCATATTACTAATTGAAATAATGATATATAATGCTTATGAATGGAATTAACTTTGATTTACTATGTCAGTGGATGATTTACTAGGTTAATTAGAGTCACGCAACATCAATCCTGGGAGCTTCTAGTTTATTTATGATTCAAATAGCTTTATTAAACCCCAAACCCGATGTTAATTTGTTTGATTTCGAAATTGTTACCTTACAGCATCAAACTGTTGTTCAACATCAAATAGTTTTTCCATTTTTATTATGTTTCGACAACCAAGTCGAAACTTAGAAAATTTATAATGCAAGATCCTATAATGTTAGTAACTAAACAAAGGTGCGGCATTCATTCATGAATGTGATATCAATTTAAGGGGTTATCATATGAAGCCGATAAACTTACATTGTGTGTCATTATTCTTTTATGATGACCATTTACAATGTTGTGGTTTAAATTTTATGCAACATCACTAATTTAAATCGTAGGTATTATATGGCAAATACATGAACTACTCATGTACTTAATATTTTTTTATAAAAATATTTGTAGACCATTTCAGCATCATTCATTGATTTTGGTTACTTGTCATTTCGACATTGGGTCATTATTATGACATTATTATTATTATAGCATTAGTTTAATGATTTTGACATTCAATAAGACTTCTATTGTATAACTATAAATTTACCTTTCCACTATGGATCTAACAATTATGTACATATTTTTGATTGACTAAAAACTTAAGCACTTCATAAATTCGGCATGGATTATTTAATGGTCAAAGTCTTATTGTAAGTATAATAGTTAAGTATGAACCTTAGCACTCTAGTGTTACGATTTAGGCAATTAATAATCAGTTTGCAACCTCTTGTTTTAGCATATAATTGTCTATTTTATATCATAAGCATTCTAAATTTCAAAAAATATTTAATACTTCCTTGATTCGGTACAATATCACCTGGCAGAGAAATGGAAGGCAAGAAAGCAAACAAGAAAGCCAGTAAGAGCTCCAAACCTTCTTCCTCCATCAAGAAAAAGGATTATAATCTCAACCAATCGTATATTACCATTCAAGAAGAAGTGGACACTATCCTTAAGCAATTTGGGATTATAAACATGGAAGCCATTCCTGCTAGTCCTTCTGGCAGAATTGACAACCCTTTAGAAGGCTTTTTTGCCTTCACACTGATCCATGTCTAGCACTTAGGGTACCTGCCTTTTCTCGGTTTCCTTTTCTGCTTCTTGGAGCATCTAAATATTGATCTGATTCAGTTAACTCCCAACTCATACACTTATTTAAGCTGCTTGGAAGTTCTCGCTCAAGAAGCCAAATTTCCATCTTTTAGTGCTGAAATTTTCCATATTTAGCTAGCTCTATAAGATTAAGTGAGTAGCCGGATAACCCACTGTATCGTATTCATCCATTCTCAAAGAGCTTAATCATTAATACATTAACAAGACGAAGGAGTGGGAGAAACAATTCTTATACATTAGATGCTATTCCCCTAAGATCAAGGGAACTTTTTCTATTTTAAGTAAGTTTCCGTTCTTTATTATTCATGTTGTACCCGTCAGTCTCTTATGGTGAATGTTTTCTTTCAGATCCTACTTCTAAGCAACTAAGCTCTACCGTCGACGACACTATCAAATCCCGGACTCTACCATCCAAGAGCATGGGCGATAGACTCATACTTTTGATGGAAATGAATCTCCTTAAATATTCCCTGGTTTTGGATAACTACTTAATACTTGGAGAATCTCTGATGATAAAGGGGAATTCTCAAGGGAAACGATCATTGATCATTAGTAATCGAAATGCTTTCTCCACTTCTTCTCTAGTTCAACTCGAATCTTCTTGTAAGTTTTCATTACTACTTATATGGAATCTCTTATGTTATTGTCTCACAAGCTTCTTTCTTTGATTTAGGATCTTCTACAGTTGTCATTGCTTTTAAGAAAAAGAAAATCAAGGATGATGCCCCTACCATAACTGGATCGAGTAAATCTGCCCTCATTGAAGATTCCGTTGCTAAGGCGGTTGAAGCGCTTAAAAGACAAGCAAGCACTGGTGATCTTGCTAATACCTCACCTCCTCCCATGAGTAAAAGACCTAAGCTTGTGGGTAATTATACTCCTATTGTTGTGGATGAGGAGGAAGATGTGAATATTGATTCAAGCCGTGACATTATAAATCTGGATTCTCTTAGTCAAAAAGTTCAAGAATGAATTGGTATGGCTCACTCTTAGGATCTTCTCATTAACATTTCTCTTCCTACTTCTCCGACAGCTCTTAGTCGCTTATACGCTAATCTTGGTCTATCCCCCTTTTCGAACGATCGTATTCCTTCAGAGGCTCAGGCCCAGACTCCTATAGCGAGTTTTGATAATCTTCTTCGATTAGCTACCTGATCTCCTTCTTTGGCTTCTCTTAGGCTAGCACAGCCTTTGACTTATTCTAAGGGTCATCTTTTCATTATTATTAAATAGCTCCTATTGGTATGCATTTCCTTTCGTTTGGTTAATCTAAGATTTTCGCTCTATATTTCTTGTTATGACTTAGGCTTGTTATCCATGTTAGGCGGCCAAGCATATATTCTTCCTCCAAGAGGCTTCTCATGGGTCCTATAATGAAGTGGCTGAACTTAAGGAACAAATCTCCTTACTCAACAATAATGTAATTGATATCACTACAGTTAGGGACGATGTTGTTTCTGAAAAAGACAAACTTGCTTCCTCCCTTGATGAGGAAAAGAAAGCTAAACAGTTATTGGAGGAAGAAGCGAAAGCACTGAAGGCGGACCTTGACAAGGCCACCAAAGAGAAGGATGAGCTAGCTATCAAGAATAAATCTTTAAAGGATAGGTTGAAAAGAAAGAGCGATATTTTGACTTATTCAAACAATATTATCAGGGATGCCAAGGAGGAACTCTTTTTTTCTTCTCAATAACACTCTTACCAAGATTTTCGAGAAGTGCTATGTAAATGCTTTATTTGTGGCGTATGGCAATAACATCCAAAAGTGTCTAGATTTATACTTTTCTTCACTCCCAGATTGGAATGAAAGATTTTAAAGAAAGTTTAGCCTTGTATTTAGTAGAGCTCAAGGGTCATTCAAGAAGAGTTTCTTACTGAAGAGAAGGTCGATGCTAAAACATTATTAACTTTATGACCCTCTACCTGAAGAGGAGACTAATTTTGAGGAGGAAGAAGACAATAACAATAACAATGACAATGATAATGATGATGGTAATGGCCATAATGATAATGGTGGTGGTGATGGCGACGAAAAGGGTCCTTCAAGACCAAAAGATGGGGAAATGGATTAGGTAATCCTAACTTAGATTTATCTGCACATGATGTGGGCTTTGCTAAATTTCCTAATCCTTAAGGTGATACAAAGAAGGATACCCCTTCAAAAGACAATGCTCCCTCGGGTCATCAGCCTAGAGTTAAAAGCTCAAGTTTCAACTTCCCAAGTTCCAATCTCTCAAATATGGAATTCATTATTTAAATGTTTAAAGTTGCCAAGTGGTCACTAGTTAATAAGCTTATTATCGTAGTTAAGGAGAAAGACCAAGTATTATTTTGAGACTTTATATGAAAAGAGTCAAAGTGACGTGTATCGATCGCTTAGAGAAGTTGATATATAGATTTGTTGATGAACTTCACAAACTTTTTGACAAATACAAGCGCCTCTCTGCTAGTGTTGTGCGGTTAAAGTTCTTTAAGAAAAAAACGGTTGCCCCTCATTTCAAAAGAGCTCGCCTTCATTGGGACATAATTATGAGAGAGAATGCAGAATTAATGACCCTCTTCAAGATGTTTATCGACGATAGGGAGGCCCTAGTAGAGTTTCTCTATAAAATTTATTATAGGAATATCCTCGCTGACTTTTCTTTTTTAGGAGAAAAAAGTGGGGGATTGATTAGGCATCTTCATTAAAGATATTTAGACGATCATGGAAGCGGCCATCATCCTGGGGCTTGTTGGAACCTTTCTAGGGTTGCTAGTGTTCACCTCTCTCCTAATACTCTTCCTCTCGTGAAAATTAATTATAGCAAAGAGAGATTCATTTCTGAATTTTATAAGGGATCAATAATGTACGAACCTCAATGATTGTATGATTGTAGTGTATGATTCAAGTAGTTTATAAAATTTATCACTTTTTTTATTTGTTCTTAGTTTATTTTCATATATTATACAAATTAAGGAATCCTTAAGTAGTCTTATTCCTATGGAACTCTTGAGTAAATTTATCAAGTTAAAGTGGGATTTTAAAAAGAAGTTCTTAACTCTCAGAACATCTCAATTAGCAAAACATTGCTTTCTTAAAGGTCTATAGGAAGTTTATACATGATTCCCTCACTTTTGTTTTGATTTCTTAGGGGGTGAAAAGGATAAACTTCTTTTTGAAATTCGAACTAATCATGCTAAATTATTATGTGGTCAATCTAGCCCTTCAGTCGGAAAGTGGGACTACCATCTATTCCCTCTAGATAATACCCTGGAAAGGATTTCTTTTGACTCTATTCTTACCTTGTCTGTTGAGTCGCTTCAGAAGACCAAAACCGCTATTTCAAAGCCCTAAGAATTAGTTGTATACAGTGTTGATGTAATTTCGAATTCACTTAAGTTGTAAACCTTCGTTGTTTAATAAAGAAAATACTTTTTGATTTCATTTCTTGTTAGGAAAAACAATTGACACTCGCGCTAGCTAATCAGATATCCTTGCTCGACTTGATTCTATTAAAGATAGGCTTAGGGCAGAAAGCGAGAAGAAACTCTCTTCTCAAGGCACTTTGGCTTTATTTTTTTCAGATAATCCAGATGCACAAGATTATCATGATAAATATTACAAATTAAGATCCACGTTTAATGGTTTTAAAGAGATGACTTCTAATTTAGAGAAGTAAATTAAAGAGAGGGACGGGAGAATTCAAGGGTTGAAGGGAAGAATAGATGCTATTGGCTAATCTAGGCTTTCTTTTCAAAACACTGAAGCTGATGTTGAGATTACTCGATTGCATCAAAAGGTGATGATTATTGAGGTTGAACCATCGAAAAGCCATGCAAACTGCTAATCTTTGGAACTTATTGCTAGTGGAGGCGATTTCGACCTTCCTACTCCTTTAGTTGGACAAGAACGATTTTCTACCATATCAAACCCTCCTAAGAGTTTAGATGATGGTGAGATCGCAGATGGTGCTAAAGAGTAAAATTTGATGTGTTTAATTGTTGAATAAGCAGTGGAGTGATAACATTTCTACTCATCATAATACTTAAGAGCATAAGGTTCAGAGACTCGAGCATGAAAAACACACTTTTGAGTAGGGAGTTGAGAAATTAAAGAACAAGATTCAGTTTCTTATAGGAGCCAACAAGACGCTCTATAGTGCATTAAAAATTCAGATTGATTCGATCGATATTGGAAATGCTATTCGAAAGAAAGAGAAGAAGCTTAAATAACTTCTAGATGTGACAATTCATCATATAACCGATTCTTCTTCGATTGCTGAAGATTTGAGGAGACTAGCTAAAGATTTTAGCTCTCAATAGAGAATTATTTGTAAATTTCTTAATTGGACTTACTCGTTATCCAAGCTTTCGTTCCTGCAATTCTTGTACATAATGTATTAAATGGTAAATAAAATTTTACCTAAATGATCGATATTTTATTCTTTGCTTTCGTCTCAGATTTGTAATTAGCCTCCCAGTTTCAGTCTTGTGCTTTATAGTAATTATTTTGAGCATAATCTACCTTTATGCATTTTGAGCCTTTAACATATAGGCCAATAATTTGCTTGTTAAGTGAACAAGAAGCCTTGCTAATTGAGAATTCAGAATCTTAGTTGGTATGAAGACCATAAATTTGATCTTGATGTAAGAATCTGCTTCATAATAGGTAATAATTTTGATTAAATCTTGAACGGAAGACCAGAGAACCATCTGACATAATAATTTGAATAAAAGACTAGAAAACTATCTGGAAAATATGGCACTTGAATTGGGGCCTAGAAAATTTTCCAGTGATAACTATAACCAGAATTGAAGATCAAAAAATTATCCAGTAATAACAACCTGAATAGTAGACCAGAAATCCATTTTGGCAATAATAATCAAAATAGAAGACCAAACAATTATATGGTAGTGATAATACACCAAAAATCCATTATGGCGATAATATTTTGAATAAAAGACCGGAATATTCTCTAGCAATAATAATCTGAATAAAAGACTAGTAAATTCATCTGGCAATAATATTTTCTTTTGCGTTAATGGAGAATCTCGCTTTCTTTGAATCATGATAGCACGTATTTGATAGAGCTTCCTCGAAGATTGCTTGATTTCTGCTTTGGAGCACAAATGGCTCATTTTTGATTTGATCTTCCTCTAGAAGATTGCTTTTGCTTTGGAGCACGCATGGCTCATTTTCAATTAATCTCCCTTTAGAAGACAGCCTCAATCCTTCTTTAGGATTGAGTTTGATTTTCTTTTGTACTTGATCTTCCTCTAGAATATTGGCTCTTACTACTCTTCGGGTAGTGAATTAGGCTTTGATTGATTTCTTCATCATCTTTCGGTAATGATCTCAACTTGGATCGCACCCCTTATTACCATCTCAGGTGATGATTTATGTCTTTCATATGGTGCATTTGGGTAGATATCTTAAGTAGAAACAAAGACTTGCCTAACCTCCCTGTAGGAGTCTCTTCAGTCAGGCCTTATAGGTGGTACTAAAGGCTGGTTCGATGTTTTGGCTAGGCCATCTTAGGTGAGACCAAAGGCTTACTCCATCCTTCTTCTAGGAGGCCCTCCGGCCAGACCACGTAGGAAAGGTCGAAGGCTTGTAGATGATTTGGATAGGACATTTCTGGCGGGACCAAAGGCTTACTCTGACCTCCCTCTAGAAGGTGCTTTAACCAGGCCATTGTGGTGGAATCAAATGCTTTATTTGCCCCTTATTACCTTATAGGTAATGATTTAGGCTTTCTCCTTTATTTTAGGAGATTCCCAGTAGATATACTTGTTTCATTTCAAGAATCTTTCTTTATTGTTGACTTGTTAAACATCACTCGACAAATTCTGTAAGCTTTCCTTATCCTAGGAAATTGTTGATCATCCTTTCCAAGCTTCGACATTGATTAGTGTCGTAGCCATTTGAGCGGTGATAATGACTATATTGTCCTTCAAGATTTTTTTCAATCTTTAGTCATTTCTTTTGAGAAGGCTAATAGTTTAGCATTTCCTTCGTTAGGAGGTAAATATCTTCATAAAAATCGGTGTTACCCGGTGCCTTGGCCCGGCTACATAGGACTGATTATGTGGGCTAGATAGAGTTAATAGATAGATGATGCAGGATAATGGATTATGGGGTTTGGTTTTGTTTAGAATAGGGATCGGCATGAATTTTGGTCAAATTGGATGACATATGAATGTATCGGTATATGTGTAATATGGCAATGGGTTAGTATAATCTTTGAGGAGGATATGGTTCGGCATAATAGGAGGAAGAGGTATGGATTTGCATGGTTATTTGGCAAGACAGTTGGTTTGGGTGAGAACATAGAGGGATCGACATGGCATATGAAGCTAAAGGGATCGGTGAGACACGCTTGTCATAATAGATTGGAATGATGACCTAGTGATATATGGGTCGGCATATTACACTCTAGAGATATGGGTTGCCATGAAACCTAGTCAAATAGGGTGAGATGTGCACGGATTGGTATACACTTGGTGTGGTGACGGGTTGGCATAGTGCGTTTGAGTATATGGGTCGGCATATTGTGTTCAAAGGACATGGATCGGCATGGTTTGCTCATAGGCAACGGGTCGGCATGGAGAGGCTAGAGCGATACAGATCGGCATGGTTCACGTACGAAACACGGACCGACATGGAATGGACTGTGAGATATGGGTCGACACATATCGGGGGACCAGGAGGGATCGACACAATCCAAACCAAGTTAAGATTCCAACTAAAGTATTATGAGAACTAGAGCTCCATGCATCCAATTGCCTTGATAATTGAAACGTCATCATTATAGACCAAAAGGAAGCTACCATAGGGATTGCTAGCCCAAACTTGACTCATGGAGGGATCAATACCAATCCATATCCATTGAGAGTTGGGCCTAGCCCTCTCTATGATGGGCCTATATGGTTGAGGAGGTCCAGATGCCGAAGTTTTAGTCTGATTGAAGGCTGCATTCATTTATAAATACAGGAACATGGGGCAAATTTGAGGGATGTTTTGGTTGCAAGTGAAACTCTGCCATTATTGTAACCAACTTCCTTTATTCTTTTCTGATCTCTTGCAATTTCTTACCGATTGTAAATGTAATCAAGTGAATTGTGAAGCAATAAAGAGAGTATTCAAATTGGACGTAGGCAATCAACACCGAACCACTATAAATCCTGTTGTTTTTGCTTTCTGCTACAGTTTTCTTGATATTCAGTGTTACTCCTCTATTTTCATTTAATTTCTTCATTTATTTCACTACTTAAACTTATTCTCGGGTGTTTGTGGTCAATTTGGTTGCAAAAATTTTGGTGCTTTCACTGAGAGTGACAATTCTCAGGCTATTAGGATCACCTTTGTTGCTACTGGATTGAAGAAATCCCCCGAAGGAAATCCAGATTCATCCTTAGAGGCTTGTAGATACTATTTTGATTTCCCAAGATCTAAGCAAAGGAATCCAGGATGGTAAGGTGAAATAAATCTACTTCCCACAATGTTGATGCCAACGAAACTATCAGTGTCCAACAAGGGGGCCCAAGCAACCAACCTGCTAATGTGAATGCGGAGCCTACTGCAGTTCAGAACCCCACTGATTCCATTACCCAAGCTGAATTTAATGATTTGATGTGAGAGCTGATGGAAAGTCGTAGGTAGCTAAACAAGCAAATCCAGACTAATGGAAACTTCATGAACCAAATTGCTCAACAACAACGCCAAAGCGCCAAAAGGGATCTCGCTTCTTACTCGACGTCAGATAGTTCAACTTCATTGGATGAGCACCATAGGCGTAGTCGTCGAAGAGTTGAAGCAGCGCGAACTAGAGCGATGGAGCAACACTCGACAGACCAACGTGGTCTGCCGAGATGGTTCGGTGCTGATCCCTTTATAGGGGTCAGTATCGATCCCTCAACCAGAGGGATAGCTCACCAAGTACAAGTGGAGAACCATGCTCATGTTGGATCTAAGGACTTAGATGTTGGAGTATGTTTGGATGCTGATCAACTACCTCCTCGGGATGATAATGAAGTGAATGCTCAGGATGCAAATTAGGAGGATGATAGGCCAAGGAGGCATGAAATGGCTCGGAGACACCGACCGAAACATTCACGCGCAGTGGAGCATGACCACCACTTGGCACCACCTATCTAGAGACCAGATTTATCCGCAATGGTCAGACAACTAATGAAAAAAAATCAGGGCTTGACTAACGCGATTGGGGAATTTCTAGTAGCCACACCCCATTTACCGATAGTATTTTACATGCGGAGTATCCTAGAAGGTTTAACATGCCTACGATGCCTACTTATGATGGGAAAACTGACCTCAGGCAGCACATCATGAGGTATGAATGGTTGATGGACTCTGCAAGAGCGAATGATGCTAGAAAATGCAGATGCTTCCCCATAACTCTTTCTAGGATCACCACGGTGTGGTTCACAAGATTATCCCCGCGATCGATCTCGAGATTTGATGAGCTGGCAACAAGATTTATGGAGCAGTTCCTGATTCACGCTACTCGCCCCAAAGACGCGATGTCATTGTCTAGTGTAATCCAAGCTCTGGGGAATCACTGAAGGACTACTTACAGAGATTCCATGTTATTGCCACCGAAGTTAGTAGCCCTAATGACCACACAATACTTATGGCTGTAACAAGGGGGGTTGACCCTGAATCTGAGTTCGGTGATTGGCTAGCTAGAAAATCGTAGGACACTTTGGAGCATTTCTACTCAAAGGTAGCCCAGTTCATGAGAAAGGAAGAGGCCAGATTGTCTGGAAAAAGCAACGCTATGAGGCCAAGTGGAGAAGTGGTACAAAGTAACATCGTAGTAAAGTAGTCTGGCGGGAGTTCTAGGAAGGTTTAGGGAAATGCTCAAAACAAGCCGAATCAACAGAAAAGGAGCAGAGAAGGGAATCGTGACCAGAAGAAGGAGCCCGGAAAGTGGAGATCCAAGTTTCCTTTGTATGACGACTATACACCTTTGAATGCATCCTTGGAGAACATCTATCTGTCCACCTATAATACTTTCCAATATAGGAAGCCGCGTCCAAAAGAATCGATTGAGGCACAAAAGCAAACCAGGAAGTATTATCGGTTTCATAAATGTTACGGGCACAATAAGGATGAGTGTAGGCATCTCCACGATGCCATTAAGAAATTGATTCGGTAGAAAAAGTTGTAGCAATTTGTGGAAAATCCGCAGGATGGTGGACAAGGGCCGTCTGACCCCAATCGAGGGCAAGCTCTACGCAGGGCTGAGGAGCCTGCACGGATCGGTGGAAAGTTGGCAATAAACACGATAGTTGGTAGACCGAATCCTACGGACAAAAGTTGGTAGTAAATGGAGCGCTATGCTAGTTCAGCAAGACATGTGAATTTTGAATGTTGCTCGAATACGAAGGATGGTACTCTAGCCAAGCAACAGAGTACAATAACGGATGACATAGTATTCATAAGTAAAGATGCCGATAGAGTAGAGGCCCATACTATTGATCCGATGGTTATCTCCGCCATGATTATCCCCTCTCTGGTGAGAAGAATTTTGATTGATTGAGGATGCTCTATGAACATTATCTTTAAGAAGGCATATGATCAAATGAGGATGGAGGCTAAGGACTTGAAACCATATAAAGCTCGTATACACGGTTTCAATGATGTGGCTACCAAGGCAGTTGGTTATGTAGAATTTCCGATCGAATTGGGGGAAGGTGAACGTAGGAGGGTGCAGATCCTACCATTCATTGTTTTGGATGTTGATTCACCATATAATTTTTTTCTGGGGCGTCCGGCCTTTGCTGAATTTCGAGCAACTCTTGCCCCATGGTGCTTGACATTGAAATTCCCGACTAATAACGGAGTAGGTTTTGTGCATGGTGATTAGGCGACTGGGCGTGCCTGTTATGTAGCTGAGTTAAGAGAGCCTCAACAGAAAGAGAAGGGAAAGGGTGTGGACAAGCCTGTCCGCATCTAGGTCATTGAAGATTAACAAATGGTGCCTAAGCCTTGGCTTGGGCGTCACAGTCAGTTCTATAGAGATATAGATCTTAGGGACGATGAGGAGGAACCCAAGGAGACCAAGGGAGCACTGGCTGAGTTAATGATTGATATCACAGTCAACCACAATGACCCGTCGTGGGTATTGAAGATTGGATCGCAACCCAACCCTTCGATGGTGAGAGAACTTACTGATTTCCTCTGAGAAAATCTGGATGTATTCGCTTGGATTCATTCTGATATGTGTGGGATCTCGCCTGCAATTGCGAGCCATGCATTAAACATTGATCCAAAGTATGTTTCGGTGAAACAGAAAAGACGAGGCATGGATCCAGGGAGATGTGTTGCTCTTAAAGAGGAGGGGATAAATTGAAAGCCAATGGGTTTATTCGCGATGTGCTCTATCCCAAATGGATATCTAACCTCATGTTGGCGAAGAAGGAAAATGGCAAATGGGGAACGTGTATTGACTGTTCGGACCCGAACAAGGCATGCCCAAAGGATAGTTTTCCCTTGCCTAGAATTGATCAGGTAGTTGATTCAACTACAGGGCACGAATTGTTATCATTTATGGATGCGTACTCAGGGTAGAACCAAATCCTGATGCACGTCCTAGATCAGGAACACACCAGTTTTGTCACGGATGTTGGGTTATACTGTTATGTTGTAATGTCATTCGGATTAAAGAACCCAGGAGCAACCTATCAATGTTCGGTTAACCGAATGTTTAAGGATCAGATCGGGAGGACGATGGAAGTCTATGTGGATGATATGCTCATGAAGTCACGGCGATCAAATGACCACATTCGAGACTTAGCGGAGATGTTCGATATCCTTCGATTTTATAGCATGAAAATCAACCCTTTGAAGTGCTCATTCGGTGTTGCATCAGGGAAGTTCCTTGGCTTTATTGTTAATGCACGAGGAATTAAAGTAAATCCAAAAAAGATTCAAGCCGTTTGGGATATTCAAGCACCCAGAACTATTTAGCAAGTGCAGAGTCTAAACGGGAAGGTCGCTGCTTTGAGTCGGTTTATCTCCAGGGCGACCGATAAATGCATTCCTTTCTTTGATTTGATAAGGAATGGGAAGAGGAATTTTGTTTGGTGAATCATGTGGAGAGACCCTTTTTTTTGTCAAAGCCAGAAGATCATGAGGAGTTGTACCTTTACTTAGCTGTATCGCCACATGCCATAAGTGCCGCTTTGATTCATGAGGAGAACCGGAATCAGAGACCGGTGTACTACATCAGTAAACGATTAACAGGGGCAAAAAGAAACTACCCGAAGATAGAGAAATTGGCGTACTACATGGTGATCGCGTCATGCAAGCTTCGCCCGTACTTCCAAGCACATCCAATCAACATGTATATCGACTAACCCTTACAACAAGTCCTACAACGACCTGAAATGTCTAGAAGGCTGCTTAAGTGGAAAATCGAGATCGGCCAGTTCGACATTACATATCTGCCTCTAAGAGCTATCCAGGGACAAGCATTGGCAGACTTCATAGCCGAGTTTACCATGCAGGACAAGCCCTCAGAGAGTGGTGTAATCTCTACTGTACGGTGGAAGCTATATACCGATGGAGCATCCAATGATCATTGTTCCGGAGCATGCATCGTTCTTGTAACCCTTGAGAATCAATCGATTTGCTATGCTCTAAAGCTTGATTTTCCTGCTACGAACAACAAAGCCGAGTATGAAGCATTAATTGCTGTACTTAAACATGCTAGAGAGCTTGAGGTGAAATCTATTGAAATCTTTTGGGACTCGCAACTGGTGGTGTACCAGGTTAGAAGGGACTACCAAGCAAAGGGACAACGACTTACCCCATATCTTACCCGAGTTTAGGAGTTGTTGGTGGATATCGAATACTATGATATTTCACATATCCCATGTGAGCAGAATGGGGAAGCTGACTCATTGGCAAAGTTCGCGAGTACTGGTGATGCATAACAGATGGGCTTGGTTCAAATAGAGATGCTACATACCCTAAGTATAAATGTGATGGAAGTTGATCGACTACTGGAAATGTAACCCAAAAGGAAATCATGGATGACTCCATTTAAAGAATACCTATTGCATGGAATCTTGCCTGAGAAGAGGAAAGAAAAGCGACCAGTCCTTCGTAAAACTTCATGGCATATTATGCAAGAAGGAACTATGCACAGAAAAGGGTTTTCTATTCCCTTTCTCCGGTGTATCGCCCACGACGAGATAAAGCGTGTCTTAAGTGAAGTCCATGAGGGGGAGTGTGACGATCACACTAGGGGGCAAACTTTAGCAAAAAAGATACTCTGTTATGGATACTACTGGTCGACTGTGAACCGGGATGCAGCTGACTACGTTATACGATGCGACAAATGCCAGATATATGCAAAAGTGCCAAGAGCTCCGCCGACGGAGATCACACAAATGGTCAGTCCATGGCCATTCTCTATGTGGGGTATTGACATCATCGGCTCTCTACCAATCTCTAAAGGTGGCACGAAATACGCGATTGTCGCGGTTGACTACTTCACCAAATGGGCCAAGGCGGAACCCTTAGCCACGATTACAACCAAGAAAGTTATTAACTTCATTGTTCGGAACATCATATGTCATTTCGGTCTCCCATGGACTATCGTGACTGACAATGGGACTCAATTCCATAGCGCCAAATTTAAAGAGTTTTGTCGAAGATATCATATTGAGACGAGGTTTGAGGCGGTCGCTCACCCTCAGGTGAATGGACAGGTCGAAGCTATAAACAAAATTATCAAGTCTATTCTGAAGAAGCATTTGTAGAAGAGGCTAGAGGCAAGTGGATGGATGAGCTTCCCACCACACTTTGGGCTTACAGGACTACTCACAAGTCTACGACCAACCATACTCTATTTGCTCTCGCTTACGAAACCAAAGTAGTAATTCCTGTAGAACTGAAGTCCCTTCCTATCGGATGACTTACTATGATCCCAGAACAAACCAAAATTTCTTATTGGAGTCATTGGATTTATCGATGAGAAGCGCAAGGAGGCCGATTTGAGAGCAGCTGCACATCAGCATCGAATCACCTGGTACTATAATACAAAAGTCTAATCGAGGATCTTTGAAGTTGGCAACCTTGTCCTAAAATGGATTTTCCCGATCCCGTCGCACATGAACCCGACATGGGAAGGGCCATACATTATTGAACAGAGGCTTGGAGAAGGAACTTTCAAGCTAGCGACTGTTGATGGTGTGATGCTTCCAAGAGCATGGAATAGCAAGCATTTACGATGCTATTTCACCTAGACTATTTCTTTTATATTTCAGTACTAGTTGCTTTCGATATTTGCTTTAGTGTTTGACTTTTTTGATATGTAATAAGACAAGTTATTCTATTCCTATTCTTATGATGAATAAAATCTTGAAGCTTCCTTTGCATAAGCTACCGTTATTGCATGTTATGCTAAGTATGTGTTAGAACTAATTGATATCGACATCTGCGATGTACGAATAGATTCACAGAGTTAGAAGTCGACCAGTCATACTAATCCCCAATGAGATCGAATAAGAGGGCTTTGTAAGTTTGCTCGGTTGGTAATTCCCACAGATGAATCAATAAGCAAAGCTCGCGATAAGGAACAAAGGTCGCCGAAAGTAAGAGAATAACAAAAAATCACTAAGTCCCTAACTGCGTACTAGAGTACTCTAAGTCCCTGACTGCGGACTAGATTATAAATGATTTGACGAAAATCTCTAAGTCCCTGACTGCAGACTAGAGTACTCTAAGTCCCCGATTGTGGACTACAGTATAAACGATTTGACAAAAATACCAAAGTCCCTAACTGCGGACTAGAGTGCTCTAAGTCCCTGACTGCGGACTGGAGTATAAATGATTTGACAAAAATCTCTATGTCCCTGACTGCGTACCAGAGTACCCTAAGTCCTTGATTGCGGACTAAAGTTTAAACGATTTGATGAAAATCCCTAAGTCCCTGACCGCAGACTAGAGTGCTCTAAGTCCCTGACTGTGGACTAGATTACAAACGACCTGACGAAAATCTCTAAGTCCCTGACCGCGGACTAGAGTGCTCTAAGTCCCTGACTGCAGACTAGAGTACAAACGATCTGACAAAAATCTCTAAGTCCCTGACTACGGATTAGAGTACTCTAAGTCCCTGACTGCGAACTAGAGTATATAAACGATTTGACGAAAATCTCTGAGTCCCTGACTACATACTAGAGTACTCTAAGTCTCTGACTACGGACTAGAGTATAAACGATTCGACGAAAATCTCTAAGTCCCTGACTGCGGACTAGAGTATAAACAATTTAACGAAAATATCTAAGTACCTGACTGCGGACTAGAGTACTCTAAGTCCCTGACTATGGATTGGAGTATAAATGATTCAACAAAAATTCTAAGTCCTTGACTGTGGACTAGAAAATCTTAAGTCCTTGACTGTGGACTAAAAAATTCTAAGTCCCTGACTACAGACTAGGAAATTCTAAGTTCCCCGACCACAGGCTAACTCGAAAACCCAATGGGTGGACATACGAGTTTTCAATTGTTCTCTATCCTACGAATTCCGATATCAAATCAACAGAAGAGACTCGAACTGTTAGTGGTAAGATATAAACATTAGTTAAAGTTCCGGCTCGGCATTGCTTATGAATTAAGATGGCGCGAAGGGGCTTTGAGATGGAGATAGTGAATTATTAACGAAACTTGTGAAAATTATTACAAGCACATAAAAAGGGAAGTAATTACTCTACTATTGAAGTAATAATTCACGTGATGATTAATCAAAAAGCAAAAACTTTTATTCGCCATCTCAAAAAATTCGTTACAAATTATCCAAAAGTTCGGGATCCACACCCATACACCTAATACTAAGAAAAGAAACACACGTCTAACTTATCCAAACTATGTACAATGACACAATACGCTAACTATTTCTTCGACTTCCTCTCCTTCTTTAGTTTTTCAAGAGTTGAATTAGTGGAGCAACATTTACGGGACCCTTTGTTGCCCTTGGCGGAGACGGTTGAAGGAGGTGAAATTTCAATAGGAAATGTTCCGCTAAGTGGAATGACCTGCAAAGGGGCGGTAATAGGATCTTCGGCTGCAACCTCAACAGACTTCATTTTAACTTGGTGCTTCGATCTCTCTTCCTCTTTGATCTTCTCCTTCATACTGCTTTTGGCTATATATTCTAAAGCGCCCGTGATCACAACATCGTCCCACTCCACCCCAAGGGATGGATCCCCAGGCTTATCCTCCTCGAGTGCATCGATGACTCGAGCGTCGGGCCTCGGAATATCTGCACCAGCCGGAGCCTCAATCACTTTCTCTTGCTGCTCCATGGAGACATCGTTCCTAGAAGTTTGCTCTGAACCGAGATGACCTTTAAAAGTTGGTTAAAGCGCAAACATTAGCTAATGGCTGTTATGTGCTAAAAATAACAACTTTTTGAATTCAAGAAAGTCTAGTACGATACCAGCGTCCGATAGGCTCTCTATGGTCATCGGAGTGCTCCCTTCAAGGATAGGAGATAACATTTATGGAGCGAAGCCAGGTCTGTCCGAATCGTAGCTGATATGTTGCTCCAAAGGCTGAGAAGATGATGTTCCGACCAGTTGAGTAGGAGAAGGACCCTTGAGATCAGTCCCAGAAGACCCGACAATGTCCTCTCTTTCTTTATCAGGTGCGGGACCCCTAGAGAACTGAAGTTTCACGGTGGCCAGGTCAGATGGCTCATTTCCTCAGAGCACTTCTTACACAAGTGTGTCATCATTAAGTGCCACTCCCAGCTCATCCCTTTTGATTTTGGTGATAACCTCCTAGGCTTCGACGAGCGATTCAAGATATCCTTCGCCTAAAAAGGTCAAGTCCCGATGAAAAAGAACTTTGATGTTGTATTCGACGATAAGCTGATCGAACAAGTTCTTGATTTCTTCTCTACCGGACTCGGCGGCAGCTTCCACCCAGGAATTGACTTCTTCCAGCGCTTCTTTTTAACCCTCTTCGTTGGCTATTTCTTTCAATGCTTCGACCTGAGCGAGTTGCGCGTCAAGTTTTGTTTTTAAGTTTCTCGCCTCCACGATCTCCTCGCAGTATTTCTGCAATTCCTCCTGTGCCTCGATTTTTTCCTGCCTCTCTATGAACAATAATTTTTCTAGCTCCTCAACGTGGCGAGTTAAGACATCTTTCTCCTTTTGTAAGGAGTCCATCTCTAAGGCTAGAGTGCTACTGCGATGGAGGGCTGCATCTAGTTCCTGTTTATGCAAAGTCTCCAAACAAATGACAACCTCTGCCATTACTTTCGCATTCTTCCCTGTTGTGGTAAGCTAAGCTTTATATTCGAGCAGCTCGGCATCTTGATGTTTGATAATATCTTTGTCGTGAATGGCCTACAACTTGAGGCGATCAATTTCATGCTGGCACTCGATGGAAACTTCAGAGACTTTCTCAGAAAAGTGAATGAACACTTTGTGCTAAACATGCACGTCATTCATACATGCTAATGAGATCTCTTTGGCACTTCTAGAAACGATGTGTATGGAGGGGAAGAACTTGAGTCCATCAAAATAGATTTTTGGAAAAGTTGTTTAAGTTCAGCCAACTTTTCCACTGTGGTAGGATCATGAGCAGGAACCGGTGGAAGCGGATCAGAAGTAGCAAGTGGATCCTTACCAGAACGGTGCTCACAGATTGCCTTGAACTAGATGACCTGGAAAGTTGGTCATGACGCGCAACATCTTGAGAAGTCGGCGGGAGGACTTATTTCCGCTATGAGTGGGAAGGTGTGATTGACTGTCATGGCGAGGAACATATGATTGAGACTTCCGTCTGGAGGAGGAAGAAGACTCTCAAGAATAGTAATCTTTGTCTCGCCCATCGTCTTTGTCTCTGCACCTTCCAGAATTAGAATCTTGGCCCGAACGATAATAAGTGGAGGAGCCCCGGAGATGGTCAAAAGCATGAGAGTGTGACATTACACCTGTAAAGGAACCAAATAAGAGCATGTTAGAAGATGAAACACGAGGAATTAATCCTAGGTGAATGGTGGAGTGCGAGTGTTTGTGTCTGCCCTAGTGTTTCCCCCAACAGACCAGTAACATTGCCTTTACTCATTGGAGTTGCCTCCTCTTTGTTGGAAGGTTGCATGCCTTCGCCGCTTCTCACGAGGGAGTTGAGCTCTTTGACATCAATGTTAGCAAAGTTGTATTTTAATATATCATCTCGAATCGGAATGTTGAAGAGTCCCTTAAGTAAACTTTCCAGCTGCTGGGAAGACGACTCCTTCTCGATTAGGGTTATGACAAATTCCAAATTTGCCCCAGCCTTGCTCTTTCATAATTTATACACCAACCTTTTTCTCCTCTTCGGTGGAGTTTGCATTTGGCTGGTTTGTGGCGCTTCGACCACTAGCGCTTTTCGGGGCCTCGCCTCTCAGCCCTGCATCTTGAGATTCTCTTATCTCCCATTCTTTATTGTCTTCTCGGGTTCTCTCAACTGGGGGCACCATGGGGTCGCTTGCATCCACCCTTCTTGCGACAGTGATTTTCGGTACCACTTTACTACCGAGAAGTCCAATTTTACGGCCGTCTTCCAACTGCCCAAATAATGAAAGTAGCTCATCGGTGACAAGGAGTTTGATGTTCCGATCCTCAACTGGAGTAGCGCGAATGAATGCCACGGCCCTAGAATACTCGGCGCCTTCGGGTCAGGGACAGACACTTGAAAAGGCTAGAGATATTAGTATTATTAAGGAAGGAGTTGTGACTTTGATCTTTGAACTAAAGACGAAGGTAGGAATAGCACTTACATCCTTCCAACCATCTTCTTGCAAAGTCGGGAGGATACCGTACATAAAACCATTCGTGTTTGAATAGGGAGAGCTTGTTCCATGCGTCCGTTAAGACCTGTCATTTGGGAAATGGTTCAAGAATGACGTACGAAGGACTATCAGTCCGTCTTTTTAAATTGTAGATGTATTGGATGTCTTTAGGAGTTAGCGGACGGAACAGGACGTTCATGAAGAGAAGAAAAGTGCCATGGAGAAAAGCATAACCTTTAGGGTGTAGTTGAGTAAGAGCGATCCCCAAGTATCTCAATATTTTCCGAATGAAAGAATTGAAGGGAGGCACGTATCCGGCCTAGCACATGAACTTGTTACAAGCAGTATATCTAGCTGGGGGAAAGTGATGTCTCTCTTGCCTCGATGGAACTATAACGTCTTCGAAAGGAATCCCATGGATAGAACATAATCGACGAAGGGCGGCTTCGCCGATTTTGGACACTTGTAAGTCAGCTGAATTGTTTAAGATGATGGCGCCCTCAATAGCATCGGAAGCTAGGTCAATAACTTCTATAGGAAAGAGTGGAATGTCAGAAAAGAGATTTGCTTGCAGGTCTAATACCTCTACTTGCTCTACTTGATGACTCGGAGCAGGTTTGTCTGATAGGGTGGCAGAGCTTGATCTCGCAGCTGATTCAGAAGACATTATGGTTGAGCGCTCCATTTAACTTGAGATCTATGTTAGCTATACTTAGTGGACAATCAATATAAGAAATAATAACCTATTCCCCCCGTGCTGTGTGTGAACTAGTGAAGTGCAATGTGGAACAAACGTAAATAGTTTGAAATCGAAAAAATGAAAGTAAAACGTCGACACTTGGGGATTCCATCCAGAGAGACCATCATCGCTGACCGTCTCGATCGACGTGAAAGTCGATCGGCAACCAAAGCTTTAAGATCGGATGTTCTCATTCTGAGTTATGAAGTCCATTGTTCAAGTGCGTTTGGCCAATTTTATACTTAGTTCATGTTTAGTTGATTGGAAATTTGTTCGTTCAAACTTGAGTCTGTTGGTCCAAGTATGCAAGTCGTAATGTTCTTAGTCATTTTATGTTCGGTCAAGGCAGTATGTAGTTAAATGTTTGGATAACTTGAGTTAAGCTAGTTTTTATAATCAACACCAATCCATGCATTATACACCGATCCCTATACTTAAACTTATCTGGCAACACCGACCCCTTCCCGTTTGCCTACATATCGATCCCTATGTTTTAACTCTCACTATCGAACCCTATGATTCCTTCTAGCCTAGATGTCAATCCCTATACTTAAACTCTTTCAGGTTGAACCCTACTTTTTAATTCCTAAGCCAATTCCTATGGATAAGCCTCTACACCGACCCCTCGCAAGATCCTTATCTATACTGATCCCTTTCGCTGGCAATTCACATTTCATCATTAAATAATCAGGCGTCGGGCCCTCCCTTTACCTCCCTTTTTCCTTATCCCTCTTTTTTCCTCATTCCCTATTCCTTTCTCTTCCTCCTCCAGCGCCTTCTTCTCCTTCCTCGATCTCGCCTAACCTAACCAAGCCCAGTGATTCGCTCACCTAGGGTTAAAATGTAAGTGAACCCATGACCCGACTGATGCAATTATGAGAGGAAGTCATACCTATTTAGTATAGATTACAAGGTCAGAAACTTGGATTAAGGACGAATTGATGGTAGTGGAGATTGGAAATGGGGTCTCGCACTCGAATTTGAGTTTAAAGAAGAAGCTTGTCTTGCATCGAAGCGTTCGGTTGGGCAAAGAGCAAAGGAAAAGGGCTTAAGTGTGGAAAAGTTAAGTGAAGAGAGGAAGGAGAGAGATGCGAGTTTTTATATGGGTGATAAAGAAGGGGAGATGAACCAGCCATCCCAAGTGACTTGGTTATGAGATTAAAGAGGGATCGGCCTCGAGGCTAGCCGACCTCTATCCATGCAGACACATCGAGGGATCGGCATACCAAATGCCGACCCCCCCTATTATTTAAAAAAAGAGAAGGTTAATAATAATAAAATATATATGAAATGATGTAATATAAAAGAAGGGTAGAAGGAAATGGCAGATGTTTGGAAACTGAATGTTAACCGATATCATGACGGTTAGACTGTAAACAGAAGCATACAGAGTAAAACAACTTGGCGAAGACCAACAAACGATCAAGCTTGATGTCAAATCAGAAGAAAACATGAAGATCTCATATGACCAAATCTATGCATACTAATGGAGTACAACATCAGATTTGTATCATCGAAGGATAATAAAGGAACAGTGATCAATCAGGAAGTTGGATAGACTTCTTCCTGGGACCTGGGTTTTTTCAATCCACAGCACGACATGTTATTTACAAAATGTACTTTGGGGGGCAATTGTTACCCGGTGCCATGGCCCAGCTACATAGGGTTGGTTACGAGGGCTAGATAGAGTTAATAGATAGACGATGCAGGATATCCGATTATGGGGTTTGGTTTTGTTTGGAATAGGGATCGGCATGAATGTTGTCCAAATTGGATGAAATATGAATGGATCGGTATATGTGTAATATGGTAATGGGTCGGTATAATCTTTGCAGAGGATATGATTCGACATAATAGGAGGAAGAGGTATGGATCACCATAGTTATTTGGCAAGACAGTTGGTTTGGGTAAGAACGTAGAGGGATTGGCATGGCATATAAAGCTAAAAGGATCGGTAAGACGCACTTGTCAGAATGGATTAGCATGACGACCTGGTGATATATGGGTCGACATATTACACTCCAAAGATAAGGGTTGGCATGAAACCTAGTCAAATTGAGTGAGATGCGCATGGATCGGTATATACTTTGTGTGGTAATGGGTCGGCATAGCGCGTTCGGAGGATATGGGTCGACATATTGTGTTCAAGAGACATGGATCAGCATGTTTTGCTCGTAGGCAATGGGTCGGCATGGTGAGGCTAGAGCGATACGGATCGACATGGTTCACTTACGGGACACGGACCGGCAAGGAATGGACTGTGAGATATGGGTCGGCACACATCGGGGGACCAGGAGGGATCGGCACAATCCAGACCAAGCAACTAAAGTATTACGAGAACTAGAGCACTATGCATCCAATCGCCTTGATAATTGAAACGCCATCATTATAGACCAAAAGGAAGCTACCATAGGGACCGCTAGCCCAAACTCGACTCATGGAGGGATCGGTACCAATCCCTATCCATTGCGAGTTGGGCCTAGCCCTCCCTATGGTGGGCCTATATGGTTGAGGAGGTCCAGATGCCGAAGTTTCAGTCAGATTGAAAGTTGCCTTCATCTATAAATACAGACACATAGGGCCATTTTGGGGGACTTTTGGGTTGCAAGTGAAACTCTACCATTATTGTAACCAACTTCCTTTATTCTTTTCTGATCTCTTGCAATTTCTTACTGATTGTAACTATAATCAAGTGAATTGTGAAGCAATAAAGAGAGTATTCAAAGTGGACGTAGGCAATCAACACCGAACCACTATATATCCTGTTGTTTTTGCTTTCTGCTGCATTTTTATTGATATTCTGTTTTCATTTAATTTCTTCATTTATTTCACTACTTAAACCTATTCTCAAGTGTTTGTGTCCAATTTGGTTGCAAACAAGCGGTAAGAGAATAGTTCTTAGAAAGTCGTGAACCTTTGAAGGATGGTTCACTTGATTTCCACTTAGCTCTTTTCTTGTATGTGACTGGCTCTTTAGCCTCCATAACAAATTTTCTCTTTAAAGAGCTTTGAGTCTCATTTAATTTATGGGAACAATTAAGCACATTCTTACACTTTTTGGTGAATTGATTAAAGTCTTTTGTTATTTCTCTTTCAAAGATGGTTCCGCGACTTGGAGTTGAATTATCTTACTCATTTCTATGAAGATGCTATCTTTTTTTCCCAAAGCAAAGATTCATGTAGGCCCTATGTGGGTTTAAACTCCATTTTCTGGATCATAAGGAGTTATTTGCCTTCTCTTATCTTCTATGATTTGTAGTGCTGACATCCTTAGTGCTTGCTCTTTGATTTGGTAGGTTGGCCTAGCCACTTGAGGCTTAGAAGATCCTTTTTCGGAGATAGTCATTATCTAGATGAGGTTGGATGGGTCCTAAATAGCTCCTTAATGGGACGTGCTTGGTAGGGATAAATCCTTTAAGCCTTATATACGTAGGCTAAGGTTAGTTCCACTTGTTGGTTAAGCAAAGACGGAGGTTCGAGCCCTCCTTCCAACGCTAAAATGTTAACAAATTTCTTTGTTAACCCTAAAAAGTGTGAGAAAAGTTAGACTTGGTTAAGCAGAAACATTAGTAATTCTAGGCTAGTCCACTTGGAAGGAACATGCTCCTTGTTGAATGCATGTTAGTCTCAAAGTCATGAGTGTTTTGGGAATTCAAAGCAAGTTATGATTGAAATGACAAGTGCTTGAGAATTCAAAAATAAGTCACGATTCGAGGAATCTTATACCAAATTGTTGGATATATGTACTTTTAATGGCGAAGCCAAGGTCGTGTCAAAATCATAAGAATCATAGCTCATAATTCATATCTCTTTATGCATATGCAATGCTATTGTAAAAGTACAAGCCCTTATTTGTAATAAGGTTTGCAAGGTTACAACTGGCACTAAAATCCCCATATTGATTTAGGGTTACAAAGTTTAAAAAGTAAGAAATGATAAAAGAATTGATCCCCTTCCATAATGCCCCTAAGCCCATATTTATAGGGGTAGAGACGTATGGCATAGCTGTCACGTGTCACCTTCGGCATGCTTGGTTTCCAACATCATTAGCAATCTCGATGGCATTCAGCTTCATTCATTGTTGCTTTTTAACGACTTCCATTATGTTACTGATATAAGAAATCATGTTGAGTCAATGATTGATGACATCCTCTCTTGCATTAATAATGTGCGACATCAATAACACATGACAACTCTTGTACATACTGATGATCTTCGGCATCAAAGAGAAGTGACATTGATAAGAGGCGACATCAAAGAGAAGCGACAGTGATAAAAGGCAGCATCGAAAAGAAGCGGATTAATAAGAGGCAGCATCGAAGAGAAGCGGCATTGATAAGAGACGTTATCGAAGAGGAGCGGATTGATAAGAGGCAGCACTGAAGATAAGAGGCGACATCCAAGAGAAGAGGCATTGATAAGAGGCGACATCGAAGAGAAGCGACATTGATAAGAGGAGGCATCGAAGAGAAGCGGCATTGATAAGAGATGGCATCGATGAGAAGCGGCATTGATGATATATCATGCCTCTATCACATTGATGGTTTACGATATGCTATCTTCCGATATCACGGCCTTGCCGAGGTATATTGTCGGTTATATAAGATATCATATATTGGTGACATGCGATATAGACGGGATGCAGTAATGATGATATATGACATTTCCAAGCATACCGATGGCATGCGACATGCCTCCGTGTACTATCGGCATGCAGCATTCTTTTTTACTTATATTGATAGGACGCAACATTCTTTATCACATTGGTGAAGTGCGAAGTAGATGGTATGCGACATCATTGTAGGCTTTCATACTGATAGAGTGCGGCATCCCATATTGCATTGATGGCATGTGATATTCCTTAAGGCATGGTATTGCTTACAATAGTTTCAATATCAACTATTCTTATATTAGTATGAGACGCTTCCAATGGTGCGATATTATTTAGTTTTGACATCCTCGTTGTAGACATGCCTTCGGAATCAAGAAAGGTAGTAACATCTTTTATGTTTCACCAAAGCCTAAGCCAAAATTTAGAAGTCTTTCGACTTCACTAGTAGGTGTTAGGACTCGTCTATCTTGGAATTTTAGCCTTGAGTTTGCTCAACAAGCCATAGCTCCATAGACGATGGATAACTTCTTATCGGTTGTATCACATATAACTCCTAACCCATGGTACTTCGTCCTAATTTCACTTCGACCTTAAGTTTGCTCAATAAATATCAAAATGAAATTATGCACTTGAACCTACCATATCCCGATGGCCTAAGTATGTATATGTACCTTGAGTTTGCTCAATAAATACATATAGTTATCATACCTTATCTATTCAATATATTAATACTATACATAACATTCCTAGCTTGAGTTTGCTCAACAAATAAGGAGTATGCAAGTAATTTACTAATATATATATATATATATATATATGATAGAGGACAACATCATATTAAAGGTTCACAATCTTCAATATAATACATAGAGTGATATCGACTTATGGAATAATGTATTTTGAATGAAATACCCTTGTGATTCCAATGTCAGACACATCGCAAATCACGGCATACATACATCGACATATGTATTTATTTCTTAAGTCTGTTTAAGGTTTCTATAATATTTCACCTTTAGTTTATACATTCATATTATATAAGTTTTATTATTATATGACTTTTATATTTAATTAGCTTATATAATATTAAATAAATCATATTTAATTAGCTTATATTATATTAAATAAATCATATTTAATTAACTCTTTAATTATTTATTAATTATTTAATTTTAACATATCATATCGAATATTTATATACTATAACCTTTATAATAATACATATATATCATATACATAAATGTATGTATGTATTTATTTTAATTTATTAATTAACATTTAATTAATTTATTTAATTAAACTATTTTAATTAAATTTTATTGATCTCGAAAATTATTTTATATATGTACATACATATATACTTATATTGTCTTAAATATGACAAGACAATATAACATATATCATTATATATTATACCTGCATTTATGTTTTATTTAATTAACTTATTTAATTAATTTATTTCTTTTATTAATCTTATTAATAAAATTTAGTTTTGAAATTAAATTATATTTATGTTCAAACATTTTGAAAATTTTCATTATATTATAAATTTTATAATATATATATTATTTCAAATTTAATTTTGAAATTTAAAACCTATTTTTTTAATTTCCAAAAAATATTGAAAACTAGCCAAAGGCCCTGTAACAACTTGCACTTCTCGATACACCAATCCAAAGCCTATTGCGACTTTCAGACTCATGCCATGTTGAGAAATGCGAGCGGTTAGGTTTTAAAAACATTATAGAACATAGTTATATGGGTAAGTTCTTAAGCATTCTATACTTTCGGATCTCATAGTGAAAGGAACTAAAATATAAGTACTGAAAAATAGACATTTCAGAAAACAATCTATAAAATACTTTATTTTCCATTTACACTGTTTCAAAGTACACCATATATTTTATAGACTTTTAATACAGTAAATAACTACATAATGGGCAACAAGAATATGAGAACTCCCATGTGAAGCTCCCTTCTCCACGTACTATGCCTAATCAACTGTTAACCTATCATCCTATAAGGGGAAAATGGAAAGGAGGGAGTGGGTCAGACAACAAGAATATGAATACAAGTTTAATATATGATGATCAAATGTAGTTACTTCAATAATATTCTAGATGATATAAGTTGTGAAACAAGTGTCCATGAATTCCATAGGTCTGTAACCTAAAGGTTCCTGTCTAATACATTCCTACACTACAATTTGTGTAGGCTGATAAAATAGACCGAACTAAGGATCGAATCCCATGTCTAATGATCAGCCACCGCTCCTACAGTTACTTAATGTAAACAATGCAGCTAGGCTAATAAATATGTAAACACCGCTACAATGTTACTAAATGTGGAAAAATCACCCCTTTGGCTAATAATCATGAAAACACTACTACTAGGCTATTATGGGACTAAATTTTCACTACTGTCACTACCACTAGGAAATTGGGAAACGCTTCCCCTTTCACTACGCCTAGAAAGGATAAACCCAAGATGTCAACTCACCAGGATGTCTGATCTTCGACATTCGTTTCCACCTCTCGATCGTAGTATTTGCCACTTATTGCACGCTCTGGGTCCTCCATTTGAACCGTATCACGTGCGTCAGAAATCGTGCATAAATGGAACTCCTGTTGTGCCAGACCCACTCCACCAGGCATTCGCGTCAACTGCACTTCCACCGATGGAACCTTTTGCGAGTGTCATTGGTGAAAATACATTGCCTCTAGTCGAATTCTAAATCCCAAATTGGATAAAGGACATTTACAAAGACCGCAATGATCTATCGTCCTCTTATTGGGAACTAGCTTCCCTACTCTTCCTAACATACAGCCAAATGCCCTTAAGTAGGCTCACAAACAATTGTGGCTTATGTTAATTTTTATTACTAAACTTGGGACTAGGCCAAGGTTCAATTTTTGCATTTTTATTGCGAATGGTGGACCTTGTTCCTCTACGATCGACTGCTACTAGTCGACTGATAGGTTTCAGAGTCGACCGTTGATGAAGTAAAATTGGGGATTTTGTACGATCTTAACTGTTGATTTTTTTTTCGTGTTTAATCATATGTTGTTTGCATATTTTAGACCTTGATTTCTAGATGACCAATTCATAATTTCATTAGCAATTCAATTTGGGGTTTGTTAACTTAGGGTTTGTATGCTTAACAGTAAAGAGATTATACATCAATTCAATTTTAACAATTTACATACAGTTCCAAGTTAGAATTCTACAATTAAGTTTAGATTTCTAGCACCCTAAACCAATTAAAATAGATTAAATCTTATTACAATAATTATCTTATTAAAATTATTCCCACTCACCTCAAAGCTCAATATCTTCCTATTGGCTTTGCTTGTGAATTGCCTTTCCTTTTTAATTACTTGGAATCATCTTTGTCTACGCGTGTGGATTTCGTCTTTACTGATTTGAGCAAATCCCTTCCTTTAATTTTGATCTATCTTTCTTCTCTTATTTTAATTTATATTAAGGAAATTATGTTGGAGGAGAGAAGAAGTTTTGGCATATTGACTAATAGTTGTGATGAATTAGGTTTAGGTTAGGTGTATATTTATAGGGGATTTACATTATTTCTAACCATTGATTAACTATAGGAGAATCTTTGTTTTCATCCTATACGCTAATTAATTACTTCATTTCCAAGTAAAGATATCTGGTTAAATCTAGGTTGTTGGATTAATATATTGAATCTGGATGGTTAATTACTTAATGCTTTATTAACCAAAACCTTCTTTAAGGTTAAGTAACCTATGCACATTCATTTTTTACCATTAACATCAATTATTTTATATTTATTTCCTTTTACTATACTAAATAAAATCTTTTCATTATCCTTATTTATGTTTCTAATCAATTCAGTAATTTATATATATGTATACATATATTATTAACCACTATAGAGAATCCTAAGCATACACACACACACATACATATACATATACATCTTCACAGCGATTAAGAAATTTATTTTTCTATTTCAATACTTAACTAGTATTTATCTTTCTATATCCAGGTTATTACATTTCCCCCTTTAATGTCATTAATAGCCATTTATTCAAATTAGTCAACTCTGTTCATTCATATTTTACACTTTTATTATTATTGAATATTTTCTTGCATTTTATTTATTGATAGAATTTAAGTGAAGATTTTTTCTATAAAAGTCATCTTTTTATTCTTGTTCTCTTACCTATACATACATACATACACACATACCTACATATATATTATATATATAAAAACTCTTTCCCTTTTCCCTTGTTAATGCAACGGTAGATTGCCTTAATAGTGCTACTAATTATAATTTAAGTTAGCCAATTAAAATTACAATCTCAATTAAATCCTTAATTGATATTATACACACACACACATTAACCTTTTATAGGGAACCCTGGATTTCTATTCAAACATGCAAATAAGTGTATTAATTAAAGGCCTTATTCTTTATAAATAAAGGAATAGCATATTCTTTCTTTCTTTTTAAATAAAGGTCCATTTCCATATTTTTGTTACCTTTACTCCCATAACATTGCAATGCATCCTTATCCTTCTTAAATATCGTTGAACCTCCCTTCTAACCTAAGCTACCTATGTTTAGTAATAAATCCTATTATTAATTAGTGTTTTTATCCAGACACTTCTCTTAAGATAATCGTTTACTTTTTTATGTATTTATCATTCAAACATATAATTTTAGACATATCCTTATCTTTTAAAATATGTAACTTTTATAAAATGCATTCTTTTTTTTACATATTTTGTTACGTTGTATTTCTTTTAAAGTAACCCTTTACTTTTATGCATACATTGTTACTCTTACTTTAAAACATACAAAGGTAGATGTATTCTTTCATTTTTAAAGTATTTTTTATATTCTCTTTTTAACACGTGTAACATATATAAATTACAACAATGCATTCCATAAAAGGGTAATTAATGCCCTCTCTCTTTACGTTAAATATCTTCTTCTTATTTATTAATGTTCATTGACAAAATTATAGTCTTTTTAAATGTATTGATATATTCTTTATCTTTTTCATTTGTTTAGAATATGCAACCTAATAAGTACAACAGTAATTAATGTTTTCCCTTTGAAATATTTTCACATTTATGCGCATAATTACTTTTCCATTCTTTTTATTTTAATGGACACTCTTCATTATACCCTCTTTCTTTTCTTTTCTTGGAGAATTTCATGCATGTTCAACTTATTTATTAACAAATAAGTTTTCCTTTATCTTGCATTAATACTCAAACTTAATTTCAAAATAGGCGTAAAATACAAAATGTGCGCTATGGTAAACATTATGTATCTTCTTCATACGATATCTGTTCCTAACAACTTATGTATGAATTTAGGGTAAAAAATCTACTTAACACAATAGAAAAGTCAGATTTCCCAAATTCATTCATTTATAGAAATTTACTATTTCATTATTTTTATGTGAAATTACATTTTTAACCTTATTAATATTTTAATTTATCATTAAAATTTACAGAGTGTTACACGCCTAATTCAAATTAAGCCTTTTTAATTAGGGGCAACCTTTTGGTTCACATATCTATGCAGGCTAGGCCGGTGGCAAGGTAGGATAGAGTACTTGATTACCCAAACTCAATCCTTCGACACTACCTCTCTAGACACTCTACTTTCTACACTGTGAGCTTAATTATTTAACCATAACATGCTGCATAGTCTATTGGGCTCTTTTACCATTGTTGGAATGGGCCAACCAGTAGTAGAGTAATTGAGTAAATTTCAGTTTTTTATACCTATTTGGATATTTAATAGTCCAATATAGTCTAATTCATTTAAAACTTCTCTAATTTTTTATTAGATAGATTAATATTTTATTTGAATTTATAAACAAAGTTTAATTTTATATATAATCTATATTATATTATACATATGTGTATCATATACACGTATGTTTGTGCTTGTGCAGTTAAAGTACCCGGTAGATTCAATGTGGGGGAGGTGTAAAAGTTCATAGCGGGGATACAGCGAGGATATAACGAGATATAACGGATGACTCTAAAATAGCATATAAAACTCATACTTAATGTTTTAACAAATATATAAATGGTAATTAAATGAAAAATTAACATTCAATTGAATTATAATTAATACATAAATAATTTTAAACAAAAAAAATGTGTGAATATACTCTAAATAAACGTAAAACTATTATATAACATAATTGAATTTACTAGAATATTAGAGTATTTTCATTTCTGAAAATATATTAAAAATTCAATTAAATAAATTAATTTCATAATTTTAATGATGTATAAATGTCAATTTTCAATTCATTTCTTTTAAAGAAGATATAGCGGAAATAACAAAATATAGCGGGAATAACGGGATATAGCGGAAATAGTGGGGATTAAAGCGGAAAGGCTATATTTGGAGCTATAAGGAAAAATCGTAGCGGTAGAAATCCGCTATGAGATATAGCAGGATTATAGTGAGGTAATAGCGAGGTATTAACTGCATAGGTGTATGCACATGCAATAGAATAATGTGTACATGGTTTAACATGCTCATATATAGATGTTGGAATTTACACCGCAACAAACATGTTAGCTCTTCTTGTATTTAGTTCGCTATCTAAATGCATATATATTTGCATCATAATAATATATATAATTAAATATATAACATAAATATAAATACACACATGCATATATATTAAAAATTAGTTATAAATAATTTATATATAAAACATTTATTAAATTTATATTTATAAATATATGTATGTAAATATATATAAAATTAATTAAATTACTAAATTAATAAATATCAGTTTATAAAATAAATTTAACATATACATACTTACATATATATATAATATGAAAGCCATGAATAATTTAAAATATTTTTTTTTGTTTTGAACTAATTTATACTAGACATATAAATATATCTAAATTTGATGTACACACACACACATATATATATATATATATCTGTGTGTGTGTATATCAAATACTAATATTTAAAGATAATAATTTAACAATATAAAAATGTCCTCTTCTCCTTCCTTTCCCGCCTCCCCCATTCCCTAATTTTTCAAATCGTTTGTTCCCTATGACCTCCTCTGACTTGCACTCCTCCTATAATCCACCGTTTGATCCACCACCTCCTCCCTTTCTTCCTGTACCTATCCCTAATGTTTCTCCTCTTATCCTTGTTACGTTGTCCACTTCCACCTCTTCCACCTTTCCCATTGTCACCTCTTCTTCTGTTAACCCTATCTTAGTTTCTCAACAAGCATGGACTTCTCTTTTGAAGAGGAAGCCTAAGAATGCAGGGAAGCACATACCTATTAGATTGTTGTTGTCCTTCTTTGGTGATGTAATGGTTTCTCCACCTAAAGTAGTTACAACAAGTTATAAAGTTTGGAAGGAGTACTTGGTTGGATATTTCCTTGATAAGCCATTATCCTACATGGCAGTTGTAGAGAATTTGAAAAGGGTTTGGCATTTGAAGTGGTCGATCAAGGTGAAATTTGAAGGGTTCGTCTTTTTTTGCTATCTTGGGAAGATAATAAGAAAATTATTATTGAAGGAGACCAATACCCATAAGGAATAAAATGTTCATTATCAAGTCATCGGATCCCTCTATGGGTAACGTATGTGGTAGTATAAGATCGGTTCCCTTGTGGGTACAATTTTCCAATATCCCTATGTTTGCTTGGTCGCATTTAAGCATCAACTGGCTAGCGTGTAGGATTAGCAGGTTATTATGCATGGGTGAATCCACTGAAAGACTTGAAAGAATAGAATATGCTAAGTATATGGTATATCTCCTAATCTAGAACTTATTGACCACTTTTCTGTTAAACTCCTAGATGGTGGTGAACAGGAGGTGTAAATTAGGTACTATTAGAAACCTGAGGTTAGTATTAAGTGCAAGATGTTTGGTTACTCGTGTGCTTTTGAAGACATCGAGAAAGAAAAAGTAGAATTGAAAGAGGATGAAGTTAAAGAGGTGGTAATTAAGGTTAATACAGATCAAAGTAGAACAGAAAATGGGAGAATAATGTTCCAAAAAAGGAAAAAGTGGCAGAAGATCTGAAGAGGAAAAAGTGGTTTTCTTTGAGTATGAAAGGAGTAAATGAGCATGAAAAAATAGAAGATGTCCTTGGGTTTAATAACTCTTGTATTGATATAGTGGACAAGGAAAACCCTCCTCAAGTTTTGCAAACGTCTTATGGTAAATTTGAGACAATCAGTGCTGATGTCATAGTAGTGAGTAAAAACTTTCAATTACTATCCTCTATTGCTGAAACTGGAAATAATAATATAGGGGATGTAAGTGGCAAGAAGGAAGGTGAATTAATGGAAAATGCTGAAGTGGGTATAAAAGATAACACGGAAGTTAATAGATTAACTATGTTTGAAACCGGCAAGGAGTATGACTTGCTTAAAAGTAACATTGATCCCATGCAAAAAGAAACAACTCTAATAACATGCAACCATTCTACATTGCCTAGGAATATTAATGTATACATTCAAAATGCAATACAATAGACAACATGCAACCAGATAGCCCTAGTCCCACCTCTCCACTCAACCAATATTTTTATTTCAAACCATGCACATGCAATACTTTTGCATTGTGATACAATGCAACCGCATACATTCCTTGCTCTTATTCTATATCCACTGCCCAAATATCTACCTTCCCTTCTATTGTGCAAGCATCTAACTGTTCAGAATTAACTTTAACCACAATTCTTTCAACCAAACAACCAACTTCTTCATCCAATCTTTAAACTTCCTTTCCCAACTGTTGTGTTTCATAAACTTCTGCTACCAATATCATTGCTTCTTATGCTCTTACTAATATTATAATTCCAAGAGCACACCCCAATAAATGATGGCATTTTTCTTAACGTTAAGGATGACACTCCTCCCTCTTTATTTGACCACTAGTTAAATATTCCTTAGCCTGTTCAACTAGTTAAAGTTGTTTCCATCCCCTCCCCTTCTATCACTAAATCCTAACAAGCCAAAAAAAGAAACTCTTGAAAACAAACAAGACTGCCAATTATGACCTTAATGAAGGCAACATAACCCTTCTGCTTTCACTAGTACCAGGGAATACTAACACTAGATCTCCTTCAACTAGGAGAAGTAGGCATTCGCAGTCCTACCCCACTTTATAGTTCTATTATGTTGCACAACTTTGGAGTATAGAATATAAGGGGGCACATAATGACATTAAGTTAGATCAGGTTAAGCCTTGATTAAGACACACAAGCTAAACATGATGGTTATCTTTGAAACTAATTTGAGTGATGAACATACAATCCGAGTAGCTAGATACATTAACCCTGATTGGTCTCTAAACCATAATCTTCTTCAAGCTCCATATGGTAGTATTATGATAGTTCACAACTCCATTGTTTTTTCCTTAACTCAAATCCTATACCTAATTCAATTTATTCACTAACGTATTTCACAGCTACCTTCTTCCTCTTCCTTTTATGTAACCTTTATTTATGTTGAAAGCTCAACCTCTATTCATCAACTTATGCTCAACTTCATACCTCACTTCAAGCAAGAGTCCAACCCTTGGTTTTTTTTGGGTGACTTTAATTGTATGTTGAGATTGAGTAATAGGAAGGGATGGAACTGTAACATCCCCACTTGGAGGCCCAAAACAAACGGCTACGGATGTTGTAGTCATCCATAGTTATTAATCCTCGACGACCAAATGCGGTAATGTTAGATACATTGATACAACAGAAACACATGGATATGGATTTTTTTAAAAACTATTTAAACAAATTTCTCATTCCATTTCAAATCATATTAGATTCTTTACACAATCCCAAATTCGAGAACCACGTTCAGAGAAAATATAATTATTACAACATACGCCAAGATCGACATATGAAGATGCCCCCTTGGATGATCAGAGTATCTATATATAGGAAATCAATCAACTTTGCCTTTACAACAAACACAGTGGAAACAAAAAGAAAAGAACTCCTATTAGCTAGTTAGCCTCTTGCTCTCCTCCGGAAGCTTATTCGTCTAAGGAGAACCTGAAAAACCCTTACCTTCAGCCTACTTAAATTAATTTTGAGCACCCGAGAGTTTAAGGGGAAAACATAAACTTTGAGTCAGAGATAAAGCCTGGTATGAATAATAACCTACCATATCGAACCATTTAGATATCTAATGAGACCACGCCACTTAGCAGAATGGGTTTTCCTATCACTGGTATATTATCAAAAACTTATAATAACCATATATTGTACTCCTGCAACCACAATGGTTAAAAACATAGCAATTTAAAATATCTTGATGATATGCAAACAAGGCAAAATATCCTGGATTTTCCCATCCCTATATATTTGACTATCTGTCATAGTTATAGTTTCTAAGGTCACCATTAACCAATTAGTTTTCATGGGTTGACTAATAACCTATTCAAAGTTTATGGACTAGCTATCCTATTTAATAGTTTTCATGGGATCAGTAAGAACCTATTTCAAACTTATGGACTATCTTCCCAGTCTCACAGTTTTCATGGGATCACTAAGAACCTATTTGCCCATGCTAATAACTTCATACATTTATTTCATGGGTTCTCCCTGAATCTATTGGTATCTCCAATAACTCCCCTTATGTCATAGTTTTCATGGGTTGAATATGAACCTATTGACTTCTGTCAATAACTTAATCCGAATATCGTTTTCATGGGTTCACTACAAACCTGTTAGCCCCTGCCAATAACTCTCTTTAAACAAAGTTTTCATGGGTTTACTGTGAACCCGTCTAAACTGACAACTTCTTGGTTAGTCTTTGGGTATCTTATATTCTGGTCTACCCGACCTCTTGGATGCAACTCTATTCATTCAGGAGATACTTAATTTATATTCACTACTGGGTCAACCTAGCTGGTTATTCCACCCTACACCACAAAATACAATTATGGGTCCATTACTTAGTGAATATATATTTATAGAAGAAGCATATATAATAATACCAACTTCTTTGGTTTAATACCCTTGAAATCATTTCCCCTTGAACTTTGGTTAATCCCTTTAACCCATTATTTTTTCAAGGTAAGCTTCTTCAAAAACTTCAATTTAAAAGCATTTTAAAGCTCCTTTATAGTGCCATGGGTTTTTCCTTTAAAAATGAGATTGAGTTCTTTGTTTTAAAAACTAAAGCTTTCGAGTTCTTAGACCTTTACTTTCGAAACCATTGGAAAACATCTATCGAAAGCAGTCAAATCTTCTTTTCAAAACCCTAAGCATATGCCTTTTGAAACACTTTAAAACATCTCTTTCGAAACCAACAAAACATAACTTTCAAGAGTATTGGAGTATCACTTGCTAACTTATAGAAGCATAGCTTCAAAACCATTTGAAAGTACCCCTTTCGAAACAATTGGGTTTGATCTTAAATAAAACTTTTGGATCAAAGTGAATGAAAGTGAAAGTACCCCTTTCAAAACCAAAAATCTTTAAATAAAAGAATTTGGGGAAAGCAAATGGCTTCGGAACCATCATTTCAAAAGCATTAGTCTTTAAGTAAAATCATAAGAAGGATAGCGTCAGAACCCCTTTCGAAGCCATTGCCTTCAAAACCTTTAGTGTAAGTGGCTTCTAGAGCCCTTTCGAAAGCATTAGGATGCAGCTTGGTATATTTATAAAACAAAAGCTACCTTTCAAACTCGTTGACGACTTCAGTCCATTCGAAAGGTATAAAGATGTTAGCATGGTTTCGACTGGATTCAAACTACCATTTCAAAAGCTCTATTTTAAAACATAAATGTGGCAACTCATTCGAAAGCTACCTTTTAAAATAAGGAGGCAGCAACCCCTTCGAAAGCTATATTAAAGTAATCCAACCCTTTCGAAAGCATTCTTTTAAAAGCAAGGCAAGCGGCATTTCGTTTGAAAGCGAAACAAAGGCCTTGACCCCTTCAAAAGCATGGTTTTGACTCCATACCAACCGCCATTCTTCAATCCACCACGTACCAATGCATTGATACCTTGTGTATTGGTTTCGACTTAATTGAGGTGGAAATATAGGGTCGAATGGTAGCTACTGGAAGTGGCAAAACAATAAACTTATGCAAAACTGTTTTCATTGCCCTTTTAAGTAATACTTTTCAACAAACTTGCCTATTTGTAAAAATATGATTGGCTTCCATAAACTTTACCAAAATCTTTTCTAAAAGACTGCCGAATTTATTCAGAAATTAATTAAAGATAATTAACAAAGAAGCCCTTCCCTTTAACAAAACAATTGAGACTTTTAAGTTATCCATCTTAAATAAATTAATTTTCCTAGTAAATTATTTAGGAAATCCCCAAAAATCATCAATGTTCGCTTTTATTATGTTATCTAACATATATAAATTTCGGACCCAAATTCTTAATTATCGAAATTAATTTCTAAACCCAATTATTCATATTCCCCTTTGAAAATTCATAATAAATTATCCATAGCTTGGATAATTATGAAAAATTAAACCCATCTCCAACATAATGTATTACCTAACATATTAAATCCTTAGTGCTTTCGAAACCCAATATAAATGATTTTAGCCTTAAAAATCGAATAAAATAATTATCAAACAAACTTGTTTGAATATAACATATCATGTAATCCAAGCATTCCATCATCAAAATCATCATAATGGATTTAAACTTAAACCCGAAATCAAATGCTCTTTTAAAAACGAAAATGAGATGGTTTTGATTATTGTTCACCTTGCTTTGGATAAGGAACATGAGATTTGATCTTGTTTAATTCTCCTCGCTTGATTCCTTAGCTCTTACTTGATTTTCTTCTCCTAGGTTATGGTCGGCTTACTTCTTAGCTTTTGTTTTAGGATTTATGAACTTGTGAAATGAAAATAGGAATAAGGGTTTACGGGTTAAGGGTTATGGTGGACAACTATTCCTTATAATACCCTTTGCCTTATTCTCTTATTAGTTGACTTGGAAACTGTCCACATAAACCCATTCTTTTTAGTTTATATTTAGTTAAGCTCGGCCTCTAATAACGTTTCAAATCTCAATCCCTTTATCACTCTACTATTTACATTTCTCTATTTAATTTATCTAATTAAATCTTTTGAATAATGTTATTGAAAATTAAGGGTGTTATAGGAACCCTCCATCTCTAAGGAACATAAAACCTCTTAATGAATCTATTTTTTCCTTTTCACTTATTGAAATGCCTATTTATGGAGGATAATTCTCTTGGAATATGTAATGACCTGACTTTTCGACCCTCGAATGTCGACACTAATACATCTATGGTATTTGTGTGTTGACCATCCAAGTGTTGGAAAGATAGAAAGTTAGCATAAAATAAAAGAATAAGACAAGAAAGCAAGAACATAACATCAGAATCTCATAGCGGAACGATAATACATAATATCAAAAGAACAGTACAAAGGGTTACTTTGAATACATGAATTTCAGAGTTACAGAACCTAAGTACTATCATCAGCCTAGAAAGTTATAACTGCCTATCATTATAGTGCTAATATATACATAGCTAATACAGAACAACAGAAATAGAAATAGATAGATAATGGAAGTCTCCCGCTTGTCTTCTGAACTCTTAAGCATCCAAATTAAAACCTGCCATACTTAGCCTACTTGAAAGAGTATGCGAGGAATTTAAGAAAACAAAAACCAAGCGTTAGACATAAGTCTGGTATGAGAAAACTAGAGATACATGTAACAGTAACTATTGAGATCGTATGGATTCCGCAACAGTTTTCCCCTCAAAAGAGACCAACCTTTCATTAAGTTTAATATAGTGATATGATAGATAATGTCTAGGGTGTAGAATATAAATCATATCAAATAGTTGTGATGCTTACATTGGTCACACTACAACATATCTAGGGTATATCCAAAATGCTAAGGTACGTTCCCATAATGGATTCTCCGTGGAGATATCTTCGGTCGACGTTGAATCCAATCTACTCTATAAGGGTTAAAAACTACCTTCAAGCGACGTATAACTCTAGATAAAATATACCTTTAGGTAAACATAGCTTGTCCACGCCCGAACACGTGATCCCAAATATCATCAACTCTTGCTACCAACATTGATAATCATACTCTAGATATGGAGTTGATATATCCTGTTGTGGGTTAGCCAAACCCCAGACTATGAGGCATGCTCCATTTTTAGTCATTTTCGATCTTGAGGTTACGTTTAGCATCCTTCACATGAGTCTTCATCAACACGAATCCCCAAATGGATTTCCATATCTCGAACAAATCACAAATCATTACATGGATTCGAGCATCTCGAACAGATCTCGAATCTCCACATAGATTATCCCTTGCACCCTCTTCCAAAACATGGAACCCATACACATGTTTTGAAGTGGTATTCGGTAAGTAAAAAACTTACCAATCTCGGACTCTTCAAAACCAATCGATGAATTTCCGGTTAACTCAATTTCAGTTCTTTCAAAAGTAAGCGAAAGGTAGAGACATTTTGTATCAATATTCCTCCCTAGCGGTTCTCATTGGTATGAAATCAGAAACCCTTTCGATTACTTCTTAAGTTAATATTAGGTCAAGTTCGATAATTGACTAAGCGATTATCTAGTCAAAAACAATTGCTTATATAAATCAATATTTGTATACTTAACTCGTTTTCGACATTCCAACTTACCTATTCCTTGTCCAAGAGTGAAGCCAAGTAAGTTAGAGCACTACTTGCATCAAAGCCTTGCCCAGACACTTCATTCTTGAATCTCACAAATAGATAAGTCTACGTCATTGGCTTTTAGTATTAAATATAGTATAAATGATTTCCATAAACAAACAAGAAATCAATAAGATTAACACGTTTTCGACATTTCTTACTCAACTATTCCTTGACCAAGAGGGAAACAGGTAGGTTATAGCTCTATTGCTTCGTCCCTACTCGACATTAATCTTAACTCTCACAAATAGATAAGCCGACTTCATCGGCTTTTAGCATTAAGCAAAGTTAATTACATTTCAACAAGTAATCGCATAATAAAACCATTTAGCCACTCAGCAATTCATAACTCCTTTTCGAAAACATTTGTATATACTTTTAAAATAGTTGAAAATACTTATAATAGGTTTTAAAACATTTATCCAAAATATTACATTAAAATAACAAGTTTGTAAAATCTGTAAATCTTGGAAAAGAACATGTTTTATTATAAAAACCTCTTCTTTAAAAATTCAGAACTAACTCTTAATAATTCATAAAGACCTCAAACCACCTTTAAAATACTCTAATAATAGTTAGTAAACACTTTTAAAAAGAATGAAACAATATACTTAAATTTAAATATCTTTTTAACCCTTTTAAAGTTCAAAAATCTGGTCTAAACGCGGCAGTTTGGCACAAGTGAAGTTTTGGCCATTTTCGAGATGTTACATAACCTATTACTACCCAAGTTTTCAATAGCAATAAATATATATATATAAAACATTATAGATACGGTGACAAACCCCTAAGGATCTCTCTACAAAGTTTCATAAACATCACCAAAATCATAGAAATTCACAGCAGCATTTATAGCGACTATCGCTATAGGTACACTTTTAAATCCAAGTTATATTCAAACCTATGTTCAAATACAACCTATGCACTTTGTTCCAAGACCTTAGTATATGTCATACAAGTCCATTCAAGTTCATTCAAGTCCGTTCAAGTCCATACATATGCCACTTGCTTTCAAAGCAAGAATCAAAATTGATGTTTTCAAAATATGTCCAAGATAATTTTGAAACAACTTTAACAAAACAAAACACAAGCAAATTTGAGTTATATTTTCAATCAAAGTGGTGAGTTAGCTCACCTTTTACCCCCACAAACAACCAAAATCCAAGCATCAAAGTCCAACCTCAACCTAGCAACACCTTTCCTTCCTTCTCATTCCTTGCCTTTGCCTCCAAACCCTTATATTGCTCAAGGCCTTCACTTGTGGGGAGAGATTGGCTTTTATTTTTCACAATCTAACTAAGTAGGATGTTTTGTAATGTGGTAATAAGACTTCACTTCAGGTTTGAGTTGATTTGGATTTGATCTGCAAATATTTTTCTATAGAAAATTATGAAGAGGAGGAAGAAGAAGACATTGAATTTGTGAATTATAAACAAGGGTGCGCCTCTCTAGTTATAAGCTAAAAATGGTGTTGCCTAAGCTTGCACTCACCCCCCCAACCATGCCATGGAAGCTTCACCTCCCATCTCTTCTCCTTTATGACACTTCTCCTTGATGCTAATTACATTTATACCCTTTACATGATATCTCTTCTATCCTAATAGAAGCTTTTAGAAGATTCCAAGATTTATGAAGAGGTGTGTATGTTAATTAATTGCTAATGTGTTCATTTGATCATTAGACAAGTGCACAAGAGTTCGAACAAATTATATCGATTGAAAATTTGTTTACCGATAAACCGATTTTTGGTCATAATATCGATTTATCTTCGAAGAATATATTTTTCTAAACAAATTTCAAAAACAAGTTTCTTATCATTATTTATTAATTGGATGATGTTTAGCAAGGTTATAAAATCATATTTATAAAACTTAGTTATATTTCAAAACGTTTCGATATTTGAAGACAAACAAAGTGTGTGTGTGTGTAGCATACTGCTGAAACTATATACAAACTAAACTACAAACTGAAAGCGTATTAAGTGATTTCACCTCATGTAATGAGTACACTATAAAAGATATATGTTACTAAGAAAAGAAATCTCTAGTCTAAGAACAAATTCGGATAGGACTCCTTCAAACTATCCTCTATTTCCTACGTTCAATCTCGAGCATCTTCGCTCCATTTTACTTTGACTAACTTCACAACCTTGGTCCTTAATCGCTTCGTATCCCTATAAACAATATGAACACGCTGAATTTGGCTCAATCTCCAAGTCCTCCTACTATGATGCTTCCACTATCATCAAAGGATCATGCATAAACTTACACAAATGCGATACATGGAATACATTGTGCACAATTGATAGCGTAATCAGTAACTCAACTCTATACGTGAGTATACCAATCCTCTCCAGAACCAGAATGGTCCTATATAACGAGGAGCCAACTTCCCAGCCCTTCCAAACTGGACTACACTTCTCATTGGAAAAAACCTTTAAAAATACAAAGTCTCCAACTGAGAACTCCAAGTCTTTGTGTCTCTTGTCTGCATAGCTTTTCCGTCGATTATATTCTTCCTTGATTCGCTTTCGAATCTCTATATCCTTATATAATGCCTCTCGAATTATATCTAGCCCAAGAACAAGACAATCTTCAGGTTCTACCTAACACAATGGAGATTTGGAAGGCCGTCCATACAATGCTTCAAATGGTGCTATTCCAATATTGGCCTGATAACTGTTGTTGTATGAAAACTCAACAAGTGGTAAGTGTTCTTCCCAGAACCCCCAAATATAAAATGCATGCTCTAAGCAAGTCCTCTAATACTCGGTTCACCCAATCTGTTTGTCCATCTGTCTACGGATCATAAGAAACATTCAAAATGAGCTCAGTCCCTAAGGCTTCATGCAAACCCTTCCAGAACTAGCTTGTGAATATTGGATCTCTATCGCTCACGGTATCACAAGGAACATCGTGTAATCTGACGATTTCCTTAACATATAACTTTGCCAAACTAGAAGCTATTCTCATAATCTTATCAGGTAAGAAGTGCGCACTCTTGGTCAATCGATCCACAATAACCCACATCCTTGTTACCTCTTCTTGACCTAGGCAATCCATCCCTTCTATTTCCACTTAGGAGTCTCAAGTGGCTAAAGTAGTCTAGCTATCTTTTGGTGACTACCTTTCACCTATGGCAGTTAGCATATCTGCTCACAAAGATAGAAACATCCATCTTCATGCCCTTCCCCTAGAATGTCCTCTTCATGTCTTGATACATCTTAGTGACCCCAAGATGTATCGTCAACCTAGAATGGTGACTCTCTACTAGAAATTCCTGCCTAATCCCATCAACATTTGAGGGACATAACCTACCGTTCATTCTTAAAATGCCATGGCCATCCACCTCGAATCCCGGCAACCTCTCTAATGCCTCGTTCTCGCTTACATTCTTAGCTATCCTAGAAAAATGAGGGTCACTAAGCTGATTCTCTTCTATACGGTTGATCAAGGTTGGACGAACCTCAATGCTAGCCATAACAGCATACTTCCTACTTAAAGCATCTGCTATAACATTTGCTTTCCCGGAGTACATAATATGTCCAGATCATAGGCTGTAAGAAACTCCAACCACCTTTGCTGCCTTATGTTTAAGTCTTTTTGCGTAAAAAGATACTTCAATGATTTATGGTCCGTATATAACTCGAACCTATCACCTAGCAGATGATGCCTCCACATCTTTAATGCAAATACCACTGCTAAAAACTCTAGGTCATGAGTTGCACACCTCGTTTCATGCAGTTTGAGCTTTTGACTCGCATAAGCAATAACTCTTCCATGCTATATGAACACAACACCTAGTTCCATTCCACATGCATCGGTATAAACAGTAAAACCCACACCCGTATCTGGCACGGTAAGAACAGGAGCACTAGTCAACTTTTCTTGTAACTCTATGAATGCTTGCTTGCATTTATTAGTCCGTGCAAATTTGACATCTTTCTTCATCAAATTCATTAAGCGAGAGGACATCTTCGAGAAATCCTATATGAATCTCCTGTAATAACTGCTAGACCCGGAAAGCTCATAATATCAGTTGTGCTTTCTGGCCTCTTCTAGTCCTAAATGGCCATAACCTTAGCGGGATCAACAAAAATACCTTCCGCCTAACAACATGATTTAAGAACCTAACTTCTGAATGCCAAAATGACAGTTCAAGAACTTAGCCTTCAATACATGCTCTCTTAGTGTTTCTAGAACAATCCTTAGATGGTACGAATGTTCCTCCTCGGTCTTGGAATATACCAGAATATCATTGATAATTACAAGGACAAAATTATTCAACACATCTGGAAAATCCCGATTCATTAAGTCCATGAAATATGCTAGAGTATTAGTTAAGCCGAATGGCATAACTAACCACTCATAAACTGGTTGGATCTAAAAGCGGTCAAGGGTACACTCTGCTTTTCCACCCTCAACTGATGGAACCCTGTAGCAAGATCAAGCTGAAAAAACATTCGAGCTCCATTAAGCTGATCGAACAAGTCATCTATCCTAGGCAAAGGATACTTGTTCCTAAAAGTTTGTTAGTTGAGCTCGTGATAATCTACACATGGTTTAAGGAACCGTCTGCCTTCGTAGCAAAGACGACGGGAAGCTCCCTACCTCAACCCCATGTTTACCAAATTGAAATAAGACCCCAAGATGTGATTCGTCATATTATCCTTGAATTCTGGATGCATCCCTACGATGAACATCTCATTTTTATTCAATGGCGTATCTACCAAACCAGGACAGAATTGAGATAAGACCGTGAATCGATTATCATACTCCGCCACTGTCATGGCACCCTGCTTTAAGTCAAGGATGCTCCTAAGTCTTCTTGGCTTCTGGGACAAACTTCATCTCAAATCCTTCCTTAAATTGGGCCCAAGAGAAGTCATTATCTTGGACATCAAGAGTGATAGAACTCCACCAATCCATGGCTACGTCCCTCAGATATCATGATGCCAACTAATGCTTCATCGCAACTTCATATCCACAAATATTCGATCACATAGTTTGATCCAAGTCTGGACTTCTATAATCGTCTTCATAATACCAAACCTCTTACCTATTAGCCTATCATAACCGCGCAGAGCGAAGCAAAATTCACCCAAGGTCTGACCTACATGACCTCCTCTACAATATCCACCCTTGGTTCCCCGATCGGAGCAACATTCCATGGTGCTTGATCTTCACCATTTGTGATGGTACTACCTCGACTATCTTTACCTCCTCGATCATTGGCAGCTCTAGTACTCATGATTTGTACTACCCGAACATAACATAATATATGTAGGATATGAAAGGAAAAAGTTATTTCAAAGAAAGAGATTATTCCTAAGGAAAGCTGGAAAAAAAAGCTATAGGTTTATAGAAAATACAAATGCACTCTCGTATATATAATACACTTGACTCATTTTAGGGTGTCACCCTATCTCTAATGAACCATAAACCAACCAAAGCCATGCTGTTTGCTCAACCTTAGGCTATGATACCAAGTGTAACGACCTAACTTTTTGACCCTTGAATGTAGATACTAATACATCCATTGTAACGCCCCACCTCTATGCTCATAATAACAAAGAGTATTAAAAGAAATACTGTCTATTATTACGAAGAATAAGGCTGGATAGGAGCGACCATCCGTAATTGGCCTTACACTAATATTAGTTATCTCGATAGGAGTGGTATATACTTTTTATTTTTCATCTATTATTTATTTACTCCCATCGACATATCCAATTATCAGTATAAAACAAACTACGATAGTTCATAATAGTTTAGGACATTAGATATAACAATAACACAGATAATATAATTGCGGAACACAGATAAAAACAAAAGTCTCATATATATATAACTGATGTCAGTTAATACATAGTTGACACAATACATATGATACAACTACAACTGTCGACTCTAGAAGTTATATACACACGTACATTATCGACTAATATACATGAATACATATCGTTCTATACAATGACACGACTACTACAAAAGGACAATGACAACTTCAGAAGATGCGAAAAGTCTTCAAATCCCGAACGGCAACTCAAAGAAGGAAATCTACAACCTGAAATACTCGGGTCTGACCCGAGTATTAAATTCAAAAGAAAATAATACACGGGTCAGTCTAATTCAAACTCAGTTATTAATGCACAGAAGCAATAATAATCAAATAGTCAAATAGACGACAGTCATAGAAAACTCGTATATCCGACTCCTTGATAAAAGAATCGGATAACGGCATATATAACACTAAACGGTGTTAAACAATAAATTAGCAATCCAGTTCAATTTAAACAATTGAAATGTCAATTTAAAAACAACAGTGCTGATTGGCTGCAGTACACGCTAACGTGTACTGCCTTGCCAATACAGTCTATCAAATACTCAGAAGATCAATGAATCCAAAAGCCAACAAAACCAACTGAAATCAAAATGAACCATTTTAAAATACGCTTAATAGAACAAAAACAGATGGCATCAAATTAAATTAAATCTCGGTGTGGCTGCAGTACACGCACGCGTGCACTGCCTCGCCACTACCGTATGTCGAAACTGCAAAAGGTCAAACCCAAATATTGGGTTCAACTCAAGTCACGGGGCTTACTCGCATAAACAAGCAGACAGCTTGAGACCATCAACCAGCCCAACAAAAAGAACAAAGGAAATGGTACCAACTTACAATAAAAATGCAAAAGGTCAAGTTATTGACTCAACACAATTGCAAAGCAACTGACTCAAATGTCGCAAAACCCCGCAACCAAGATCAAGGCAACTTGACAATACAGTCTCAAGTGGAAGCAAAACTCATGTATACAGCCTCAAACTAGAATAGCGTGTGTATCAAACAAATGCAACAACCCAACAAATTAAAATGCAACTTGCATCTGAACAGTGCTCCAAAGATAAGGAGACAGGATAATACATGATACTAGTGACAATGCACGAGATACAGTGATGCAGAAGCTCACTAAAATATACAAGGCAAACCAAAAATAAATGCAACAAGACTATGGATATATCAAATTCATATTGAAATGCATATGAACATGAAGTAGGCAGTTTATTAACTAGCAAGCAGGTGACACACGGCAATGGACCAAAAGTGTAGCAGTTCAAGGCTGAGAAGAAAGCCAGCTAAGTAGCAGTTCGAATATCATGAACCAAAGTAGGTATCAATAACAAAGCTGGATGGTGCAATCTCAATATAAAAGGCATATGACGTGAAGACTCAAGGTATACAAATAAATCAGACCTGAAAGAAATATGCAGGCATTTCAAACATACATGAAAGCATAAGTATAGTGACAGTATGCACCACTACAAGCATCATGTTACAAACACTACAAAGATGATGCAGTTTCAACCCAAAGTGGACAGGGGAATCAAAATGTTTAAAGCTTTGTTCCAAATCAAAGTCAAGTGGAAAACAAAATATCATCACAAGTCACCATGGCCTCAGTCGGAAATGCCGAAGCCAACATAAATCAATTGCCAGAATTTCAAACCAGAACAAACGGCCGAAGACACAGGGGGTTAAAATCAATGACCAATTCAAACGGTGGAAAGCAACAACTCAGTGAAAGACGAATGCACTAGGAATCCGACCCAGTCAAATAAATTTACTAACATTGGAACAAAAACAAATACATGTCTAGAAATCTAAATATTCGAGCTGCAGGTCAATGATATAATGACCGATGTCCAAGCAGTAAGTAAACTCGAACAAAGACGAAAGAAAATCGGAAGCACAAGGCAAAACAAATTGAAGCAAACTGATCAAACCCAATTGAACAACCGAAAAATCAAGTTGAACAAAATCACAAATTCAAAACCGTGCAGCCCAAGTAAACTAGAAATCGAACTGAGTCAAAACAAGACAGAAATCACCAACGACGAAACCAATCAAACGCATAACATATTACTAAGTCGAATAAGATGTGAGTGAAAAATGAAATCACTCACCTTATACAGACGAGCATAGATCCATCGATAGACACGCAAAAATCAAGTTAAATCGAGCCTCTGAAATCGACATCCCCAAATTTTCGGAAGCCCTAATTCTTGGCTGGAAGAGACGAACGAGAGAGAGAGCCGTCAATTCTCTTTTCGTATGTTGATTAGGTTTTTATTTTATTTTATTTTTTCGTTTCAAAATGAGATAGGAATCGGTCGCCAATGAATATAAAAGGGGAATGAGTACAACCACTATCTCAAAAAAAGAAAACGAGCTGGATTAACAAGGAAAAGCCCGTATGATTCTTTAACAAAAATTTTTCAAAAAAATTTACAACTGATCAAAACACTTAACATTTTTATCAAAGAATTTCAACCTGATTTAAATTCCAACAGCAATTAGTTATCAAATTAATCGTTTAACGATGATTATTAAAATGGTGCAAAACCCCGAGTTGTTACATCCATGGTACTCGTGTGCCGAACATCCAAATTCCAAAAAGACAAAAACTTAGGGTAAAATAAAAGAATAGGATAAGGAAGGAAGAATAAAACATCAGAATCTCACAGCAGAATGATAATATATAATATCAAAAGAACAATACAAAGGGTTACTCCGAATATGTGAATTTCAAGGTTACAGAACCTTTGTGCTATCATCATCCTAGAGAATTATAACTGCATGTCCTGACAAAGCTAATATGCACATAGCTAATATGGAAAACTAGAAATAGAAATAGATAGATAATGGAAGTCTCCAGCTCGTTTTCTGAACTTTGAAGCGTCCAAGTTAAAACCTAGCATACTCAGCCTACTCGAAAGAATATGCAAGGAATTTAAGGAAACAAAAACCAAGCATCAGTAAGTCTGGTATGAAAAAACCCGAGATACATGCAACATGTAACAACAAATATTGAGACTCTACGGATTCCCATAATAGTTTTGCTCTCAAAAGAAACCAACATTTCATTAAGTTTAATATGGTGATATGATAGATAATGTCAGGGTGTAGAATATAAATCATATTGTATAGCTGCAATGCATACATTGGTCACACCATATCATATTTAAGGTACATCCAAAATTGCTAAGGTACATTTGCATAATGGATTTCTCGATGGAGATCTCTTCGGTCGACGCCAAGTATAATCTTCTCCACAAGGGTTAGAAGCTACTTCTGAGTGATGTATATCTCTAGTTAAAATATACCTTTAGGCAAACAAAGCTGGTCTACGACCAAACACGTGATTCCGAATATTATCAACTACCGCTAACAACATTGATAAGCATACTTTAGATATGGAGTTGATATACCATGTCGTGGGTTAGCCAAACCCAGGGATATGAGTTTTACTCTGTTTTTAGTTATTTTTGATGTTAAGGTTACGTTCTGCATCCTTCACATGAGTCTTCATCACTTGAACAGAATACGAATCCCCAAATGGATTCCTATATCTCAAACAGATCATGAATCACTACATGGATTCGAGCATCTCGAATAGATCTTGAATCTCTACATAGATTTTCCCATGCAAACACTTTCAAAACGTAGAACCCGTATACTAGTTTTGAAGTGGTATTCGGTAAGTAAAATATTTACCAATCTCGGACTCTTCAAAACCAATCGATGAATTTCTGATTAACTCAATTTTGGTTCTTTCAAAAGTAAGCGAAAGCTAGGGAAGTTTTGTACCAAAACTCCTCCCCAGGGGTTCTCATTGGTATGAATTGTGAAGCCTTTCGATTACTTCATAAATTAATATTAGATCATGTTCGATAATCGACTAGTTGATTATCCAGTCAAAACAATTGTTTATACAAATAAATATTCGTATACTTAACTCGCTGCTGACATTCCAACTTAACTATTCCTCACCAAGAGTGAAGTCAGGTAAGATAGAGCACTAGTTGCATCAAAGCCTTACATAGACACTTCATTCTTGAATCTCACAAATAGGTAAGTCTACCTCATTAGGATTTAGTGTTAAATATAGTATAAATGATTTCTATAAACAAGTAAGGAATCACAAGATTAACACGTTTTTGATAGTCCCGACTTAACTGTTCCTCAACCAAGTGGGAAACCGGTAGCTTAAGGCTCTATTGCTTCATCACTACTCAACATCAATCTTAACTCTTAGAAATAGATAAGCATACTTCATTGGCTCTTATCATTAAGAAAAGTTAATTACTTTCCAACAAGTAATCGCATAATAAAACCATTTAGCCACTAAGCAATTCTTAACCCCTTTTAAAAAAAAAAATTATATACTTTTGAAATACATAAAAACACTTATAATAGGTTTTAAAACATTTATCCAAAATATTAATTTAAAATAACAAGTTTGTAAAATCTATAAAATTTGGAAAAGAACATGTTTTACTATAAAAATCTCTTCTTTTAAAATTCTGAACTAACTCTTAAAAATTCATATAGACCTCAAACCACTTTTAAAATACTATAATAATAGTTAGTAAATAGCAGTAAGAAGAATGAAACAAAATACCTAAATTTAAATATCTTTTCAACCCTTTTAAAGTTCAAAAATTAAGTCTAAACTCGGCAGTTTTGCACAAGTGATGTTTTAGTCATTTTCAAGATGTTACTTGACTTTTTACCATCCAAGCTTTTAATAGCAACAAACATACATATAAAGCATTATAAATATGGAGAGAAACCCTAAGGATCTCTCTACAATGTTCCATAAACATCGCCAAAAACAAGGCAATTCACAACTACATCTATAGCAACTATCATTATAAGTGCACTTTTAAATCCGAGTTATATTCAAACCTATGTTCAACTATAACCTATGTGCTTTGTTCCAAGACCTTGATATATGTCATACAAGTCCGTTCAAGTCCATGCATATGCCACTTACTTTCAAAGTAAGAATCAAAATCAATGTTTTCAAAATATGTCCAAGTCAATTTAAAACAACTTTAACAAAACCAAACACAAGCAAATATGAGTTATATTGTCAATCAAAGTGGTGAGCTAGCTCACCTTTTACCCTACAAACAACCAAGATCCAAGCATCTAAGTCCAACCTCAACCTAGTAACACCTTTCATTCCTTCTCTTTCTTTGAACTTGCCTTGCCTTTGCCTCAAAACCCCTTATAATTATCACGACCTTCACTTAAGGGAGAGATTAGCTTTGCTTTTTCACAATCTAACTAGATAACGTGGTAGTAAAGCTTCACTCCGAGTTTGAGTTGATTTGGATTTGATTTGCAAATATTTTGCTTTCGGAAATTATAAAGAGGAAGAAGAAGAAGATGAATTTCTAATAACTTTAGCTTGTGAATTTATGAATTATAAACAAAGGTGTGCCTCTTCTTTCACAGGCTAAGAATCGTGTTGCCTAAGCTTGCACTCACCCCCCCAACATACCATGGAAGCTTCACCTCCTATCTCTTCTCCTTTATGCCACTTCTCTTTTATGTTAATTACATTTATACCCTTAACATGATATGTCTCTTATCCTAATAGAAACTTCTAGAACATTCCAAGCTTTATGAAGTGGTGTGTATGTGTTAATTAGTTGCTAATGTATTCATTTGATTATTTGACAAGTGCACAAGAGTTTGAACAACTTATATCGTTCGAAAATTTGTTTACCAATAAATCGATTTTTGGTCGACAATCGTTCAAACTTGTTAAAGGTTGCACATTATCGATTTTTCTTCGATGGATATATTTTTGTAAAAAATTTCAAAAATTAAGTTTCTCACTATTATTTATTAATCAAATGATGTTTAACAAGGTTTTAAAATCATATTTATAACACCTAATTATATTTCAAAACGTTTCAAAATTTGAAGACGAAGTGTTCGAATTTCAAGGTCGCTACTGAAAAATCAAAGCAGAAGTGGAGCTAGGACATAGTGAAAAATCGATTTTTCCTTTTGCAACTTACAATCTCTAAACTCCTAGCCTAGAATCCGATCTCTCCTTGACATGCCTATTCTTTCTGACCATTCCCCACTTATTATAACCTATGGAGAAGTTGACTTAAAAGAAAAGACAACCTTTTAAAAAAAATTAATGCTTGGACTGAAGATAACTCCTTTTTAGACATTGTTTCCATTGATTGGTCTTCTATTTTTTGGCAACACCATGTCCATATTTCAGCGGAAGTTAAAGGCTACCAAAAAGGCACTCAAAGTTTAGTTAAATGGCAAAGGAGACCTTGTTAGAATTGGGTCAGCCTGCAGCAGAGGTTATGAGTGAATTACAAAAAATATCCCTTATTGGATCTTTATATGGCCTATGGAGACTAATTCATGTAGAACATTTCTAAATATTGTTTAAATAAAATCTTTTGTTTTATTTAAATTTATAAATTATATATTTTTATCTAATATATATATATATATATTACATACGCGCGCGCACACACACACACATATATATATATATATATATATATGTGTGTGTGTGTGTGTGTGCATATGTGACATGTTAACACATGCAAGGTATAACATGCTCGTGTATAGATATTGGAATTTACATTGCAATGGACACATTAGCTCATCCAATATGTAAATATATGTTTTCCAAGTATATGCATGTATATAAATTATCACTTATATATAAATATTATATATATATATATATGTACATGTTAAGTTTGTTTAAATAATTTATGTAAATGTATAATATATTTAAACATATATATATATATAAATTTATAAATTCTTATAAATAAAATATTAATATATATATGTGCATATTATTATAATATATCTATCTATCATAAATTATTTGTTTAAATATTAAATTAAATAATAATATTTTAAATCATGAAGAATGTATATACTAATATAAATATAATAATATAATAATATTTTATTTTATTTTAATATAAATATATACATAAATATATTTATAACATATATAAGAATATGTATATTAATTAATAAAATTATTAAAAAAATTATAAAAATCTAGATCATGAGTATATCACAAGAAAAAATTTGTTATTATTTTTATAATTTTAAAGTATATTTTAATTGAATATTCATTTGAAATTACATAAAATATTAATAAAAAATTATTTTCAAAACCTTTTTTTAACTTTTAAATTTTTGACAAACCATAAATGATATATTAGAAAAAAATTCGTAATTTTTTAGGTACGAATTTATTTTTAAATAATTTATTAGTTTTCAGTTGAATTAAATAATAATTTTTTAAAATAAAAAATGTGTTTTTTATTTTCTAGCCAAGAGCTTATCTGATGTTAAAATAATTTTTCATAACATATTTGATTTTATATGATTTATTTATGTATTATTTTGATTTAAATAATTATAAAAATTATTTCCTTACCGTTGATAATTACTATTACAATAATACTTTGTATATAAAATTATATGACCAATTTCAACCATAATATGATGATGTAATTAAATATAAACCAAATTTATGTAATTAAATAACATATATATATATATATATTCATATAACTTAATAAAAACTACTTATGATACATATTATGCAGCTGTGTTGATCTAATGTATGTAAAAAAAAATTAATATAGGTATATACATGCATATAACCAAACTAATTTGTGACAACATTGTTACATATCAAAATCGTCGTGTAACACCCCATAAAATCAACCCTAAATAAATTAATTAATTAAGATAAATTCAATTAATCACGGTAGGAATAAAAATGGAAATTTTATAAAATTTGGAAATTGACCACGAAAGTTATTATGTTGCGTTCATGGTGAAATTTTGATCTGCTTTCATATATAATATGCTAAAAACAGAGCTCAAACAAAGAAGGTATAAGCGTTTGAAGTTTTCAAATTTAAATTAATTAAGTTCGAATTCAAATTCATATGAGTATTTACATTTAAAGCTTGAATTTCAAAAAATAACTATGATTAGACTTGGGGGTTAAGTAAACATTAAAGTTAACAATTAAAGTTAAAAGTTAATCAGAGAATAAAATAATCAAACAACGGAAACAAACAATACGTTCCCGATAGTGGAGCGGTCGACCAGTGCGACCCAACCGATTGACGCTTAGCGGTCGACCAGTCCATGTGGGGGTGGTCGACCGCTAATACACTGTGGCGGCTAAGGTTTTTTGATGTTAAACGCTCCAGATTTATCTGTTTTTGACCTAGTTTCATCCTATTGTTCTGGTGCATTTCAACCATATAAATAAGACCCTAGACTACTCACTTTTATTCACAAATATTCTGGGAACATCAGTGAAGCTCTATCAGTTGATCTCTTCTTAGATTCAGAAAACTTCATTAGGGTTTTAGGTAAGAAATCCTATATACCTATCTTTGTTTATTATTTAATTTCTAAACCTCTTCTCTTCCAACCTTTCCGAATCTAATATATACAAATCCCTTGTTGTATATATAAAAAAAAAGAGATCTGAAGAAGATTATAATGGGTGCAAAACCAAAGAGAAGCAAAGCTAAGATCCAACTACGAGTGGAAATCTTAGTTTTTCTATTTTAGTAGTTGAATAATATAGTTTAGATTTGATATATACCTTAGGGAGTTTTGGATTACGAAAACATCATATTAAGAATACCCAAAATTCCCCTGAAGCGAATTGTCAATTCTTAGGATTAGAATCTTAATTTTTTGTATTAAAATAATGGTGCTTTATGGATTTTGTAATTTACGTATTCTACCTTCTATTCCACTTCTTATTCTTCTTCTCCAGATCTGATTAAGGGATTTAATTGAGAAATGTTGTGCAAAGGACAATTTTTTATTCGTAGTTTACACTGCCCATTTCTATAAAATTTGATAGAATTTCCCTTGTCTAAACTCATGTAAAAGAAGTTGAATAGAGCGTAGAATTGATTGAATTGTAAGTTTCTTTTTTTTGGTTTATTCCATTATTTTAGTATATGAGATAAGTTGGATTTAAATTCTATATACAAGTCTATTTATTACAATTTTGGATATGAGTATTGAATCCCTATTATGAATGTTAGAATCCCTTCTTATGGATATTGAAATTTGGACAATATTGATAAAATGGAAGAAAAATGAAAGACTTGTATTATTATCGTACAAAAGGAATTCACATTTAACGTTAGTTAGGGCGTAATCTCCGCAAGCGTAGAACAATAGGTATGTATTTATTTTTATATTAATTAACGAAATAAACATATAATTACAACATATAATTGTGTAGTTAATTAGGTAATAACTGTCATTAAATCTCCCTTAGGAAAGTAATTGATACTTTAAGGCGTAATAAGAAAGATTCCTTATAAGGCCTTAATTATGGAATGGTTGGAAGAGTATTATATATAGAGAGTACTTAAATTATGGCTAAGTTATAGTAATGCGATGCGAGGTTAGTCAAAAGGCACACAGAAGTATGCCCAGCAATCTAGCTACCAACAGTGTAAATTTGGGGTTGATGTGAGACATCTCCTATAATAAGTATTTGTAATGATGCGAGGTTAGTCTCAAATTCCATAGGGTAAACCTGCCCAGTTAATATGGCTACCAGTTTCTACGACTAGTCAGACTAATGTGAGATGTCATTATGAGTATGGGTCATAATAAGAAGGGTCTACTTCAGAGTCTTGAGGTATTAAGTGGTTGTTTGAGGGACCGCCTCTTTTCTCCAAATAAAGTATTAAATGGCCAAGGGACTAGTTATTAGGCATGATAGGTATCTCAATAGGGGTCCGCTTTGGGATAAGTTATTATGTGATTGATTGAGGATCCACCTTCCGATAAAAAATTATTAAGTGGCTCAAGAGATTCCATGCGATGTAAGCTAGATGGTCACTAATGAGGGGTCTTCCTTAGGAATAGGTATTAAATGATGGGTTCTGCCTTAATTGAGGTCTTAAATGGCCAAGGTCTGCCTATTTTCCAATAAAAGGTATTAAGTGGCTTGGGATATGGGTTATGGGATTTAGGAACCCGCTTCGGGAATGGAAGATATTAAGTGGTTGATCGTGGACATGCCTATTTTCCTTTTATGAAGTATTAAATGGTTTAATTACGTAAGACATGTTCTTATTTGAATTATATTTCCCAAGTATTGAAATAACAAGGCTAGAGATTTCATTCACCGAACACTTGTTGTTTTGACTTCCTCCTCCTTACAACATAGGTAGAGAAGGAGTTGATGGCGCTTGAAGGTGGCGAGAGTGAAGCTTATGGCATTTACTATCTATCCTTTTGTGTTATTTTCTATTGTACCCATGAAATGTATTTTTGAACGAAATGTTATGATGGTTGACATTATGTAATGTTTTATGACAATTGAAACGATTTGAAATAAATGGGTACTATTATTGTTGTTATATTTTATTCCTTCCACAGTGAGTTTTGAAAGAATAGATAGATAGCTATATTTTCTTATTTTTACCTACCAACAACCAGATTTAGAATAGGTCTAAGTTTTGATGTGCCTTTTTTGGATTGGAATTTAGGACTATTCCGGAGCGGGTTGTTACATTTGGTATTAGAGCTTAGGTTACCCAATCAACGGAGAAAAGTATACATATGAGTGGCATATTTGTTGTTTTTGAAAATATTTTAAATATATATATATATATATATTTTGAATTTACACTTAACTTTACAAATTCCGACTATAGAAGTAGTTGCTACCTTATTCTGAAAGAGTGGGCGAAGCAACTGTGAGTTGGAAAAAAATAAATAGAATTAAATTTATACTTCTTTGTTGGACCTAGATTTTCTTATCATTGTGGACCCTCTTTGCATGTAATAGGAATAAGAGTCGTAGAAGCAAAGATAGTAATTTCGAAATTTAATAGGTAATGAATATGCAATAGGTGAGGAGTTGCAAGAAATTAAATAGATTAATAAGACCATTAAGATGATTATGGGAAGATAAGGTAGAAGTTAAATAGGTAAAGTTGAATAAGCAAATAAATATCTTTAGGAAATTTCCGTTAAGATAATAACCATTTGATACGAACAAATTAACATTTACAAGAATAGTAAATATAAATATTAGGTAATAGTTAGATAGTATAAGGTATGCGGAAGTTAGGGATATAGTATTGAAACAAGCTTCCGTAAGAAGGTGAGCATTAATCACCACAAGAAGACAACTAATTTTTTTAAGATGATTGAGTAGGGAGCTCAAAGGGAAGAACAATCAAAGCCAATTTCTAAAATCCAACCGCTTAAGAAAGAAAGTGATCAAAGGATTTTTGAAAACTTCTTGAAAGTTTTGAATGACTTTTTTCAAAAGATTATTAAGTGAAATCTTATGTGTTGTAACTTGAAATTTTTGATAGAAATTAATTTTGGATAACTTTGGAAATATACTACCATTTGTAAAAAAGTTTAGAAAGAAGTAGTGAAATTTTAAAAAAACGGTGGACGATTTTTAATACTTGAAAAGTTGAAAAAAAGAAGGTTCTTATTTGTTAACTTCTCAATTTAAAATTTTTTGAATTAAAAGTTTTCAACTTTTGGATTCTCCGTTTTTTGGATTCTTCTGTTTTTTATGATTTCTTCTACTTTATGAATTTGGAAGCTATTATTTTGAAAAGAGCAAGGAAATTTAGAGATTTATAATTTATAAATAGTTGAGTTAGAAAGCTCTAACTTAAAAGTATTTTGCATTCTTAAAGTTCATAGTTTAAATTTATTGAGCCAAAAGTTTTTAGTCCAAGATTTTCAATAAGGGATTTTTCTTTTGAGAAATGCATGTATTTTCCTACCTTCTAAAATTAGAGGTTCTTTTCTTTAAATTTCTTCTAAAAGGGTGTACAAATGGAAAAGCATTTGATTAGCATAAAATGAAAAGAATAGAAGGATAAGAATGTCCGACAAGGTAGATAGGAGGAACATTCCCATATAAGGAAATGCAGAGAATGATAGCTAAATTGAGGTAGTGATAGAATTAGGAATTTTAATCTTGTAATAAATGAATTAGAAGGTGAAGTGACCCACTTCTCTTTTCATTTATTTATAGTGAATTTTCTGTTAGAGATATTTTTTTTTAACCAGGTATATATATATACACATTTCAATGGATCACTTCTCTTAATTTGATTTCCCAAGATCCTGAATATTACTAATATAAATATATCAGTATTTAAATAAATTCTATCATTTACATATATGAAGATATATAAATGGTTCTTTGCTTATCAGAGTGATTAAAACAGCAAAGCAACTCTTTCCCACCTTATTTCTCACATTAGAGATTTGGTGTCACATAGCCTTTTCTATTTATCATATATATATTTCTTTTTAGAACTCCAGCTTGATTAACTTTAGGATTAAATATTACTGATTCTCTTATTTTCTTGTTCTACCTCACAAATTAATTGACTCCTTAATTTTACAAGCCATACCTTTTAATCCTGGGATTTTTGTGATTTGATACATATTGTTCTATATTAAGTAAAAAGTATTCAACCTAACTCATGGTTATTAGGTTAGCTTGTTTTACTCATTTCAATTTCAAACAACTTTTATATCAGAGGGAATATCCATGCTTTGATTTATAAAGTTGCAATAATCATGTGGGTGTTTGAAATGACAAGCTAATTTTAAAGGCTAGCAGAGGAAAACAATACAGTCATATCAGAGTGCTAATTCAATCTATCATACTAAACAAAGACTAAGGTCATGTGTGCAGTCAGTATACTTAAGGCAAAGTGAATAAAAAGGATCAGACAAAATGCAAGACTTCCAGGTGAACTTATGATGAAGACATTTGATATTTTCTAATAGAGAGAACTATGATAGTGGTCACTATTCTATTGAATGGTGGAAATGCTCATTACAAACAAGACCATATGCATTTATAATTTATCACAGGTTTTGATCATGACCCAATTCTACCAGATTTGAATAAAGTATCTAAATGACAGGAATTAGTTAAGCATAAGTGCGGTGAAGTTTACAAATACTAAGCAGGTATATGAGCTTGTTACACCAAGCAATACATGTTTTCACCGGGAAAATCAAATGCCCAACCAGATTACAGGCTATGCCTTTCAGCCTTTGCATGGACTTATATCAATTATAAGTCATGGTTAAGCCTTACTGGTTAGCCAGTTTAGGTTCAACTCAACTTTTACAAGATTCATGGATTGTGCTCTATTCCTTTCTCCCTATGCTTGTTTCTACTCTACCATTTTTAAAAGTTCTTCTGACATTACCAAAGGGGACATGAGCACATATCAAAATTACATGACATGATCTCCTATATCTTACTTCACCAGAGACTATGTAGATTTAACTCCTTTAAAACAGTAACCCACATATGCAAATATGAATAATACCTAAAAATTCTTACAAGTTCCCTTCTCAGAAAAAAAAACACATATCAATCCAGAAAATACTTAAATCATAGTGATATTTTTAGCCTGGCCTAATTATTACAACATATCTGCCAAAAACTCCTTAAACATTCTAAATGCAAGTAAATCTTCAATTGTCCATGCACACAAGTTTCCCTATGCTTCCTTTCCTGCAGCAACATCTAGAGCTGCCTCCATAGAAATGAGACACCCCAGATGTTACAAAGCAACAAATAGGGTCAGAATATAATTCTGGTATGAGTGAAATCAAAATATAATATCTTGTCATTCTTAAATTGTAGTGCAGAGAGTCAATATGCTTGAAGCAATTTGGATTCTTGTTGAAACTGGATATATATATATGTGTGTGTGTATCTAAGCTCCTACTACATTCATGCACACAAGCAACCATTCAATCATTCAATCCAGTATACATGTACACACATTCTTATGGAATTAACTCATTTTAATTTCCATAACTCAACTCTAAAACTTGATTTATCAATCCAATTTTTGGTCATATCTATTTGCCAGTGAACACAATGTGTGCATTGCAAGGGACTCAATTCTGTTAACCCCTGCATAAAGGCCTATAGGACTTAAACAAGTCATGCACATACCCATCATACTCCTTATGATGAATAGATCAAGGCTTTTCTCCTAGATTAGTTTTATAATCTAGTGACCAGTCTCATTTCTTATTTCAGAAAGATTTATTAACTCTTGAATTGCTTTTACTTTCTTTCTTTTTCTATAAATCAGAGAGAGTTAATCTTACTCAGGGATTTCAACTGACCATACATCCATACATGATGATCATGTTTTTTTATTTCATTCTTCTTTCCAGTTGCCTCATTCAAAATTTTGTTTTATCACTTGTATACTCATGTTTTCCAGAATGTCTTGATCTCTTAACAAATCCAGTAGAATTCCATTAAAATTCTCATGTTTAATTCTATTATGAACATAGGGTATGGTTTTTAGAGAAAAACCTTTAAAACATTTTTAGCCTTAGATCTGAACAAATCAGCACATAAATTATTTATTGCATTGTTCATCCCTAATTTAAAACAAACTAGACATAAGCATGAACCTCCTTTGTTCACACTGCCTAGCTTGTCTTTCAATATTACCCTACTTCATAATAAAATTGTGTTTATCTTACTATCATAACTACAAACTGATGGTTCATGGTACTGGATCCATCTCAGAGATCATGGCATTACTATTATCAAACAATCAATGAAACATATCAAAGCATCAACCAAAGATTTATCAATACACCAACCATGCTTAATATTCATTAATTCAGAGAAAGAAAAACAAGTTGATCAAGCACAAAAGAAAAATAAGATGGCTGCCCTTAACTTGGGTCTTAATGCCTTAGCCTCATGAGATTGATTAATCACTCACCTTTCCCTTCTTTTCCCCGAGATTGCCTAGGATTGCAAATAGTGTGTGTTCTTCTCTTTTTTTTTCAATATGTTTTCTGTTTTCTCCCAGAGAAAAAACCTCTACTTCTACTCTTGGTTTAAATCATTTTACTAGGGTTTTGCTGAAGGGAAAAACCCATTTTATCCTCACATCACTCAAAGAATTTTGTGTGTGCTGTTATGGCTAAATGTGCCATTTTCCCTTGGTTTCTATTTCTGGTAAAAGTAGTTATCCACTACTTTCCCTGTGTGCATGCAATTTGCATGATTCACTTGTGTATTATTTTCATGTGGCTTATATATTTTTAAGCATTTTAATTTATCAAAGAATATATCATTTTCTCTTTACTTAATTGTTGAAAACAATTTTTCTCTTTACTGAATTATTTTATTTTCTTTATGTTAAGCTGTAATATATATATATATATATATGTGTATCCTCTTTATCAATTAACCTCTGGTTAATATTTCAAACTAGCTGTTTTCTCTTGATATGTAAATGTATTCATATTTTTTAATTACTCTGGTGTTCTTTCCTTTTTACTTTATATTTATTCTTTCTGGGTATATATATTTAAATACAACATATGGTAATATATATTCCATGTATACACTTAGTTATACATCTTCTTCCCTCTGAAATACTATTTCTTCTTACTGTTTATATCCAAGATATATATTTTTTTTTTGAAAGTTTTTCTTTTTCTGATTTTTAATCTAATTATTCTCATCTCAATAATTTGGGTCTTCACATACTCTCCTCCTAAAAGGAATTGTGTCCCACAATTATTCTCTCATACATTTCCATCCAAATGTATACAAAGCTTAATTTCTATTAAGTGAAATTTCAGGAATTATATTTATTCTCAATCAATCAAACATACATAAATAATTTTAAGGTCTCATAATAACTTTTAAGCATACCTTAAGCAGAAAACAGCTTAGGATATTTATCCTTTATCCTCTCTTCAGCCTCCCAAGTGCAATCATTACCATCCAAACTCCATTGGATTTTAACTAGTTTAATTATTTTATTTCTCAGTTTCTTTTCTTCTCTAGCCACTATGCCCACTGGTTCCTTTTTATAAACTAGATTTTCTTGAATTTCAACATGTGTAGGAGATTCGAGAATGGACTCTTTATCATGCACCCATTTTCTCAATTGGGATACATGAAATACATCATGTATTTTGCTTAATTCCTATGGTAACTTCAACCTATAAGCTAAAGCCCCTATTCTTTGAACAATTTCATAGGGTCCTATATACCTTGGTGACAGTTTCCCTGCTTTGCCAAACCTCAATATTTTCCTCATTGGTGATACTTTGAGAAACACATAGTCTCCCACCTCAAATTCTACTGGCCTTCTTCTTTTGTCTGCATATGCTTTCTGTCTCTCTTGAGCTACTCTCATTCTTTGCCTTACTAGTTCAATTTTTGCAGAAGTTTCTTTTACATGGTCTGGGCCAAGCAACACCCTTTCACCAGCCTCCATCCAACATGCAGGAGATAAACAAGGCTTCCCATACAAAGCCTCAAATGGAGCCATTCCTATAGTGGACTGGTAGCTATTATTATAAGAAAACTCAACTAAATAAATATGATCCTCCCAGTTGCCTCCAAAATCTAGTATGCATGCTCTCAGCAAATCCTCTAAAACTTTGTTAACTATCTCAGTTTGCCCATCTGTTTGTGGGTGGTAGGATGTGCTTAAGCTTAGTTCTGTCCCCATGGCTTCTTGAAAGCTACTCCAAAACCTTGAAGTAAACAAAGTGTCTCTATCACTAATGATAGTCTTGGGGATGCCATGCAATCTCACTATCTCTTTCACAAACAATTGAGCTAGCTTGTGAGCATTTCTGTTTGAACTTATTGGGATGAAGTGTGCTGTTTTTGTGAGTCTATCCACCACTACCCAAATACTATCATTGCCCCTTCTTGTTCTTGGCAAACCATCCACAAAATCCATTGATATACTTTCCTATTTCCAAGTAGGCACTTCCAAAGGTTGGAGTAAACCTGAGGGTCTTTGATAATCTGCCTTTACTTGTTGACATGTCAAGCAATTGGCCACATATTTTGCTACTGCTCCTTTCATCCCTGGCCACCAGTAATTTCTCTTGAGATCATGGTACATTTTTGTACCACCTGGATGGATAGTATATTTTGTTTTGTGATGCTCATCCATAATTTCTTGTTTCAGTTCCTCTACATTTGGTACGCAGAGTTTCCCCTTTTTCCTTAAATATTCTTTATCATCTACCTCATAGTTTTCCACTGTCATGCCTTGTGATATCATGTTCTTTTTCTCCTTCAAATTTATATCTTGATTCTGCATTTTTCCTATTTTATCAACCAGTGTTGATTTTAAGGAGATGAGGCTTAATTTACCATATTCAATCATCTTACTGTGTGTCTTATCTGATACACTAGTTTCTTCTTTCACTTTCACCTCACTAAGAATTGCCAAATTCTTGAACTCTGTCATCATTAAGCTTGCCAATTTTGCTTGATGTCTGCTTAATGCATCTGCTACTTTATTAGCTTTTCCAGGGGTATACAATATATCAAGATCATAGGCAGCTAGAAATTCTACCCACCTATGTTGCCTCATGTTTAAGTCTTTTTGGGAAAACAAATATTTAAGTGACTTGTGATCAGTAAACAATTCAAACTTAGCACCTAATAAATAATGTCTCCATAATTTTAATGCATAAACCACAGCAGCTAGTTCTAAGTCATGTGTAGCATACCTAGTTTCATTTGGCTTGAGTTGTCTTGATGCATATGCTATGACTCTACCATGTTGCATAAGCACTGCCCCCAACCCAGATCCACTAGCATCTGTGTAAACTACTAATTCTTCATTACCCTCTGGCACTTGCAAAACTGGAGCTTCTACCAGTGCCTTCTTTAGTGATATGAAAGCTTGTTCACACTTCTCTGTCCACACATAGGGTTGCTCCTTTTTAGTTAGCTTGGTCAATGGGATAGCTATCTTTGCAAAGTCTTTTATAAATCTCCTATAATAGCCTGCCATTCCCAAAAATGACCTCACCTCAGTCACTGATTTGGGCCTATTCCATGACTGCACTGCTATCACCTTGGTTGGATCTACACTAACCCCATGTTGTGATACAATGTGCCCCAAAAATTTTACCTCATTCTGCCAAAATGTACATTTAGAGAATTTGGCCTTTAAATCATGTGCCCTTAGTCTAGACAAAACCAGATGCAAGTGTTTTGCATGCTCTCCTTCTGATTTTGAGTATACTAATATGTCATCAATAAAGACAACCACAAATTTGTCTAGAAAATCTCTAAATGTTCTATTCATTAAATCTACAAAATATGATGGTGCATTTGTCAATCCAAAAGGCATCACCAAAAATTCATATAATCCATACCTTGTGTTGAAGGCAGTGTACTTAATAATTTCTTCCTCTACCTTCATTTGATGGAACCCAGAGGCTAAATCTAGCCTTGAGAAGATTCTTGCTCCATTCAACTGATCAAATAGATCATCAATTCTGGGGAGTGGGTATTTGTTTTTAATGGTGACTTTGTTTAATTCCCTATAATCAATGCACATCCTCAAAGTACCATCATGCTTCTTCACAAATACAACTGGAGAACCCCAGTTTGAACTACTAGGCCTTATGAAGCCTTTCTGCTCCAGTTCTTCCAACTGATGCTTCAATTCCACTAATTCTTTAGGACCCATCCTAGTTGGCTTCTTGATGATTGGGCTTGCTCCTGGGATCAGCCTTATCTGAAATTCTACTTGCCTATTTTCTGGAACACCTATGACTTCACCAAAGACATCTGGGTATTCATTTATAATTTTTATGTCTTCCAGTTCTAATTCTTTCTCAGTCATGCTGCATATTTGGTTACCATAATTGATTTTAGCAATTTCACTCATGACTATAATATTTTTACCCTTTTCTGTTTTTAGGGAAATAGTGAAATTTTCCAAATTCAAAATTGCTTTGAATTTGCTCAACCAATCTATCCCTAAAATAATTCCTAGTCCAGGGTATTGTAGTACAAACAAATCAGATTTAAACACATTTCCTCCTATGTTTAATTCTACTCCCAAGCATTTTAACCCTAGCAAACAAGAGCTACCTAGTGGGCTCTGAATAAACAAAGGATTATCAACTAAATAGCATGTGAGAGTCAATTTATTCACTATGTCTTGGGATATTAATGAATGTGTTGCTCCAGTGTCATATATAACTGAGATGGGGTGATCTTTAATTAGAAGTATACCTTCCAATTGGCCAGAACTTCCTACTGCAGTTGCTTTTGTTTTGCCTTCAAGTGCTCCTATCTTTGCTCCCCTTTTGAATTCTGGGCAGTTCCTCTTAATATGGCCTTCCTTCCCACAATTATAGCAGCTGAATGGTGCCTTCTTGGCTGCTTGACACTTATTACTCATGTGTCCTTCTTTGCCACAGTTGTAACAAGTGACCTTCTTCTTAGCTTCCCCAGTGGTTGCTCCTTCCATTTTCTTATCCATTTTCTTTTTGTCATAGGGATGTGCTCTATTTTTTCCTTTCTTTTGATTGTTGTTCCTCATGCTCCTAAATTTTTCTCTTGCATTGTCATGTTGTTCGAAAGAAAGAGCAAGGTCTATGACTTGATCAAATGTTTTATCCTTGTATGGTAACATTGCTCTACCCAGTCCTGCATTTAATCCTTGGATAAATCTTGAATTCTTTGATTCTTCATCTACTATGAGCATAGTTCCATACTTGGATAAACTCTCAATTTTTTGAGTGTATTCAGTCACACTCATTGGTCCCTGTCTTAGCCTTATAAATTCCTCAAGCAATGTTGCCTTAGCTGTTGCTGGAATGAACCTTGCCTCAAGCATCTCCTTGAATTGATCCCATGTTATTTCATTTTCTAGCCTTCCTGTGATGATCACCTCCCACCAATCTAAAGCTGCTCCTTTGAGTCTCCTTGAAGCTATCTGCCTCTTCCTTTGGTCATTAATTTGCATATCTGCAAATATCCTTTCCAAAGTTCTCAGCCATGTCTGCACTCCCATAACTCCCTCAGTGCCTTCAAAATCCTTGCCTCCTAAATTTGAAAATGTCTTCAATAGTTTGGCTAGTTCCTCATGAGAATTCTCTTCCCTGTGCACTGCTCCCTCTCTGAATGCCCTCACCAAATCTTGCAAATTGACCATTGGTGTTGTATTGGAGGGTCCTGCTCCATGACTTGGTGGTCTTCCTACCATGATTCACTATTCAATTGCATAGCTAGTTAGTCATTTTCTAATTTAATTATTTTATGCAATTCATTTCTACTGTGGATATTTATTTCCAACATTATTGTATATATATTTATTTTTGTTTTGGAATTTTATCCCTTCAAGAAAATTGGATATATATTTGTGCTATGTTTTAACAACATAGCTCTGATACCAACTGAAGTGACCCACTTCTCTTTTCATTTATTTATAGTGAATTTTCTATTAGAGATTTTTTTTAACCATGTATATATATATATATACTTTTCAATGGATCACTTCTCTTAATTTGATTTCCCAAGATCCTGAATATTACTAATATAAATATATCAGTATTTAAATAAATTCTATCATTTACATATATGAAGATATATAAATGGTTCTTTGCTTATCAGAGTGATTAAAACAGCAAAGCAACTCTTTCCCATCTTATTTCTCACATTAGAGATTTGGTGTCACATAGCCTTTTCTATTTATCATATATATATATATTTCTTTTTAGAACTCCAGCTTGATTAACTTTAGGATTAAATATTACTGATTCTCTTATTTTCTTGTTCTACCTCACAAATTAATTGACTCCTGAATTTTACAAGCCATACCTTTTAATCCTGGGATTTTTGTGATTTGATACATATTGTTCTATATTAAGTAAAAAGTATTCAACCTAACTCATGCTTATTAGGTTAGCTTGTTTTACTCATTTCAAACAACTTTTATATCAGAGGGAATATCCATGCTTTGATTTATAAAGTTGCAATAATCATGTGGGTGTTTGAAATGACAAGCTAATTTTAAAGGCTAGCAGAGGAAAACAATACAGTCATATCAGAGTGCTAATTCAATCTATCATACTAAACAAAGACTAAGGTCATGTGTGCAGTCAGTATACTTAAGGCAAAGTGAATAAAAAGGATCAGACAAAATGCAAGACTTCCAGGTGAACTTATGATGAAGACATTTTATATTTTCTAATAGAGAGAACTATGTTAGTGGTCACTATTCTATTGAATGGTGGAAATGCTCATTACAAACAAGACCATATGCATTTATAATTTATCACAGGTTTTGATCATGACCCAATTCTACCAGATTTGAATTAAGTATCTAAATGACAGGAATTAGTTAAGCATAAGTGCGGTGAAGTTTACAAATACTAAGCAGGTATATGAGCTTGTTACACCAAGTAATACATGTTTTCACCGGGAAAATCAAATGCCCAACCAGATTACAGGCTATGCCTTTCAGCCTTTGCATGGACTTATATCAATTATAAGTCATGGTTAAGCCTTACTGGTTAGCCAATTTAGGTTCAACTCAACTTTTACAAGATTCATGGATTGTGCTCTATTCCTTTCTCCCTATGCTTGTTTCTACTCTACCATTTTTAAAAGTTCATCTGACATTACCAAAGGAGACATGAGCACATATCAAAATTACATGACATGATCTCCTATATCTTACTTCACCAGAGACTATGTAGATTTAACTCCTTTAAAACAGTAACCCACATATGCAAATATGAATAATACCTAAAAATTCTTACAAGTTCCCTTCTCAGAAAAACAAACACATATCAATCCAGAAAATACTTAAATCATAGTGATATTTTTAGCCTGGCCTAATTATTACAACATATCTGCCAAAAACTCCTTAAACATTCTAAATGCAAGTAAATCTTCAATTGTCCATGCACACAAGTTTCCCTATGCTTCCTTTCCTGCAGCAACATCTAGAGCTGCCTCCATAGAAATGAGACATCCCAGATGTTACAAAGCAACAAATAGGGTCAGAATATAATTCTGGTATGAGTGAAATCAAAATATAATATCTTGTCATTCTTAAATTGTAGTGCAGAGAGTCAATATGCTTGAAGCAATTTGGATTCTTGATGAAACTGGATATATATATATGTATGTATCTAAGCTCCTACTACATTCATGCACACAAGCAACCATTCAATCATTCAATCCAGTATACATGTACACACATTCTTATGGAATTAACTCATTTTAATTTCCATAACTCAACTCTAAAACTTGATTTATCAATCCAATTTTTGGTCATATCTATTTGCCAGTGAACACCATGTGTGCATTGCAAGGGACTCAATTCTGTTAACCCCTGCACAAAGGCCTATAGGACTTAAACAAGTCATGCACATACCCATCATACTCCTTATGATGAATAGATCAAGGCTTTTCTCCTAGATTAGCTTTATAATCTAGTGACCAGTCTCATTTCTTATTTCAGAAAGATTTATTAACTCTTGAATTGCTTTTACTTTCTTTCTTTTTCTATAAATCAGAGAGAGTTAATCTTACTCAGGGATTTCAACTGACCATACATCCATACATGATGATCATGTTTTTTTATTTCATTCTTCTTTCCAGTTGCCTCATTCAAAATTTTGTTTTATCACTTGTATACTCATGTTTTCCAGAATGTCATGATCTCTTAACAAATCCAATAGAATTCCATTAAAATTCTCATGTTTAATTCTATTATGAACATAGGGTAGGGTTTTTAGAGAAAAACCTTTAAAACACTTTTAGCCTTAGATCTGAACAAATCAGCACATAAATTATTTATTGCATTGTTCATCCCTAATTTAAAACAAACTAGACATAAGCATGAACCTCCTTTGTTCACACTGCCTAGCTTGTCTTTCAATATTACCCTACTTCATAATTAAATTGTGTTTATCTTACTATCATAACTACAAACTGATGGTTCATGGTACTGGATCCATCTCAGAGATCATGGCATTACTATTATCAAACAATCAATGAAACATATCAAAGCATCAACCAAAGATTTATCAATACACCAACCATGCTCAATATTCATTAATTCAGAGAAAGAAAAACAAGTTGATCAAGCACAAAAGAAAAATAAGATGGCTGCCCTTAACTTGGGTCTTAATGCCTTAGCCTCATGAGATTGATTAATCACTCACCTTTCCCTTCTTTTCCTTGAGATTGCCTAGGATTGCAAACAGTGTGTGTTCTTCTCTTTTTTTTCAATATGTTTTCTGTTTTCTCCCAGAGAAAAAACCTCTACTTCTACTCTTGGTTTAAATCATTTTACTAGGGTTTTGCTGAAGGGAAAAACCCATTTTATCCTCACATCACTCAAAGAATTTTGTGTGTGCTGTTATGGCTAAATGTGCCATTTTCCCTTGGTTTCTATTTCTGGTAAAAGTAGTTATCCACTACTTTCCCTGTGTGCATGCAATTTGCATGATTCACTTGTGTATTATTTTCATGTGGCTTATATATTTTTAAGCATTTTAATTTATCAAAGAATATATCATTTTCTCTTTACTTAATTGTTGAAAACAATTTTTCTCTTTACTGAATTATTTTATTTTCTTTATGTTAAGCTGTAATATATATATATATATATATATATATATGTGTGTGTGTATCCTCTTTATCAATTAACCTCTGGTTAATATTTCAAACTAGCTGTTTTCTCTTGATATGTAAATGTATTCATATTTTTTAATTACTCTGGTGTTCTTTCCTTTTTACTTTATATTTATTCTTTCTGGGTATATATATTTAAATACAACATATGGTAATATAAAGTGTGAATATTCAGGTAGTTTACCTTAATAAGTTATCACATGCAAGTTATGCTCTGTGATGTATTTATGTAGGATGCAAGTGGCGGTGGAGATCTTGAACTTCTTGACGACTCCAATTTTCACAAAGAGAATTTAAAGAGCTTAAAGAATCACATTCCGAATACTTCAGTAATTCTTTGTGCAAATATATTCTTGTTTTCCATGATTGTTTAACAGAAATTTACACCTAAATTTGTACTTAGAACATGATATTTGTAGTGGACTGTTATGTGTTAATGCTTTATGTATTTGGCATGTAAACTTATCTAACTTTTTAGAGTGTTAGAATTCTATGACTTTAGCTTTTAGTCTTTTTGTAACGACCCGTAAATTTCAACTGTTTTAATAACGTAATTAGTTGAAATTTTAAACGATAAAATTTTGAAATATAAATTTGATATTTGGAATGCGTCTAGTTAAACATAGCAACTGGTAAATTTTCGTCCGAAAATATGAAAGTTTATTTCGCGCGTAAATTCACTTCAATTTAATCAGTTAAAGAGCGATGAAAATAAAATGTTTCCGAAAGCTAAATATTTTTATATAAAAAAATTCTAAACCATCTTCTGAGCAAGATGTCAGTTTGTCGTTTTTCCAAATTCGGACATCTTTGGCTCCGTCGATCTTATTTTTCAGCGTTTTTCTTGCATTTTCCGCCGTTAAAAATTTCGAATTCTTATAATTCAACCATACCACTGATATCTGTATACCGTTTTGATCGTCCCATCGTGCTGATCTCCATGGTATATTCATTTGTGTGTTTTGGAGCCCGGTACGCGGCAGAACCCGCGAAACGGTTAACCGTACTGGTACAACTTTTTGTTTCTTTGTGACCGTTCATTTTCCACCGTTTAAACCCAATGGCCACTAGCTTTAAATATGTCTATTAATTCGTGCGTGACCTTTTTATTTCCCAGAAAGTTATATCTAACTTTTGGTTTTCTCTTGACTTTTGCAATTCCTTTTGTATTCAATGTTTTAGTTCGTTCGTATTCTCTTACTCTAGCCTCTATTCATTCCTTATGAAATTATTTTTATATAAAATTATCCATTTGCTATTTCATAGTTTATCCTCAGTTCATTCTCATTCTTCTTGCTATTCGTTTTATATTCCTTCTTCTGAACGATAATATGTATATTGTTTATAAGTATAAAGCAAAGATGTATAAAACGTAAAAGTTTGTAAAAAAATCAAAGCATGCTCCTCGTCTTCTTGAACCTGCTCTATCAGGTCCTTCTTCCAGACCTCCCTTCCCTCACGCAAATCCTCCTCACGAAACAACCCGAACTCCCCGCCTCGATTCACTTCCACGACACAGTCTCATCCACGCCTCGTCATCGGCCTCTCCTCTCCGTCTCCCTCCAGCTTCCACTAGTACACGGCACCCCATCTCCTCCACTCGCAGCAGCCCTTGGCTCCTTCTCCTCTGCCATTCGTTTTCTTCATTAAGGTAATGGAATGTTGTTAGATATATAGGTTATTGGATACATACTATATATCCAGTATTTCATGCTTTACAAAGTTGATATTTTGTTTATATAGAGTTTTTTTTTGAATTATATATATTGGGTTAAAGATATAATACGTATGTGAGTTTGTAGTGGTTTATATATAAGCTTGTATTTGAGTAGTGGGGTCTGTTGCTACAAAGTAAAGACTTAAGTTATATAAAATATATATGTCAGATTTGAAGTATAAGTTTTATTTGTTCAAGTATTGGGTTATATAAGTTACGTAAGTTATGTTTAGTTATTATCTAATATAAAATATAAGTTATTAGGTTTTATTATGCTATTTAGTAGCATATGAAGTTTGACAGTACATATTTTCTTACAGTTGATTATGTTCAACTATTCGTTTTGTGGATATTAGGTTGCAGTTTGCATCATATATATTATACACGTGTGTTAGTTATATAAGGTTGGGTTATTATCAACTTGTTATACATATATTTGGTTATAAATATTTTTTTTTCATAAAGATGGTTTATAGTCCAATATATTGGTTACAATCCCTATATTAGTATATTGATTTTATATGGATTTCATACAGTTAGCTATATATATTTATTTTAAGTTTATTTGAGCTATATTTACACTCAGCAGCTTTTGGTATGACATACCCATACATATGTTGCTTTTAAGACTTGTTGGTTATATAATATTATGTTTAGCTGTACATATGTATATTACGGCATTTTATTTATATAGTGCAGGCTTATATATATATTAGTATCGATAAATACACAGTTTAAGGGTTATATTTACGTCTAAAATAAGTTTCTATTAATTGTTAAAGTAATAAATATTGATTTTGAAGTGTAATACAATGGTTTCATCCGAGAAAAAATTGGTTTTAAGTCACATTGGTATATATAGATTTTAAATTAAATATTTATTTAATGGAAATAATAGTAATATTATATAATTTATGTTTCTATCGAGCTGATTCTAATTATTTCATCGATTCTTGCTTATCAGCCTTGTTCGTCCTATTCGTGCCAATCTAGCTTTGCATTGGAAGTCGTGTTTGCAATCCGTAACTCAACTTCATTACATGTTCTCTCTAGCCTCGAAAGGTGAGCAATCACTCACGATTAACGTTCTTTTATTTATTAAATTTGATTTCAATTGAAACGACAATTGAAATATGCTGCTGTTAGATATTTACACTGTTATTACCTGTATCAGTTAACCTATGACATCTGACACCATTATCTGTTATATATGCAATGATAATACAGTTTGGCTGATAATTGATTGATTGTTGATGTTTATATTGGACGTAAAATTGTTAGTGTTAAATGATAAATAGTATGCAATTGAATTTGATATAGAATAGTTAACAATTTTAAAACTGATTCATATGTTAAATTTGATTAGTGAATATGACCCCTTTTAATTGTTAAATTAATTGACATGTAGAATAGTGATAATTTACACTTTGAACCATCGACGTATGTTGGATTAATTGTTGTAGTATAAAATTGTAATTGAATGACAAGTGAAAAACCGTATAAATAATTAGTGGAATAATCTTTAATCTGCATGAAATGATAGTGTGGATTCCAGAAATAATTATATTAATTTGCACAAACAACAATGCGAATTAATACGGTTATTTCGGGATTATTTGAATTGATGATTGGATTGTTATTGATTATTGTTATTGCTTGTTTATTTACTTTGACACCATCCCAGTTATCACACTGCAAGTTCCCTTTGCTATGTTTTGATTTTGAATTGAATTGGAATCGGGTTGAAATGATAAATACCCAAATTAAACTTTGACCTAGGATAGAGAATTAAATAAAACCCGATTGGTCAATAATTTGATTTAAAAATAAAACGAAGATTTTATTTGAAAATAATAATATGGTTTTGAAATAAAGTTGAAATTGAATTTTCAATGAAAGGAAAATGTTAATATATAATCCGAAACAAAATATTAACAATGTAATTGATGAAAGAATGTTGTTTAATTTGAGAAATGATTGAATTAAGTTTGAAATTATTAAACTTTGGAATGATTTAATAATTAAGTTTGAAATTATAATTAAGTTTGAAATTATTAAACTTTGAAATTATTTAATAATTAAGTTTTGAATTATTTAATAAATTAAATGAGATTAAATTTTTTAATCATCAAATTGAATTGAAATTCTTTAATAAGAAAATTGAACTTTTGAATAAGTGAATTTTACTTCGTAAATAATTTAAATTGAGCTTCTTTATGAATTAAGTTTTGGGAAATTATTTAAGAAAGTAAATAAGTGAGAATGGATTTTCTTTAACAAGAAATAAAAATGTGATTTATTGAAATTAATGTAAGACTTGTAATTGAAAGAATTGATTTGACGAATTGAATTTAATTCAAAATTGTAAGTTTTGATTTAATGAAGTTGAACTTAAGAATTGATTTAATGAATTGGAAATTTAATAGGAATTGTTTGAATGATAAAGTAACTTAACGAATATTGAATGAATTCGATAAATGAGTTTAAATTGATTTGAATGTTAAATGAACTTTATTTAAATGATTTCGGAATGAAACGTATATATGAACTTGAATCAATATTTGAATGGATTAAAATAAAGATTGAAATTTGATTTATAAGATTTTGAAATGGTAAATTGGAAGTTTTGAAACGAAAATTTTGGAAATTGATTTCGAAAGACAAAAGAAATGTTGATTTACGAATTCTAATTGAATTGAAATTGATTTGGTTTTGAAATATATTAAATGACCAATCGGTGTAATAATTACGAAAGTTATTAAAGAGACCGGGATCGGTAATGGATATACTCTCTATCTGAACCGAAACCACTTTAATAACTATACGCGGAGTGATGATCCAGAATGAAGTGGTTGGAATGATGTACGTGATGACTGAAGAAAGAGAACGATGATGGATAGCCTTGACACTTGTGTCAAATTGGAAATGACTAAAACAGGAGCTGTGCCGGGCCAATGGAGGATTAGCTACCTCAAGTGGACACACTTCTTCGAACTACTTATACTTGTTGTCGATTGGTGCACCCTTGATTTTTGGAGTGTTGTTTCACGATGTTGCGGGCGCTGCGGCGTTGCGTTCTCACCAGTCCGGATCAGGCGAACGGTAGTGTCACTACCTTGGGTATTGCCTCATGTGCCTTGTCATACTTGTATTCCATTTATGCGCGACCACTACGATTTTGATTTGTACCTTTAGTATATGGATTGCCCTCTGGTGACTTCCGGTTTTGGGGAAACTACGGTCTTGTATATGCTTTTGGGAATAAAAATGTGTTAAGGGTGGAATGGGCCATGACTTAACGCTATTTTGATATCTTATTATTACTGATAGACATTATCTACTTATCGTACACTACTACATAGTAGATAGTTTAACGGATCCTTAAAGGATGGTTATTCCAAACATCCTTTGAGTTACTTGTATTTCAATTGCTATTTCACTTGAGTTGGATTTATTAATATAAGAATGTTAATCCTGACTCGAGTGTCTTGTGTTTTTGCTTTACGCTCGGGTCAGACTGAGTGTACCAGTATTCGAGACTCACCTTTGGAGTTGGAGCTTTGCTTGAAGATCCAGCCATCTATTATGCTTTCAGTATTCGATGATTCCAGTGATGTATTCTGATTTGTATCTGATGTATCGTATTACTTTTCTGTTGTAAACTCTGATGTATCTTATATATTCATATAGTAGCTTCATGAACTACTATCTCTTTTATTTCCACTGCAATTATTACTCTGTGTTCTGTGATTATTATTTACTGTATATGTTCAGTTTTGCCAAATTTAAATTAACAACGCGGTATTTTGAGCAATTCAACTCCGGCATGAGTGTCTACCTATACACTTATAATGGATGCGAAGGGTCCAAAATTCTGGGTCGTTACACTTTTCGTATGTGATTTTAATTATTTTACGACAATATTTAGTATTAGTATGGATTTATTGCATGGATGCTGCTGTAATTTTTTTTTAAATTTGCATTTATTTTGCAACGGATTTTGGTCTTTGTATTATAGTCTATTACAATGGTCATAACTTGTTGTAAAAAGGTATACAGCAACGGTTTTTACAACATGCTTTGCCCGTTGTAAAATGTGGTGGATCTATTACAATGAGGTCTATTACAACGGGCACATGCCCGTTGCGAAAACCATATTACAACGGGCATTGCCCGTTGTAAATAGACTGTTTTGTTGTAGTGTCCAAAACTTGTTTGAATAAGAATATCATAGGAATTGATAAGAAAAGAATTGCAAGTGATTTTAAGAGTTTTGAACAAAATTACAAAAAGGTATTTTGTAAAATAACAGTATATTTTGAGTAATAAGACAATAGATACTCATCTATATTTTAGATATAATTGTTATTTTGGAGATGATAATTCGTGTAGCTAGAAAACACTTTGGAGTAATAAAAGTCCAATTTATTATTTTAGAATGATAATTGAGTTTTGAGTATTGTGTTAATGATCCTATTTTCAAAAGGAGTAAGTTTTTATTATAGTAAGACATTATAAAGGAAAGTTTTCCATAGTTCCTTGTTGAAAACCAAGTAGTCTTTGAATGATTTGAATTGAAAGTCTAACTTTTAAAGATATAAATCTTTGATGAAGAAAGTTTTAAAAAGAGAAATTATTTTGCTCCTGTTTGGAACTAAGAAATTTTGAATTCTTGATAATGGTTTCTAGGTTCATATTTTCAAAGAAGGAAATTTCGAGTCTGGAACTTCATGTTTATGAAATTTTAAGTTTTACAAGAAATGGGGTTCTAAATGCTGATTTTGAATTTAACAAAATAAATTTATTTGTATGAAAATAGTTCATTTAAAACTATTTTTTATGAGTATTTAAATTTTGGTTTTGTAAAAAATAGTTTTTATGGAGTATATAGGGATCACAACATAGGTCGGCGGACTAAGCTTTTTAGGATATAATAAAATAGGAATAAAGTGTACAACCTGATCTGGAAATTTGAAATCAGTCCCAAATCTCTATTTAAAAAAGTTGGTAAAGTGGTTTAGATATTCCAGATCTGTAATTGGGTTGTACGTTAGGTTGCCCGTAGAATATGAAGTTCTATATTTTAATTTTGAAGCAGTTTCCGTTTGATTTTCATAAATTAACCAATTCCAAAATACTTATAAAAGTGTGTTGTTTAAAGTAATAAATAATAAATTAAGAAAGAAAGAGATGGATATCCTTTTCCGTAATTTACACTGTTTATTTCAATAAAAAGAAAAGAAATAATTCCTTGTAATTTCAAACAAAGCAAAAATCTCACTTGTGGTCAATTTTTGAGAAATTATGACGGTAATCTTTTTAGAAGGATAGCTTCGATAAATTAAAATATGAAATGAGTATTCTATTTGTAGGAATTAGTAGTTAGAAATATATATACGTATGGCCATGCTTAACGACTAGAATATATATAGGTAGCATAGATTACGACTATATACATATTAGTTAGTAATTAACGGATTAGGATTTGTGGACATTAATTACAAATTTAATGAGTAATAAATTTGTAATTAATGAGGGGAAAAAAGAATTAAATGGGGACTGATTAAGGAAACTCGATATGGCATTTATGGAAGAAAGTAATTTTAGTAATGAATGGATTTTGAAAACCTAAAGAAGGTTAAATGGATTGAAGAAGGATTAATTTGTTATGGTCCAATTTTGATAGTAACGATCAATTTCTATGTATATTAATTGAAGCAATGGATGTACAATATTTATTAAAAATCGAAAAGGAAAATTAAGGAAAATGGATAATAGTGAATGACATAATAGAAATACCCATCTTAATTTATAAGCAGTATTAGGACCTCAATGCCATTTATATCAGTTGATAATAAATGGCAGCTTCCAAAAAAAAATTCTTTTAGAGTTCTTGGATTGTAGCCACTGGTTATCTCCCTTAGTTATTGGAAAAGTGTATGATGTGATATAAGATATATCCTTGCTTTATTCCTATGTTAACTTTATGAATGAGATTTAAACCACTTGATAAATATATGTATGTGTGTGTGTGTTAGGAAGAAAAGTAAATAGAGGAATTTTGTGGGGATACTTAACTAGTGATAAACCATAGATAAGACTAGAAGTAAGTGAGGAAATTAGGTTAGCAGCCTAAAGTGAATAAATGTTTCAATCCTAACACTTTAGCATTTAGCGAAAAATAAAATTTAGCTCACAGACTGTCACCATTCTAGTAAACATTAAATATATAGGAATGTGAAGATAATTTCCTATTGATCTAGGATAAGGAAGAAGGTGGCGGAATTTTTCGTTAGAAGCAATGAAACCGCTGCGTCTCCAACACAGTTTCATAGAATTGCAGTTTGCATCTTTGTGATAGGGACCTTAGTTTACTAGCAAATTTTGGAAGAGTTTCCTAGTAGCTTTAGGAACTAGCTTAAAGAACTTTGTTAAATCTGAGCATCGCTTACTCACTAAAGACCGATGGACAAACTGATGGAATGGATGGGAACTTAAAGGATTTGATGAGAGCTTGAATCTTGGACTTTAGAGGACATTACGGGCAATGCGTACCCTTAGTATAATTAGCGCATAATAGTAGTCACCAATAGATGATTGGTGTGGCACCCTTGAAGCACTTTTTGGGAGGCCATACAAATTGCCAAATTGTGGGTGGGAAACCACCGACAAATTCTACTCAGACCAGATTTGGATTTTAAGACTTTGGAAAATCAGAGTTGATTAGGATGTATGTAAAGGTTGTAAGATTTGGATAATTGGAAAAGTTGGCACCAAGATCTATTGGATCTTTACCTACATTAAGAAAAAATAAGAAAACTTGTAAGTTGCCAGGAGTCCATGATGTTTTTCACATTTTTGCATTTGAAGAAATACCTTCATAGCATAGCTATTATGATAGAGCCTAATCAACTAGGAGATTTTAAGGCAGAGCCAATAGCGTCCTGTGCCACTACATGCATTATGGAGCACGAAAATAGGAAGATCCATAATGAAGAAATTAGATTAGTCCGAGTATAGAGGGGAGAAAATCCGGTGGAAGGCATGAGAACTTCTCGTCCAAAGCCTTTCTTTGGTAAATTTTCTCTTCAAAATTAGGATTTTGGTTGCATCATGGTTGCTAGATTGGATGGTAGGATATAGTTACTACACTTTTCACATCATTTTACACTCATATAGCAATTTTATGCATATCTAGGGTATTTGCATACATATTTGCATAGCATGATCACACACTCATGCTAGGATTGAGCTCATTTATAGTATGTCTACAGTACATAATCATATTGCACTTTAGATTAAGTAGATGGTTATGTAGATAACTTGGTTGTATAACATAGATGTCATTGGCATTATGCTATTTGCCCCATGAAAGATTTCAGGACGAAATCCTTTTTAAAGGGGAAGAATGTAAGACCCTGCCAAATTAAATAAGTAAATTAAGAGAAATTCAATTAATCAGGGTAGGGATAAAAATGAAAATTTTATAAAACTTGGAATTTGACCACGAAAGTTATTCTTTTGCGTTTGTGGTAAAATTCTGATTTGTTTCCATATATAATATGTTGAAAACGGAGCTCAAACGAAGAAGTTATGAGCGTTTGAAATTTTCAGATTTAAATTAATTTAGTTCGAATTAATTCAAATTCAAATGAGTACTTAAATTTAAAGTTTGAATTTCAAAAATTAACTATGATTAGAATTTGGGGTTAATTAAACGTTAAATTTAACAATTATTGTTAAAAGTTAACTAGAGAATAAAATAATAATACAACGGAAACAAACAATACGTTCTCGAAATAGTGGACCCGTCGACCAATGCGACCCAACCGGTCGACCCACAGTGGTCGACCGTTCTATGGGGGGCGGTTGACCGCTACTATACTATGGCGGCTAGGGTTTTGTGATAGTAAATGCTCTAGATTTATCTGTTTTTGACCTAGTTTCATGTTACGGTTTTGGTGTGTTTCAACCACTATAAATAAGACCTTAGACACCTCACTTTTATTCACAAATATTTTGGGAACATCAGCGAAGCTCTATCGGTTCATCTCTTCATAGGTTCAGAAAACTCCATTAAGATTTCAAGTAAGAAATCCTATATACCTATCTTTGTTTATTATTAAATTTCTAAACCTCTTATCCTCCAACCTTTCTGAATCTAATATATATACAAATCCCTTGTTGTATATATTAAAAAGAAGAGATTTGAAGGAGACTATAATGGACATTGCAAATCCAAAGAGAAGCAAAGCTAAGGAAAGACTATGAGTGGAAATCTTTGTTTTGCTATTTTAGTAGTTGAATAATATAGTTTGGATTTGATATATATACCTTGGACAGTTTTGGATTATGAAAACATCATATTAAAAATCCTCAAAATTCCACCAAAGCAAAATGTTAATTCTTAGGATTGATATCTTAATTGGTTTTGGTTAAAATAACGGTGTTTTGTGGATTTCGTAGTTTATGCATTCTACCTTCTATTCCATTTCTTATTCTTCTTTTCCAGATCTGATTAAGGGATCTAATTGAGAAATGATGTTTAAAAGATGAATCTTTATTCATAGTTTACAGCGCATATTTCTATAAAATTTGATAGAATTCCTTTAAACTCATGTAAGAGAAGTTGAGTAGAGCGTAGAATTGATTAAATCTTAAGTTTCCATTTTTGGTTTATTCCAATTTTTTAACATGAGATAAGTTGGAATTAGATTCTACATACAAGTCTATTTATTTAAATTTTGTACATGAGTATTGAATCCTTGTTATGGATATTAGAATCCCTTGTTATGGATATTGGAATTTGGACATCATTGGTAAAATGGATGAAAAAGGAATGACTTGTATTATTATGGCTAAAAAGGAATTGATATTTAATGTTAATCAGGGTGTAATCTCCATACACATAGAATAATAAGTGCGTATTTAATTGTATATTAATTAGCATAATAAATGTATAACTATAACGTATGATTGCATATAGTAATAATTGTCATTAAATCCTACTTAGGAAAGTAATTGATATTTTAAGGCGTAATATGGAAGGTTCCTTATAAGGCCTTAATTACGGAATGGTCAGATGAGTATTATATAAATAGAGAGTGTTTAGATTATGGCTAAGTCATAGGGATGCGAGGCCAGTCAAAAGGCACATAGAAGTCTGCCCAGCTAATTTAGCTACCAGCATTGTGACTTTTGGGCTGATGGGAGACATCTCCTATGATAAGTATTTGTAATGACATGAGGTTAGTCCCAAATTCTATAGTGTAAACCTGCCCGGTTAATTTGGCTACCAGTTCCTACAAATAGTCGGACTAATGTGAGACGTCATTACGAGAATGGGTCATGAAGGGCCTATCTCGAGGTCTTGAGGTATTAAGTGGTTGTTTGAGTATTATATTGAATAATTATTATATACTATAACCTTTATCGTATTCAAAAAAATACTATAACCTTTATAATATAACACATATATCATATATATATATATATGTATATGTATATTATTTAATTAATTAATCTTTTAATTAATTTATTTAATTAAATTTTTTTAATTAAATTATATTAATTTTTAAATTCATTTATACACACATGTATTCTTATGTTAATTTAACATTTTAAAATAACATAACATATATCATAATATACAATACATGTATATATTTATTAATTAATTAACTTATTTAATTAATATATTTTATTAATCTTATTTACAAATTTTATAAATTTAGAAATTAATTTATATTAATTTTTAATTGTTTTGAAAATCCTCATTATATTATAACCTTTATAATATGTTTCTTATTTCAAATTTAACTTTCAAATTTAAAACTTTTATTTTCTAGTTTCAAAACAATTTTAAAAATTGGCCCAAGGCTTAATGCAAATTTAGGCCTTTTCTATTAGAGATAACTTTTGGATTGTGAGCTCAATAGTTAACCCTAACATGACTAATTTAGACCCATAGACTATTGGGCTTCGATACTGTAGTTGGAACTAGACTAGCCCGTAGCAGAAGTTGTTGGTGAATTTCAAAAAAAATCCCTTATTGGATCTATATTGGGCCTATGGAGTCTAATTTATTTAGAACATTTCCAAATATTATTTAAATAAAATCTCTTATTTTATTCAAATTTATAGATTATATACAATTATTTTTAATTTATATTCTATACATATCACAGTACACATATGTATCATATATATTAATGAATGTGTGTGCACGCGTAGCATGATAGCCTATGAAAGGAATAATATGCTCGTATACAGATGTTGGGATTTACATTGCAGCGGACATGTTATCCCATCCTATATGTATTGTATGTTATCCAAATATATGTATAAATATAAGTTTATTATTTATATAAATATTATATATATATATTTATGTATGTAAATGTGTAAGTAATTTTTATTTAAATAATTTTATGAGGATGAAAATATTTAAACATTTGTTTATATATTTAAAATATTAGTAATTTATATATGTATACAGACACACACTTAATTAGGTATTAATTAATAAATATTAAAATAAAATTTATATATACATAATATATAAAAAGTTTTTTTAACATATATATACAAACATAATTATAATATCTCTATATATATATATATATATCCGTGTGTGTACTAATTTATAAAATTATAAAATTAATTTTTTTACTTCTAGATCATATAAACATCATAAAAGAATTTAAATATAATTTTTTTTATATTATAAAATATATATATATATTAATTGGTCGAATATAATAAGATATTAATAAAAAATATTTTCGAAATGTATTTTTAAAATTTAAAATTTTTAGAAAAAATAGAATTATATTTTAGGGTTTGAAACTTTTTTCCATAATTTTCTCAGTCAAAATTTATCTTTTAATAATTAATTAATTTTGGTCGTATATTATAACGATTTTCTAAAAACATAAAAATTGATTATTAAATTATCAATTTTTGGCCGAGAGCTTATTTCATGATAAAATAACTTTTAAAAAATTTAAAATTAATTTTCTAAAAATTATTTAAATAATATATTGATTTAAATAGTATTAAAAAATGGTAAAAAATAATTATTTAAAATACTTTACTATTACTGAAAATCATAATTATTGTAAATATACATGTATAAAATATATGTTCAATTATTAGCATGATATGATGATATAGATAAACACAAATCATATAATTATAATTAAATGACATATATATATATATTAATAACATAATATTTTATACAGAAAATATTTGGCTGTGCATATTGATTTATATGTGAAATCTTTTATTATTATACACATATAAACAATCTAGTATGTGACAACATTAATACATATAAGAATCGTCAGTTAAGAAACAATATAATAATAATACCATATACATACATACATATATATGTATATATGTATATGTAATAAAATAATATTCTGAGATTATAAGCAATATAATAAAGAAAAGACATACCTGAAACTAATACCTTAAACCACACCTAGTAATGATGAACTCTCTCCCCTTTGAAAGCTTTTCGATTTGGTAAATTGCTAATCCTTGAACCGTAGACCTTTGACTATCAGATAGTACTTGTTTTGAATTGTTTTGAGTTGTATTATTTTAAGTTCCTAGGAGATCTGATTGGCCGTCAAAAAAAGAGATAGTGGCAGCCAAAAAATCATTAAACAATCAGTCTTAGAGGTCTTTTTATAATGGATGAAAGAGAGGAAGATATGGATCATATCGCATACCAATTCTCACTAAATTCGAGCCATCCATTTACAACCCCTCTAGCCTATTTTTAACCGCCCCTTATTGCCTTCCTAATAGCTGAATTATCACCATATCATCATGGGCTAACATTCAATTTAAGCACGAATAAATATTATTAATTAAATCTAATTTAATTGCTTATCGATATCACATATCGATCGACATATCTATAACTATTATAAATATAATTAATAATAATTATTCCTCAAATCATATTCAAAATTTTATAATTAATATTTTACAGATATTAATTGATTTATAACAATTATAAACTAATTAAATTGTTTGGCCTATGGGAATTCATCATTGTGGCTGTATGACTCGTCGTGTGCAAATTTGGTCAGCAATTAACATCAAACTATTTGAATGTTAATGTTCACACGTCACTTAGCAGGTGATGTGACATTATGGCCCAATTTATCGCTTTCAGTAAAAATCCAATTTTACTATATTAAGCGTTACCCGGTTATGACATTTATTTACACCAATTATCTTCGTCAAAATTATATCACTTTGGACTTATGGAATTTGGTAATGGTCAAAATTCCAGTATCATCCATACTCAACTCTATAGTCCAAACACAAAGTCCATGGTTCAATAATAACAATTATTATTAGCCGAACTACTTTCGTCGGAAACTTTGACTTTGAGTTGACTTGAGTTGACCGTGAGACTAACCCATATGACTGAGGAGACGAATCCTTTCTTGAATAGCACTTTACTTCCAATACTTTTACTTGATCCAACTATATCCACTCGATGGACGCCATGTCATGATTTGACTATAATCAAAGCAGAGTTTTCATATTGAAGATCCACGGTATTCTCAAGTCGAGTGAACAATGCAAATTAGTCAAATCAATATTTTCTATTTGACCTTAGTTATATTAACAACAGAAAACCATCGAGGGAGTCATTCTATAGTTATCCAATAACTATCAGTAAGTAACCTCTTGGTGCCCTCAGCAGTCCTAAGTAACACACTGTCCAACATTTGGAGAGCGTTACAATATACTTTAGTCTCAACGAATACATCGACAACCCATCTCAATGCATCTTAACTAGGAACGTTTAAATGGTATATTTGTTTTCATTGTGATAAATTACTTATGGTCACAACACTTTGTAACTACTATCAAAAAACATACCATTTATGTATTTATATTAAATATACTTTTAATTAAATAAATAAATTAATTAATACAACACATTATATCAAGTATGTAATAGAAAGAAAATATATTTATTTCGAACAAGATTGGTCAATGAGTTATATATATCTAACATATTACATAGTTTTCCCTAGAGCATACCCCTAACTCTATCAATCTCCCACTTGCATTTGGGTACTGTTAACCCCAAAAAGTGCAAGGAAATGGAACTTTGGTTAATGAAAGGTTTTGGAGAGCCTTGGTTAACCTCAAGAAGTGTATGCAAGAGCGGCATTTGGTTGAGTTAAGGATTAAGAGGACCGAGTAAGCATGATTAGGTCCATGATGAAGCCATAAGCACGATTATGTTGAGATTATATATTCTTGAAGTCAATTTATGTAGACAATTGTATGTAAAAATGGTAATCGAGAATATAAGTACTTTTGGAATTCAAAGCAAGCTAGATTAAAAGAAATCACAAGTGCATATGAATTTGAAAGCAATCCATAATTCAAGACATCTTTGTCATATTCCATATAATAGTTGAATGTACAAGGTCCTATGTGCAATAGTACACTTGACACTAAAATCCCTAAATTGATTTAGGCTTGCAAAGTTAAAAATGTAAGAGATGAAAAAAGAATGATCCCCTTTCTTCTTGCTCCTCAGTCTGTATTTATAAGGGTTGAAGGATGCGTCATGGCTGTCACGTGTCCATGAGGCATGCTTGGCCTCCAGCATTATCCATGTTGATGGAGCATGGCGCTATACTGCAACATCCACTTGCTCAATAGTGAAATTCAACGCTTAGCATCCATCCCGCTATGATATTCTTCATTGACGACGTTCGATATCAACATTGTATTGAGGACATGCGGCCTCCTTTGAAGGTTGATGAAGTGCGGCATTACTATGGCACAACATCAATAAGTGGCGACTTTGATAAGTGGCGATATTGGCAATAATCGGCATTGATAACAAGCAGCATTGATAGCAGATGACATCGGTAACAGACGCCAATGATAACAAGCGGCATTGATAATAGGCGGCATTGATAATAGGCGGTATTGGTAGCAGACGACATTGGTAACAGACAGCATTGATAACAGATGGCATTGATAATTAGTGGCATGGATAACATGCGGCATTGATAATAGGCAACATTGATGATAAGCGGCACTAATAAGAGATGGTGGTGATGAGCGGTATTGATCTGGAGGGACATTGATTCTTCTAGCTATATGGAAGAAGTGCTCCATTGATGGAACAGGGAATTAATGTAATGCGGCATCAATGCTATATCTTGCTGTTATAACATTGATGGCTTTTGGCATAGAGCTTTCCAATGTCATTATTCCCTTACTAACATGCGGCATTATTTCTAATTTATTTGGCAAGATATCATCCATTCAACCTTATAAGCAGTATGCAGCATTGATGGCATCCAGTATTGCTAGCTTCATTGATGACCTACGACATTGTATATTATTCTTATTGATGAGGGATGGCATTGTAGGCCTTCGACATTGGCTCATTAACATTCTTTCGGCGTTGATTATTGGTGTGATATCACAGCTATGTCAGATGCCGCATATCTTTGAAAATAATAATTGTAGTAACATTTGCCCCATAGTGTAAAGGAAGCGTTGACCTTTCATGTCAACAATCTCATCAATAACACTTGTTGCTTATTGGTATCCTAAATGAATCTAACCATTCATTAAAATTGAATCGATGGAAACTGTACGTCTCCCTTTTTCTCTATAAGCAGATGAGCTTCTTCATTCCTCTCTTATCTGTAATTAAAAACTAGAGCAAATAAAATTAAAGTTCGCAAAACTGTTTACAGATCCTAGTTTCGACAGCAAAGTTAAAATCAAGGTATGATTCCCCTTTTATTGATTAAATTAATAGGAAAAATCAGATAATTTGGAATCAAAATCGTTGTTAGGGTTTAATTAGGGTTGTTGATTTTGAATTGGCATTTAGGTTCAATTATATAGATTTGATGTTCATACTAAAGATTAGATTGATAATCATTTATGCTTACAGTTTAATTTTAGTGTTAAATTTCTATGTTACTTGAAGGAATTTTTGGTTAATTGTGTGACATTGATAATGAAAACCTGGGTGTTGGACAGTTTATTAGACCCGATTCCAATATCGCTTCATTCTATCAAAATTGAGCTTTTACAACATCACTATAATATTCAACATTGACTTATTTTCTTTTATTTTATGCCAAATTTATGTTTTACGATATTGATATGATGCTCGATGCAAAACTTTTCATATCGTTAATGACTAAAGAGATATGCGTCAACCTATTTTAGGGACATAGGAGTCATTGTTACAGGAAAGCTTATGTCAATTAGCTGCGACATTAATAAGTTCGGTATTAACTAAGAATGTTGCCGCTTATATTCAATATTGACTTAGGCTATTATGGTTTAATACCGGTAGCTTGACCGTTTGTTATTATCTTTCAGTAGCCACTTTTAACATTATAAATTAAGCTTTATTCGACACAATAATTTACGATATAATTGTTGCAACAACTTATAAGTATTTATAGATTTAGGATTATTTATTGATGTTGGCAACCTTATTACTTCGACGCTGATTATAGTTGTGGCATTACATTGTTGCTTTATAGTATGACCTATGCGATATTAGTATTGATATACCCATTTGACGTGGGTTTATTGATGAAATAGTTTACTTAAAATACCTTGATGTTAACTTTCATTCAGATTTCATGCAAATTCCCAGGCTTATTTTATTATCATAAGTTTAATATTTACTTATGCACTTTTAGTCAACCTAACAGTTTAAGTTTTTCATGAATTCGATACTGACTACTCAATGGTCACTGATTTATTGTAAATACTATGTTAGGCTTTGTATTTTAAATATTTTGGTATGATAAGTAAATCATTTATATGCCTTTTGTCTTAGTATATACTAATCCATATGTATAATAAGCACTAGGTTTCTCAAATTTGGAATAATATCACCTGGCAGGCAAATGAAATGCCTAAGGACAACTAAAAAGTCCATCAAAAAGATTAGCATAGGTGTCAAGGCTTTACCCTCTACTAATAAGAAGGGGGACCATCTCTTGAATCCTTCATATATCACAACTCAGGCTAAAGCAGACTCTATCTTGGAGCAATTCAACAGTACTAGAATTGAAGCTATTCCTGCTGGTCCTACTAGCAGCATCTATAACCCTGTAAAAGGGTATTTTTCTTTCACCCCAATCTATATCTGGCATACGGGCTACCTTTCCTTTTCTGACTTTCTTTTGAGATACCTGGAGCATTCAAACATTGCCCTGATCTAGTTCACTCCAAATGCATATACTAACCTAACATGCCAAGAAGTCCTTGCTCGGGAAGCTAGAATTCCATACATAAGTGCTGAAGTCCTCCATTCTATAGCTGGCATTGCAAGAATAGGCGATCAGTAGGATAATCCATTGTATCGCATTCGTCCCCTCCCGAAAAGCCTAATCACTGACATTGTCAGTGAGACCAAGGAATGGGAGATAAATTCTTCTACTTTAGGTGTTATTCCAACATCAAGGGAACTTTCTGCACTGCCAGTAAGTTTCTTTTTCTTGTTACTCACATTTCTTTTGTTGTTTACTAGTGAGTGTTTTCTTTTAGGTGCTGCTCCAAAGCAATTAAGTACTTCGACATAGAAAACTATCCAGTCTTTAACTCGAGCATCGAAAATGATGGGCAATAGAATTACGCTGCTAACACAAGCAAAGCTACTTCAATATTCTATAATCTTGGATCATCACAAAATCTTGAGGGAGCCTCCAACGATTAAAGGCAATGCCCAAGGAAGACGATCATTAGTAATGGAAAAGATGAGATCTTTCTCTATTACTTCTCCGGTCCAACTCGAACCTTCTAGTTAGTTACCATTGCAACTTATACAAAACCTCTTGTAATATTATCTTATAAGCTTTCCTCTCTGATTCAGGCTCTTCTACCCTAGTTAATGTCTCCAAAGAAAAGGAAACCATAAGTTATGCTCCCAAAGAGAAGGGCAATAAAGATGATACTCCTGCCTCGACTCAGGTTACCAAACCTCTTTCAATAAAGGATTCCATTACTAGTGTGTTTAAGACTTTGAAAATTAAATCAAGAGACGGTCCTACCGTTGCCACTTTAACCCCAGCAAAAAGTTCATGGTTGAGGATGAGCATACCCCTGTAGTTATGGATGAAGAATAATATTTAAACATCGACCCAAGTCCCGAGGCCTTAAATCTTAACTCTCCTGGGAAAATGGCTCAATAGCCAATAGAGGTGGGGCAGTCTGAGGACTCACTTTTGAATATTCATTTTCCAAATACTTCTAGGGCTCTTTATCATATATGCAAGGTCTTTGCTTATCTCTTACCCCAAAAGATCTGCTCCCCTCTAAGTCTAAGGCACAAGCTCCTGTTAGTAACTTTGACAATCTTCTTCAATTAATCATCCGCTCTCCATCTTTTACTTCTCTTAAACCTCCATAGTCTTATTCTTATTCCCAAGATCACCTCTTTATTATTTTCAAGTAGTTCATATCATTATGTGCCTTTCTCTATTTAACTATTTTAGATTCTCAACTCTACATATAATGTTCTAACATATACTTATTACTTATTCCAAGCAAGTAAGCACATGTTTCTTTTCCAAGAGGCTGCCCAAGGGTCTTCCTGCGAGGTGAAAAAGCTAAAATAGCATATTTCATTGCTCAACACCAACATAACCAACCTTTCAACGGCGAAGGATGAGGCCATGGTTGAGAAGTAAAAACTTGCCTCCTTCCTTAACGAAGAGAAAAGTGCTAGACAAGCACCAGAAAATAAGGTGAGGACTCTAGAAAAAAGACATAGGGAGGCTAATAAAAGAGAGGTCAGGCTTGCAAAGGAGAATGAACTTCTAAAGTAGAAGCTTCGGAGGAAAATAACCCTCTTGGCTAAATTAACCGGCATTATTAAGGATGCAAAGCAGAAGGTCTCTTATTTTCTTAACATGACTCTCGATTCGATTATCGAGAAGTGCAATAAAAAGGCCTTATACATTGCATATGCCAATAATATTCACAAGTGCCTAGATCTAGACTTCCCCTCTCTTCTAGGTTGGGAAGAGGGGTTTAAAAGGAAATTTAGTGCAATGTTGGAGAAAAACACTAGGATCTGAAGAGGAGTCCTCTGATGAGAGGGAGGAGATCGATGCTAAGTAATTGCTAACTGTTGATGATCCTTTGACATAAAAGCAGATGGAGTTCGATGAAGAAGAGGAGGAGGAAGATGATGAGAACCTAAAAAATGATGGTCATGACGATAAGGGTCATGATGTTGGCAATGATGACAATGGTGGTGGTGATAAAATGGGTCGATCTGGACTGCTAAATAAGAAAGATGGACCAGGAGATACTAACCTGGACTCGGTGGCCCGAGGTACGGAAATTACTGAAATTCCCGATTCCTCAACTAAAGATTATCCTTGGAAAAACAATGCTCCTCAAAGCCATAAGCCCAAAGGTAAGGAGAAAATTTCTTCATCTCAAATTCCATTCTATTAGGTATGGATCTCTTTATTTAAACGTTTTAAGTTGTCAAGCAGTTTTTAGTTAATATGTTAATTATTTTAGTTAAGGAGAAAATCAAAATGCTATTATGAGATTATGCTTGAAAAGAAGCAAATGGAAATAAATCAACTAAATGGTGAATTGTATAGGCTTTTGAAGGAGCATAATAAACTATTTGAGAAATACAATAATCTTACTGCTAGTGCATCAAAATTAAGATTTTTCAAAGAAAGGCAAAGTGCTCCACGTATGAAGAATGCACATCTTCATTGGGAGAGATTCTTGATAGAGAATGCATAACTTATGTCCCTTTTCTGGATGTTGATTAGCGATAGGAATGCCTTAGAGGAGTTTCTTTAATGAGTTTATTCTAGGGGTATATTTTCTTGGGTGACAACTGCAGGGGTTTGCTTAGGTACTTCCATCGCAGATGCTTAGAAGAACAGGGGTTACATGTTAGAATCTCCAAGAGTTGCTTCTATCCCTCTTTCTTCTCATTCTCTCCCCCCCCCCCCCCCCCCCGAAAAACTCAAATACAATAGAAAGAGATTTATTTTTGAATTTTATACGAAATCAATTTTGTATGAACCCGAGTGATTGTATAATTGTAATATGTAATTCAAGAAGTTTATAAACTTTATCGCTTTTTTCTCTCTAATTTTCAAATATTACACAAATTAAGGAACTCTTCAATAGTCCTGTTCCTATGGAACTTTTGAATAAGTTTACCGAGTTAAAGAGAGATTTTAAGGAGAAGTCTTTAATCATCAGAACATCTCAGTTAGGAAGGCACTACTTTCTAAGAGAACTACAAGAAGTATACACACGATTTCCTTATTTTCATTTTGATTTTCTGAGTGATGAAAAGGACAAACTACTTAGTGAAATTCAAACTTATCATGCTAAATTGTTGTGTGGTCACACTAGCCCTTCAATCGAAAAATGGGATTATCATCAATTCCCTCCAGTTAATACTCCAAAAGGGTTTAAGGCTCCTTCTGAGTCTACCCTTAACTTATTAGTCGAGTCATTTGAAATGGCCAAAATCGATGTTTCAAAACTTTAAGAGTTATTTAAATGTTCAAAAATGGAATTATGATGTAATTTGAATTTCCTTATTATTTGTAAACTTTGCTTTCATTAATGGAATAGCTTATTTTCCTTGTATTAGTTTATGTTTTACTTATTCTGAATAGGAAAATCAGTTAGCACTTGAATCTAGTCCTACAGATGCTCTTTCTCGACTAAACATTATAAACGATAAACTGATGGCTAATATAAAAAAAGTAGCAATCTTCTCAAGATGCTTCTGCTTTATGGTATTCGAACAATCCAGAAGTACAAGATTGGGGAAATATTATCAATTAAGGTCAACATTTAGAAATATAAAAAAATGACCTCTAGTTTAGAGGATCAAATTAAAGAGAAGGACAAAGAATTTCAAGAGTTTAAAAAAAAGATTGACACGGTCCTAAGGTTTGGACCTTCAATCGATATTGATATAGAAATGGCTAAATTATATAAATTAATAAACGATCTTGAAGTGGATTTAATGAAGAGTCAAGTATTCTTCCAATCTTTGGAACTTATTACGAGCGGTGACGATTATAGCCTTCCTACTTCCACTCTTGGGGGGGGATAACAAGATCTCAATCTTTAGTTAGCCAAGAATTTTCTACTTTATTAAACCCACCTCCTGGTCTAAGTAACAAAGTGATCTCTCAATGGGGTAGGCAAGCCAAATTCAAATGCATGCAATTCTTTAATAAGATATGGAATGAAAAAGTTTCTCAATGCCATAATGATTATGAAAATCAGGTTGAAAACCTTGAGCGTGAGAAGCACCCTCTCGGGTAAGAGATTAAAAAATTAAATAGCATGTTTCAAATCTTAAAAGGAGAAAAAAAGACTCTTAAACATGCATTGAGGACTCAAATTGACTCAATTGATGATGCAGACATCGTTTGAAGGAAAGAGAAGAAACTCAAAGAACTTCTGGATGTGGTCAATCACCACATTACTGATTCTTCATCGGTTGCCGAAGATATGATGAAGTTGGAGTAGAGCCTTGCCTTTTAATAGGGAGTTCCTTGTAGATCTTTAGATAGATCCTTTTGTAGCTCAATTTTTGTACCTGTGATTTTTGTATACAACATATTAGATAATTAACGAACTTGTATTCAAACGAATGTTACCTTGAATATACCATATGTACTTTTTCTTTTGAATTTGCTAAACTATTTGAGATGTATCGTTTTTCTTCCAGTATCTTGAGCTTTTACTATGTAAGCCAATAATCTACTTGTTAAAAGAACCAGAAGCTTTACTGATTAAGCATTCAGTATTTTGGAAGAACATGGATTTTGATCTTGATGTAAGAGTCTGCCTCTCCATTGATAAACAATCGACAACTTATTTAGTAACGGACATTCCCGTTTAATTAAGAAAGATGGATTCTAATCTGAATTTGAAAGATTGCGAGCTGATTTAATGAATCTTCGCTTGTCTTAGATAATCTTTGGTAGTAACATGAAATAGAAGATCAGAAAATCCATCTGATAAATAGAAGACTGGTAAACCCATCTAGCAACGGTATAAATAAAAGACCAGAAAACCGATTTGGCGATAACAAGAATGGAAGAACAAAAAACCCATCAGGTAATAATAAAAGATTGCTTTTACTTTGGAGCATAAGAAGCCCATATTTGACAGGTCTTCCTCTAGAAGATTGATTGATTTTGTTTCGGAACACAAATGGCTCACTTTTAACAGATCTTCCTCTAGAAGATTATTTTGGATTTTGAAGCCCAAATGTCTCATTTTTGATTGATCTTCCTCTAGAAGATTGTTTTTCTTTTGAATTGAATTAATTTCTTTGGAACCATCTTAGGTGATGATCTCAACTTGGATCTAACCCATTATCACCATCTTAGCTGATGATTTAGGTCTATTGTCTGGTGCGTTTGTTAGCATTCCTTAGGTAGAACCAAAGACTTACCCGACCTTCCTTTATGAGACATTTTAGTCGAGCCTTAGAGATAGTACTGAAGGCTGGTTCGATGCTTTTGTCAGGCCAACTTAGATGGTACAAAAGACTTACTCCATCCTCCCTCTAGGAGGTGCTTTGACCAAGCCACGTAGGTAGGATCAAAGGCTTGCAAATACCTTGGACAGGCCGTTTTTAGGCGGGACTAAGGGATTACTTTGACCTCCCTCTAGGAGGTGCCTTAGACGGGCCATTTTCAGGCGAAAACAAGGGTTTACGCTTTGGCCAAGCAACATAAGTGGGACATAAGGTTTATTCAATGATTTGGCCAGGCCATCTTAGGTGGGACCAAAAGCTTACTCGGTCCTCCCTCTAAGAGGCGCTTTGACCAGGCTATCTTAGCGGATCAAAGGCTTTTTTCAATATGTTAGGAGTTTCTTTTTTCCTTAACCATGTAGATACACTTATGCTAAGTAGAGAATCTTCTTTTATTGCTAACTTTATAATATCTAGTTACAAATTCCTCAAGCTTTCCTTGTCCTAGAAAATTGTTGATTATTCCTTCCAATCTTCGACATCGATTCGTGTCATGCCTGTTAGAATGATGATAAACGCAATATAATCCTCTAAGGTCACTCTCATTCTTTGGTCGCTTCTTTTGCAAAGACCAATAGTTGAGTTTGTCTTTGGTCAAGAAGTAGATATTCTCATAAGAAGTAGTAAGGGAATAATTCTTGGAAAGTCGTGACCTTATGGGGAATGATCCTCTTGGTTGGAATTTAATTCTTTTATTACTTGAGATGGACTCCTCATCTTTGATGACTAATTTCCTTTTTAGGGAACCTCGTGCTTCATTTGTTTAATAGGATCGATCAAGCATACTCCTACATTTTCTGGTAAATCGATCGAAATCCTTTTCTATTTCATTCGAAAAAGGTTCCCTTGGCTTTGAGTTGGATTTCCTTTCTCATTTTCGAGAAGATACTATCCTTTTTGTACTACTACCCTAGGGCAAATATAGGTGTTGGCCCTACAGGGAATGGATTCGAACTCCATTTTTCTAGATTATAAAGAGCCATTTGTATCTTTTATGCTCCATGATTTGTAAAGCCATGTGCCTCAACACTTGTTCTTTACAAAGCTAAGGGTCACTTGTAATTTGGTAAGTTGGCTGAATTGTTCGAGGCTCGAAGGATCCTTGTTCGGGGATTTTAACACATTTAATTGGCATGACTAAGCAAAGCTTAGTTGATGTGATTAAATAGTGTTAAAAATCATGGGTAGGCTAGCTTGGAATGGTTCCTTAATGGGATATGCTTGGTATAGATAAATTCTCTAAGCCTATATATCTAGGCTAAGGTAGTTTCACTTATAGGTTAAACGGAGTCGGAGGTTTGAGCCCTCCTTCTAGCGCTAAAATATTAACAAATTTCTTCGTTAAGGGAACCTTATTTAATGGAAGGTGTTGGAGAGCCTTAGTTAACCTTAAAGAGTGTAAGTAAAAGGGACACTTGGTTGGGTTAAGGCTTCAGAGGAGTGAGTAAGCAGGCATAGTTCCATGATGAAGCCATAAGCATGATTATGGTGACGTCATATGGTTTTGAAGTCAATTTATGTAGACAATTGTATGGAAATAGATAATATGAGTACTTTTGAAATTCGAAGCAAGCTAAGATTAAATGAAATCACAAGTGTTTAGGAATTTGAAAGATATCCATAATTCAAGACATCTTAGTGGAATTACATATAATAGGTGAATGTACAAGGTCTTATGCACAATAGTACAATTGACACTGAAATCCCAAATTGATTTAGGGTTACAAAGTTAAAAATGGAAGAGATGAGAAAAGAATGGTCCCCATTCTTCATGCCCCTTGGTCCATATTTATAGAGGTTGAGGGATGCGGCACTGCTGCCCCGTGTCCATGCGGCATGCTTGACCTCCGGTATTATCCATGTTGATGAAGTAAAGCACTATACTTCAGCATTCACTTGCTCAATGGTGAACTTCAGTGCTTACCATCATCCTATCTTGATGGTCTTCATTGATGACATTCGATATCAACATTGTATTGAGAATATGCGGCCTCCTTTGAAGGTTAATGAAGTGCGGCATTACTATGGCACGATATCAATAAGTGGCGACTTTGATAAGTGGCGATGTTGGAATGATTGGCATTGATAACAAGTGAAATTGGTAGTAGGCGATATTGGTAGCAGACGACATTGATAACAGTCGGCATTATAACATGTAGCATTGATAATAAGTGACATTGATAACAGGCAGGATTGATAATAGGCGGCATCAGTAGCAGACGACATTGATAATAAGTGGTATTGATAACAGTTGACATTGATAACAAATGGCATTGATAACAGACGGCATTGATAATAGGCGGCATTCATGATAAGTGGCATTTATAAGAGACGACATTAGTGATGAGCAGTATTGATCTGGAGTGACATTGATTCTTCTGCCTTTATGGAAGAAGTACTCCATTGAAGAAGTACTCCATTAATCTTATATCATGCTGTTATAACATTAAAGTTTTTTTTGCATAGAGCTTTCCAATGTCGTCATTCCCTTACTAACATGTGGCATTGTTTCCAATTTCTTTGGCACGATATCATTCTTTCAACCTTATAAGTAGTATGTGGCATTGATGGCATCCGGTATTGTTGGCTTCGTTGGCGACCTACGACCTTGCCAATCATTCTTTATTGTTGAGGGGCAGCATCGTGGGCCTTCAGCGTTAGCTCATTATTATTCTTTTGACATTGATTATTGATGTGGTGTCGTAGCTATATCGCATATCTTCGAAAACAATAATTATAGTAAAGTTCAACTGTGGAATCTTATTCCAATTTCTCCAATCATTTTTCTCAAAACAAATTGGGTCAGTCCCTCTATGAATGAGTATGCTATTATGCTTTAATCATCTACTCAATCGATTAACTCTCTTCAGCGCTATAAACTACTTTTATCATATGGAATAATTTAGAGTACATCTCCCAACTTTCAGTGAGCTCTAAGTTCTGTTACGAACTATACCATGACATTGTTATCATATAAAAATGTTATGTGATTCTCAACATTTGGAATCACCCTCCACTCGATTTTAAATTTGTGCATTTATTATATATACATTGTTTTATTGTAGTGTCATTCAATTCAATGAATCAGCCACAATCTTTTCTATTTGGAAAATTTCCAACTTAAAGAATCTTAATTTATTATTGACATATTATACTCAATATCACTTATGAAATTTGAGTCCCAATACTCCTTCATAAGGAGTTCGCTTTTTCTTTAAACAATTCTCTACTATTTTATAAATACACAAGAAAACCTCCAACAACCATTTAGTGATATCAATTTGTATTTTGACATTTGCTTTATGTATCAAATACATAAAGAAATCACGATATCATAGACAACATAACATGTATGATAATTCCTATTGCCAATGCATAAGGAATCCATCTTACACATTTCGTATTAAACATTTTAATAAGGTGTCCTTTCATATCGATTTGGGACATCTCCAATATATTTTATACTTACTATAAAAGAGATCATTTACAGATCCAACATTGAGCATTAACACAACTAAGGCTAGTTTTAACACAAGTACATTATTAAACATTATAAATGTTTTATTTACTTATTATTTAGAAATATCAATGTGCTTTTTAACATTCTTTCTTATGAACATACACTCCTCTGCATTTTGACTAAAAGTTAAACTATTTGATATTTCTATCAAAGTACTTATTCAATTTGATACTTATAAAATGATACTTTCATATCATTTCTTAGATCATAATCAAAAACTCACAACCTCAGTATTGCTCTTAATGACTTTGAGTCACTTTGGTTTTTATGTGAAAATAGTTTATTCTAAATCATTATTTAGAATTTTCTATTTTAGCACATTTGTACCAAAACACTAAGTTTTATCAAGTGATAATCTTAGTAAACCTAAAATAATGTGATCACATTGAATGATAAATATATTATGCTAATTTCAACAATTGAAATTTACGGGATTATTCTTATCAAAATTACTCATTCAATTCAAACTACATTATTCTTGCTCATAAAGACACAATCGTGGTTAATGGGTCATGTCCCTTCAATTACGACTACCAAAATCATATTTTGATAACGTACTTGTAATTCTTTTGGATTTGCACATCATATCATATCACAGAGTCAATACTCTTAATGGTATAATTAAACAATCGAGGATTATATATTTTGACATTGATAAGAAACTCACAATTTCGCTTCAATATATGAGAATACTTTCTAATGCGATGTGTTTATTTAGGTTATTTAGTTCATTTCACCCCATATAATCAGTTTTATCTTTGGATCGTATCCAATTCCATTTTACTACTAATAATTTCTTAAACAAATTCCTTTACTAGAAAAATGATATTTCTTTAAACAATAATTGTTTCTCGGTGTAATGGAATAGCTATTCATAAACATCTTAGAAATTTCCTTATATATAAAATTGATTTGGTTTTAGTTCACAAAACTTATGTTCAAAACATAAATAAGTCATCCAATGGCAGTCCTTTCTAAAATCCTTTTGGGGAGATTCATATGATATCCCTCACGAACAATTATTACGTGTAGACTTTCGAATTACACAAGCTGCCAACTCCTTGGCCACGGATATGTTGGGGTTTCTTATAAACCTTGTATTATATGATTTTATAAACTATTATTTAGATGAAATAATATTAACCTTGTGTGTTACTCTTAAGAACATGGCCTTAAAAAAGAAATTAACTCAACTTTACTCATAATCAATCGTACTTCGTCCAACAAAGTTCGATTACTCCTTATCGATGCAGCATTATGTATCTTAGGGAGGAATACCTTTTGAATTTGAATCTTTATTCATTTTTATGTACGTTTGGAAATCTTTCTAATATATTCACCCATTCAATCATATCTAATCATTTCTATCACATGTTACACTATTTATTTCCGTTTTATATTCTATGGGATTATCATAGACTTATACATGCGTGTCAAATGCCCATGTCTATAATAACTCATCGATGAATATGATGAAGTATGTGGAACCATTTGGTATTAATCGGCTTATGATTGCATACATCTATATGTATTAATCTGAAGAGTTCAACTCTTATGATGCTCCCACTAAATGGGCACATAGCCCTTACTTGCTTGAGATATAATTCACTAGTACCATATGATTCATAATCGTATAATAAAAATTGTTTATTAAAATTACGGCTTAGTCTATAATACCAAAATAATTGTAAATAATTTTAGGTACTTCATTATTTTTCAATGCATCACTTGTTTTATGAAAACAAATACCACATTATAGTTTTATTTCATAACAAATTCATAATACTCTCACTAAAATATAACTAGTGTATTTTTCAATCGACACTGAAAAATAGTCATTATTTCATAAATAGTGTTCGGTATGTTTTATGAAAATAATTTTCATAATTTGATGCATTCAATAAGTGCTATGTGGCATGCTCCCGCTATTTCCACCATTACTATAATAGTATACTAAATTCAGAGGTCCATCATTCACTTAGTATATATTATTTATTTCATGCACTACAATTAGTTTATAGCGGAGAGTTCTTTGATCAAATATCTTGAACTCAAAAAAATAAATCTCATAAAAACAATTTTCTATACAAAAATACACTTTGGAATAAAAAACACATTTCTTATTCCAATGTTAATTATCAATCATTATTATTATAATTCTCATTTTCGACGTTTCTCTTTGAAGTAGAAGTGACTATTCACCTCTTCATCTCAACTGTACCTAAAATCATATCTACACTTGTACACTTGTTTTTCTTTCTAAATGGTTGAACCATTCAAAAGAAATCCCTAACTGCAATATCGTAATGAATTCTTTACAAATGCACTCTATTATCCTTAACATTTAAGGACATTAAATATGTTACACTTTGCGTAAACTGATCAAACTGACATATCAATGATCATGTCCTTAGATCTATATTGTAGTTTTAGTTTTGTGTTACCTTTAACACAAAACGATCCTTTTGTAATCAATAGAATTGAATACTCGATCTCATATTACTGTTTCTTGGCATATTTCAAATGAACTAACTTCTTCAAAATATCGTACATTACGAACTATGACCATTCCCCATATAACACTTCTATGCGATAGTATATGGATCAAATATCCATAGTCCTGTACTGCTTTTAGAGTTAAAAACTCATATAATGCAATACATGGGCTTGGCCAAATAAATTTACCAAATTACGAACGAATTTAGTAGTTGTAAAATCAGGTGCTTGCATGAGTATTGAAACATTAACATGCAGGAAGCATTTATTAGTAAGTATAAGTTATATTTCTATTTGCCCATCTTCAATTTAGTTCAATTGTATTTCTTAATTGATAAACGTTTAATCAATCATATTAAATGCACAAATTTATCAATGTATATTATTATAACATTATATAAAATATGTTCTTACAATATTAGAATGGTTAAATGTTACCATTTCATTTTTCTAATAAAGCTTCCACTATTCTTTTATGTTTCACCAAACTTTAAGCGAAATATTGAAGTCTTTCGACTTCACTAGTGGATGTTAGGACTCATATATCTTAGGATTCTGACCATGAGGAAATCTTAACAAATCATACTCCCATATATGATGGATAACTCCTTATCGGTTATATCACATATAACTCCTAACCTATGGTTCATTGTCCTAACCCGATCTTTACCTTGACGAAAGCTCAACAAGTAAGTAGGATTATTCACTCAGACCTACCATTTCGCAACGGCCTATGTATAATGCACATATCTTGAGGACAAATATGTGCAGTTATCTTACCTCATCTATTCAATATATTAATAGTACTACACATAACATCCCTAGCTTAAGGAAAGCTCAACAAGTAAAATAGGATTATTCACCCGGACTTACCATTTCGCAACAACCTAAGTATAACGTACATACCTTGAGGAAAGCTCAACAAATATATGTGGTTATCTTACCTCATCTATTCAATATATTAATAGTACTGCATATAACACCTAACTTAAGGAAAGCTCAACAACTAAAGAGTATGCAAGTAATCTATTAAAATGTAAATAGTAGAGGACAACATTATATTGAAGATTCATAATCTTTAATATATTATATTGAGTGATATCGACTTACATAACAATGTATTTCTTATGGAAATACCCTCATGATTCAAGTGTCGAACACATTGGAAATCACGGTATACGTAAGTTTACGTATATTTCTATTCATTAAGTCTATTTAGGGTTTCTTAATGTTCTACCTTTAATTTATACATTCATATTATATAAGTTTTATTATTATATAAGTTTTATATTTCATATTACTTATATAATAGACTTATGTATAATATTACATTGATTAAATCGTTTTTAATCAATTGAAATTTTAATTAATTTTATTTCAATTTACTGTAAGATTTATATTAAATAATTATTAAATACTATAACCTTTATAATATATAACATATATCAAATATATATGTATATTATTTAATTAATTAACCTATTAATTAATTAATTTAATTAAACAATTTTAATTAAATTATATTAATTTCTAAATTCGTTTATATATATACATATATACTTATGTTAATTTAACATTTTAAAAGAACATAACATATATCATAATATACAATACATGTATATATTTATTAATTAATTAACTTGTTTAATTATTATATTTTATTAATATTATTAATAAATTTTACAAAGTTTGAAATTAATTTTTATTAGTTTTCAATATATTTGAAATTTTCATTATATTATAACATTTATAATATCTTTCTTATTTTAAATTTTAAATTTTCATTTTTTAATTCCAAAAAAATTTAAAAAATTAGCCTATAGCCCAATTCAAATTTGGGTCTTTTCAATTATGGGTAACTTTTGGGCTGTGAGTTTAATAGTTAACTCTAACATGATTAGTTTAGACTACATAAACCATTGAGTCCCGATATCGTTGTTGGAACTAGGCCAGCACGCAATGGAAGTTTTGGGTGAATTTCAAAAAAAAAATCCCTTGTTAGGCATACGATGCCTAATTTATTTAGAACATTTCAAAATATTACTTAAATAAAATCTCTTATTTTATTTATATTTATAAGTTATATATAATTTCATTTAATTTATATTCTATACATATAAATGTACACATATGTATCATATACATATATGTATGTGTGTGCATGTGAAACATGATAACCGTACAAGGAATAACATGCCTATATACAGAGGTTGAGATTTACATCGCAGCAGACATGTTAGCTCATCCGATATGTATTGTATGTTGTCAGAATATGTATGTGTGTGTGTATTTGTTATGTATATAAATATTATAATTAAATATATATGTGTATGTATGTAAATGTATAAGTAAATTTTGTTTATATAATTTTATGAGGACGAAAATATTTAAACACTTATATTTAGATAACTTATATATATACATATATAACTTTTATATATATGTAAAATATTAGTAATTTATACATATATATATATATATTATCACGTATTATTTAATAAATATTAAAATAATATTTATATATACAAAATATAAATAAAGCTTTTTAATATATATATTTATAAACATAATTGTAATATCTAAATTTACATATATATTAATTAATATAATTAAATAAAACCAATTTTTTACTTCCAGATGGTACACACAGCATAACAAAATTTTATTATACTAAAATATTTATATATATTAGTTAATTAGTCGAAATACAATAAAACATTAATAAACAAATTTTAATAACATATTTTTAAAATTTTATATTTTTGGAAATTCGGTATGGTATTTTTAGATTTGAAAATTTTTCCATAATTTTTTAGTCAAAATTTAATTTCTAATCATTATTTAATTTTGATCGAATATTATAATGATTTTTAAAAATCTAAAAATTGGTAATTAAATTCTTAATTTTTGGCCGAGAGCTTATTTAATGATAAAATAATTTTTAAAAATTTAAAAATTAATTTACAAAACATATTTTAGTTTATATACATTATTTAAATAATATATTGTTTAAATAATAGAAAATAATTATTTAAAAATAGTTTACTATTATCGAAAATTATAATTATAGTAAACATACATATATAAAATAGTTTTTCAATTATTAGCATGATATGATGATATAAATAAATAAAAATCATATAATTATAACTAAATGACATTTTAAAGTATAATTTTAACATATACACATTTAACCAATCTAGTATGTAATATCATTAATACATATAAGAATCATCACCTAACTAATAATATAATAATAATTTATATTTGTATAAGAACATAATATTCTAAGATTATAAGCAATATAATATAGTAAAGACATACCTAAAACTAATGCCTTAAATCATAATTAGTAATGATGAACTCTCTGTCATTTAAAAGCTTTTCGTTTCGGCTGGCTGTTAATCCTTGAATCGTAGACCTTTGACTATCATATAGTACTTTTTTGAATTGGTTTGAGTTGAATTTTCTAAAGATTCTAGGAGATGTGATCGGCCAAAAATAAAAGAGACAGTGGCAGCCAAAAAAGTCATTAAACAGTTAGGGTTAAAGGTCATTTTATAGTGATGAAAGAGAGAAAGATATAGATCATATCTCATATAAATTCACACTAAATTCGAGCCATCCATTTACAACCCCTCTATCCTATTTTTAGCCGCCCACTATAGCCTTCATAAAAGTTGAATTATCACCATATCATTATGGGCTAACGTCCTATTTTAGCCCATATAAATATTATTAATTAAATCTAATTTAATTTCTTATCGATATCATGTATCGATTGATATATTTATAACTACTATAAATATATTTTGTGATATCTATTCCTCGAATCATATTCAAAATTTTATAATTAATATTTCATAGATATTAGTTAATTTAACTAATTTATAACAATTATAAACTAATTAAATTATTTGGTCCAAAGAGAATTCATCGTTCTGATTGTGTGGCTAATCAGGTATAAATTTGGTCAGCGGTTAACATCGAACTATTCAAATATTAATGTTCACACGTCACTTAGAAGGTGGTGTGACATTTTGACCAAATTTATCACTTACTTAGTTTCGGTAAAATCCAATTTTACTTTATTAAGCATTACCTGGTTGCAACATTCATTTACACCAATTCTTTTCGTCAAAACTATATCACTTTGGACTTATGAAATTTGGTAATAGTCAAAATTCCATTATCTTCCATATTCAACTCTATAATCCAAACACAAAGTCCTTGATTTAATAATAACCATTATTATTAACCGAACCGCTCTGGCCAAAGACTTTGACTTTTAGTTGACTTGAGTTGACCATGACACTAATCCCATATAACCGAAGAGACGAATCCTCTCTTGAATAGTGTTTTACTTCCAATACTTCGACTCAACCTAACTGTAGTCACTCGATGGATGTCATGCCATGATTTGGATACAATCAAAGTGGAGCTTTCATATTAAATATCCATGGTATTCTCAAGTCGAGAGAACTATGTAAATTGGCCACATCGATATTTTCTATATGACCCTAGTTATATTAACCAACATAAAATTATCTAGCAAGTCATCCCATAGTTATCCCTAACTATCAATATGTATCCACTTGGTGCCCCCAATGGTCATAAGTAATACACTGCCCAACATTTGAAAAGAGTTATTAATGGATACATCAATATCCAATCTCGATGCATCTTGACTAGGAACATTTAAAATGGTATATTTATTTTCATTGGGATAAATTACTCATTGTTACAACACTTTGCAACTACATCACAGAACATACCATTTATGGATTTTCTATTAAATATACTTTTAATTAAATTAATTAACCAATACAACACATTATATCAAGTATATAATAGAAAGAAAACACCTTTATTGCGAATAAGATTTGTTAACGAGTTATATATATGTAACAAATTACATAATTTCCCCTAAGGCATACCCCTTACCCTATCACCTAACAATGACATATCAATAATTTAGCCTTATTCTATCTCATTCGGGGGATTTACTTAACTGCTTTATATTATGGACATGGCTACAGGGACGATTGAGGACTCAGCTCCAAGGACTATTGAGTACTCAGCTCTTCGGACTGCCCCAATTGTTTGAAAGACCACTTTTAGGGGTTGTCTAGCCTTGCCTCCTAACAAACAAACTTGCAAACAACCATGGCAGTGCATGATTTAAATGTGACCTATACTAGTAGGAGGTGTACCCCATTTAGGTGCGAGCCTCATCTTTCCACGGACCGCTCAGGACCGATGATGTCCTCATGTACATCTCCTACTCCCTAATATGGTACCAAACACACTGGCATAACGTCGAGCCTTTCTCACCATCCCATTTAGATTGCCTAATGAAATTAAGGCAATATCCTTACTATAAAGTTGAAGCAGACCCTAATGGTGTATTCTTTTACCTATACGTAAGCGTGTGCAATTCCATAGGTCTTATAGTTGGATATGTCCCACATTAGTATATTGTATACACAACCACCAGTAGTCTCTTTAGGTGGGCAAACTTCTGTCGTGTAACACTACTGACTCCGCATTCCAACTCATTTTAATGACTACGTCATTCTTATCTATCTAAGTTATTTTCTAGCTTTAATAATTCACACCCATCATAAACGAATACTTGAGGCTACGTAAACATATTCATACTTGTTTAATTATTATGCCTCTAATGTTCAACGTACATACTATTTAATTTCTTTTTCATGCATTTACTTCTTCTCCTTTTAATATCAATTTACTGTCATTTACCGCCTTCATTAAAAGGCATAAATATCTTTTCCTATTTATTTCCCTTTCTCATTAATGAAATTTAATTTCAATTCCTTCTATCCTTTACTACCCTCTCTTGTTTGGTAGACTTTCTATACCCATATATTTTATATACTTCTTGCATTTACTCATTTTATTGCATGCCTGCCCTGTTATCGTTTACTATTTGGTTTCTGTCTTGTCTCTATTGCATATATTTATATATATTGCTTTTACAATTTAACCATTATTATTATCACCACTTCAATTCTTTAATTCATACTTAGAGATTTCTGCATTTTAATGCATTGGAATTACATCTCCCTCAAAAGGAAAGGTTAACATCGTAAATCTCTATATCTTATCTAAAAAGCAAATTTGTGTTACATTTGGAATTACAAGAAATTATATTTTTTAGTTATTAAAATAGAAAATACAAAGTACAATAAAATATCCTTATTTTATACATTTCTTTCTTTTATGCATATTCCTTGTTATTTCAACCGATACACTTTATTTATGAACTTGAACTCGATATTCTATAGAAATTTACATTGCAATACACTACATTCCAATGAATTAAAATACCACTTAAATGCCAATAATTTATAGTGGTAACTTATGATTTACATTTACTTTCACAAATCAATTAATTAACAAATCTGGAATTACAATATAATTTATCGAATTCAGGGACTACTGCTACCCAATACTAAATTCAGGACTACTTCTACCCAATACTTTCTAGATTCAAGTACATGCAATATTAAATACAAGTTATCAAACATAGAATATGTAGGTAGGGTTTACAAATTCATTACATGTATACAATTTGAGAATACAACTCTAAGTTTACATTTAGGTAAACATGAATAGATTTACAACGATATAAATCAAATATTATATAAAAAAAATATAATTTCTTACTTAACTTTTTAGCTTTTCAAATATCTAGATCTAATCCTTATTATTTGGTTTGACTCCCTTTTTCTCCCTATTTGAATACATATACAGCAAGCATAAATATACTTATCAGAAATCTAGTTCAGAGAAGAGATTTGGATTTAATTTAGATTTTAGATCCGAGTTTATAATTTACCTTGGCTTTGACAATTTGTTTCGACCCTATTCTTCTTCTCAATTACCCTCTTCTATTCTCCACTTGTATATACATATATAAACTATAACTAATTTTAAGAGTTAAGAATTTCATGGAGAAGAGAAAATGGCAGAGCTCCGTCGTCGCTCCAGAAAATATGAGAAGAAAGTGAGGGGTTAGGTCCGTATTTATAGGGGTTTGAATTAATATCAGCAGTTAGATTAAATTGTTTTAAATTCGAGTTGTTCGGCCACATTAGAATTGCACATTTAGTGTCTTAATCGATCGACCGCTAGCGGTCGCACGGCCTAAGTTAGGGGTCGACCGGTCATAGTTAGTTATGTTAATTAATTATCGTGTGTTTGATTGGTTGATTTTATTCCTTTTTAACACCGATTGAGATGATTTATTTCTACAATTATTAACGTTAGTTATACTTAATCATTAATTAAGCGTTAACTGACAGTTAGCGTTAATCAAAGTTGGTTAATCATACTTATTTCCTTAATTACATAGATAATTATTTTTGATCCAAAAACTTCAAACGTCAATAACTTTTTCGTTTGAACTTTGATCGGAAAACCTTATGTATGAAAATTGATTAGAAAATCACCACGAACTCAATGGTGCTGTTTCGTAGCCAAATTCTAACATCTAACAAAATTCTAATTTCTGACATTATTATTTATTAAATAATTTCTTTTTTTAATTAATCATCGTAAAAATTATGGGGTGTTACATTGCACTTTACGTAAACTGATCAAACTAATATTTCAATGATCGAATTCTTAGATCTCTCTTTTAGTTTTGGTCTAGTGTTACATTTAATACAATACGATCTTTATTATAATCAATCAAATTGAATACTCGATCTCACTATATGGTTTATTTGTTTGCTTCAAATAAACTAATTTCATCGAAGTATCGTACATTACGAACCGTTGTCGTTCCCCATATAACACTTGTATGCAATAGTATATGGATCAAATATCCATAGTCTTGTATTATATTTAGAGTTCGAAACTCAAAGAATGTAATATACGTTCTCAATCAAATAAACACTTAAGCATTCGAATTACGAGCGTATTTAGTAGTTGTGAAATCAGGCACTTGCATAGGTATTGAAACATTAACATGCAATAAGCATTTTTTTAGTATGTATATGTTATATTTCTATTTGTAAATCTTCAGTTAAGTTCAGTTGTATATCTTAATTGATAAACGTTTTATCAATCACATTTAATGCACAAATTAATTAAGTAGATTATTATAACATTATATCGCATATGTTCTTAGAATGTTAGAAAGGATAAATGTAATCATTTCATATTTTAATAAATCTCCCACTAGTCTTTTATGTTTCACCAAACCCTAATTAGAAATATTCTCATAAAACACCCTTGTGATTCAAGTATACTATTATATTATATAATCATCAATATATTACATTGAGTGATATAGACTTATGGAATATTGTATTTTTATGAAATACCCTCGTGAATCAAGTGTCAAACACATCGAAATTCATGGTATACGTACATTTACATATGTATTTGTTTCTTTAGTCAATTTAGGATTTCTTCATGTTCCACCTTTAATTTATACATTCATATTATATAAGTTTTATTATTATATAATTTTTATATTTTATATTATTTATATAATAGTCTTATGTATAATATTATATTGATTAATTCATTTTTAATTAATTTTATATTATTTTAATATACCATACATATTAAATAATTATTATATACTATAACTTTTATATTATAACACATATATCATATACATGTATATATTATTTAATCAATTGACCTTTAGTTAATTTATTTAATTAAACAATTTCACCTAAATTTGTATTGATTTCGAAATTCATTTATATACATACATGTATACTTATGTTAATTTAACATTTTATAACAACATAACATATATCATAATATACAATACCTAAGTATATTTATTAATCAATTAACTAATTTAATTAATAAATTTCATTAATCTTATTAATAAATTTTATAAATTCAAAATTAATTTATGTTAATTTTTAAATTTTTTATTATGTTATAACACTTACAATGTGTATATATTATCTTTTAAATTTAAAAAATCTTATATTTTCAATTTTCAAAACAACTTGAAAATATGTGTTATAACATTTATAATATTATTTTAAATTTGAATTTGAATTTAAAACTTTTATTTTTAATTTTAAAACAATTTTGAAAATAACCCAAGATCTAATTCAAATTGGGCATTTTCTATTAAAGATAACTCTTTGGGCTTACCTCATTATTTCGGGCTAGGCTAGTAGTCAGTAGAGCAGAGTACTTGATTATCCAAATCCAACTTTAGACACTACTTTTCTAGAAACCCTACTATATGGGCAGGCTTAAATTAGTTAACCATAACATGACTAATTTGGACTATATAGGCTATTAGGCTCTGATACTGTAATGACCCGCTCTCGCGCCCATTTCGAGCTGATATTAAACCACACATGTCCAACCCAAATTGAACGGAAAGATGGATAATCATGAGAAAGAAAGAAGAAAATAAGAAGAGAACAACATATTCTATGATTGAACTAAAACAATCATAGAATCTCACATAAGCAACGGAACAACATATCATATAGTATCAATGAACTTTACAAAAGAGAACTGTAATATACATACATCCATCAGAGTACAACAAATCACAATCATCAGCGTGGATGATTATAATAACATGTCATCACAAATGTTGATAATTTAGATGTAACGACCCAGTATTTTGGACCTTTCGCATCCATTATAAGTGTATAGGTAGACACTCATGCCGGAGTTGAATTGCTCAAAATATCACGTTGTTAATTTAATTTTGGCAAAACTGAACATATACAGTAAATAAATAATCACAGATCACAGACACAGAGTAATAAGTGCAGCGGAAATAAAAGAGATAGTAGTTCATGAAGCTACTACATAAATATATGGGTTACATCAGAGTTAAACCAGATACAACGGAAGAGTAATACGATACATCAGATACAAATCAGAATACATCACTGGAATCATCGAATACTGAAAGCAGAATATATGGCTGGATCTTCAAGCAAAGCTCCAACTTCAAAGGTGAGTCTCGAATACTAGTACACTCAGTCTGACCCGAGCGTAAAGCAAAAACACAAGACACTCGAGTCAGGATTAACATTCTTATATCAATAAATCCAACTCAAGTGAAATAGCAATTGAAATGCAAGTAACTCAAAGGATGTTTGGAATAACCATCCTTTAAGGATCCGTTAAACTATCTACTATGTAGTAGTGTACGATAAGTAGATAATGTCTATCAGTAATATAAAGATATCAAAATAGTGTTAAGTCATGGCCCATTCCACCCTTAACACATTTCTATTCCCAAAAGCATATACAAGACCGTAGTTTCCCCAAAACCGGAAGTCACCAGAGGGCAATCCATATACTAAAGGTACAAAACAAATTCGTAGTGGTCGCGAATAGGGATACAAGTATGACAAGGCATATGAGGCAATACCCAAGGTAGTGATACTACCGTTTGCCTGATCCGGACTGGTGAGAACGCAACGCCTCAGCGCCCGCAACACCGTGAAACAACACTCCCAAAATCAAGGGTGTACCAATCGACAACAAGTAATGAGTAGTTCGAAGAAGTGTGTCCACTTGAGGTAGCTAATCCTCCATTGGCCCGACACGGCTCCTGTTTTAGTCATTTCCAATTTGACACAAGTGTCAAGGCTATCCATCATCGTTCTCTTTCTTCAGTCATCACATACATCATTCCAACCACTTCATTCTGGATCATCACTCCGCGTATAGTTATTAAAGTGGTTTTCGGTTTAGATAGAGAGTATATCCATAACCGATTCCGGTCTCTTTAATAACCTTCGTAATTATTACACCGATTGGTCGTTTATATATTTCAAAAACCAAATCAAATTCAATTTCAATTTCAATTCGTAAACCAACATTTCATTTGTCTTTCTAAATCAATTTCCAATATTTACGTTTCAAAACTTTCAATTTACCGTTTCCAAATCTTATAGTTCAATTTCAATCTTTATATTGAAAACAATTCAAATATTGATTCAAGTTCGTACAAAAGTTTCATTTCGAAATCATTTAAATCAATTTAATTTTTAACATTCAAATCAATTTACATTCATTTATCGATTTCATTCAATATCGTTAAATAAATTTATCATTCAAAACAATTTCTAATAAACTTCTCATTCATTAAATCAATTACCTAAGTTCAACTCCATTATATCAAAACTTACAAATTTGAATTAAATTAAATTCATCAATTCAAATTCTTTAAATTTCAAGTCTTACATTAATTCAATAAATCACATTTTATTTCTTGTTAAAGAACTTCAATTTCACTTATTTACCTACTTAAATAATTTTCCAAAACTTAATTAATAAAGAAAACTCAATTTCAATTATTTACGAAGAAAAATTTACTTATTCAAAAGTTCAATTTCTCTTATCAAAGAATCCAATTCAATTTTATCATTAAATGATTCAACTTTATTTAATTATTAAATAATTCAAAACTTAATTATTAAATAATTTCAAAATTTAATAATTAAATCATTTCAAATTTTAATAATTTCAAACTTAATTACAATTTCAAACTTAATTATTAAATCATTTCAAAGTTTAATAATTTCAAACTTAATTCAATAATTTCTCAAATTAAACAACATTCTTCCATCAATTACATTGTTAAAATTTTATTTCATATTTTTAAATATTAACATTTTCCTTTCATTAAAATTCAAATTTCAACTTCATTTCAAAACCATATTATTTATTCAAATAAAATCTTCGTTTTATTTTAATCAAATTATTGACCAATCGGGTTTTATTTAATTTCCTATCCTAGGTCAAAGTTCAATTTGGGTATTTATCATTTCAACCCGATTCCAATTCAATTCAAAATCAAAACATAGCAAAGGGAACTTGCAGTGTGATAACTGGGATGGTGTCAAAGTAAATAAACAAGCAATAACAACAAACAATAACAATCCAATAATCAATTCAAATAATCCTGAAATAACCATATTAATTCGCATTGTTATTTGTACGAATTAATATAATTATTTCTAGAATCTACACTATCATTTCATGTAGATTAAAGATTATTACATTACGGTTTTCACTTGTCATTCAATTTCAATTTTTACACTACAATAATTTATCCAATATACGTTCAATAGTTCAAAGTGTAATTATCACTATTTTACATGTCAATTAATTTAACAAATAAAAGGGATCATATTCAACTAATCAAATTCAACATATATGTCAATTCAAATTTTTAATTATCCTACGTCAAATTTACTTGCATAATATTTATCACTTTATACATTACAATTTTAACGTCCAATTGTAAACATCAAACAATCAGTCATTGAACAATCAAACTGGATTATCATTGCATATATAGCAGATATTGGTGTCAGATGTCATAGGTGAACTGATACAGGTAATAACAGTGTAAATATCTAACAGCAGCATATTTCAATTGTCGTTTCAATTGAAATCAAATTTAATAAATAAAAGGACATTAATCGTGAGTGATTGCTCACCTTTCGAGGTTAGAGAGAATAGACAATGAAATCGAGTTACGAAATGCAAGCACGACTTCCAAAGCAAAGCTAGATTGGCACAAATTCGACGGACAAGCTGACAAATAGGAATTGATAAACGAATTAGACCCATCTCGATATAATTGAAGAATATACATATATTATATCGATTTTCCTTCATTAAAGTAAATTTAAAATTTAACATACATATCAGATTTTAAAACATATATATTGTTTCCAAATCATTATTTCTTACCAAATTTTCTAATAAATATTTAAACATATTTTATACAGATAAGGGTTAATATAAAATCTACTCTTGAAAAATGTTGTACATTGGATAACCGTTTTAGGACATATATCCTATAGCATAAAATATAAATGGTTCAAACTTTGCATATATACAAGCAAATATAGGTCATATAATTTATGACAACCCTTAAATATATATATTATAATGTAACTGCTATATCCATAAATATGCAGATGATGTAAGATAGGCCGTGTATACAAAATCTGCAAGTTTGAAAAGTTGTAAAAAAAACAAAACATACAAGTACAACTTAAATATGTAAACCGACCTACTTTAAAAGCCATTTAACTTACGTGCATGATACATATATACTACTTAGACAAATAATGTAGTGTAACATATATACTTATATCAAATCAACTTACGCAATTTTTCTATACAACTAACATGTAAATATCACTAATATACATATATAATCTAACTGACTTATACACCTAACAACAAATTTTTTTTATTACTTTAATCATATATAAACATACCTACAAATAGAGAGAACATCATACGTGATAGCTAAAGATTCGTGCAGGCTATATGTACACTCCAAATATTTTTTTTTGACATTTACCTTATCTATGACTAATATATAGGAAAACGTGTAGAACATATATATTGTTAAGTCTTCACAGCATACATACTTATTGCTGTCATTCGGTATATATACAAACAAACTATTGTAGCTTATGAAAATCTAAAATATATACACATGAATTATATATAACGCATATATAATAGCAGCTAAGGTTTCAAAATAAATTAAACAATTTATATAGCTTATATATATGCAAACGGTATAATCAGTAAGCTTCATTTACTTTATAACTAATATATTTAAACTAACTTCTCAACATTCAAAAGTTGGTCCATATATTCTTACTGTGACTACACAGATTATATAATATAATCTTATATAACTTGATATATATATAACAAATCCAATATAATATAGTAAATACAATATATATACATACCAAATACAAAAAGAGTCACAAGCTGCAAATGGTCGGCTACTGGCTGATGTCAGGCACGGCGAGGCTTCGACAGGCAAGCGCGAGTCGCACGGAGGAGCTTTGGCGTGGTCGTCGTGGAGCAGGTCTAGCCAGGCGGGTCTGGGATGAGGTAGCCATACTCGCGGTGTAGAGATGAAGGCGGAGGGAAGCAGGCTTTCGGTGGTGGGAGGAAGCATGGCGTGGGGTTGCGAGGCAAGGCAGCCGAAGTAGCAGGTCAGAGAGGAACGACGGCCACAGTTACAAGGTGGAGGAGGTGAAAAGGACAGGCCGAGAGTGGTGGTGGAAGGGTTGGTGGCTGTGATGCTGCCGCGTGCAAGAGGCCGGGTAGGCTGCTAGGGTGTCAGGCGGTAGGACAGAGGGGAAGGGCTGGAGGAGGTGGGATTGTTCGGGTTTTGTGCTGGTGGTGCTGCCGAGAGCTGACGTGGCGGAGGTTGTGGGAGTTGATGGAGGAGCGGAGGTCGGTGGCCTTGGAAGAGGGGACGTGCGGAGGTTGGTGACATGGTGGTGCTCGGCAGGTTGAGGTTGAGGATGCAAGGGCGGAAGAAGGGCTTGCCTGGTTGGGTTATGTGTGCGCAAAAGAAAAAGAATGGGAGAGAAAGAGTAGATAAAAAAAAGAAAAAGAAGCAAGTGGGCAGAGCAGAAATAAATATATCCTATATGTACGTATGCTCACATGAAAGGTCAGATACCTTTGAACGAACCAAACAAAATCAAAGCTAGAGAAAGGCAAGCGTCACAAATCAGACAGCTGGCTGAAATTATTTAGTGTTAGGGAAGAGTGGCAGGCGCGAGAATAACAAAACAATTGATTGTTTTGTTACCGATGTAAAAATTTGAATGGACAGAAGGGAAATGAAATTTATTGTAACAGTCAATTCTCTGATTTCATGCAAATCAATTAATTATTTGCTTGGGCTGCAACTTTATAGAATTGAAAACAAAGGAAGTGTAAAGTCACAGTTTAAAGGTACCGTTACAATGGAACGTTTTATCATTTCCGTTGCGTATCAGACCGCAAAACACAGAAATAAATATACCATGTTGATCAGCACAACGAGACGATCAAGACGGTATATATATATCAGTGGTATGATTGAATTATAAAAAAAAATTCGAATTTTTCTACTGGCGGAAAATGCAAGAAAAACACTGAAAAATAAGATCGACGGAGTCAAAGATGTCCGAATTTGAAAAAACGACAAACTGACATCTTGCTCAGAAGATGGTTTAGAATTTTTCTATATAAAAATATTTAGGTTTCGGAAACATTTTATTTTCATCGCTTTTTAACTGATTAAATTGAAGTAAATTTACGCGCGAAATAAACTTCCATATTTTCGGACGAAAATTTACCCTTTGCTATGTTTAACTAGACGCATTCCAAATATCAAATTTATATTCCAAATTTTATCGTTTAAAATTTCACAAAATTTCAACTAATTACGTTATTAAAATAGTTGAAATTTACGGGTCGTTACACTCTCCCCCACTCAAAACTTTTCGTCCCCGAAAAGGAACGAGGTAGGAGAATAGAAACAACCAGAAAGAAAAACAGATTTGAAATACAAAATAACAATTAATTTAAACCATATCAATTCAAATTTAAATTAATTGATATTCAATAATTGATTTAATCCATTTGATTTCCCTAAAATCAATCTCAACTATTTCTAATTCATTATCTATTATCCAATTATATTTAATTTACAATTTCTAAAACCATAAATTTGAATAGTCTTTTATTATAATCATATTTTTTCCAGCAATTTAAATTCCTCTTTATTCCAAATTACTGTTAAATTTATTCTACTTAATATATCTACTCACATATATTTAACCCATATAAATTAATTTAAACCATAGAAGTTTCGATTTAAATTAATTTACATCTACTAATTTCTTTTAAATTCAAGGTATTTTCATATGTTGACCAAATTTCAATTTATTAATTCTTTCAAAACAAATTTATTTCATTATTAACTGAGTTTACTTATTATCCTATCTAACTCTATTAACATCTTTATAATCAAAATTTAGTGTATAACATTTATTATAAACACTCAAATTTTATTTAAAAAATCATTTAATATTGTATATTATATAATTACATTTTAACTTCTGAATAATTTAGGTAAGTTATTTTGAAATGCAATTTAGTACTATACAAATAAAATTTTCAAATTCAACTATTTCAAGTTTAAATATTTATCCAAAATTTTGGTTTTATTTATAATTAAAAACATCTTTGACATGATTTTAAGAATTTAATTTTCGTTTAATTTCAAACTCTTTAGAAATAATTTTGTATATATTATATATATTAAATCAAATTAAATTTAAAATAATCTACCCATATATATATATATATAATCAAGTCATACTTAAGAAATTCAAATCAAAATATTTTTCCAAAACAAAACCGTAGCAAAGCTACAGAATGGTTTCTCCACTTCGAAACTCGAAAATGAATGTCGATAATGCGGCCGCCATCACTGAAATTATTTTCCAACGACAAAGAGAAGAGCACTGATTTCAATATTTAAAATTCTTTGAAAACGGTTTCTATTTGAAAATACGTTCAATAATATACATTTTAAAATTTTAAAACCAAAGCTTGAAATTTTAGGAAATTAAATTCTCAAATTCTAAATTTTAAATTCATTTAAATTTCAAATCAGTTTATAACCCATGTTTTTAAAAAATCCATTTGTAGAACAATAAGTGATAATCAATTATTATCATTTCGACCACCAATTAAATTAACTTATTAAATTTCAGAGAATTTTACTTATATATATTGATAATATATTCATACGAATTTATTCCATTTACCAAATTTGAAAACAATATTAATTTACAAATACACTTCCTCGCTCGACTATATAAGAATAGATTTCAAAGCAAAGACAGAGATTCAAATTTGATGGACTCAAATCAAAGAGAATTTTGATTCGAAAATAAGTTTGAAACAGAAGATAAGATAATTCGATTACCAAAATCAAGAGATGGATGAGTTTATTTAATTCATGGGCAACCTTAACCGAGTCGTCCGTAACTTCAAGAATAAGATCGATGCTGAATTCCGAGGTAAATCAACACTCGATCTCACGAGATGGAATTCAGGTATAGCATGGAATAGATAGCATCGTAAACCAAGGATACTGAAATCTCCGGTAAATCGATGCCTATTATAAAGGAGTTTTGCTCCTTTACGAATCATTCGAATATTGGCGAGACCGCCGATCTATTATAGATAACATTCAGAATGGAGTTATGGGGTGCTCCATGATTGAAAGAAGACGAATAGTGAAGGACACGAATGAATTTCGGAATCGAGGGGAACGTTCCAAAATTCAAAGGAATTTAGTCAAAGGAAGAGATTGAAACTCGAATGAGAGTGATTCTGTAAATACATTTACCCTATATGTTAAGTTTTGCGTAGAGCTACCAAAGCTCTGATACCAACTGTAACGACCCAGTATTTTGGACCTTTCGCATCCATTATAAGTGTATAGGTAGACACTCATGCCGGAGTTGAATTGCTCAAAATATCGCGTTGTTAATTTAATTTTGGCAAAACTGAACATATACAATAAATAAATAATCACAGATCACAGACACAGAGTAATAAGTGCAGCGGAAATACTTGAGATAGTAGTTCATGAAGCTACTACATAAATATATGGGTTACATCAGAGTTAAACCAGATACAACGGAAGAGTAATACGATACATCAGATACAAATCAGAATACATCACTGGAATCATCGAATACTGAAAGCAGAATATATGGCTGGATCTTCAAGCAAAGCTCCAACTTCAAAAGTGAGTCTCGAATACTGGTACACTCAGTCTGACCCGAGCGTAAAGCAAAAACACAAGACACTCGAGTCAGGATTAACATTCTTATATCAATAAATCCAACTCAAGTGAAATAGCAATTGAAATGCAAGTAACTCAAAGGATGTTTGGAATAACCATCCTTTAAGGATCCGTTAAACTATCTACTATGTAGTAGTGTACGATAAGTAGATAATGTCTATCAGTAATATAAAGATATCAAAATAGTGTTAAGTCATGGCCCATTCCACCCTTAACACATTTTTATTCCCAAAAGCATATACAAGACCGTAGTTTCCCCAAAACCGGAAGTCACCAGAGGGCAATCCATATACTAAAGGTACAAAACAAATTCGTAGTGGTCGCGAATAGGGATACAAGTATGACAAGGCATATGAGGCAATACCCAAGGTAGTGATACTACCGTTTGCCTGATCCGGACTGGTGAGAACGCAACGCCTCAGCGCCCGCAACACCGTGAAACAACACTCCCAAAATCAAGGGTGCACCAATCGACAACAAGTAATGAGTAGTTCGAAGAAGTGTGTCCACTTGAGGTAGCTAATCCTCCATTGGCCCGGCACGGCTCCTGTTTTAGTCATTTCCAATTTGACACAAGTGTCAAGGCTATCCATCATCGTTCTCTTTCTTCAGTCATCACGTACATCATTCCAACCACTTCATTCTGGATCATCACTCCGCGTATAGTTATTAAAGTGGTTTTCGGTTTAGATAGAGAGTATATCCATAACCGATTCCGGTCTCTTTAATAACCTTCGTAATTATTACACCGATTGGTCGTTTATATATTTCAAAAACCAAATCAAATTCAATTTCAATTTCAATTCGTAAACCAACATTTCATTTGTCTTTCTAAATCAATTTCCAATATTTACGTTTCAAAACTTCCAATTTACCGTTTCCAAATCTTATAGTTCAATTTCAATCTTTATATTGAAAACAATTCAAATATTGATTCAAGTTCGTACAAAAGTTTCATTTCGAAATCATTTAAATCAATTTAATTTTAACATTCAAATCAATTTACATTCATTTATCGATTTCATTCAATATCGTTAAATAAATTTATCATTCAAAACAATTTCTAATAAACTTATCATTCATTAAATCAATTACCTAAGTTCAACTCCATTATATCAAAACTTACAAATTTGAATTAAATTAAATTCATCAATTCAAATTCTTTAAATTTCAAGTCTTACATTAATTCAATAAATCACATTTTATTTCTTGTTAAAGAACTTCAATTTCACTTATTTACTTACTTAAATAATTTTCCAAAACTTAATTAATAAAGAAAACTCAGTTTCAATTATTTACGAAGAAAAATTTACTTATTCAAAAGTTCAATTTCTCTTATCAAAGAATCCAATTCAATTTTATCATTAAATGATTCAACTTTATTTAATTATTAAATAATTCAAAACTTAATTATTAAATAATTTCAAAGTTTAATAATTAAATCATTTCAAATTTTAATAATTTCAAACTTAATTACAATTTCAAACTTAATTATTAAATCATTTCAAAGTTTAATAATTTCAAACTTAATTCAATAATTTCTCAAATTAAACAACATTCTTCCATCAATTACATTGTTAAAATTTTATTTCATATTTTTAAATATTAACATTTTCCTTTCATTAAAATTCAAATTTCAACTTCATTTCAAAACCATATTATTTATTCAAATAAAATCTTCGTTTTATTTTAATCAAATTATTGACCAATCGGGTTTTATTTAATTTCCTATCCTAGGTCAAAGTTAAATTTGGGTATTTATCATTTCAACCCGATTCCAATTCAATTCAAAATCAAAACATAGCAAAGGGAACTTGCAGTGTGATAACTGGGATGGTGTCAAAGTAAATAAACAAGCAATAACAACAAACAATAACAATCCAATAATCAATTCAAATAATCCTGAAATAACCATATTAATTCGCATTGTTATTTGTACGAATTAATATAATTATTTCTAGAATCTACACTATCATTTCATGTAGATTAAAGATTATTACATTACGGTTTTCACTTGTCATTCAATTTCAATTTTTACACTACAATAATTTATCCAATATACGTTCAATAGTTCAAAGTGTAATTATCACTATTTTACATGTCAATTAATTTAACAAATAAAAGGGATCATATTCAACTAATCAAATTCAACATATATGTCAATTCAAATTTTTAATTATCCTACGTCAAATTTACTTGCATAATATTTATCACTTTATACATTACAATTTTAACGTCCAATTGTAAACATCAAACAATCAGTCATTGAACAATCAAACTGGATTATCATTGCATATATAACAGATATTGGTGTCAGATGTCACAGGTGAACTGATACAGGTAATAACAGTGTAAATATCTAACAGCAGCATATTTCAATTGTCGTTTCAATTGAAATCAAATTTAATAAATAAAAGGACATTAATCGTGAGTGATTGCTCACCTTTCGAGGCTAGAGAGAATAGACAATGAAATCGAGTTACGAAATGCAAGCACGACTTCTAAAGCAAAGCTAGATTGGCACAAATTCGACGGACAAGCTGACAAATAGGAATTGATAAACGAATTAGACCCATCTCGATATAATTGAAGAATATACATATATTATATCGATTTTCCTTCATTAAAGTAAATTTAAAATTTAACATACATATCAGATTTTAAAACATATATATATTGTTTCCAAATCATTATTTCTTACCAAATTTTCTAATAAATATTTAAACATATTTTATACAAATAAGGGTTAATATAAAATCTACTCTTGAAAAATGTTGTACATTGGATAACCGTTTTAGGACATATATCCTATAGCATAAAATATAAATGGTTCAAACTTTGCATATATACAAGCAAATATAGGTCATATAATTTATGACAACCCTTAAATATATATATTATAATGTAACTGCTATATCCATAAATATGCAGATGATGTAAGATAGGCCGTGTATACAAAATCTGCAAGTTTGAAAAGCTGTAAAAAAAACAAAACATACAAGTACAACTTAAATATGTAAACCGACCTACTTTAAAAGCCATTTAACTTACGTGCATGATACATATATACTACTTAGACAAATAATGTAGTGTAACATATATACTTATATCAAATCAACTTACGCAATTTTTCTATACAACTAACATGTAAATATCACTAATATACATATATAATCTAACTGACTTATACACCTAACAACAAATTTTTTTTATTACTTTAATCATATATAAACATACCTACAAATAGAGAGAACATCATACGTGATAGCTAAAGATTCGTGCAGGCTATATGTACACTCCAAATATTTTTTTTTGACATTTACCTTATCTATGACTAATATATAGGAAAACGTGTAGAACATATATATTGTTAAGTCTTCACAGCATACATACTTATTGCTGTCATTCGGTATATATACAAACAAACTATTGTAGCTTATGAAAATCTAAAATATATACACATGAATTATATATAACGCATATATAATAGCAGCTAAGGTTTCAAAATAAATTAAACAATTTATATAGCTTATATATATGCAAACGGTATAATCAGTAAGCTTCATTTACTTTATAACTAATATATTTAAACTAACTTCTCAACATTCAAAAGTTGGTCCATATATTCTTACTGTGACTACACAGATTATATAATATAATCTTATATAACTTGATATATATATAACAAATCCAATATAATATAGTAAATACAATATATATACATACCAAATACAAAAAGAGTCACAAGCTGCAAATGGTCGGCTACTGGCTGATGTCAGGCACGGCGAGGCTTCGACAGGCAAGCGTGAGTCGCACGGAGGAGCTTTGGCGTGGTCGTCGTGGAGCAGGTCTAGCCACGCGGGTCTGGGATGAGGTAGCCATACTCGCGGTGTAGAGATGAAGGCGGAGGGAAGCAGGCTTTCGGTGGTGGGAGGAAGCATGGCGTTTAATTATTTAAAAATAATAGAAAATAATTATTTAAAAATAGTTTACTATTATCGAAAATTATAATTATAGTAAACATACATATATAAAATAGTTTTTCAATTATTAGCATGATATGATGATATAAATAAATAAAAATCATATAATTATAACTAAATGACATTTTAAAGTATAATTTTAACATATACACATTTAACCAATCTAGTATGTAATATCATTAATACATATAAGAATCATCACCTAACTAATAATATAATAATAATTTATATTTGTATAAGAACATAATATTCTAAGATTATAAGCAATATAATATAGTAAAGACATACCTAAAACTAATGCCTTAAATCATAACTAGTAATGCTGAACTCTCTCTCATTTAAAAGCTTTTCGTTTCGGCTGGCTGTTAATCCTTGAATCGTAGACCTTTGACTATCATATAGTACTTTTTTGAATTGGTTTGAGTTGAATTTTCTAAAGATTCTAGGAGATGTGATCGGCCAAAAATAAAAGAGACAGTGGCAGCCAAAAAAGTCATTAAACAGTTAGGGTTAAAGGTCATTTTATAGTGATGAAAGAGAGAAAGATATAGATCATATCTCATATAAATTCACACTAAATTCGAGCCATCCATTTACAACCCCTCTATCCTATTTTTAGCCGCCCACTATAGCCTTCATAAAAGTTGAATTATCACCATATCATTATGGGCTAACGTCCTATTTAAGCCCATATAAATATTATTAATTAAATCTAATTTAATTTCTTATCGATATCATGTATTGATTATTATATTTATAACTACTATAAATATATTTTGTGATATCTATTCCTCGAATCATATTCAAAATTTTATAATTAATATTTCATAGATATTAGTTAATTTAACTAATTTATAACAATTATAAACTAATTAAATTATTTGGTCCAAAGAGAATTCATCATTCTGATTGTGTGGATAATCAGGTATAAATTTGGTCAGCGGTTAACATCGAACTATTCAAATATTAATGTTCACACGTCACTTAGCAGGTGGTGTGACATTTTGACCAAATTTATCACTTACTTAGTTTCGGTAAAATCCAATTTTACTTTATTAAGCATTACCTGGTTGCAACATTCATTTACACCAATTCTTTTCGTCAAAACTATATCACTTTGGACTTATGAAATTTGGTAATAGTCAAAATTCCATTATCTTCCATATTCAACTCTATAATCCAAACACAAAGTCCTTGATTTAATAATAACCATTATTATTAACCGAACTGCTCTGGCCAAAGACTTTGACTTTTAGTTGACTTGAGTTGACCATGACACTAATCCCATATAACCGAAGAGACGAATCCTCTCTTGAATAGTGTTTTACTTCCAATACTTCGACTCAACCTAACTGTAGTCACTCGATGGATGTCATGCCATGATTTGGATACAATCAAAGTGGAGCTTTCATATTAAATATCCATGGTATTCTCAAGTCGAGAGAACTATGTAAATTGGCCACATCGATATTTTCTATATGACCCTAGTTATATTAACCAACATAAAATTATCTAGCAAGTCATCCCATAGTTATCCCTAACTATCAATATGTATCCACTTGGTGCCCCCAATGGTCATAAGTAATACACTGCCCAACATTTGAAAAGAGTTATTAATGGATACATCAATATCCAATCTCGATGCATCTTGACTAGGAACATTTAAAATGGTATATTTATTTTCATTGGGATAAATTACTCATTGTTACAACACTTTGCAACTACATCACAGAACATACCATTTATGGATTTTCTATTAAATATACTTTTAATTAAATTAATTAACCAATACAACACATTATATCAAGTATATAATAGAAAGAAAACACCTTTATTGCGAATAAGATTTGTTAACGAGTTATATATATGTAACAAATTACATAATTTCCCCTAAGGCATACCCCTTACCCTATCACCTAACAATGACATATCAATAATTTAGCCTTATTCTATCTCATTCGGGGGATTTACCTAACTGCTTTATATTATGGACATGGCTACAGGGACGATTGAGGACTCAGCTCCAAGGACTATTGAGTACTCAGCTCTTCGGACTGCCCCAATTGTTTGAAAGACCACTTTTAGGGGTTGTCTAGCCTTGCCTCCTAACAAACAAGCTTGCAAACAACCATGGCAGTGCATGATTTAAACGTGACCTATACTAGTAGGAGGTGTACCCCATTTAGGTGCGACCCTCATCTTTCCACGGACCACTCAGGACCGATGATGTCCTCATGTACATCTCCTACTCCCTAATATGGTACCAAACACACTGGCATAACGTCGAGCCTTTCTCACCATCCCATTTAGATTGCCTAATGAAATTAAGGCAATATCCTTACTATAAAGTTGAAGCAGACCCTACTGGTGTATTCTTTTACCTATACGTAAGCGTGTGCAATTCCATAGGTCTTATAGTTGGATATGTCCCACATTAGTATATTGTATACACAACCACCAGTAGTCTCTTTAGGTGGGCAAACTTCTGTCGTGTAACACTACTGACTCCGCATTCCAACTCATTTTAATGACTACGTCATTCTTTTCTATCTAAGTTATTTTCTAGCTTTAATAATTCACACCCGTCATAAACGAATACTTGAGGCTACGTAAACATATTCATACTTGTTTAATTATTATGCCTCTAATGTTCAACGTACATACTATTTAATTTCTTTTTCATGCATTTACTTCTTCTCCTTTTAATATCAATTTACTGTCATTTACCGCCTTCATTAAAAGGCATAAATATCTTTTCCTATTTATTTTCCTTTCTCATTAATGAAATTTAATTTCAATTCCTTCTATCCTTTACTACCCTCTCTTGTTTGGTAGACTTTCTATACCCATATATTTTATATACTTCTTGCATTTACTCATTTTATTGCATGCCTGCCCTGTTATCGTTTACTATTTGGTTTCTGTCTTGTCTCTATTGCATATATTTATATATATTGCTTTTACAATTTAACCATTATTATTATCACCACTTCAATTCTTTAATTCATACTTAGAGATTTCTGCATTTTAATGCATTGGAATTACATCTCCCTCAAAAGGAAAGGTTAACATCGTAAATCTCTATATCTTATCTAAAAAGCAAATTTGTGTTACATTTGGAATTACAAGAAATTATATTTTTTAGTTATTAAAATAGAAAATACAAAGTACAATAAAATATCCTTATTTTATACATTTCTTTCTTTTATGCATATTCCTTGTTATTTCAACCGATACACTTTATTTATGAACTTGAACTCGATATTCTATAGAAATTTACATTGCAATACACTACATTCCAATGAATTAAAATACCACTTAAATGCCAATAATTTATAGTGGTAACTTATGATTTACATTTACTTTCACAAATCAATTAATTAACAAATCTGGAATTACAATATAATTTATCGAATTCAGGGACTACTGCTACCCAATACTGAATTCAGGACTACTTCTACCCAATACTTTCTAGATTCAAGTACATGCAATATTAAATACAAGTTATCAAACATAGAATATGTAGGTAGGGTTTACAAATTCATTACATGTATACAATTTGAGAATACAACTCTAAGTTTACATTTAGGTAAACATGAATAGATTTACAACGATATAAATCAAATATTATATAAAAAAATATAATTTCTTACTTAACTTTTTAGCTTTTCAAATATCTAGATCTAATCCTTATTATTTGGTTTGACTCCCTTTTTCTCCCTATTTGAATACATATACAGTAAGCATAAATATACTTATCAGAAATCTAGTTCAGAGAAGAGATTTGGATTTAATTTAGATTTTTGATCCGAGTTTATAATTTACCTTGGCTTTGACAATTTGTTTCGACCCTATTCTTCTTCTCAATTACCCTCTTCTATTCTCCACTTGTATATACATATATAAACTATAACTAATTTTAAGAGTTAAGAATTTCATAGAGAAGAGAAAATGGTAGAGCTCCGTCGTCGCTCTAGAAAATATGAGAAGAAAGTGAGGGGTTAGGTCCGTATTTATAGGGGTTTGAATTAATATCAGCAGTTAGATTAAATTGTTTTAAATTTGAGTTGTTCGGCCACATTAGAATTGCACATTTAGTGTCTTAATCGATCGACCGCTAGCGGTCGAACGGCCTAAGTTAGGGGTCGACCGGTCATAGTTAGTTATGTTAATTAATTATCGTGTGTTTGATTGGTTGATTTTATTCTTTTTTAACACCGATCGAGATGATTTATTTCTACAATTATTAACGTTAATTATACTTAATCATTAATTAAGCGTTAACTGACAGTTAGCGTTAATCAAAGTTGGTTAATCATACTTATTTCCTTAATTACATAGATAATTATTTTTGATCCAAAAACTTCAAACGTCAATAACTTTTTCGTTTGAACTTTGATCGGAAAACCTTATGTATGAAAATTGATTAGAAAATCACCACGAACTCAATGGTGCTGTTTCGTAGCCAAATTCTAACATCTAACAAAATTCTAATTTCTGACATTATTATTTATTAAATAATTTCTTTTTTTAATTAATCATCATAAAAATTATGGGGTGTTACATTGCACTTTACGTAAACTGATCAAACTAATATTTCAATGATCGAATTCTTAGATCTCTCTTTTAGTTTTGGTCTAGTGTTACATTTAATACAATACGATCTTTATTATAATCAATCAAATTGAATACTCGATCTCACTATATGGTTTATTTGTTTGCTTCAAATAAACTAATTTCATCGAAGTATCGTACATTACGAACCGTTGTCGTTCCCCATATAACACTTGTATGCAATAGTATATGGATCAAATATCCATAGTCTTGTATTATATTTAGAGTTCGAAACTCAAAGAATGTAATATACGGTCTCAATCAAATAAACACTTAAGCATTCGAATTACGAGCGTATTTAGTAGTTGTGAAATCAGGCACTTGCATAGGTATTGAAACATTAACATGCAATAAGCATTTTTTAGTAAGTATATGTTATATTTCTATTTGTAAATCTTCAGTTAAGTTCAGTTGTATATCTTAATTGATAAACGTTTTATCAATCACATTTAATGCACAAATTAATTAAGTAGATTATTATAACATTATATCGCATATGTTCTTAGAATGTTAGAAAGGATAAATGTAATCATTTCATTTTTTAATAAAGCTCCCACTAGTCTTTTATGTTTCACCAAACCCTAATTAGAAATATTCTCATAAAACACCCTTGTGATTCAAGTATACTATTATATTATATAATCATCAATATATTACATTGAGTGATATAGACTTATGGAATATTGTATTTTTATGAAATACCCTCGTGAATCAAGTGTCAAACACATCGAAATTCATGGTATACGTACATTTACATATGTATTTGTTTCTTTAGTCAATTTAGGATTTCTTCATGTTCCACCTTTAATTTATAAATTCATATTATATAAGTTTTATTATTATATAATTTTTATATTTTATATTATTTATATAATAGTCTTATGTATAATATTATATTGATTAATTCATTTTTAATTAATTTTATATTATTTTAATATACCATACATATTAAATAATTATTATATACTATAACTTTTATATTATAACACATATATCATATACATGTATATATTATTTAATCAATTGACCTTTAGTTAATTTATTTAATTAAACAATTTCACCTAAATTTGTATTGATTTCGAAATTCATTTATATACATACATGTATACTTATGTTAATTTAACATTTTATAACAACATAACATATATCATAATATACAATACCTAAGTATATTTATTAATCAATTAACTAATTTAATTAATAAATTTCATTAATCTTATTAATAAATTTTATAAATTCAAAATTAATTTATGTTAATTTTTAAATTTTTTATTATGTTATAACATTTACAATGTGTATATATTATCTTTTAAATTTAAAAAATCTTATATTTTCAATTTTCAAAACAACTTGAAAATATGTGTTATAACATTTATAATATTATTTTAAATTTAAATTTGAATTTAAAACTTTTATTTTTAATTTTAAAACAATTTTGAAAATAACCCAAGATCTAATTCAAATTGGGCATTTTCTATTAAAGATAACTCTTTGGGCTTACCTCATTATTTCGGGCTAGGCTAGTAGTCAGTAGAGCAGAGTACTTGATTATCCAAATCCAACTTTAGACACTACTTTTCTAGAAACCCTACTATATGGGCAGGCTTAAATTAGTTAACCATAACATGACTAATTTAGACTATATAGGCTATTAGGCTCTGATACTGTAATGACCCGCTCTCGCGCCCATTTCGAGCTGATAATAAACCACACATGTCCAACCCAAATTGAACGGAAAGATGGATAATCATGAGAAAGAAAGAAGAAAATAAGAAGAGAACAACATATTCTATGATTGAACTAAAACAATCATAGAATCTCACATAAGCAACGGAACAACATATCATATAGTATCAATGAACTTTACAAAAGAGAACTGTAATATACATACATCCATCAGAGTACAACAAATCACAATCATCAGCGTGGATGATTATAATAACATGTCATCACAAATGTTGATAATTTAGATAACAATGCAGCGAAATAATAAAAAAATACGTGAATACGACCAGAAGACCTCCAGCTCGTCTGCTGAAGCTTCAAAGCATCCAAATCTAAATCTGTAAATATGCTCGATCTGATCCGAGCATTGAAAGGGAAGAATTTCCGGATCAGTCTAGTAAACCAGCGTGAGAAAACACATCTCAACTGAATTTTTAAAGTTATTAAAACCTTTCAAAACAAAGGTATCTCGTAAGACCATGCCGCACATAAATATGGATGGGTTTTTACCTTAAGATAACCAAAACATTTCATATCAAATTCTATTATAATATACTTATAATGACCCCTAATTTTTAACTATTTTAAATTATTAAATTTAATATTATTATTGAACAAAAATGGTTAAAAATGAAATTTAATGATTTATTAATGTATTTATTGAATATGAACTTGGATAAAATTTCGAAATATACAATTTCGAAAATTTAGGCAATAACAAGTATTGAATGAAATTCTATGTGCTGAATGTGTTTGTAAACAATAGCTGGAATTGAAAAATAAATGTTGAATTATTTAGATGTAAAAAAAAATTGTTTGATAACTAAAATTCACTCGAAATCTAATATTGGAATTTATCGAAATTGGATTATTGGAAAATATTTAAATAATTGAATTCTAAATTTAAAATGAATAAGAATGAGGTCAAAAGTTGATTTAAATTTTATTTAAATAAGAATGAAGATTGTTAACTTTTAAATTTGAATTTAAAGTGACTAAATTGATTTTTGGAAATTTCTTGTTTTAATTAACATGTAAAAATAGTCTTTTTGGAAATGTCTCGGATTTCGACGAAACCAATTTCATCAGATCCGTAGTAGTGAGTTATTATAGGATTTCAAATTTCGTAGTGATTGGACTTATTGTTTGGCCATGCGAGCTTCAAACGCGTAGAAATTAATTAAAGAAATTTAATTAAAATAATTTGATTTGAAAAGCTATCTTCTGCATACGATCGAATTAGGCCACGAGACAAGTTCCATTGCATTCAGAATAGGGGTATAACATATAGAACGTCAAGCGGCACGCCTCGTTTGGAGCTCGAGGATTTCGGACGTTTAAAATTAGATATTTTCTATTTTAAATAATATATGTATAAGTCAACCCTGACCCATACTCTCCTTTCAAATCTGCCTGCACTTCTTCTGCCTTAATAAAAATCGCACCTACCAGAGAGAAATCGCTCGTTCAAATTTTGCAGCAGATAATAAAAAAATGAACGAAGGGGTAGCGTCGTTCGTACGTGCGCGGCGGCGCGTGGAGATGGCTGGAATGACGAGATCGACGGCGCCGACTGCTGGCAAGGACTGATGTAGTGGAGGCATAGTTTCTAAGGTTTGGTTGCGATTTCTAGACGCACGCGTTTGGTGGTTCGGCGGCGAGGGCGCGGCTTTGGCTGGAGAAGGCGTAGGCGGCGGCAACTTCAGCTGGAGGCGTAGGCAGCGATTCGATCGTTTATAAATAAAAAATAAAAAATATATCAGCGAAGTCGAGCGTGAGTCTGGGAAGAAGGGGACGGAGGCTTGGAACGATTAATAGTGAGGTTTAATTTTTTTAGGTTATGTTAATTATTTTTATTAAGTTAATTTAAATGTTAATTAAAATCATTTTGCAAATTAACATATAACTTTTTCATGCGAGGTCTGATTCGATCGAAACGAGTCGCATTGCGATCATATCGACGAAGGCTATAATATGAAATTAAAGTGGAATTTATTTGAAGTTGAAATTTTTTTCAGTTTCAAATAAAGGTGAGTGTTTTAAACGCTCATGAATTACTAAAATATTTTTATGTTAGTTAAATTGATGTTGTGAAGTAATTTAATTTTATCGACTGCTGTTTGCTAATTTAATTGACATTTAAATTGACATATTATTTGAACTGATAGAAATTTAATTGACAGTTAAATTCAAAATTGAAATTAAATTGCCAGTTGGACACCCGAGATTGATAACTAGTTAATGGCTGTGATATTTTGACTGTTGGATGTTGATTGTGATGGATGCCTATTGGTTGATGTATTTGATGATTTGGATGTTTATTTATTTTATATATCTTGTTATCAACCCTGTATATTATTGACATCATATAAACTGTTATCTGAATTATATTCGAATAAATTAAGAAATAGGTTGAAATGCTATGACACTTTGATTTGGATTGAAATGATATATATCAATCCCTAAAATTAATTTGAAATAACTTATCACTTGGCCATAGGATAGAAAATTATATAAGGACACTGGATTGTTTAAATTAAATGATTTTAAAATTTTTGGTTTGAAATTATTTAAATGATTTTGATTTAAAGAAATAAAAATCGAATTTATGAGAACTGAATTATTTTCGAGCTCGAGCTTGAAATGTTGAAATTGAAATGGGTTAGAAGAAATTGTTTAAAGAATGCAATTTGAAATTTGAAGTTAAAACCGACATATGAGTTGAACTATGGAAATTGAATTGTTTTAAAGGTTTGAACTTTTACTTAAACTTCGGATTTGTCTAAGTAAAAGTGATATGAATGGATGTTCCAAAATTTTGAGCTCGGAATTGAATTATTTTGAAGATTTGAATCTAAATTTAAACATTGAAGTTTAATTTGAATTAAATGATTTAAATCGATATTCTGAATTTGAACTCGAACTTTAGATAAATTGAAACGGTTTAAAATTGAAAATTGAATTGGAACTGAAACTATTTGAATTGAATTAATGAAAATCGAAATTGAAATTAATTCGAATTGGAGTTGAAATTGAAATTGATTTAAATTGAAATCGAAATCGAGTCGGTTTGTATTGATTTGAGATTTTAGATGATTTTGAATTGAGAGACTTGAAATTAAATCAGTTTGATTTTAATTTGGACCTGAATCTAGATTTATTGGGAATGGGAAGAAACTATTTGGAATTTGAAATTTTTTTCACTATAAACTATTTTACTATAAACTGATTTAAAATTCATCTTTTTAAATTTTCAAGTTATTTAAATTTTCAAATCACTTAATATATAACCTATTTTCATACTTTAACTATTTTAACTATTTTAACTTTTAAACTATTTAAAACTATTCAAACTATTTTCTAAAAATTCAAACTAGTCAAGGCTGGAATGTTTATATTTAAATCGTTGATTTAAATGCGAATTGGGTTAAAATGAAGTTATAACCTAAGTTGAAATTCGAAATGATTATTGAAGTAAAAATAACATATTTTAAGTTAATATGATATTTTGAAGTGGAAAAGATTTTTGAATTGAATATGATATTTTGATATCAAGTATGAATCGATCTTGAAATGTAAAAGAACCAGCCGGTGTGTAAAACGATGTTTGGTTGTTAAAGAGACCGAGGCCTTTTATTGGCATACTCTCTGTCAATATTGGTACCACTTTAACAACTGTGTACGCGGAGGAGACTCCAGAATGAAGTGGTTGGATTTGGTGTGCGTTTGCTGGATTTGAAGAAAGAGAACGATGATGGATAGACCCCGGCACTTGTGCCAATTTGAAATGACTAAAACAGGACGGCTTGACAAGGCCAATGAGGCTAATTATTTCTAGTAGACATTCGTTCTTCGATTTCTTTTAGACTCAGTCCATGTTATTGTCTTTGTTGTTGGTTCCGATTGGAGCACCTTGATTTTGGGATAACCTCCCATTGACTCGTTATAGGATGGATGGACACAGTGGGCGGTCGTGGCTACGATGCGTTACCACCAGCGCTGCGACCCGATCTGGTATTATCCTACCTTGGGCATTTCCTCACGTGCCTTGTCATACTCTATCCTATATGAGACCACTACGAGTTTGGTTTAGTGTTTTCATATCACGGTGCATCCCTATCCCCCGACGTGCTACTGGGGCGTTATATTCAAACTGTACGACAATGCTTAAAAACGCGTTAAGGGAGGTTAATGTAAAGCCATGACGCTAAGAAAATTATTTATTTTTACTGATTAGACATTATATATATAGCGTATTATACTATATATAAATATTTTGATGGATCTTTAAGAGATGGAAAATCCCATAACTTTTATTGTGTTATTGCACGTACGTTATACACTGAATAGGAGATGTAAAACCCCGTAAACATCTCTGACGCTATTACACTCTTGCTATATGTGATATTGATTTGACTCACATAAGGATATTTTAGTCCTGACTCGAATGTTTTGTGTTTTTATTACGCTTGGGTCAGCCCTGAGTTTTCAACGTAGTGAAGATCATGTTTTCTGGAGGACGAAGGCAAAGATTTGATATATTATATTACTTGCATTATATCACCACATTATTGTTTCACTACATTATTCTATTGTTCTTTTGTACATATAACTCTGACAGATGCTATAAAATTTTAATCAAATGTATAGTATAAACAGCATCATGAACTGTTTATTTGATTATTATATTTTGTCATTCCGTTGTGAGATTCTGTATTTGTTTTCTTCTTTTCTTATTTTTCTTAATTAACCCCATTGATTATTTGTCTTTTGGATTGTTTGATTTGGACATGTATGGATTATTGTCGATTTAATCCTTCCGGAACGCGGGTCGTCACAGTTGATATCGGAGCTTTGGTTTAGCGATAACCTTAGCTTTGTGTGGTTTGACTCATTAGAGATAGGGTCGTAATACCCTAGAATGAGCTTGTTTGAGTGTATATATGAGAGAGCGTACTTGTTAGTATTATAAATTATTTTATATTGTGTTTACTTATTTGTTGAGTTGTTTATGAATTCTGTTCGGTGCGTGGGACACCTTATTATCGATAGGGGTTTCTAAACACTTAAACGAGGCAAGTTAACATAATATTGTTTTAAAATATGGTAAATGAAATAATTTTACCTAAATTATATTTTATATATAAAATGATTACTTTCATAAATCTATATGATTATCAGTGAATGTTAGTTGTTAGGAGATGATAATATTTAGTTATCATTGATTATTGGTTGAATTAAACTAAAAACGAATACTTTGTGAACTCTACTTCACGAAGCATTTGATAATTAAATTGAATTTAGATCTAACTACAATAAGAATTGTTTGAAATAAAAAAGATGTAAATTAACGAAATGTTTTCATAATAAGGTAATGAATTTATATAAGTATATTTATGATGTAGCATATAAATAGAAAGGATTTAAAAGCTAAGAATTTTAGAATTTAAAATCCCATTTATTTTCAAAATTGTTTTCAAAATCTTTAGAATTAATAATAATATTATTTGAAAGTGTTTTGATTAGAAATATATTTTGAAAAGATTTTGAAAAAATAAAAGCATTGAACTCGCTTTAGTCGCTGGGAAATGATTCTGGGGATGACTACAGCATCGCCAGTATTCATTTTCGAATCTCTGAGTGAGAATTGCTACCAAAAAAATTTTATTTCCGATTAAAAAAAGTATGATTGTGAAAAAAATATTCCAATTATGATTTGATAAATATATGAAAATAGTTTTTGAATTTATAAATTGAAAATAGTATAGATAAGAAATAAGTTTATAACTTGTGAATTTCAACAGGAAAGTAAGACCAAATTTTAAAAACGGTTGAACATTTTGGTTAAGAAAACAAAAGTAAATTCGAATTTGAGATATGAAATAAAAGAATTAACCTAAGAAATGTTAAATAAATTGAGTTAGTGAAATGAAATAAATAAAATGAAGTTTTACTCAAGGAAGCTTAAATAAAAGTAAATTGTATTTGAAATGAATTAGATAAAATAATGAAATGAAATTTAAGTGAATAAGTTTGTATAACTTATAGATTTGAGAAATATTAGGCTAAAAACAAATTTTAAATTTGTTGAATGTGAATGATAAGAAAAGAATTTTTTTTAACTTAAATAAAGTTAAATAAACTGAGTAATGGATTAAATGAAATAAAGTTTAACTTAATAAAGGTTAAATGAATTGAATTAGATTTGAATGGAACTAGATGAATTAGTAAAGTGAATTAATCTCACTTAAGCTATAAAATGAATTAATAGAATGAATACAAACTTGAATTATAAAATGAAATGCAATTTAGGTATGAAAGAAATTGAATGGGAATAAATGGGTGTAAGTAAAATTTATGTGAGTAATTGAATTTGATTTAAATTGGATGTAAATAAATTGAATGCAAATGGAACGAGTCTTAATAAATTGAATGTTAACTAATTGAATATGAAATAAGTGAATGTTAAATAAAGAAATATTCTACACTTTGTTAATATTCTAAGAAATGTTAAATGAATAATTTGAGTAGTAAAAAGAAAATACTATTCAAATATATGAACTTAAGAGAAGGTAAAAAAAAATCATATCTTTGTAAATTGTTTGTAAAAAAAATAAAAATAAATAAATTTGCAAAGGATGTTTCAAAATTTAGTTGTAGCTTTCTGAGATAATTATAATTTGAATAATATTGTATAAAAGAAGATATATCTGTATAAAATGATTATAAACTTATGAAAAGATTAATGAAATAAGTTAATGAAATGAATTATAAGATGAAAGTTAACTTAATAAAAGTTGAATAAAATTGATTGTGATAAAAGAGAAAAATTTGTTAATATGAATTTGAGTTATAATATAGAATTTACGTAGGTAAACTTAATGATATGAAATTAATAGAATGAACTAATGAAGTGAATCAATGAATTAATAATTTAATATGAACTTAAGTTATAAAGTAATAATAAACATTAATGGCGTTTTATAAAATGTTTATAATAAACTTAAATGGTTTTATGAAATGGTTTATAAATGATATTAGTATTAAAGAGAATATACTAAGTGGTAATGAAATAAAATTTAACTTAAATATGGTTAAATGAAATGATTTTATAAAATGGCCCAAAAATGGATTTATATGAAATGTGTTAAAAAAAGTGAAATAATTGAAATTTGAATAAATTGAATGTGTTACCCCGCCTTTTGGTCAAGGCTGGGATATCAATAAATTGGCTAAAAAGGATGGATATCGGGATTGGAGATCAATTGGAAACAAGGCTATGATCGATACCGTTAAAACTGGACCAAGCTCCAATCAAGGTAGGATCGATCAGGAATGATAAACAAGGCTCGGTGAGGCTACACTTTGAATTTCAGATCAATCGGAGTTCATATGCTCAAGTTATGGATGGATCAATATTCACGGAAAACCAGTTCGTATCGATAATTTGGTATCGATTAAGGTGGACATGGCAGTATGCTTCAGATCGATACATCTGTATCGATGCTTTCATATCGATCGAGATGGATATGGATATGGACAACACACTTTGCACCTTACTTTGGATTGATCACAGTACGTATCCATCCAACTTAGATTGATACGAATGCATATGCTTCATCAAAATGCTTGGGACCGATACGAAAGAAGGATGCTAGATGGATACGAAAAGCACTCAGGAGCCATTTCGTATCGATCGCATTCGTATCGATCGATACGAAGGAACCGGTCGAGGGAAGGAGCGCATCGCATGGATCAAGGCGCAAGACTCGGATGGATGGTGGTCTGATGGATACGAAGGTGATACGAAGTCTTCAGCCTCCCTAGCAATCTCAATCTTGGATCGATCATAACTCTCAAACTACAAATCCAAATGCCATGAAATTTTCACAGAAGCTTGCATATCATCTCAAGAACGACCATGATCGATCTCAACTTGATTGGACCATTTCTTGATGGATACGAAGACAACATGGATCGATCTTGGATCGATCCCAAACCACTCCAGATCAATTATGTGGGCCCACCTGCACATGACAAAGGGTATTCCAAGATTCAGGGCAGATATTTCCAGCTTTGCACCTATAAATAGCATCTCCATTGCAACAAATAAAGGGGATCTAGTTCTTTTTTTTCTGGCGAAACTCTGCCATTTTGGTTCTTGATATTCAAAGGATTGTAACTGTAATCACAGTATAAAAGGAATAAAAGGATCAATTCAAAGTGGACGTAGGCCGGAGATAGCCGAACCACTATAAATCTTGTGTATTCTCTTACTTTCTCTTCATTTGAATTTCGTTATTTCTTCATTTTTACTCTTTACATCATCTGGATCTGAGATCTATGACTGGATACTAAGGATTTTTGTGTGAACACTGGTGCTTTCATTTCATTCGGGGTTTGTAGCCAATTTTGGTGCTAACACTTTGGCGCTTTCACTAAGAAGACTAGCACCCGCTATATCGAATTTGGAGTTCAGATTTGGAAAGCCAAAGGATCAAATCTAGGAGGAACCATGTTTAGGAAATCGACCAGAAGGGCATTACCAGAGAGGTGCCGTCAAAAGGGAAGTCAAGAGGCTTCCTTCGGAGATGGAGTAGATCAAGCATCCATCTACATCACAAGGGATGTGATGCAGACTATGATGGATTCCATGCAGGAATGGTTGCTGGGAAGGCAAGAGGAGATGATGTAGAACCTTTTCAGACAGTTTGGAAAGGCAGGGGCAGGAGGAGATGCCGAAGCACAGATCCATGTAGCTGGTTCAGAGGGACTCAACAAGCAACCAGATAGAGCAGTTCAGCAGAGGGCAGCCCCCAATCAGCATACAGCTACTAATCTAGATGGATCTAGACTCGGGGACATACCTCCGTGTAATGCTGGACCAATTCATGGCTAAATGCCAGAAGACGCTGCACAACCCGACGCCAATAGGAATACAGGAGTGCGTGATGAGGAGTACGTACCAGATTCCCTCAAGGACTTAGGGGGCAGTTAGGAACTGGAGACAAGGGGTAACCCTTAGTGGACAACACTGGATTGGCTGAAATTATCAAGCGAACTATGCATGGAGGTCTGATGAACAAAGATCTGGAAGGAGTAAATAGGAGTCCATTCACCCATAACATCAGGATGGCTAGGAATCCACCAGAGTTCAAGCTGCCTACTCTGGAAGTATACAACGGTAGGACGGATCCTATCGATCATTTGATGAGGTACACAAGACATATGGAAGTGTTGGGGGAATCGGAGGAGGTTTAGCCCAATGTTTCCCCCTGTACTTGATGGATAGAGCTGCTATTTGGTTCAGGAAGTTGGAAAATGGATCTATTAGGACATGGACAGAATTGGTTTACAAGTTTTTGAAGCAGTTTCGGGTTCATATCAAAAGGCCAAAAAATGTGATGACACTAACGTCAGTAAAACAGAGGACAAGAGAGTTGCTCAGGGTTTTCTTAACCCGGTTTAATGCGGCGGTTGCTTCGGTGGATCGGCTGGATCCATCAATGGTTCTAATGGCGACGGTGTCTGGAGTTAGGGATAACTCGTATTTCAAAATATCATTGGTAGGGGATCCACCAATGGTCTCGGGGAATTCTTTCATGAGGCCCAGGGATTTCTTCGATAAGAGGATGCAAGTTTGGATATGAAACTAAAGGAAGTAAACATGGTCAAGGAGGAGGACCATCCGGTGAAAGCTCGGGTAAGGATAGAGATAAAGGGAAGAGAAAGTCGGATTACGATTCTGGCAGAGCAAGGAAGCACTAGGGAGAACCAAAATTCTCCACTTACACAGAACTGATTGAGACATTGGAACGAATATATATATGGAAACTCGAGATCGCCTTCCTTATCAAAGGCCAGCAAGGAGGGAACCCTCGGAACGCGAGAGGGCATCGGGAATGCACTGTCTCTTTCATGACCTGGATGGGCATGATACTAACAGCTGCAGGAATCTAAAGGATATAATCGAGGAGCACATAAGGAGTGGTCAGTTGCAGAAATATGTCGAGACTCAGAATGCGGCAGTGGAACAGAAGCAACCACCATCTACCTCAAACAATGACGACGCGAGGCCCAGGAATGATGGTCGGTTGGTCATCGACTAATTGGGGTGGTATGGAATAAGTAGAAAACTCTGGGCAGACGGTTACTTAATCATGTACGAGGATGGAGATAGCCCCCAGGCATGCTCTGAGATGATGATAAACCATGATGCTCTAGTTTTTGAAATCTGCTTTTTCTTTTTGGTTTGGACATTTGCTTTTTTGGTTTGGTTTTGTAGTTCGGTTTGGACTCTTGGTTTTGTTGATTTTCTGGTTTGGGTTTTTGTTTGGATGCTTGTCTTTTGGTTTGGATTTTTGATATGGATTTCTGGTTTTCTGATTTGATCTGGATTTCGGATTGGATTTTGATTGGATTTTTATCTGGTTTTGGTAAAAAGGTCATCAGATATGGATTATGCCTGGCTAGGGGTAAGTCACTTTGTCCGAACATGGTGAATTGGCTTATTCAGGTTGTCGAATATGGACAATGCTCGGCAAGGGTCTGAAGAGACCAGGATTCGGCTTAGGACTTAAGCCATGGCATTACTCATCGTTCAGGGACACTGAACCATGATCATGGTGGATCTAGGACTTATGCCAAGGCATTGATTAATACAGGTCGTCGAGTGTGAATTACGCTTGGCAAGAGCCCGAAGAGGTTATGGATTCGAAAGTTGACTTTGAACAGCTAAGGATTTGGGCATGACCCCGAAGTGGTCCCGGATTTGGCTAAGGGCCTGGAGCGGTCTCGGATTTGGATATCGACCTAGAGAGGTCATGGATTTGGTTATTGGTTACTGGATATGGATGGATTAGAACTCGGGTTCAGATGGATATGGGATTGGCTAAGGATTTGGTTACTGGATTCAGAATCGAATATCGACTTAGTATAGTCGTGGATTTGGATAAGGACATGGCTATGGCACTTGGATAGAATGGATTGTTAATGGATTGGATTATGGATCGGATGATATGGCTATGGACGGAATATGGGCTTTGGATGTCGGATTTAAAGCTATTCAAAACATGCCTTCCTACTGCAAGGCATGTTTTGGGGGGCAAATGTTACCCTGCCTTTTGGTCAAGCTTGGATATCAACAAATTGGCTAAAAAGGATGGATATCAGGATTGGAGATCAAATGGAAACAAGGCTATGATCGATACCGTCAAAATTGGACGAAGCTCTAATCAAGGTGGGATCGATCAGGAATGATAAACACAGGGAGGCTACACTTCGAATTTCAGGTCAATCGGAGTTCATATGCTTAAGTTATGGATGGATCAATATTCATGGAACACCAATTCGCATCGATCAAGGTGAACATGGCAGTATGCTTCGGATCGATACATCCGTATCGATGCTTTCATATCCATGCTTTTGTATTGATCGAGATGGATATGGATATGGACAACAAACTTTGCACCTTGCTTCGGATTGATCACAGTACGTATCGATCCAACTCAGATTGATACGAAGGCATATGCTTCACCAGAACGCTTGGGGCCAATATAATAGAATGATGCTAGATGGATACGAAAAACACTCAGGGGCCATTTCGTATCGATCGCATTCGTATTGATCGATACGTAGGAACCGGTCGAGGGAAGGAGAGCATCGCATGTATCAAGGCGCAAGACTCAAATGGATGGTGGTATGATGGATACGAAGGTGATCGATACGAAGCCTTCAGCCTCCCTAGTGATCTCAATCTTGGATCGATCATAACTCTCAAACTACAAATCCAAGTGCCATGAAATTTTCATAGAAGCTTGCATATCATCTTAAGAACGACCATGATCGATCTCAGCTCGATTGGACCACCTTGATGGATACGAAGACAACATGGATCAATCTTGGATCGATCCAAAACCACTCTAGATCAATTATGTTGGCCTACCTACACATGAGAAAGGGTATTCCAAGATTCAAGGCAGATATTTCCAGCTCTTCACCTATAAATAGCACCTCCATTACAACAAATAAAGGGGATCATCTTCTTCTTTTTTGGCGAAACTCTACCATTTTGGTTCTTGATATTCAAAGGGTTGTAACTGTAATCACAGTATAAAAGGAATAAAAGGATCAATTCAAAGTGGATGTAGGCCGGAGATAGCCGAACTACTATAAATCTTGTGTCTTCTCTTACTTTCTTTCATTTGAATTTTGTTATTTCTTTATTTTTACTCTCTACATCATCTGGATCTAAGATCTGTGACTGGATACTAAGGATTTGTGTGTGAACACTGGTGCTTTCATTACATTCGGGGTTTGTGGCAAATTTTGGTGCAAACAGAATGTAAATGAAATAGATGTGAATAAATTAGAAGTAAGCCAATTAAATGTTAGTAAAATTGGATGTTAATAAAGAATGAATGTTAATAAAAAATGATAGTGTATAAATTAAATATTGATATTGGAAATGTAAATTGTGATAGTTTGGATTAATTATATGAATATTAATAATTGTTGAACGGTTTCTTTTATTGCAAATCATTGTTGTAACTGTTTTGATTGTATATGATTGTTATGGTTATGTATTAGTGCTTGTGCTTATGATTTGGATCCAAAATCCATGTTATATAGTCTATTAAACTCATACATGCTTTCTATATCCTTTTACATGCAACTAATATTCTAATTTGAGTTGAGATAGGTACATACGAAAACTGTTTGGACGTATACGCGGTTTGATTTGCTTTTGCTTGCTTAATATGAGCGAACTTGCTCGTATTAATAATAATAAGGTACATATCTCAGATTACATACCGCACTTTTATGTTTTTTCCCTACGGGATGCCTCATCATTGAGATGTATATTTGGTACATTTGTGATATATATATTTGTATTGTAAAATGCGCAAAGGAGACGCTGCCGAAATTTTTCGTAAATTATGGTGTTAGAACATTTTTGAGATTTTAAAATTTTATAACATGTTTTCATAAATAAATTGTAAATTCCGTAAAGCCGGCATCAGAGTGGCATAGTGGAAGCGTGTTAATGGTTTTCTAATCATGTTTTAATGTTTACAAGTTGATTATTTTGAGTAAAATATATCATATGTTAAATTCCTTACATAACCCCTTTTCGAGGACAAAAAGCTTTGAGTGGGGGAGAGTGTAACGACCTGTATTTTTAATTATTTTTAATTATTAAATTTAATATGATTATTGAACAAAAGTGGTTAGAAATAATGATTTATTGATTTATTAATGTAGTTATTGAATATGAACTTGGATAAATTTTGAAATAAACAATTTCGAAGATTTAGGCAATAACAAGTATTGAATGAAATTCTATGTATTGAATGTGTTTATAATCAATAATTGGGATTAAATACTAAATGTTGAATTATTTAGATGTAAATAAAATAATTGTTTGATAACTAAAATTCATTCGAAATCTAATATTAAAATTTATCGAAATTGGATTATTGTAAATTATTTAAATAATTGAATTCTGAATTTAATATGAATGAGAATGAGGTCAAAAGTTGATTTAAATTTTATTTAAATAAGAATGAAGATTGTTAACTTTTAAATTTGAATTTAAAGTGATTAAAATGATTTTTGGAAATTTCTTGTTTTATTTAACATGTAAAATAGTCTTTTTGGGCGCTGTCTTGGATTTCGATGAAACTAGCTTCATCGGATCCGTAATAGTGAGCTATCATAGGATTTCAAGTTTCGTAGCGATCGGACTTATCATTTAGCCGTGCGAGCTTGAAACGCGTAGAAATTAATTAAAGAAATTTAATTAAAATAATTTGATTTGAAAAGCTATCTTCTGCATACGATCGAATTGGGCCTTGAGACTAGTACCACTGCATTCGAAATAGGGGCATAACATATAGAACATCAGGTGGCACGCCTGCGTTTGGAATAGGGTTATAACATATAGAACGCAAGGTGGCACGCCTCGTTTGGAGCTCGAGGATTTCAGACGTTTAAAGTCAAATATTTTCTAATTTAAATAATATATGTATAAGTCAGCCCTAACCTATACTCTCTTATCACATATACCCGTACTTCCCCTGCCTTAATAAAAATCACGCCTACCAGAGAGAAGTCGCTCGTCCATATTTTGCAGCAGATAAAAAAAATGAACGAAGGGGTCGCGGTGTTCGTACGCGTGCGGCAGATTGGAGATGGCTGGAGCGATGAGGGCAACGGCTGCGACTGTTGGCAAGGGTGGAGGCAGTGGAGGCGCAGTTTCTAAAGTTTGGTCGTGATTTCTAGATGTGTGCGCTTAGTGGTTCGACGGCAAGGGTGCGGCTTTGGCTAGAGGAGGCGTAGGCGGCGACGACTTCGGTTGGAGGCGTAGGCGGCGATTCGATCGTTTATAAAAAAAGATCAGCGAAGTCGAGCTGAGTCTGGGAAGAAGGGGACGGAGGCCTGGAACGATGAACAATGAAGTTTAATTTTTATTAAGTTATGTTGATTATTTTTATTAAGTTAATTTAAATGTTAATTAAAATCGTTATGCTAATTATCGTATAACTTTTTCATGCGAGGTCTGATTCGAGCGAAACGAGTCACGTTGTGATCGTATCGATGAAGGCTACGACATGGAATTGAAGTGGAATTTATTTGAAGCTAGAAAAAAATTTAGTTTCAAATAAAGGTGAGTGTTTTTAATGCTCACGAATTACTAAAATATTTTTATGTTAGTTAAATTGATGTTGTGAAGTAATTTAATTTTACCGACTGCTGTTTGCTAATTTAATTAACATTTAAATTGACATATGATTTGAATTGATAGAAATTTGATTGACAGTTAAATTCAAAATTGAAATTAAATTGCTAGTTGGACACTCGAGATTGATAACTAGTTAATGGCTGTGATATTTTGACTATTGGATGTTGATTGTGATGGATGCCTATTGGTTGATGTATTTGATGATTTTGATGTTTATTTATTTTATATATCTTGTTATCAACCCTGTATATTATTGACATCATATAAACTATTATCTGAATTATATTCGAATAAATTAAGAAATAGGTTGAAATTCTATGACACTTTGATTTGGATTGAAATGATATACATCAATCGCTAAAATTAATTTGAAATAACTTATCACTTGGTTATAGGATAGAAAATTATATATGAACACTGGATTGGTTAAATTAAATGATTTTAAATATTTTGGTTTGAAATTATTTAAATGATTTTGATTTAAAGAAATAAAAATCAAATTTATGAAAACTGAATTATTTTCGAGCTGGAGCTTGAAATGTTGAAATAGAAATGGGTTAGAAGAAATTGTTTAAAGAATGCAATTTGAAATTTGAAGTTAAAATCGACATATGAGTTGAACTATGGAAACTGAATTATTTTAAAGGTTTGAACTTTTACTTAAACTTCGGATTTGTCTAAGTAAAAGTGATATGAATGGATCTTTCAAAATTTTGAGCTTGGAATTGAATTATTTTGAAGATTTGAATCTAAATTTGAACATTGAAGTTTAATTTGAATTAAATGATTTAAATCGATATTCTGAATTTGAACTCGAACTTTAGATAAACTGAAATGGTTTAAAATTGAGAATTGAATTGGAACTGAAACTATTTGAATTAAACCAATGAAAATCGAAATTGAAATTAATTCGAATTGGAGTTGAAATTGAAATTGAAATTGATTTAAATTGAAATCGAAATCGAGTCGGTTTGAATTGATTTGAGATTTTAGATGATTTTGAATTGAGTGATTTGAAATTAAATCAGTTTAATTTTAATTTGGACCTGAATCTAGATTTATTGGGAATGGGAAGAAACTGTTTTGAATTTGAAATTTTTTTCACTATAAACTATTTTACTATAAACAGATTTAAAATTCATCTTTTTAAAATTTCAAGTTATTTAAATTTTCAAATCACTTAATATATAACCTATTTTCATACTTTAACTATTTTAACTTTTAAACTATTTAAAACTACTCAAACTATTTTCTAAAAATTCAAACAAGTCAAGGCTGGAATGTTTATATTTAAATCGTTGATTTAAATGCGAATTGGGTTAAAATGAAGTTATAACCTAAGTTGAAATTCGAAATGATTATTGAAGTAAAAATAGCATATTTTAAGTTAATATGATATTTTGAAGTGGAAAAGATTTTTGAATTGAATATGATATTTTGGTATCAAGTATGAATCGATCTTGAAATGTAAAAGAACCAACCGGTGTGTAAAATGACGTTTGGTTGTTAAAGAGACCGGGGCCTCTTATTGGCATACTCTCTATCAATATTGGTACCACTTTAACAACTGTGTACGCGGAAGAGACTCCAGAACGAAGTGGTTGGATTTGGTGTGCGTTTGCTGGATTTGAAGAAAGAGAACGATGATGGATAGACCCCGGCACTTGTGCCAATTTGAAATGACTAAAACAGGATGGCTTGACAGGGCCAATGAGGCTAATTATTTCTAGTAGACATTCGTTCTTCGATTTCTTTTAGACTCAGTCCATACTATTATCTTTGTTGTTGGTTCCGATTGGAGCACCTTGATTTTAGGATAACCTCCTATTGACTCGTTATGGGATGGAAGGATGCGGTGCGCGGTCATGGCTACGATGTGTTACTACCAGCCTTGTGACCTGAACTGGTAATATCCGACGTTGGGCATAGCCTCATGTGCCTTGTCATACTCTTATCCTTATACGAGACCACTACGAGTTTGGTTTAATGTTGTCGTATCATAGCGCCTCCCTATCACCCGACATGCTTTTGGGGCGTTATATGCAAACTGTACAACAATGCTTAAAAACGTGCTAAGGGGGATTAATGTAAAGCGTTAATGTTAGGGAAAATATTTATTTTACTAATTAGACATTATATATATAATGTACTTTACTATATATAAATATTTTGATGGATCCTTAAGAGATGGAAAATCCCGTAACATCTCTTGAGTTATTGCATGCACATTACACTAGATAGGAGATGTAAAACCCCGTAAACATCTCTAACGCTATTACACTCTTGTAATATGCGATATTGATTTGACTCACATAAGGATATTTTAGTCCTGACTCGAGTGTTTTGTCCTTTCATTACACTCGGGTCAGCCCTGAATTTTCAGCGTATTGAAGATCATATTTTTTGGAGGATGAAGACGAAGATTTGGTATATAATATTACTAGTATTATTTCACCACATTGTTGTCTTGCTGCATTATTCTATTGTTATGTTGTATATATAACTCTGATAGATGTTGTAAAATTTTAGTCGAATGTATAGTATAAACAGCTTAATGAACTGTTTGTTTGATTATTATATTTTGTCATTTCGATATGAGATTCTGTATTTGTTTTCTTCTTTTCATATCTTTCTTAATTAACCCCATTGATTATCTATCTTTTGGATTGTTTGAGTTGGACATGTCTGGATTACCGTCGATTTAAACCTTCTAAAATGCGGGTCGTCATACTACTAGTGTCTAGTATACAAATAATATTAATCCTAGTCGAAATTGTTACCATTATTAAATTCCAGCATACTAGGCTCTGCAAACAAAGTGGCAGGCACGTAGTAGAGAATGGATTTCCATACAAATGACCAGGTGAAGGGAATACCTTTTGGCAGTACATCTCTAGAGGAATGTACCGAGGCCTAACTGATGGTCCTCTACCAACACAAGACCGACATACCTCTACCTAGATAGTACCGAATATGTCATCACCCCGGTCGTTACCACCTATCCGAGGGCCCTCTTCGCATACACCATAATAATTTAAAACCCGAACGTCATAGCGGGAATAAATATATCTACAAAGGGATGATCATATCCTAATGGTTGTGAACCACACAGCCTTTCAGCATCTATCCTGTTTTGGTCATTTCCAAGTGTGAGGCTTGAGGTAACGATTACCTTTCACATATCACATCATCTTTCCTCTTTGAATGCCACATTGCCATTCCACAATCACATAACTGATTTCTACAAACGTATATCTTCTGAGCTCGTACGTCTCAGGAAGGATGTTAAACTAAGGGAAGTTGCTTTTTCCGCCCCCAAATGGGTGATACGTTTATAGAGATCAATCAATGTGATTTTAAAATGCAATGTCAGACATTCGTCCATACAAGTTGTCTAGGAATGGACAAACAGAAGGCACTTCTCCTACCACATCCTGTTGGGAATCACCCCTAGGATCGGTAGAGATTAGTCCTTGCTTTGGATATTTCATAACGAAGAAACCACTGCTACTATACGTATATTGGGAGTTTATCCCCAAATGATCAACAAGCAGTCCTTCATTACGAAAATCCCAAATATCAATGTCTTCCAACACCTATACATTCGAATGCATATATGTTGGTCCGAAGTGGTTTTCGGATAAATCTGATCTTGGTCTCTCCAGATCAACAATGATAAAGATGCCAAATTTTGATAGTCGGTTATTTAACTATCAAAGAAACAATAAAATCTAGCATATAAGCAATCACTTGGCCTGTTTAAATAAATATCTTATTACTTAAATCAAATTCCAAATATTTACATCAAATTAACTTTAAAAATATATATTCACAAAACCATTTCAATCTTTCGTTATTGGAAAACATTTCCATATACTTATAACAAAAAATAAGTACATATTCAAATCTTAAGGAAAGTATTCTTCAAAACGCACTTTATTTGGGTTAAAACGAATGTTGCGTAAAACATCGTTACGACAACCCAAAACACTAGTATAACAATTCGATAAATTATATATATAAATCTCGTACACTATATAAAACATTTTCTTTCGGAAATCATTTACTATAACAACAGTGTTATAGTCCATGCCTTCCTTACTTTCCCGAAAACGTCTACTACAACAATGAATGTTGAAATCTATGTTTTTGATACTTAACACGTCTTAAATCATTTTCAAACTATTAAACTCCATTTTAAAATGTTGCTTCCAAAATGTTCCTTTAAAGGATTATTCACTTTAAAACGTGAATATGTTCCCTTTAAAAAAATCTATATTTTACTTGTCAAAATATACCAATTCCACATTTATACAACAATGTTTATAAATCTTATTTCTTTTTTACAAAACTTTTACTTATAAAATTCCTTTACTTATAAAAAATCCATTTATAAATCCTTTTCCCCAAAATCTAATTTATTTAGAAAATCCATTTACAAAATATTGATTTCAAATCCATTTAATATTTCATAAAACATCATTTAAAATCCATTCTTTATTTATAAAATATATTTTAATAAATCCTTTATATAAAATTTTCTAGAATCTCTATTTAAAACACTTTATAAAATAGTAAATTGAAAACACCAAAAAATCAAACTTTTATTGAATTAAAACAAATTCCTTTCTTTTAATAATTCCAAAATTATTAAAACATATAGAATTCCAAAATCACTTTAAAATCATTTCCAATTCATAATCAAAATTTTAATATTTCAAAATACCCAAAAATAAGGCTGGTGCTACTAAAGCACTAAATAAGAGAAATCATACCACAATCAATAATATGGCATCCAACACATCATATATCAGCAAATATATGAAAAGTAAAATCAATAGTGGTGAAGAATCCTATTGGATCCTTCCAATCTGTTTTCCTGCATCACATGCAAAATATAATCATAAAATATAAATCAACCGCTTTGAGGCGGGATTCGTATACAAAGGGTCATCCGCTCTTACACGAGAACATAATAGGGTCTCATCCGCTCCAATAGGAGGGAATATATCCAAACCAAATAATAAATATATTAAATCATCCAAATAAGCAACGGACAACATAAATTAAATTATTTCCACTTATATAAAAAATAAGTAGGCCAAGAAGGTGAATTTAATTAAAGAAATTCTAGAAATCGCCTACGCGCTCCGGTTTGAATTAAAATTGAATGATCGTTCAATTTAACCCAAAATTCCTACTAGCTCCGAATCCATCCAATCCAACTCCATAGCGTAGTACTTGCTGATACAAACGCAATGCAACTTATCATGCTTAAAACCGACCTCGTATTAACAAGTTCTGGATAAATGAACGTACAAGATAATTAAATTTATAATTAACATAAATTAATTAACTTTTTAAAATAAACCTTCTTCTTCCATCGTTCGTTCACATTTTCTAGGCCGCATATTTTTTTTCATCAAATAATCGATCGTTCAACCACCTGCGTCGCCGCCTTCTACGCCACCGCCGCTCCACCTGCCTCGCCGCCGTCGCGCACATCGCGACAACGCGAAGCCCAAAATTCGAACGTGATCTATCGTCCTTTCCCTATCCATAGCCACTGCCATCATTGCCCATTCAACGATCCATGACCATGGATCGACTCCCCTTGGCCACACCTTCATCTTTCATGTTGGACGTTCCTTCTAATTTGGCCCCGATCGACAAGATGATTCTAGGCCGTTGAATGCTAGGGTTTGGTTTAATTGCAGCTGAAAATTTAGGGTTTGCAAATGAAGATAGCTAACATCCTTTTATAGAAGATTTCCAAAGCACTATTCATGCTTCAAAATTTCGGACTCCAAATGAAGTATGTCGCCCAACGTTCTATATGTTATACCCTTATTCCGAACACAATGGAATATATATCGAAAGCCAATTCCATCATACACAAAATTTAACTTTTCAAATCGAGTTATATTAAATTAAATTCCTTTAATAAATTTCTACGCGTTTCGAACTTGCACGACCAAACAATATGTCCGATTGCCACAAAATCGACACCATATAATAATTCACTATTACGGATCTAATGAAACCGCTTTCGTCGAAATCCGAGACAGTGCCCCAGAAGGCTATTTTTACATGTTAATCAAAACGAGTTATTTCCTAAATCAGTTTAAATAACTTTTAAATCCAAATTAAAAGTTTACTATCTTCCTTCTTATTCAAATAAAATTTAAATCAACCTTCGAAATTGTTTTCATTCATATTAAATTCAAGATTCAATTATTTAAACAATTACAAATATTAAATTTAACAATTTAATTATCAAATACTGCACTATATTTGAAATATAAGTTACTGAACTTATCAATTTAACTCTTCAATATTTAAAATCAATCAAATATTCCAAATTTAAATGACTAAAATTCTGGGTCGTTACAAATACCATTGTTAGAACTGGGCCGGCCCGGAGTGGAAGTTATGGGTAAATTTAAAAAAAATACCTTATTGGATCTTTATTGGCCCTATGGAGTCTAATTCATTTAGAATATTTCTAAATATTATTTAAATAAAATATTTTATTTTATTGTAATTTATAATTACATAGTATTATTTAATTTATATATACATATTGTTAACTCCTCTTTTTGGAGCGACCTAAAACTCTACGACCTAAAGCTCAGCGACCTAGCAACCTAACTTCTCCAACGACCTAAAAGATGGAGCGACCTAAAGGCTAAAGCGACCTAACGACCTAAAGGTCTTAGCGACCTAACGACCTAAAGGCAAAAGCGACCTAATGACCTAAAGGTCTTCGCGACCTAACGACCTAAAGGTCTTCGCGACCTAACGACCTAAAGGCTAAAGCGACCTAACGACCTAAAGGTCTCAGCGACCTAACGACCTAAAGGCTAAAGCGACCTAACGACCTAAAGGTCTTCGCAACCTAGCGACCTAACGACCTAAAGGCTAAAGCGACCTAACGACCTAAAGGTCTTAGCGACCTAACTCCAGAAAGAGGCTAGCGACCTAAAGCTCCCAACGACCTAAAGATGAAACAGTTCAACGACCTATAGCTCCTACAACTACTCCCTTGGTCGCTCATGACCTACCACTTCGTTCAGGCAGATCAAGTGCACCCTGTTAAGTCATAAACCATGCCCACTAGGTCGCCAGTGACCTACGACCTACCTTAACTCGTTCAAGACCTATGACTTGTCAATATGTCCAATTGGTCAAGTGCAACTGTTAAGTCGAAGCCCGTGCTCCTTAGGTCGCTCATGACCTACGACCTACCCTTAGGTCGCTCACGACCTACGACCTAACTCCAAAATCTCCCTATAAATACAACACCAACTCCTACTTGAAGGGGACTTTTTGGCTCATTTCTGAAACGCCGATACTCTGTTGTTTTCTCGACTCAACCAACACTTCAAACACCAAAGACACTTCAACGAACTTCAAAAGGAGATCTACACATCCGACATGGATTCAAATAGCTCTCTTACATCAAAGTTCTAGTTACTCGTCTCAAGTGTGTTGTAATCAAAGTGTATTGTAAAGAGTTGTAATCAAATCAGCAATAAAGAATATAAAGTGGACGTAGGCTTAATTACAAGCTGAACCACTATAAAACTGCTGTCTCTCTACTTTTCTGCTATTTTCTGCTTATATTTTGTTCCCGTACCAACGGGTGGTGCTTTCACATTACTATCATTTACACCAGGGTGTTAGCGTCGATTTTTACGTTAACATTTTGGTGTTTTCACTGAGAATTGAACTCAGGGATATTTTCATCATCGCTCCGCGAAGATTTGTTGAAAGAATTTCTCTAAAAACCAGAAGTCTATCTGAAATAATGGCTCCTGGAAAAAGGGGTAGACCTATCAGATCCGGAAATGCTCATGAGGGAACCTTCGCTTCCCCAACAGAGAACCAGCCAACTCCTACCGTTGGGGTCACAAAGGCTGAATTAGACGATGTAGTTGCTGGATTATACCAACAAATTGAAGCTCAAAACGTTTTGATGATGGACAGATTAAACGCTCTGCTTGGGGCAAATCTACAACCAGAAAACCATGAAACAACCTTTGCTGAAGAAGCCCATAATTCCCGGGAAAAAGGTATTCCACAACGAACAGCTAGCACCGTTGAAGCGCCACCTTTCCAAGCTGAAGGTTCAAGGCCGCAGCCAACTTTTCGCGAACATTTTCCCAGGAAAACTTCCGAAAGAACAGCTGACGTCTACCCGGTAATGCCTCTGAACAATGAGGAGTACCTGTCAGGGATGGTTCGTCGAATCATGAAAGAAAGCATGCAGAGGGAAGAAAATGAGAGCGACTGGGGATTTGCACCAAGCAGAACTCCGTTTACTGAAAAGATCCTGAAAGCAGAATTTCCAAGGAAATTTGTACCTCCTACTATCCCGGCCTATAAAGGGACAAGTGACCCAAATCACTTCCTATATAAGTACGACTGGCATATGACCGATGCAAGAGCATCCGATGAGATTAAATGCCGATACTTTCCAGTGTACTTGGAAGGAGTGGCTCTACTATGGTTCACAAAGCTACCAGTTCGGTCCGTAGATCAATTCTCCGACTTAACTCGAAAATTCAAGGAACAGTTCAGATTGTATGCTTAAAAAGCTAAGGATATAATGTCACTGTCTAGCCTTGAGCAAGTTCCCGAAGAATCTATCAAATCGTTCTTGAGCCGCTTTAACCTAGCCCTGGCCGAAGTAGATAATGCGGAGCCTCGTATGATCCTGACTTACATAATGCGTGCCATTAACAAATCGAGTGAGTTCGGAAGATGGTTGAAAATGAAGGAACCAAATTCACTTGAGAAGTTTTATAAAAAGGCCGACGAATTCATGCGCCTAGAAAACCTTTCTGCACCAGCAAAAGTAGTTGTTGCCGAAGTCAAGAATAACAATGTCGCTTCTAACAAAAGAGAATCTGGAAACCAGAAAAGGGAAAATGACGAAGGAAAGAAGCAGGGGAACGAGAAGAAACCTCGCCATCTGAATCCTTCGGATTTCACTCCCATAACTGATACACCGGAAAACATCTTCTTCGCAACAAAGGATGTTGTCAAGTATCCCAAACCACCTGAGATGAGGAGAGGTGCAATACATAATGGGAAATTCTGTCAATTTCACAATCAACCTGGCCATGACACTAACCAATGTCGCCAGTTAAAGAATGTGATCGAAGAGTTGTTGAAACAGGGTAAACTGCAACAATATGTGAAGAAAAACGGAGTCGACCCCACCTCATTCACTCAGGGGCAACAACTTCCTGCCCATCAATCTGGCTCTGGCAACAACACTGCAGTGCAAGAATCCGAAAAGCTTGTCATTAATGTTGTCATAGGGGGTCCACACCCAACAGGCAGAAGCTGGGATGACTGCTAACTACCCACAAAACTACAACTGGGGCATCTTTCATTCTCTTTGGCATATGAATCCAAAACTATGAATCCAGTGGAAATGGAAATTCAATCCAGAGATTCTGGAACAACAATCACTTGCAACCATTTTTTACTTAACAACATTGCTTAAATTTGTAAAATGATAATGGATGTATAATTCTTGTATTGTAATCCACTGAGAAATCAGTGCGAATTGATAATAAAGAACTATAAATCTTGTGTTCTCTAATGCTATAAAATGCTTGTCTCATTTCGATATGCAAGTATCTTTAAAATATTGCTAAAATGTCGATTTAATATTGCAGGCTATCAAAGCAAAGCTTACCTATTCAACACATCACGAAACCAAGCGATTCCTACAAATCATTCGGATGCCAAGCCATAAAAGTTCCAAAATTCAACTCCTACAAAAGAAGTGCTATTTACAAATAGTTGATGGTTCCACCAAAGCGGGCGCCTTCCTGACGAGAAGGTTCTAGACCCTTGCTAACCAACCGCGATCGTTTGTGCAAACGAACATCCGGTAAAATAACTTGCGTCTGCCTCGTGGATTCACTCAACGATAAAGTACACTTCTCTGGCAAAGAATCAAACAACTTGCAAAAGAATGGAACATATACTTGGAGTGATAAAGAGGAATCGCTAAGAAGCAGATGGTGGAAGGACACAAGCAACAAAGCCCTCTAACGAGGCACAAGCCCTCTTCGGAGGCACAACTCTCCGGAGGCACATTTCACCGGAGTTGAAGTGAAAAATGCTCCTCTTCGGAGGCCCACTTCACCAGAGCTGAAATACCAAAAAGACCTCTCCGGAGGCACATTTCACCGGAGTTGAAGTGCAAAATGCTCCTCTTCGGAGGCCCACTTCACCAAAGCTGAAATGCCAAAAAGACCTCTCCGGAGGCACATTTCACCGGAGTTGAAGTGCAAAATGCTCCTCTTTGGAGGCCCACTTAACCAGAGCTGAAATGCCAAAAAGACCTCTCCGGAGGCACATTTTACCGGAGTTGAAGTGCAAAATGCTCCTCTTCGGAGGCCCACTTCACCAGAGCTGAAATGCCAAAAAGACCTCTTCGGAGGCACATTTCACCGGAGTTGAAGTGCAAAATGCTCCTCTTCTGAGGCCCACTTCACCAGAGCTGAAATGCCAAAATGCTTCTCTTCAGAGACCAAAAATGCTTCTCTTCGGAGACCAAAAAAAGCTTCTCTTCGGAGACCAAAAATGCTTCTCTTCGGAGACCAAAAATGCTTCTCTTCGGAGACCAAAAAAATGCTTCTCTTCGGAGACCAAAAGCCCTCTTCGGAGGCACACTTCACTAAGTTGAAGTGCCAAAAGCCCTCTTTGGAGGCAAAAGCCCTCTTCGGAGGCACACTTCACCAAGCTTGAAGTGCCAAACCAAAGCCCTTTAACGAGGCACAAGCCCTCTTCGAAGGCACAACTCTTCGGAGGAGCCCTCTCCCGAGGCACAACAAAAAAGCCCTTCCCAAAGGCATATCAAACAAGCCCTCCTCAAAGGCACACTTTTACTCTCAACAGTGAAGTGCTAAACAAAGCCCTCTAACGAGGCACATTCGACAAATCAAAATATTCTTTAAAAGCTCGCTTCACTACGTAAGGGAATCCGCTTTTCAACAAATAAAAGTGATCATCCCCGAAAGTTGAAGTGTTCTAAAGAAGAAAGAAAGAAAAAAAAAACTTCTCCAATACAAGGCATACTCTATTAAAAGCAGAATAATATTTCCTCAAAAACGGAAGAATTATTCTCTAAAATAAGAGTACAAGTCTTTCAGAATATTGCAGTAAGCTATGGTATGGGGGCAATATAGCTAAATTAATAAAAACAACGCTCAAACATCATATCACGAGCTCACTGCAATATCATATAAAGTAAATAAAGAAACTTGTGCAAAAACAAGGAATAAATGCATTCACACATATACTGACAAGAAATTGTACAAGTAAAAAGAACCATTTTATTCCATACTATAAAGTTTTTGTACACGTGCAGGTTTCAAGCGGGGACCGGTACCCGCACAATCTCCGGTCAATACATGCAAAAAGAAAAACAAGGAGAGTAAAGCAGGACTCATCATTTCTTCTTCTTCTCGCCACCTTTAGAGCCTTTTCCTGGTTTAATAGGTAGCTTTTCGAGCCGGCCTGAACAAGACTGGGAAGAAGGCGAGAGAGGTACAGCTGGGTCAACTTTCACTTCCTCTCCAGTAGTAGAAGTGCTTTTCCTTCTTTTCTTCAAAGTTGTGCGCTTCCCTTTCTTCCTTGAAGAAGATTCGCTGCCCGGAGTGATGAGATCGGACAACTTCGTGTCGTTAGTAAAAATTTGCTCCGGAGTGCTTTCACCTTCTTCAAGCTCCCCAGTCTTCTGCTCCTGTGAAACAAGCGGGTCGTCCAAGCCTTGAAAAGCTCATATTTGTTCTTCCTACGATCCCGGCTGAGAAGCAGGAGTGACTTGAAGGGATGAAGGAGGAACAGCTGGAAGAGGAGAAGTGGTTTCAACATTCAGTGTTTCCGCTACAGAAGAAAAGAAGTTAAAATCAGTATTCTCCGAAAAAAGAGAAGATATTGGATCATCCGGACTTAAGTAATAAGCGAGAAATTCATCGAGCTCAGTTGAATCGAACGAGTAGTCTACTTGAGCTAGATCAGACTTGAAGTTACCTGGAGAAGTCGGCTTAATCACGACGACTTCAAAGTTTTCGGCTTCAGCATCATCCTGGGACTTCTCCTCGACTTGAATAGTGGGAGACTCGGTAATGGCGGATTTAACTTCAGCTTTTGCAGGAGGTGGAGAATAAGAGCTAGAGCCAATAATGTCAGGGTCGACCGAAGCCGGAAGATGAGCGGGGTCGGTTAACGGCACTTTCTTCAAACGCTCTTCTCCTACCACTTCGGCTCGCTCCCTGGCAAGCTGCTCTTTTCCCCTGGCAAGCGCAGTACGTGCCTCATCGTCCAGATAAAGCGCCTCAAGATCTGCCTCTGCATAGCCAGCGCCTCCAAGCATGTCAATTACCGCCTCCCATACTTCAGCCAAAGTAATTTCGTATTTCGGTCCCAGAAATGAGAGGCTTCCACGCCCCAAGACGCTGTGGATATAAAAGTCGAACAAAGTAGAGCTGATGGTGGCTTTGGTTGCCTCATGAGATTCTTCGGCTGCAACTTAACCAGCAACAGCCTCATCACGCTCTTTCTCAACTTTAGAAAGTCGAGCTTTTAACACCACAATCTCCAGGTCTTGGGAGTTAACTCTTTCCCGCAGTTGAGCGGTATCTTTGCGGTATTTTTCAGTTGCATGCTGCTCTGCCTCAAGTTTCATCTCAACATCTCTTTGAGCAGCATGAGCAACTCTCACTTGTTTTTGGAAGACTTCTTCTTTTTGAGAATGCGAAGCGGAAGAAGTGGCGAGATTTTCCTTGAGTTTCTTAACTTCAGACTCAAGTCTCGCATTATCGTCAACAATGCTCGCCATCTTTGCATCATGTTGCTTACAAATTTTATCCAACTCCGACTTGTCATTCTCCATAGTTAGCATGGCTTCGAGATTCATGCGATTAACTCTTTGAAGTTCGTCGACAAGTTTCTGCCAGCCAGACATCCTCTCGATATCGAGTTTGACAGCATCAAGGTTCCTTAGCATAGCCTGCTTATCAATAGGAACCAAATCCAAGTCGAAGCGCACTCCTCTTAAGCACCAATTTGGGAATTGGCTTTGAAGTGTAGAAGGAGCATCTTTGACTTGATACTGAGGCCTGTTGATAATTGTTTGAATGTCAGATTTCTTAAGAGCAGGAGAACTGGAGGGCATATCAAGAGAAGTAGGAGCAGCGGTCTTTTCAGAAATCGCAGACGCGTCCGCCTCACTAAGCTTCATCCGCTTGCTCGGATCATCAACAATGTAGCTCTTTCCTCTGTCATCATGCGACTTTCTTTTATGAGAATCGTTATCTCTATGAGAGGAGTCATGATGTTCATCCCTCCTTCTTTGCTGCTCCTCATAAGCTTGTCTCTCTTAATCTTTTCTAACCGCTCGCTCCTCATCAGTTTCCCTGGAAGTAGGGAGATAGCGTCAGGGATCGTAATAATCACGTCTTCCGTAAGTTCGAAAATCATCATAGTATGAACCACTGCGTCCCATCGGAGAACCTGAAAGTGAGAAAGACAAGTCTTAAAAATCTTCGAAGTAACGAAGCTAAGTGCGTATAAGTGCCAAAAATCCTAAGTGTGTGTGATGTGCAAGCTACGCGCGTCAAACTACAAACCACTCTTTGGTTGGGGAGTGATAACAGATTTTGAAGCGGGAGTCAACTGTTGGGCTGATGAAATTTGCTGCAAAGCAGATGTCACTTCAACTACTGGAGATGTAACTTTAATTGAAGAAGTGTCGTCTTTAAAGAGCTCCTGTGAAGTAATCATCAGATCGCTCAGTCCCTCAAAAGTGTCGTCACCGTCATGTTTAGTGGGACTTTTCTTCTCAACTCCTTCATCATCAGCTTTCTCGGAGTGTTGAGGGGGTTCCTCTTCTTCAATTACTGGGGAAAGTGTAAGTCTGCTAGATGATCCCGCAATATCAACAGAAGTAGAACACTTCACCAATGCAGCCTCTACAGCAGGTTCTCCCGATGTAGTTTCTTCTGCAAAAACTGGGGCTTTTGATGTTTCTGCTTGAGAACCTGGGGCAACTAGTGTGTCGGTCTCAAAACTAGAAATTTCATGAATCTGAGTAAATCGGGAGGAGTGTAGAAGTCCAAACTGATGCAAAAACAAGTCTTTCAGCAAAAATTTAGCGCTTCTCTCTTCAGCAGCCACAGCATTTAAAGTTTCTAAGGTTGGCTTGTGGCTGGGATCTCGAAGCGGAGGAGGGAGTGCTACAAAAGTAAAGAATGAAGTTTAGTACTTGACAATTCAAGTTTCAAGAAATTTTGGAAAAATGGAGCGAGCGAAAATAGGCAATCTTACTTCTGATTCTCCAAACGGCATAGAATCCTGAGGGACAGCGTACGAAGAAGAATTGACTTAAGAACCCGTGTGCACTATCGGGCAAGTCTAGAATCAATTTACGGTTTCAAGCACCTCTTACAAGTATAATTGAAGGGTGATCCTTGTTTTTCGCAAAGGTGCACAAATAGCGAATCTCCTTAAAACTTGGAAGACGGTCGAGCGTCCTTCTGAACAGCACACACAACCCCATCAAGATGGCATAACCATTGGGATGTAGCTGGAAGGGAGAGATAGCTAATCGAAGAAGAAGCCGTTGAAGAAAGTCATTAAAGGGAGGAATAGCTCCGCTTAAGCACATCTGACGATTAACTGCTACAAAACCAAGAGGTGGCCTGTCAGCAGTATCATTTACTCCAGGAAATAAGGCGTCTGCTTCGGCAATACCGAACCGGATACACAATTGACTGAAAGCTTTGTGGCTCAAGGTTGTCGAATTCCTTTCCGGAGGATCAATCAATGGGTTAGCAATTGGAAAAGCCTCCTCAGCTTGTCTTGTTTCTTCTTGTTGAGAAGTCATTCTACACAAGGAACTGGATATTCAAATATGAAGGTGCATGTTTCCTAAAAGTGTGAATTGTTGTGCAAAACTAGTACAATAACAAGCAAATATAACTGAAATCAGGTTAGTCGCCATTGTCGATTATAAAGTTTCAGGGCTTGTTATTTCAAGTTCAAGTACAGTGTTAATGCAAACAAATCAGCTTTAGTTGATTATTCTTTAGCTTTGCTTTAATACTTCACTTGAATTTATTGTTTCACAGCATTTTATTCACAAAGTTCATTTAAGTTGGTTATTCTTTTTCGACTAATCTGTCATTCGATGTGGGCATTCAATGGCAGTATATTCGCCCTAGTTTTCTGCAAATGTTGTGTTTAACATGTTGTCAGCTTTAAAAGTTAGCATAATCTGTAAAAGAGTTCAGCAAAGTTCAAAGTTCAAACATTTCAAGTCCAAGCAGTTCAATCAAGTTCTACCCAAATTTTGCAAGTCTTAGGTCGTCCAGCGACCTAGCATAGGTCGGAAACTCCTTAGGTCGCACTGTGCAAGTCAGAAAGTTCAAGGCGGTGCAAATTTGTACAAGTCCTAACTCGGCCGCGACCTAAAGCTTATGCCGCAAAAAAGTTAGGTCGTTGATACGTTAAGTCGCTCTGTAGTCATTCAAGAAAGTTAGGTCGTCGATTTGTTAGGTCGTTCTGCTTAGAGTTCATATGCAAATCTAACTAAGTCCTAGGTCGTTTGAATCCCAGCGCGACCTAAAACTTAAGTCGCAGATTCGAAGGATCCTTAGGTCGCGAGAATTCTTTGGTCGGTTGGTTCCTTAAGTCGCAAGGATCTTTAGGTCGCGAGTTATCTTAAGTCGCTCGATTTCACTAAGTCGCTAACTTCCTCTCCACGCAATAACTCACCAGACCCGATAACCCGTTACCGCCAATACAATGAAATTCATCATCCTCTTCGTAAAATTCATCGTCTTTTCATACCACCAAATCACCTGAAAACCAATTCGATATATCTCCGATCTGTCATAAATCCAACACATTGCGTGCTTTCATGACACAACAACAACAGTAACCAATAACGATCAAAAGTCGATCACGACGCGACTTAAAATGAAGCACGGTGTACAAAATTGGTCTGGGGTTCGGAGATTATAATTTAGGGTTCAATGGTGATCTTGGGATGGGTAAAGATCGAATGTACTTACGTAGTATGTTGGTAAAAATGAATCGACGACTAAATGGGTTGAATTCGCCCTTGGAAGCTCGAAGATTCGTCAATGGCAGAACGGGAAATCGGAGCAGTTAGGTAAGGAGGAAGAAACGACCTAACAGTTTATATGGGGCAACGAGAAGAAGGCGAATAGGCACGCGAGTTAGCACAAGTTTTAGGTCGCTCACGACCTAGCAGAGTTAGATCGAAGCACACGACCTATGACATAGGCCTGTACTTCAAGGGGCAAGTGTTAACTCCTCTTTTTGGAGCGACCTAAAACTCAGCGACCTAAAGCTCAGCGACCTAGCAACCTAACTTCTCCAACGACCTAAAAGATGGAGCGACCTAAAGGCTAAAGCGACCTAACGACCTAAAGGTCTTAGCGACCTAACGACCTAAAGGCTAAAGCGACCTAACGACCTAAAGGTCTTCGCGACCTAACGACCTAAAGGCTAAAGCGACCTAACGACCTAAAAGTCTTAGCGACCTAACGACCTAAAGGCTAAAGCGACCAAACGACCTAAAGGTCTTCGCGACCTAACGACCTAAAGGTCTTAGCGACCTAACGACCTAAAGGTCTCAGCGACCTAACGACCTAAAGGTCTCAGCGACCTAACGACCTAAAGGCTAAAGCGACCTAACTCCAGAAAGAGGCTAGCGACCTAAAGCTCCCAACGACCTAAAGATGAAACAGTTCAATGACCTAAAGCTCCTACAACTACTCCCTAGGTCGATCACGACCTACCACTTCGTTCAGGCAGATCAAGTGCACCCTGTTAAGTCACAAACCATGCCCACTAGGTCACCAGCGACCTACGACCTACCTTAACTCGTTCACGACCTATGACTTGTCAATATGTCCAATTGGTCAAGTGCAACAGTTAAGTCGAAGCCCGTGCTCCTTAGGTCGCTCACGACCTACGACCTACCCTTAGGTCGCTCACGACCTATGACCTACCCTTAGGTCGCTCACGACCTACGACCCAACTCCGAAATCTCCCTATAAATACAACACCAACTCCTACTTGAAGGGGACTTTTTGGCTCATTTCTGAAACATCGATACTCTGCTGTTTTCTCGACTCAACCGACACTTCAAACACCGAAGACACTTCAACGAACTTCAAAAGGAGATCTACACATCCGACATGGATTCAAATAGCCCTCTTACGTCAAAGTTCTAGTTACTCGTCTCAAGTGTGTTGTAATCAAAGTGTATTGTAAAGAGTTGTAATCAAATCAGCAATAAAGAATATAAAGTGAACGTAGGCTTAATTACAAGCCGAACCACTATAAAACTGCTGTCTCTTTACTTTTCTGTTATTTTCTGCTTATATTCTGTTCCCGTACCAACGGGTGGTGCTTTCACATTACTATCATTTACACCAGGGTGTTAGCGTCGATTTTTACGTTAACACATATGTATGTATGTATGTACGTGTATAAGTTTGTTTTTTTAAATATTATACATGTTATATATATATATATATATGTACATGTTATACAATTTATAAACTATTACTTATATATAAATATTATACATATATATGTACATGTTAAGTTTGTTTAAATAATCTCTGTAAATGTATAATACATGTATGTATGTATGTATAATGTTTGCGCCAAAAATGGTCACAAACCCCAAGTGTTGTGAAAGCACCAGTGTATGAATACAGATCAGCAATATTCAAACAAAAATATCAAATCTAAGCAAGCAACGAACAACAATCCAGAAATATTGAACAGAAACACGAGATTTATAGTGGTTCGGCTATCTCCGGTCTACGTCCACTCCAAAGTTTTATCTTTTATTGATTATACTTGACTTGTAGATCTCGATTTATGATCGATTCAAGATTGCATTTCTGGTTGATCAGCTCGGTTCGAATCGATCCCCTTCGAATCGATAGGGTCGAATCGATCGTCTGAGCATGTGCTTGGTGACATGGCTCGTGCGTTTCCCGAGTCGATCCCACTTTTTCTCCGGGTTAATTGGGTTGAATCCGGGGTTTAAGCCGCGTTTACTTGGTGGATTCGAAGTAATGGATTCGAAGACAGGCCTCTTCGAATCGATCGGATTCGTGCTCCTTCGTATCGATCATGGAGTGCTGTGGTTGACCGATACGAAGTCTCCTTTGCTTATTGGATCCGAGGACGACTATGGCATGGAATCGAGGCTCCCTCAATTGCATGGATTCGAAGTACCTTTCCTCTGATGGATTCGAACAGAAGTATACGAGGACGGATTCGAAGCACGGTGTCTTCATGGACTCGAAGGTCTTTAAGTCGATGGATATGAAGCAGATGGATACGAAGTAGAGGGGTTCCACGGATTCGAAGCGAGGGAAGGCTGATGGATTCGAATAGAGTACCCATCGATGGATACGAGGTAAATGGAGTCGAACGTGACAGAACCGAACCTGAGGGAGTCGAACCTGATGGATTCGAGCTTAGTCAATTCGACCCTTATGGATGCGAATCCGAGGCTATGTCCTCCACTTTCGTCGATGATATCTTGAGCGTACGAACTCGGATTGACTCGAAATTTGGAATGTTGTTTTATCTAGCCTTGCTTGACATGTCTTATCAATTGTAGCCCGATCCGGACTCGGACAAAATTCATCGATATCCATGGTGAACCTGCGATGCACAATCGATGTTCATGACTAATAATCATTGATTTTTAGTTAATCTTTGGGTATCTCGGCTTTGCCAAAAGTTGGGATAACATTTTCCCCCCCCCAAAACATGCCTTTTGGTAAAAGGCGTGTTTTGATCAGTCTCAAGTCAAATGCAGTGAGTTCATGTTTTACTCATAGCTTACGGCATTTTCAATCAAGTTCATGGCTGTTCGAAGCCGAATTGTTATCAATTTCTTCCAGTAGGAGTTAAGAATGAAACTCTCCAGTCTCCTCGTACTATCGATGGTCACTCCGGACCCTTGCCGAGCCCATTCCAGACTTAGCGATCGAATAGAAAGATCCTATTGCACTCCGGCATTGCTTTCTATTCCTTGCACTCTGGCCCTAGTTAGGGCGTAAAGCGATGTCCCGGTCGTTCTGGACCGATCGCAGCCTCTCCGGGCTCCTGCTGGATCCCATCCTGTCACTCTCCGGTGAAGGGGAAACAGCGTTAAGTGAGTCAATCTTGTCGCTCTCCGGCGAAGCGACTCACTCCTTGCACTCCGGTTCAGTGTATCTGAACATTAAGCGATGTCATGGCCTAAATCGTGGGCCGATCATAGCCTCTCCGAGCTCTTATCGAATCCCGATCCAATCACTCTCCGGTGAATAGGAAACGATGCTTAAGTGAGTCGATCCTGTCGCTCTCCGGCGAAGCAACTCACTTCTTGCACTCCGGACCCCGCCTCTCTGGGTAAGGTCATAAAGCGATCATGTTTATATTGATATTTAATGTTCATCCTTTAACTCTCCGGTTAAAAGGTTTATTTTAATAAGTGTTTCTTTATTAAATTCAAATCCTAGATGTTCAATCTCAAACACCAGGAAAAACAAGACAACGCCTCTCCGGGCGGAGCGGTCTATTTCCATCTTAGAGCATGCCTAGGGATCTCTCCGGTTCCCGTACATGAGTAAGTGGGATAGCCGTTTTATTTTGGAAATCAAATCTAAGAAAACTAGTCGACCAAAGTCCAAATCTTGAACTTGGCCCTTGCCATCATAATCAGTTGATGACGAGTCGTGATCCCGATCCAGGATCATTCCTGTTAAGCGGAGGCGGTGGTTGTTCAGGTCTTACTGTCGCCGCCCGTTCTCTGGTATATTGCGGCAATCTACCACTCCTGGCATGTTCTTCCACCTCATCCCTTAGGTGGCGGCACTCATCGGTAGTGCGTCCATCCAGCTCATGGAATAGGCAGTATTTTCCAGTCCTGCGTTCCCGCTCCGTGGGATCTCTCCTGGGTGGTTTTCGATACGGGAGTTGCCCCCGAGTTTCAGTGTAAATCCTTTCTAGGCTTGCCGTCAAATCTGTGTATTGCCTGAATCTAGGCTCTCTGAATTTCTTCCGTTTATCAGGACCATCGTGTGCGTCATCCTGCTTTCTCTTTCCTTTGTCTGCCCTGGACTGTTCCCTGGAGGTTCCTTCGCCTTGTGCAGTATTTACTTCCTGCCTCTCGGCTCGTGATTCTTCTAATCGAATGAACTTCTCAGCTTCATGGTAAAACTCTTCAAGATCTTGCGGTGGGTCTCTTGTTAAAGAGTCTTTGAATTCGGTGCCTTCTCCAACCCCTGCCACTGCCGCCATCAAAATCATCGATGGGTCCGGGCGATCTACAGAAGCCATCGTTGCATTAAATCGTAACAGAAAATCTTTTATGGACTCTCCGATCCTTTGCTTTATTGATGCCAAAGTCATCACGCTCTTGGGTCGCGTTATGTGAACCCTAAACTGCTTCATGAAGCAATCCACAAGCTCGCCCCATGTCCTGATTGATCCTGTCTCTAGCTGTCTAAACCAAAGCGCAGTCAAATCTGATAAGAATAAGGGGAAACATCGTGCCATTACTTCCTCGGATGCTCCTAGCACTTCCATGTGCCTGATATATCTAGTGATATGCATGGTCGGGTCTGACTTTCCGTCATAAGGATCCAACATTGGTAGTTTGAACTTTGGAGGGTTCCTTGCATTTTGGATGTTTGGAGCGAACGGACTTCGACTAACCTCTTCCAATCCTCCGCCTGACAATCCCCCTCTCATGATCCGTCTCACTTGGCCAATCATTCTTTCGTCTCCATCCAGGGGTTGCCCCCTTGTCATGTCTCTGTCTTGCCCTTCGAGTCTTGTAGGGAATTCTGGTACGTACTCTTCGGGTGGCTCATTATCATTTGTGTTGGCCCTAGCCGGTTGAGCTCCTTCGAAAGGTCCTTCTGCGCTGGATCCTGCGGGCCTGCCCCCAAGCCTTTGTTGATTGCCTTCTGGTTCGTTATTCTATCCTCCGTTGGGTTCCATAGCCCCAGCTCCTTGTTCCACATTCACAGCCGCTGTAGCTGGTCCAAGGTTCGGTGTCCCTGCAGCTCTCATCTACTCGAAGAAATTCTGTAGCATCTCTTGTTGGCTTTTCATCATTCTTTCCTGCATTAGGTTATCCATAGCCTCCATCTCATCTCTAGTAATGTAGATCGAAGCTTGTCCTTCTCCAGCGCCAGAGGATGCCTCTTGACTTCCTCCATGTTGGCTCCTCTCAGCTCTTTGTCTTGTTTGTCGAGTCATTGTAGAGTCAAATCTGAATCCTTAAAATTTCAAATCTAAACTTTGAATCTGGTGTAGCGGGTGCTAGTTCTTCTCAGTGAATGCACCAAAGTGTTTGCGCCAAAAATGGTCACAAACCTCAAGTATTGTGAAAGCACCAGTGTATGAATATAGATCAGCAATATTCAAACACAAATATCAAATCTAAGCAAGCAACAAACAGCAATCCAGAAATATTGAACAAAAACACGAGATTTATAGTGGTTCGTCTATCTCCGGCCTACGTCCACTCCAAAGTTTTATCTTTTATTGATTATCCTTGCTGATTACAGTTGTTTATACTGTAGTACAACTGAATTGATATGCTAAGTCTCGATCTAAAGCAGCGGTGGTGATCTGGAGTAAATCTAGCAGAATCTGGGAGCTCTTTAGTACTTAGAATTGTCCGACCCCTTTTCTGAATGACCAGGGGCTCTATTTATAAGTGTAGGAGGCTGATATTTCGCCTAAACTAAGGGGAGACCAGTTCTGGTACGTGAGGGGGCCCACATGTCCGCTTTCTGGGAATCCGGGCCCACTTTGGGATCGATTCGAAGCTACGTTTGAATCGATCAAGAAATTGTCCAATCGAGCTGAAATTTGGTGTGAACATTCTTCAACATGTGCTCAAGCTACTGTGAAAATTTCATAGCATTTGGACTTGTAGATCTCGAGTTATGATCGATTCAAGATTTCATTTCTGGTTGATCAGCTCGGTTCGAATCGATCCCCTTCGAATCGATAGGGTCGAATCGATCGTCTGAGCATGTGCTTGGTGACATGGCTCGCGCGTTTCCCGAGTCGATCCCACTTTTTCTCCGGGTTAATTGGGTTGAATCCGGGGTTTAAGCCGCGTTTACTTGGTGGATTCGAAGTAATGGATTCGAAGACAGGCCTCTTCGAATCGATCGGATTCGTGCTCCTTCGTATCGATCATGGAGTGCTGTGGTTGACCGATACGAAGTCTCCTTTGCTTATTGGATCCGAGGACGACTATGGAATGGAATCGAGGCTCCCTCAATTGCATGGATTCGAAGTACCTTTCCTTTGATGGATTCGAACAGAAGTATACGAGGACGGATTCGAAGCACGGTGTCTTCATGGACTCGAAGGTCTTTAAGTCGATGGATATGAAGCAGATGGATACGAAGTAGAGGGGTTCCACGGATTCAAAGCGAGGGAAGGCTGATGGATTCGAACAGAGTACCCATCGATGGATATGAGGTAAATGGAGTCGAACGTGACAGAACCGAACCTGAGGGAGTCGAACCTGATGGATTCGAGCTTAGTCGATTCGACCCTTATGGATGCGAACCCGAGGATATGTCCTCCACTTTCGTCGATGATATCTTGAGCGTATGAACTCGGATTGACTCGAAATTTGGAATGTTGTTTTATCTAGCCTTGCTTGACATGTCTTATCAATTGTAGCCCGATCCGGACTCGGACAAAATTCATCGATATCCATGGTGAACCTGCGATGCACAATCGATGTTCATGACTAATAATCATTGATTTTTAGTTAATCTTTGGGTATCTCGGCTTTGCCAAAAGTTGGGATAACATATAAAATCTTATAAATAATATATATATATATATATGTATATGCATATTATTATAATATATCAATTTAATATAAATAAGTTGTTTAAATATTAAAGTAAACAATAATCTTTTTTAAATTGTGGAAAATGTATGTACTAATATAAATATAATAATAAAATAATATTTTATTTTATTTTAATATATATGCATACATAAATATATTTATAGTATATACAAAGATATATATATATATATATATATTAGTAAAATTATTAAAAAATGTATAAAATTCCAGATCATGTGTACAGCACGTGAAAATTTTTATTATTATTTTTATTATTTCAAAATATATTTTAATTGAATATTCATTCGAAATTACATAAAATATTAATAAAAAATTATTTTTGAAACCTTTTTTCAAATTTTGAATTTCTAGAAAATCATAACTGGTATTTTGAAGTTTGAAAAAAAATTCACATTCCATTTTGTTTGGATTTAATTTTAAATAATTTATTAGTTTTTGGTCCAATTAAAGAATAATTTTGAAAAATAACAAAAACTATTTTTAATTTTTAATTTTTCAGTTAAGAGTTTATCTAATGTTGAAATAATTTTATAGAATTTAAAATAATTTTTCATAACATATTTAATTTTATATGATTTATGTATTTAGTATATTAATTTAAATAATGTTAAATAATTATAAAAATTATTTCCTTATTGTCAAAAATTATTGTTACTATAAAACGTTATATATAAAATTATATGACCAATTTAAACCATAGTATGATGATGTAATCAAATTTAAAACATATATATATGTAATTAACTAATATATATGACTATACTCATATAATTTAATAAAGATTAATTGTAATATGTATTATGCTGCTGTTCTGATTTGATGTGCATCAAAAAATTAATTTTTTATATTTTTAACATAAGTATATACATTCATATAACCAAACTAATTTGTGACAACATTGTTACATATCAGAATCATCACCTATCTAACAATATAATAATAATACTTATGTACAATAAAATGTTATATAGAAAATAATAAACTATAATTTGATAAAAACATACCTAAGTACCAAAGCCTTGAAGTACACCTTGAAAAGGTGAACTCTCCCCTTTGAAACTTGTCTGATTCAGCAGATTGCTAGTCCTTGAACCGTTGACTTTCGGCTGTCAAATAGCGATCGAATCTTACTTGATTTATGTTTGTATTAATGGAGATGCTATGGTATAACTTTGGCCAACAAAAGATGGAAGAAGAGGCAACAAATGCACATTTGCAATCAGGGTTAGGAATGCTTAGATAGTGGATAGAAGAGCGAAAAGAGTGGATTTCATCTTATACTATTTCTCCCTCAATTTGAGCCATCCAAAATCAAGCATTTCCAACCCGTATTTGGGGTGCTCCATGTCCATGTTGCTATTGAAATTTCACCCACCATGATGGGCCTAAAATCCATTTAAGTCGAGGGAAAATATTATTTAATAATATCCAATTTAATCGCTTATCGAAATCGTATATTGATTGACATATTTATAACTATTATAAATATATTTAATAATATTTCTTCCTTAAAATCATAATCAAAATTTTATAGTTAATATTTCATAATATTAATTAATTTAATTCAATTATAACAATTATAAACTAACTAAATCGTTTGATCAAAAGAGAAGTCATCGTTTCAATAGTGTGACTCATTAGGTGTAAATTTGATTAGCAATTAATACCGAATTATTTGAATATTAACGTTCACATGTCACTTAGTAGGTGATGTGACATTTTTGTCAAATTTATCGCTTACTTAGTTTCGGTGAAATCCAATTTTACTTTATTAAATGTTAGTCGATTGTGAGTGTTATTTACAACAATTCTCTTTGTCAAAACTATATCACTTTGGACTTATGGAATTTGGTAATGGTCAAAATTTGAACATCATCCATATTCAATTCTATAGTCCAAACACAAAGTCCTTAGTTTAATAATAATAATAATTAATTAATTAAACTTCTTTAGCTAGAGACTTTGACTTGAGTTGACCGTGATACTAACCTCATATAAATGAGGAAATGAATCCTCTCTTGAATAGTATTTCACTTCCAATACTTCCAGTTGACCCAACTATAGCCACTCGATTGTCACTATGTCATGATTTGACTATAATCAAAGCGGAGCGTTCATATTGAAGATCCACGGTATTCTCAAGTCTAGAGAACTATGTAAATCGGTCACATCGATATTTTTTGTTTGATCTTGGTTATATTAACCAATAGAAAACTATCGAGTGAGTTATTACATAATTATCCAATGACTATCAGTACGTAACCCTTAAGTTCTCCTAGCAATCATGATTAATATACCGCCCAACATTTACGTACTCTAGTCTCGACGGATACATCGATGTCCATCTTGACTAGGAACATTTAAAATGGTATATTTGTTTTCATTATTATAAATTACTCACGGTTACAACATTTTGTAACTAACATCACAAAACATACCATTTATGGATTTTTTGTTAAATATACTGTTAATTAAATTAATTAATTAATTAACATAACACATTATATCAAGTATATAATAGAAAGAAAACACTTTTTATCTCGAACATGATTGTTTGTCGGATTAGATATATGTAACAAATTACATAACTGCCCCTAGGGCATTCTCCGCACTTTATCAGACCTTCTGTCATCTAATCTAAAAATTCAGCTCTTAAAAGCTTGAGAGAATATGCTAACGGATCAAGATAATGCTTTAGCTCTAAGGTATGAACATGATCTCCTTTATGAATATAACAATGCCTTAATTCTTGAAGCTAGCATGAAGAAGCAAAAACTTAAGCAAAAGTAGGATGAACATGGAGACAAAAACTCGAATTACTTCCATGCCTCACTTAAAGAAAAGTAGTTTAGGGCCTATATAAACAAAATTATCAATGAAAATGGAGTGCTGCAATCTAACCTTGAAAACGTGAATTATGCCTTTCTTCAGTACCACTCTTCTTAGTAGCTCCACGAACTTTATGCCATGGTTTGATAAGCTTTCTAAAATTAAATTACCTAGCTTTGTTATAGAGCAATCCACATCAATGTCTGCTGAAATTAAACAAGCCATATTCAGTATGAACCAAAAATTGTTGGCTTTAATGTTGTGTTTTACGCCACTTGCTGGCATATTATATCTAAAGATCTATGCACAACATGTTGGAAATTAAGAGAGAGAGAAAGACAGTAATGTTGGAACAAAAAAACTATTGCATTCAATTAATCACTTGAAATAGAACTAAGGCATATATAGCCTTACAAGCACCTAACTAGATTCGTGAAAGTAGCTTACGTCATCCACTAAATATGCATTCAACCTATAGACTAGGAATTATTTAAATAAAACAAATACAAGCTGAAAAGTTCAAATAGCTGTAACCTATAGACTAGGGATTATTTAAATAAAACAAAGACTAAGTAAACTTGCAACAAATTATCCAACACTAATTACTTTGAAGCACTAACTTTAACACACCCCCTTGCTTCAAAGTTATTGAGATAATAAACGAAGCACTTCTCTTCGATTTGTGATGCACTTCTCATCAACTTCAATTGTTGAAGCACTTCTCATTAACTCTACTCTTTAAATATTGGAGCACTTCTCTCCATGGTGCACATCTCACCCACAACTCTAAAATAAATTCTCTTCCACGGCCACTTGTGCCATGTTCTCTTGCTCTTCGTCTTTGAACCTACAATTCCTTGCCATATGCCCAAATTTTTGACAATTGAAACACTTAGGTTTTCCCTTATGCCAACAATCATTTTCCTCATGACCAATTTTGTGACAATTGTTGCATTGAATGGATTTTCCTTTCATCTTTTGATTAGAAAACTTTGCTATAAGAGCTTTTTCACTATTGTTTTCACCGTCTTCATTTCTCATGGCCCTCCTTTGATCCACCGCATGGAGTGAATTGATCAATTCTAAAAATGTTAACTTAGACAAATCTTTAGTATCTTCAAGTGAAGAAACTTTACCTTCATACTTTTCTGGAAGAGTGACAAGAAGTTTGTCCACCACCCTTTGGCTAGTAAATTCTCCACCAAGTAGCTTGATTTGGTTTACAATGGACATCAACCGACTCCCATACTCCTTAACACCTTCATTACTTTTCATTCCCATTATTTCAAATTCTCGCTTAAGATTCAAAATTTGCATTAATTTTGTTTGGTGATTTCCTTCATACTCCTCTTTGATTTTCTCCCATGCTTCTTAGGGAGATTCACAACCCATAATAGTTGTGGAAATTTCTTCCGACACGGCCCCATGTAAACACGAAAGTGCCCTTGGCTTTCTTGCCATTTCTTCGTCATATTTTTTAACTTGGGTGGCTATTGGATTTTGTGGAAGAGGAGTGGGATCAATATCACTCTCAATGACATCCCATAAACTTAAAGCTTTAAGATATGATTTCATTTTGATAGCCCATGATTGATAATTTTCTCCTTTGAATAGAGGAATGGAAATTGAAAAATTGTTTAAAGTAGACATTGGAAGAACACTCACAATTTTTTTAACCTCACAAGCCTTAAGGATCATTTGGCTCTGATACCATGTTGGAAATTAAGAGAGAGAGAAAGATAGTAATGTTGGAACAAAAAAACTATTGCATTCAATTAATCACTTGAAATAGAACTAAGGCATATATAGCCTTACAAGCACCTAACTAGATTCGTGAAAGTAGCTCGCGTCATTCACTAAATATGCATTCAACCTATAGACTAGAAATTATTTAAATAAAACAAATACAAGCTGAAAAGTTCAAATAGCTGTAACCTATAGACTAGGGATTATTTAAATAAAACAAAGACTAAGCAAACTTGCAACAAATTATCCAACACTAATTACTTTGAAGCACTAACTTTAACACAACAGTCTCAAACTTTTTTAACCACTGCAAACTAACTATAGGTATAAATGGCTCTTTTTCCTAAGAATATCCCTGCTACTAAAGTCTCTTTATTCAGGCTTATTTCCTATTGTAATCTTATATATAACTCATTGCCAAAATTATTGCTTCAAGACTTAAGAATTTTCTACCCTCTTTAATTCCCTCCAACCAGGCAACTTTCCTTCCTAATAGAAATATTCTAGACAATGTTCTCCTTTCCCATGAGCTATTTAAAGGCTATGATAGGTCTAACATTTCTTTTAGATCGATGCTAAAGCTTGACATAAGTAAAGCTTTGAATCTGTATAGTGGAAAACTATAGTTAGAATATGGGCTAAGATGGATTACCCAAAACATTTTGTAGCATGGATATACACTTGTATTTCTACTCCTTCCTTCACATTATGCTTCAATGGAAAAAATGCAGGATTCTTCAAGAATAGGCAGGAAGTAAGGCAGGGACCCTCTTTCCTCTTACCTTTTTATATGACTTATAAAGCCTTCACTTGTTTGATTAATGAAACAGTGATCTCTTAGAATATGCTGCTGCATCCAAAGTGCAAAGACCTTCTCATCACATCTCTAATGTTCGCTGATGACTTGATAATCTTCACAAAGCCAAACCTTAGTTCAATTCATTGTATTATGAATACGTTAAATGAGTTCTACCTGATTACTGGTGTTGGAATCAATCTAATAAATCTAATATCATAATCACGGGTGCTCCTCAGTCTTTAGTTGTTACTATCATAAAAGAAACCACTCTACAACTTATGTCCAATAGTATAACCTATCTTGGAATTTCATTATCAACCTCTAGAATTACAAGTTCACAATGTCTACCTCTTTTTGAGAAGTTCATGTCAGCTATGGATAACTGGGCTACCAGATTTCTTACTCAAGTAGGTAGGTTAGTTCTGATAAACTCCATTATTTTCTCTATGACTGTTTATTAGTGTTGAACATTTATATTGCCTAAGAAACTAATCAATATGATCAAGAGAGCTCTGATCCACTTTCTCTGGTCAGGAAACATGCACTCTTCTAAACTAATCCCTATAGCCTTTTCTAAGCTAGAAATGCCTCTTCGTTATGGTGATCTTAGAATCAAAAACATAATGGCTAGGAACATGGCAGCTATTAGTAAACACATGGATGATCTCCTAAACAAATAAGATAATATATGGGTAAAGTGGTCATGGATACATAGTATGGGTTGCAAGAATTTATGGCTTCTTATTGCTCCTCAGAACAGTAGCTGGCTTTGCTTCAATATCCCTAAATTGAGGACCTCGGTTCTTCCTTACGTGCAGCTGATAAATACTATTAGAGGTGTAGTTCTGGAATGACCCATGGGCTATGCAGGATTTGGTATTGTGTTCAGTGTTGAATTATCAACAAATGATGCAGTTAGGCATCACTAAAAATTTAAAAGCTTCTGAATATATACAAAAGGCAAGATTTATCTCCCATACTTGAGAAATCAGTAGATTAGGAGGCTTTGGGACAATCTTCAAAGCGTTTATTATCCTAGTTCTAATGTGGAGAATATTGTTTGGATGAATAAAGCTAAGGTACACTCTATTTCTATCTTGTACACAACTTTTAGTGGTTGTGAAGAAGCACAAACCTTTGTCTGGAATACAAGAATTTAGAACTCTCTCTCTAGGCCAAAAGAAAATTTCCTTCTTTAGAAGGCAATGAGAAACGGTCTTCACACTAAAGCTAATCTAATTGCAAAAGGTATGATGGTTAATGATGTTTGTCCATTCTATTCAGATTGAAAGATAATCTACATTTGTTCTTTCATTGTGAAGTCACCTTTCACTTATGGAATAAGCTTATTCTTAAAGCAAGAAGAACATACCAAAGTAGGGACATCACAATGGAGTGGGATATCATATTTAAGGCCACTAGATGGAGAAAGAATGAATCCATGCTGCTACATATAATTCTCAAATAGTTCTTGCTTGTTATTTGGAATGAAAGAAATGAAAGGCTATTCAAAGAAAAATGAAATCTACTTTGTAATTATATCAACTTCTACTGCATGTAATTAGCGTAGTCATATACAACAACTCTCACTTCTTTGATGAGTGTACCCATGAATTGTGACGCTGATGTTTAGCTATTCCGCTCTTCTGTGTTCTTGTGCCTTTTTATCTTTTTTTCTTCCTTATTTTCTTGCATTTTTTGCACTGTGTTACCTCAGTTTCCCTTATCTTCCTTTGTTTTTCTACTATTTGAAGTTTTATTTGTTGTTTTTATGGATCATAGCTTATTATGGTGCCTCTTCTTTCTTCTGTGCAGCAACAAAATGGCAAGGGCCCTATTAACGAATAAATTCATAAACCCCAAAAGTATGAGGGAAACAGGACCACTTCAAAAAGAGGCCTTGTCGAGGAAATTTGAAGTCGTTGAGGAGAAGTATGCACTCTTATTGGCTCTTGTTTTAGTCATCGACATCATTAGGAGTTTGAAGAAGTATAAGTCAATATGAAGGTCGATGTTCAAGTCAATATGCATGAGATTAATCAAATCACAAGTTAAGGAAAATTCACTATGATATGCAAGTCACAAGTCCAAGTAAATCAATCTGCAAAGTCAAATGATTATGCAAGTCATAGTCCAAATCGAGTTAAAAAGGCTATGTCCTTATTTAATTTCCAAAATTCTTATGTATACAATTGTTCAAGTGTTACAATAGGCAAAATCTCCAATCCAATTTAGGGTTTACAAAGTTTGAAAAGTAAAAAATGAGAAGAGAGAATTCGGCCTCTTCCATGAAACCCTTAGGTCCATATTAATAGGGTCCGGCAAGTGGTAGGCTTCGGCATCCATTGGCTTCGGCATTAGCAGCATCATCGAACATCAAGGTTGATACTCCATCGGCTTTGAAATTAGTAGCGTCGTCGAACACCAAGGCCAGTATTCTTGTATTCTCATAGCTAAACTTCGACATCGGTTTAATAGGGTTGACACTTGGCATCTCTAAACTTGGCGTTGATAGTCTCTTCTTGATTTGACATCGGTTTTATTACCACCACATATTAACATTGATGAAAAGCGACATTAGTAAAAGCAGATTTGACAACCCTTTGGGGTGTATTGATGGTTCTCGGCATGACTAATGAATATCGACGATGATAACTCCATATCTTGAGACCTTCTTTTATTGATGGTTGGCGGCATTGAATAACGGCGACATAATGACCCTCGATGTTAATATTTAGCAACTTACAAAATGCGGCATTAACTGCACTTGTGGGTATTGACAACGACAGTCATCATCATCACATATGTAGGCGTATGGTATCTTCTAAGCATGTTCATAAGAGTCGACGTCGTAATAGTATTGAATCTCAACAACATTCATAACTTGCGTTTCTTTTTATACGACAGTTTCGATGAGCAGTAAAAACCATCAGCACTTTAAATTTGACCACAAAAAGTATTAAGAATGGTTGACTTTGGAAACGTGAACATTGATAGGATATGACTTCATTCAACATTGCTTCGGAAATCATGAGTCACGACGTCAAACATAGTACTATTCGGCAGTCATCGTGATTCATGGAAGATGACATTCATGCTTCATAGCTGTGCAGTTAATGCACCGCTATTACCCCGCTATAATCCTGCTATATCTCATAGCGGATTTCTACCGCTACGATATTTTCATATAGCCCCAAATATAGTCTTTCCGCTTTAAGCCCCGCTATTTCCGCTATATCCCGTTATTTCCGCTATATTCCGTTATTTCCGCTATATCTTCTTTAAAAGAAATGAATTGAAAAATGATATTTATACATTATGAAAATTATGAAATTAATTTATTTAATTGATTTTTTAATATATTTTCAGAAATGAAAATACTCTAATATTCTACTAAATTCAATTATGTTATATAACAGTTTTACGTTTATTTACAGTATATTCGCACATGTTTTTATTTAAAATTATTTATGTACTAATTATAATTCAATTGAATGTTAATTTTTCACTTAATTACCATTTATATATTTGTAAAAACATTAAGTATGAGTTTTATATGCTATTTTAGAGTCATCCGCTATATCCCGCTATATCCTCGTTGTATCCTCGCTATGCCTTTTTGCACCTCTGCCGCATTGAGTCTGCCGAGCGCTTTAACTGCACAGCTTCATAGTTCTAGGCTTAGTCGAGGCTAATGGATTTTATGTGACATCGGTATACTTCAGCACTATTTCTTTGAACATCTTCGACGACGGTGATAGTAGTAACATTTGCCCCCCAGTGTAAAAAACCCATTGACTTTTCAAGTCAATATTCTTGGTGTCATCCTTTTTCCTGCCTTTTGGTATTCTTGTGCTGATCTATCTGTTAACTCCTTTATTTCAGCGACCTAAAACTCCGTGATCTAAAAGAATGTTGCGACCTAAGGAAGCTACGACCTAAGGAAGCTACGACCTAAGGAAGCTACGATCTAAGGAAAAGGCTACGACCTAAAAGGCTCTGCGATCTAAGGATGTCCGCGACCTAAAGAACCTCGCGACCTAACTACATAGCGACCTAACGGCTAAAGGAAGTCCACGACCTAACTATCTCAAGAACCTCGCGACCTAAACATAGCGACCTAACTAATAAGGGAAGCCTACGACCTAACTAAGAGAGTCTACGACCTAACTACTGAAGGTAACTTCGCGACCTAGCAGTGTCGCGACCTAAAGACTTCGCGACCTAGCAATGTTGCGACCTAAAGACTACGACTTAAGAAGAGCTCCGACTTAAGAAGGGTTCCGAGTTAAGAAAGCTCCGACTTAACAGTTTGCGAGTTAAGGATGGCAACGACCTACGACTTAAGTGATCTCAACAGCCTAACTATTAAAGAAAGTCTGCGACCTAAGAACGTCGCGACCTAAAAGTGCGACCTAACTTGCTTAGCGACCTAGGAGACTCTGCGACCTAATTCCTGAAGCAAACCAGACGACCTAAAGACTTCACGAGTTAAAGGTAAAGAAAGGGGCACGACTTACCTAAAGTCGTCCACGACTTACCACTTAGAGAAAACCACAGACAACTTCATCACTGCACTTCTTAAGTCGTGTATGGAGTACGACCTATCTTAGGTCGCTCGCGACCTACGACCTAGCTTAAGTCGTATGCGACCTAAGACTTAGCAATTTCTCTGCCCAGAATTCAGAGCTGCTCCTATAAATACCCCATCACTTCCAACATGAGGAGGACTTTTGGCAAATCATTTCTTCAAGCGTCCATACTCTGCTGCACTCACAACTCATTCAACAAGTAAAGATCTTCCAACACTCAAGGCACTACAACAAGCTTCGTGAAGGACTTCATTCATCCGACACGGATTTAGCAAGATTCATCACCGAAGTTTGAGCTAGTAGTCGAGATTGTTGTGTGATCAAGTTGCATTGTATTTGACAAGTGATTTGTATCGAATTGTAACCGAATCAGCAATAAAAGACTATAAAGTGGATGTAGGCTCAATTACGGGCCGAACCACTATAAATCTGTTGTTCATTTACTGCTTTTCTGCTATTTTCAGCTTATATTCTGTTCCCGTCACGCGGGTGGTGCTTTCACGATTCTATTACACACACCGGGTGTTAGCGTTCACTTTTTAGCGTTAACATTTTGGTGCTTTCACTGAGAGCCCAACTCAGGCGATCATCCACCGTTGCTTCGCAAAGATTCATAAAAGAACCTCTCTTAAAAACCAGATCCGAAATAATGACTCCTGGAAGAAGAGGTAGACCTATCAGATCCAGAAATGCTCACGAAGGGTCTTCCGCTTCCCCAACAACAGACCAAGCGACTCCTACCTTTGGAGCCACCAGGGTTGAATTGGACAACGCAGTTTCTGGATTATACCAACAAATTGAAACTCAAAACGCTTTGATGATGGATAGATTAACTGCTCTGCTCGGGGAAAATCGTCAACCAGAAAACCATCAAACTACTCTTCCTGAAATGCCACCTTTCCAAGCTGATGGTTCTATGCCGCAACCAACTTGTCATGAACCTATACCCGGGCAAACTTCCGAGGGAAGAACTGATGCTTGCCCGGAGGTGTCTTTGAACAATAAAGAGTACCTGTCTGAAATGGTTGGCCGCATCATGAAAGAGAGCATGCAAAGGGAAGAGGATGAGGCTGATTGGGGATTCGCGCCAAGCAGAACTCCGTTTACTGAAAGGATCCTGAGAGCGGAGTTTCCAAGGAAATTTGCACCTCCTACTATCCAAGCATATAGGGGAACCAGTGACCCTAATCATTTCCTATACAAATACGATTGGCATATGACCGGTGCAAGAGCATCAGACGAGATCAAGTGTCGATACTTTCCAGTATACCTGGAAGGTGTGGCTTTACTTTGGTTCACGAAGCTTCCAGTACGGTCTGTAGATAAGTTCTCCGACTTAACGCAAAAGTTCAAAGAACAGTTCAGATTGTATGCTTCAAAAGCTAAGGATATAATGTCACTGTCTAAAGTGGAACAAGCGCCCGGAGAATCAATCAAATCTTTCTTGAGCCGTTTCAATATAGCTTTAGCCGAAGTAGAAAATGCGGAACCACGCATGATCCTGACTTATTTGATGCGAGCCATTGATAAATCGAGTAAATTTGGAATATGGCTAAAGATGAAGGAACCGAACTCGCTTGAAATTTTTTATAAAAAGGCCGACGAGTTCATTCGCCTTGAAAGCCTTTCTACGACATCGAAAGTGGTTGCTGCCCAAACTAATAATAACAATGTCCCATCTAATAAAAGAGAATCTGAAAGTCAGAAAAGGGAGAATGAAGGAGGAAAGAGCCAGGGAAATGAAAAGAAACCTCGCCGCTTTAATCCTTCGGATTTTACTCCTTTAACTGATACACCAAGAAATATCTTTTTTGCAACAAAGGACGTTGTCAGGTATCCTAAGCCACCTGAGATGACGAGAGGTGCAAAGCGTAATGGAAAATTCTGCCAATTTCACAATCAACCTGGCCATGACACTGACCAATGTCGCTAGTTAAAGAATGTGATTGAAGAATTGCTGGAGCAGGGTAAACTCCAACAATACGTTAAGAGAAGCGGAGTCGATCCAACCTCATCCACTCGGGATCAACAATGTCCTACCCATCCACCCGATTCTCACCACAACACTGCAGCGCAAGATTCAAAAAAGCTTGTCATTAATGTTGTCACAGGAGGTCCATACCCAGCAGGCAGAAGTTGGGACGACTACTAATTACCCACAAAACTGCGGCTGGGGCATCTCTCACTTTCTCTGGCGTAAAAATCCAAAAGCTATGAATCAAGCACAAATGGAAATCCAGCTTGGAGATTCAGAAACAACAATCACTAGCATCCGTTTTTTGCTTAATAGCGTTGCTTAAATTTGTAAAAAATGATGATGGATGTGTAACTTCTGCATTGTAAACCGCTGAGAAATCAGCGTGACTGAATAATGAAAAACTATGCATTCTGTGTTTTCTATTATAAAATGCCTGTTATATTTCGATGTGTAAATACTCTAAATGTATTGCTAAAATGTCGATCTAATGTTGCAGGTCATTAAAGCAAAGCTCACCCATCGCAAAGCTAAACGAGCCTTACAAATCATTTATTAAAGCAAATACCAAGCAACAAAAAATTCCATATTCAAATCCTATACAAGAAGAAATTCACATAAAAAGTTGGCAACTCCACTGGGGCAAACCTTCGTTAACCGGTTGTGATTGTCAATATGAACAGACATCCAGCTAGGTAACTCGCGTTTGTCCCATGAAGTTATTCAACAGTGAAGTCCACTTCTTCGGATAAGGCAATTTACTTACAAAAGGAACGAAGATACGCTTGGAAATGATAATAAAAGATCGCTAATGGGCAGATAGTGGGAGAACATGGCCAAGCAAGCACGGAAGCAACCAAAAGGAATTTTGCTCCTCAATAAAAGGGCCGGTAGAACCACCGAAGGGACACCTTCCCAAGCAGAAGGAACAGGGCCCTTGCTAACTGATCGTGATGCATCCGATCAGGCAGCTTGCGTCCGTCCCGTGGATCTACTCGCCCCTGAGAAGCAACCTTCCTGGCACACCAACTAACCGATGCTCCTTCCCAAAGGTCAACAAAGCCCTCTAACGAGGCACGCCAATAAATGAAAGTGCTTCTCTCAATAACAAGATTGGTGGAACCACCGGAGGGGCACCTTCCCAAGATGAAGGAACAGGGCCCTTGTTAATTGATTGCGATCGTTTGTGCAAACGAACATCCAATCAAGCAACTTGCGTCTGCCCCGTGGATCCAATCAACCATGAGAAAGTAACATCCAGGCAATTTCAAGACCTCTTCGGAGGCAAAAGCCCTCTTCGGAGGCACATTTCACCCGTGTAGAAGTGCAAAATGCTCCTCTTCGGAGGCCCACTTCACCAGTGATGAAATGCTAAAAAGCCCTTTTCGGAGGCACATTTCACCCGTGTAGAAGTGCAAAATGCTTCTCTTCGGAGACCCACTTCACCAGAGCTGAAATGCCAAAATTGCTTCTCTTCGGAGACCAAAATCGCTTCTCTTCGGAGACCAAAATTGCTTCTCTTCGAAGACCAAAATTGCTTCTCTTCGGAGACCAAAATTGCTTCTCTTCGGAACCAAAATTGCTTCTCTTCGGAGCCAAAATTGCTTCTCTTCGGAGACCAAAATTGCTTCTCTTCAGAGACCAAAAGACCTCTGCAGAGGCGTACTTCACCTTGCTTGAAGTACCAAAAATAAACCCTTTACTGGGGCACAAAAATCAAAACCTTCTTCAGAAGCTCATTTCATTGTGCAGGAAAATTCATTTTTAAACAAATAAAAGTGATCATTCCCGAAAGTCGAAGTGTTCTTCTGACAGAAAGAGAAAGTAAAAATTTCTCCAAAAACGAGATATACTCTATTAAAAGCAGAATGATTCCTTCCTCAAAAGTGGAATAGTTATTCTCTAATATAAGAGTATCAGTCTTGTAAAAGCGAGAAATATTGCAATGCACTTGTGGTTTGGGGGAAACATTATACAATTCAGTTACATTAATAAAAGTAATATACAAGCGACACACCACAAGTTCATTGCAATATCACATAAAGAAGATGTGGAATAAATGCGTTCTTGAAACACAGACAAAAGTTTGTACAAGTAAAAAAGAATCGTTTACTCTACACTTCAAATGAAAAACAGATATATTCCTACATACACAAGAATTTGTACAAGTAAAATAGTTATTTTATTCAATACTATGGAAACTTTTTACATTGTGCAGATTACAAAAAGGAGCGGAGACCGGTATCCGCACAACCTCCGGTCAATGCATGCAAAAAGCAGAAAAGACAAAATCAAACTCATTTCTCCTACCCGGCCTGGTAATTAGTTTCGAAGGCCGTACCGGAGAAGAAGGAGAAAGAGACTCAGCCGGATCGACTTCTGCTTCATCTCCAGCAGCAGAAGAACTTTTCTTTCCTTTCTTCGAAACCACACGTTTCCCCTTCTTCTTGGAAGAAGACTCACTCCCCGGAGTAAGAAATGTAGAAATCTTTGTGTCGTAGTCAAAAGACTGCTCCGGGGTCTTCTCACTATCTTCCAGATCTTCTGCTTTCTGCTCCTCGGAAACAGGTGGTTCGTCCAAGCCTTGAAGGGCTGCTATATGTTCTTCCTGTGAACCTGGTTGAGAAGCTGGAAGAGGAGTAACTTGAGAAGGAGGAGGAACGGCAGCTGAAGAAGGATAAATTGGTGCAGTTTACGGCACGTCCGCTGCATAATAAAAGAAATCAAAATCAGTATTCTCCGAGGAAAAAGAAGACAGTGGATCGTCAAAGCTTAAGTAATAAGTAAGAAGTTCGTCGAACTCGGTTAAGTCGAATAAGCAATTCACTGAATTCATCTCGTCAAAGTTACCTGGAGAAGTCGGTTTGGCGAGATCAATCTCAAATTCCCGAGCCTGAAAGTCCTTCATTGCATCTTCTTCTGTAGGAGTGGTCACAACTGGATGTGAAGGATGAGAGCTGGAATCCATAATGTTTGCATCAGCCGAAGTGGAAGTATGAACAGGGGCAGTTAAAGGAGCTTCCTCTTTTGAAAGCTCTTCTCCCAGTGATTCAGCCCGTGCTTTAGCAAGCTGCTCCTTCCCTCTAACAAGAGCGGTGCGAGCCTCATCATCAAGATAGCGAGCCTCGAATTTTGCTTCCTCGAATTTTGCTTCATCATAGCCGGCACCTTTAAACATATCAAGTGCGGCTTCCCACACTTCAGCCAGAGTGATTTCATAATCAGGACCCAGAAAAGCAAGGCTCCCACGACCCAGAACGCTGTGTAAATAAAAGTCGAATAAGGTAGAACTGATGTTTGCTTTCGTTGCCTCGTGTGATTGCTCAACCGCTTCTTTTTCGGCAATGGCAGCAACCCTACCAGTAATAGCCTCATCACGCGCTGTCTCAGCTTTAGCGAGTCGAGACTTTAGTAACTCAATCTCCACGTTCTGGGAGGTGACTTTTTCCCGCAGTTCGGCGTTTTCTGTGCGATATTTCTCATTAACGTGCTGTTCGGCGGCAAGCTTCATTTCGACATCTCTTTGTGCAGCATGTGCATCCCGCACTTGCTTCTGAAAGACTTCTACTTTTTGAGTGTGTGATGCAGAAGATGAGGCGAGATCTTCCTTAAGTCGCTTGACTTCAGATGCAAGCTTTGCGTTGTCATCTGCAATGCTCGTCAACTCCACATCATGCTGCTTGCGCCATTTGTCCCATTCTGATTTATCATTCTCCATGGTCATCATCGCCTCAAGATTCATGTGGTTGATCCTTTGGAGTTCGTCGACAAGTTTCTGCCATTGCGACATCCTCTCAATATCAAGCTTGACAGCATCGACATTTCTCAGCATTGCCTGCTTATCAATGGGAACCAAATCTAAGTCAAAACGGACTCCTCTTAGACACCAATTCGGAAATCGTCTCTGAAGCGTTGGAGGGCCGTCTTTAACTTGATATTGTGGCCTGTTAATGATGGTTTGAATATCAGATTCCTTTAGAGGAGGAGACCCGACCGGAATATCAGAAGAAATGGGAGCGTTAGTCTTCTCAGAAATAGCAGACGCGTCACTTGGCTTAGACCGTTTGCTCGATTCATCAGTAATATGAGTCTTCCCTTTGTCATCATAAGACTTCCGCTTATGAGAATCGTAAGTCCTGTAAGAAGAATCATATCGATCAGCATCTCTTCTTCTCTGTCGCTGCTCATAATCCCATTTTTCTTGAGCCTTCCTTTGGGCCCGTTCCTCATCTGTCTCTCTCTGGTCACCAAGATATTTCCTAAAGTCATAGGATCCACGACCTCCATGGCGCTGAAATGAGTCATAATATGAGCCGGAGCGCCCCATCGGAGAATCTGAAAACGGAAAAGAAGTAAAGTTTAAAAATTTCCAGAAAGAAAGAGTAAATGCTTATAAGTGCAGAAAAATCCTAAGTGTGTGCGGCGTGCGAACTACGTGCGTCAAACTACAAACCACGCTTTAGTGCGGGAACGGAGACGACAGGTGTAGAAGGCGTCGAGGTCTGTCTCAAAGAGGAAGTCGCTTCGGCGACAGGAGAGTTCGCCTTTGGAATATTATCCTTGAAAAGCTCTTGAGAAGTTATCATTATGTCACTCAAGTCATCGAAGGTGTCATCATTATGATGCTCAGCAGAATTCTCCTTCTCAACTTCCACATCAATTGATTTTTTAGAAACTCGAGGATTTTCTTCCTCCTCGATAATTGGGGCAAGTGTCGATTTGCTGACTAACCCTACAACATTAGTGGATGCGGAACACTTTATCAAAGCAGCCTCTACGACAGGTGTTTCTGATGCAACTTCTTCTGCAGAAACTGGGGCATTCGATGCCTCTGCTTGAGAGCCCGAAGCAGCTAACGTTTTTGCATCAGAACTAGAAATTTCATGAATCTGGGTCGATCTAGAAGGATGTAAAAGACCAAATTGGTGCAGAAATTCATCTTTCAGCAAGAATTTGGCACTCCTCTCTTCAACATCAACGGCACTCAAAGTATCTAAAATTAACTTGTGACTGGTATCTCGAAGTGGAGGAGGAAGTGCTGCAAAAAGAAAGAATGAAGTTAAGCATTTGACAGTTCGAGTTCTGAAAAGTCTTAAAAACAAATCAGAAAGAGACAATCTTACTTCCGACTCTCCAGATGGCATAAAATCCCGGAGGACAGCGGACATAAAAGAATTGAGTCAAGAACCCATGGGCACTTTCGGGCAAGTCCAGAATTAGTTTACGGTTCCTGGCACTCCTCACAAGTGTAATAGAGGGATGATCTTTGTTCTTTGCAAATGTGCACAAGAAGCGAATTTCGGCAAAACTGGGAAAACGGCCCAACGTTCTCCTGAAAAGCACACACAGTCCGAGCAGGATGTAGTATCCATTAGGGTGCAGTTGAAAAGGGGAGATAGATAGCCGAAGGAGAAGTTCTCGAAGGAAATCATTAAAGGGCGGAATAGCTCCGCTCAAGCACATCTGACGATTCACAGCAACAAAGCCAAGAGGCGGCCTGTCAGAAGTGTCGCTTGACCCAGGAAGTAAAGCATCTGCTTCGGCAATGCCGAACTGGATGCACAATTGTCTGAAGACCTTGTGGCTTAGAGTAGTAGAAGTCCGTTCCGGAGGGTCGTTCAGTGGAGTATCAATTGGAAAAGCTTCTTCAGCTATTTCCAAGTCTTCCTGTTGAGATGCCATTCTACACAAGGAACTGGACGATCAAATATTAAGGTGCACGTTTCCTAAAAAGAGTGAAGTGTTGTGCAAAACTAACGCAATAACAAGCAAATATAAATGAAACTAAATTAGTTGATACTTGTCGATTATAAAGTTTCGGGGCTTGATATCTTAAGTCCAAGAACAGTGTTGTGTTGATGCAAATAAATCAGCTTTAGTTGATCATTTCAAATTTTGCTTTAATACTTCACTTAGATTTGTTAGTTCACAGCATTTCATTCGCGAAGTTCATTTAAGTTTGATATTCTTTGTCGACTAATCTGTCATTTGATGTGAGCAATCAATGGCAGTATATTCGTCCCATTTTTTCTGTGAATGTTGCTTCTAAACAGGTTATCAGCATTAAAGTTAAGGCAATCTGAAAAGAAGTACAACGAAGTCTAAAACAATTCAAATTCAAAAATCAGCCAAATTCTGCCTAAATTTCGAAGTCCTAGGTCGTTCACGACCTAACATAAGTCGGAGCAATTTTAAGTCGTGCTGTCCAATTTGAAGCTTTCAGGGCTTTGCAAATTTGTTTCAAGTACTAGGTCGTTCAGCGACCTATCATAGGTCGGGGCATATTTAGGTCGCACAATGTAACTGTGGATCAAGGCAATGCAATTTACTCCATGTCCTAGGTCGCATACGACTTAGCATAGGTTGAGAATTCTTAGGTCGCAAAAGAGGTTGGTCAGCTTCGTTTTAGTTGCAGATGTTTTTTAGATTGCAAGGCTTAGGTCGCCAAGAACCTTACGACCTAACTTTTAAAGCCATCCGGATCTGCTAGGTCGCTGGCTTCTTCTCCAAACAATCTTACTGATCCAATAACCCGATACTGCTAGTATAAAGAAAATGATTCATCCTCTTCTTGAATCCCATTCATCTCTACATACCAACCGAATCGCCCAGTAAATCAATTTCAAGTTCTTCGATTCATTACAAACATTACCGTGCATTCACGAATCATGTTAACATGTCGATTGTGACAATCATTCAAAAAACGAAACACAAATGTATGGAATTAAACTTGGGTTAGAAAACATGAACTCATGATTGGGCGGCGATTATGGTGGGATAGAGATCGAAACTCACTTATGTAGTTTGTTAGAAAGGATGAATCGTCGTTTAAACAAGTTGAATTCTCCCTTGGAGGTTCAAAGATTTGTCAATAGCAACGGGAAATTAGAGCAGAAAGATTAGGAGGAAGAAGGCGACTTAACAGTTTATATGGGCTGAGAATGGAAGGCGAATAGGCACGAAGTTTTAGGTCGTCCACGACTTAGCAAAGTTGAATCGAAGTATACGACCTATGGCATAGTCATATACTTCGAGAGGCAAATGTTAACTCCTTTATTTCAGCGACCTAAAACTCCGTGATCTAAAAGAATGTTGCGACCTAAGGAAGCTACGACCTAAGGAAGCTACGACCTAAGGAAGCTACGATCTAAGGAAAAGGCTACGACCTAAGAGGCTCTGCGATCTAAGGATGTCCGCGACCTAAAGAACCTCGCGACCTAACTACATAGCGACCTAACTGCTAAAGGAAGTCCGCGACCTAACTATCTCAAGAACCTCACGACCTAAATACATAGCGACCTAACTAATAAGGGAAACCTGCGACCTAACTAAGAGAGTCTACGACCTAACTACTGAAGGTAACTTCGCGACCTAGCAATGTCGCGACCTAAAGACTTCGCGACCTAGCAATGTTGCGACCTAAAGACTACGACTTAAGAAGAGCTCCGACTTAAGAAGGGTTCCGAGTTAAGAAAGCTTCGACTTAACAGTTTGCGAGTTAAGGATGGCAACGACCTACGACTTAAGTGATCTCAACAGCCTAACTATTAAAGAAAGTCTGCGACCTAAGAACGTCGCGACCTAAAAGTGCGACCTAACTTGCTTAGCGACCTAGGAGACTCTGCGACCTAATTCCTGAAGCAAACCAGACGACCTAAAGACTTCACGAGTTAAAGGTAAAGAAAGGGGCACGAATTACCTAAAGTCATCCACGACTTACCATTTATAGAAAACCACAGACAACTTCATCACTGCACTTCTTAAGTCGTGTATGGAGTACGACCTATCTTAGGTCGCTCGCGACCTACGACCTAGCTTAAGTCGTACGCGACCTAAGACTTAGCAATTTCTCTGCCCAGAATTCAGAGCTGCTCCTATAAATACCCCATCACTTCCAACATGGGGAGGACTTTTGGCAAATCATTTCTTCAAGCGTCCATACTCTGCTGCACTCACAACTCATTCAACAAGTAAAGATCTTCCAACACTCAAGGCACTACAACAAGCTTCGTGAAGGACTTCATTCATCCGACACGGATTTAGCAAGATTCATCACCGAAGTTTGAGCTAGTAGTCGAGATTGTTGTGTGATCAAGTTGCATTGTATTTGACAAGTGATTTGTATCGAATTGTAACCGAATCAGCAATAAAAGAGTATAAAGTGGACGTAGGCTCAATTACGGGCCGAACCACTATAAATCTGTTGTTCATTTACTGCTTTTCTGCTATTTTCAGCTTATATTCTGTTCCCGTCACGCGGGTGGTTCTTTCACAATTCTATTACACACACCGGGTGTTAGTGTTCACTTTTTAGCATTAACACTATCCGTACATTTAAATCAAATCCAATAAAACCCATTTGCTTACTTCTTCTTATAAGTACATAAGCTTCACTTCCATTTCCCCTTTACCTGCAATTTCAAAATTTTGAATAAATAATTAAATTTTCAAAATTAGCTGCAAGCCCACGCTCTTTAATAGCCATTTTCTACACTCAGGTACAGCTCTTGTCTTAATAACCCATAAATTAGTTTTTTATGAATTTTATGTTGAAATTGTAACTAAGTTTTTGCTCGGATTTTATTACTTTTGAAATCATCGACCGAGTTCGATTATCTGGTCTTAATAACCCAAATTTTATTATGAATTGTTATTATTAACCTTCCATAATATTGGACTAGTTGCTTAGTGGTGTTGATTTGGGGATTTGGGCATTTTCTGTTTTATGATGAAATGGGTAGTATATCAAACCCAGACCCACTACTACTTAGACTTGCGTTGGTGTCGTCGCTCATGATTCAATTGATAAACTTGAACTAGGTCGATTAACCTTGTAGCTATCAATTCATTCACATAATGTTTAGACCTCAATATCAATTGATGTCGGTAGGGAAATTGGTATGTTCTAAGTTGACTCACCAACAAAAGTGACATATTAGGCCTGAAACTCGATATTTTATTCACAACATTGTTACAATGATGTCGACATTAACATTCAGCGACGTTGTCATTATACTCAAAATTGACAAAACGTTATATTATCTTGTTATTTCATCAGCTGTCGTTTTCGACTCAATGCTTCTATATTATGAGCAATCCATCCAGAATTACAAATGTCACTGTTATTAGGAACTTAAATTTATTAGATGTGACATCAATAATTTTGGTTTTAATTGACGTCGATATTATAATACTGGTATGATTCTCGACATCGACAAGACCCTTCATTATCCTACTATCGATCAAGATGTGATGCGGTAACTTTTTATTGTCGAAAGGTAGTGTGTACCAATTAGTTGCAAAGTTATTTAATTACAATTAATGTCGTCACTCACTGATTCACATTAGATCATGATGTGGTCATTATTGACAGACATTATCTCTCGTCGTTGTCATTCATTGATGTCGACGCTTTTCATTACTTCAATTTTAATTATAGTAACGGGGTTCATAAATGCTTTATGATGCTTTTTGTCATTATAGCTCTTGACTTAGGTTTATTAATATCACCTAACCACTATTAAACCTTGTCTTCATTACTTATTCATATTGATGATTCACACAGAATTACAAACGTCGTCGTTGTTAGAATGAGACATCAACCGTCTTTATATTAATTAAAGTCGATGTTATGGCACTATCATGTCCTACTACATCAATAATACCCTTGTTAAACCATTATTTTGATAACTTATCATATTTTAGTATTAGCGATTAAGGTGACATATGAGAACTTCCCATTGTTAAGGGAAAACATGTACTAATTAAAGGCGACGACATTCAATTATAGTTGACGTTGCTTGCTTTTGACATTGATATATATAGTCTTAATTTAATGTTGGCAAGCTCTTTTTTTATCATTATTGTTTCATGAGTACTTTTCATGTCATGAATTAAGCTTCATTCAACAATATTATATACAAGCTATCTTCCTTAACACATTATGAGCAATTTAGCCGGTTAGCTTCCAGACAATCCACATTGTCATTACTCATTGATATCGATGACATTTATTACTTCATTGTTAATTATAGTTGCCAAGCTTATTATCATTTTCAATCATGAGTTTATTAGATGTTCATTCCTACTCAACTTTTGTATCATTCTCTCATAGGGCTCACTTATTAAGATTAAAACTTAAATTTACTAACAAATTCATCATATGCCATTTAAGGATTATTTCCTTGTAGCTAGTTTAAATTTTGATATTTAGATAATGATAGATTATTTAGACCACAACATATTAAATTTTCCTGTAACATGAACATGATCATTTCTCAAGTTTAAATTAATATCACATGGCAGGTTAATGGAAGGTTAACAAGTCCTTATAAAGTCCATTAAGAAGTCCAGCAAGGAGTCCAAACCTTCACCCGCAATTGGAAAGAAAGAAGACAATCTTTTGAATGCATCGTATATAACGACCCAAGAAAATGTGGATTCTATTCTTGGATATTTTGGCATCACTGGAATAGAAGCCATTTCTGCATGTCCTTTAGATAGTATTACCAATCCATCTAAGGGATACTATGCCTTCACTGTAGTACATATTTGGCACACTGGCTATCTTCCATTTCTAGGTTTCCTTCAAAAATATCTGGAGCACTTAGGCATTTCTCCCATCCAATTCATGCCCAACTAATACACACTGCATAGAGGTTCTGGCTGAGGAAGCAGGGCTCCCTCCTATCAGCCCTAAAATCCTCCATTCCATAGAAATCCCTGCTAAAGTTGGTAATCAGCTGGACTGTCAACTATACTGCATTCATTCTTACCTAAAAAGCATGATCTCTAAAGGCGATAATAAAGCAAGGGAATGAGAGACTCAACACTTTTTTGTCAAATGTTTTTCTAGCATTAGAGGGACATTCTCTACTCCCAGTAAGTTGTTACTATTATTGTTTTTTATACGTGCTCACTCATTATTTTTTACTAATGGATGCTTCTTTCCAGATTCTACTCCTAAACAGCTAAAACTTGAAGATCTGAAAATCATGATATCCTTAACTAAGGCAGCAGAAAGCATGGGGAATAGGCTTAGATTACTGACTTCAGCTAAACTCCTTACGTATTCCATCATCTTGGATTTTCATAAGGTCTTGGGAGAGCCCTCGAAAGTCAAACTCAATGCTAGAGGAGGATGCTCATTGGCGATGTGAAAATCATATTCCTTCACCTCTAACTCTACAATTCAGCCTAATGTTGCTGGTTATGTAGTTAATATTGGATAATATCGTTGACATATTGTCGAGATATCTCATATCGCACCTTAACATTCCAAAATATCGCTTGAAATATCATTACTGATATATCACTCAGTGTAAAATCCTTGATATTTTTTAAGAATATTGCTCATTGTTGTATGTCTTAGAGAAAATAGATTTACAAAAAATATCTTCACATTGTTAATATTTGTGTTTAGTATATGGTGAATGACAATATGTAGAAATCCCAATGCACTAATTTTTTTAGTTTTAAGCATAATTTTTTAGTCTATTTCATTTGTCTTTTAATAAGAAAACTCTATTTATTTCATTATTTTATTTGTTTTATTTCGTGTAAAGACTTTACCATTAAAAACTTGATCGTTTAAGAGCTGCTTCTCTTTTTAGTTATAATTTGGTTCACCATTTCTAATTGGTAAGTTAGGGTATGAAAATTGATTTTATGAGTTATTATCATGCACTAAGAACTAAAACTTTGAAGAGCGGTAAAATTATATATCTGAAAAATCAATAAAGAATAGACTAGAAGTGGTAACCGATGTCAAATCAACATTAATTATTTAATAAATAAGTGAAGATGAAAATGAAGAAACTATAAATAAGGAAAAATTGCAAATTAATTTAGATGATTAGATGACTTAAAAAATGAATATAGTATAAAAATGAATAAAATAATAAAAATGCACATTATACGAATTTCTTGATTTTTATAAGCTTTTTCTATGACTTGTGTTTAATAGAATATTTTACTAAACATATTGTGATATGTAAACTATATGTAATCACTCTTTAATAGTAATTTGGAAATACCGATCCAAATATTTAAAAACATAACCTCATTATAACATTATGGAATAGTATAATATGGTTTATAACATGTTCTACACGTCCGATATATCACTGATATTATTCGATATTATCATGATATTTTAAAATATCTCATATCGGTATTTGACTAATACGCATTCGATACCGATACCACTTAGGCTGCTGATAAGTTTTAATATAGATAAAAACAGAATTTCTAACATTATCGACTTACAAACTTCAATTTTGTTTTAGGTTCATCTGCTCTTGTTATCGCTCCTAAAGAACCAAAAGTCAAAGAAAAGTTTCCAAAAAGTGAAAAAGTAAAGATGAAGTTCTGGCATCGTCCCAGCCAACTAAGACTGTCTCCTTCAAAGATTCCATTGTCCAAGCCATTGAAGAATTAGATGAAGATGAAACGGGTGAAGATGATGTTTCTATTAATTCTCCTTCTCCTCCCTAAGATTAGAGGCCTAAATTTGCAGGTGACTTCAGTCCCTTTATCATAGTTGAGATGGATCATGTAAATATTGATCCAAATCCCGAAGCAACTCATTTGGGCAAAACTTTGAAAAAGTTCAAAGAGGTTCAAACTGAGATACCCAAGGAGGCCCCAATTCCTAACCCCCTTCTTAATATTACATTCCCTACTTCTCCAACATTTATCAACCACATATGCACTAAACTCGGTCTAATTTTCTCTCCAGACAATCCTCTTCCTTTGAGGAATCAAACTCGAACTTCATCAATGAGTTTTGAAGATCTTGCATAGTTGGCTATTCAATCCCCTTCCCTTTCTTCTCTCGGATCAATGCAACCTCCGATTTACTATGATGCCCACCTTTTCCTTATTCTCAAACAGCTTATATTGGTACGTCTTCCTATTCACTAGGTTAGCTTTAAGTTTATAGATTTTGTTTTAACTTATACGGATTACATATTTTAGGTAGAAAAGTGTAAAGATCCCGGACTCGGCCTTCGAAAATCGACACCCGTACTTCACTTGTACTCAAATGTCGTAGATTCAAACGCCGAATCTGGCTCCACGGAGCTTATAACACCATTAAGTATAACAACATAGCGGAAGAAAGAAATAGATGATATCATATACAACTCCAATAAATACAATATCCAGAATGATACACAACAATGATATCAATAATATACAGCAATATCAGAGATATGATACAATGCTACAGCGGAAATAACAACAATGGAAGAGATCACTCCAAATAATCTACAAAAGAGAATGACTCCAACAACTCCAACATCAGCTCGAACCACCATCACGTTGCACCAAGATAAGCAACGTCAGTCGTCAACTCTGATGAAGTTAACTAGCTCCAGATAATCTACTAAACCTGACTATTTGAAAAACCCAACTCTAGACTGCCCGTGTGGAAAATTGTGGGAACCCAGAGTTTAGGAAGGGAACAATAAACTCCGGGTCAGTCATGGGACTGGTGTGAGCAACAAAACAGTTTATCTTTAAACAAACAACAAAAGAATTTTAAACATTGAAATCCGCAATGCTTTTGGAAAATGAAACTACCATAAGGCCTCCCGCCACACACACAATGCAAACGCAGAATTGGAGGAGATTTCTTCTTAAGATAGTCAAACATGCTTATTACGCAAAAACTTTTTAATATTATCATTAGTGCATAGTGTAGAAAATCCTTTCGAAAATATAATATTAATCTTAGCCAGCATAGACACTTCGAACTATGCCTACTATAGCTACCATCTAAACAGTGGTGACCACCATAAGTAAATGACAGGTTCTACAACTAAAACCGTACTGGGCTCGTATTGTTTCTTTGGATTTTCCAACAAATGGTCAGGCTAAGGAACTTCCTATGCCACGTAGGAACGCCTCTGGAGGGAAGCCCCGAGAACCACCTGGCTCTCTGCCAACACAAGGTCGGTCACGCCTTTCCCGGGTAGTAAACCTGAGATATGCCACCCCCGGTCGTTTGCGACCTTTATCTGAGGCGCCTCGATCACACGGCAACAATCACACAGAAAATGAGATTGGAGCAACCACATAGGTAAATATCTGGGCTTCATACCATGATACCACCTTTTTCCAAAAGGAATGGACATGCCCTAGGGGAGCTACCCCTGAAACCTTGCCGCATCTTTCCTGTTTCGACCATTTCCGGTTTGTGAGGCTCGATGAGGTCTCGTCCACAAAGCTATGCTTTTTCACAAAGCCATGCTTTGATCAACAAATGATCAGCAACACACAGCAACACTTAGCATGCCACACTACCAAATTGGGAGTATATCACTAATAACCTTCAACTACATAACCTCTGAGCTCGTACGTCTCAGAGAAGGGTGTTAAGCTAAGAGAATAAATCTCCTCCACCAAACAGAAATGTATTTGAAAGAAATCAGCTTTATATCTCAAAGTGTAGTGTCATACATACAACCATACAAGTCTGTTCCAGGTTCGAACAGAACCGAAGGCACTTCCGAAGAAGCCCTTGCAATCTGGGTATTCACAATCCCGATCAGACTTCCCATCACTTAGGAAATCTCTATACCGGCACGACTCAGTGCAGAGACAATCAATAGGTTATCCTATCGTTCTTGCAAATACCCGGTCTTCACCACCGGTCTTAAAATGCTATCCATATTTGACGTATCATTATTCGGAATGGGTTATATGACACAAAGTCCTCCCCCGATTAAACCGAATAATGAGCGCAATATTTAAAAACATATGGATAATGGGATTTCAGTTGAGTCATAATTTATTACCCAAAACTTCACTTTCAAATGGTTTAAACACATTACCATTTTAATCTTTTACATAAAAAGATTCAATTTACAAAGTTCACCCAGTTTCACAAAGATCTATTCATAGATTTTCCAATTCAATTTCCATTTCAATTGGATTTAACTCGTCCAATCTTTAAAATAAAGATTTAATTGATAGCTTTCAAAACAATTCCATTTCAATCTTTTATACCAAAGGTATCCTTTCCAATTTCAAAACAAAGTTCAACAACCTTTCACAAAGATTTATTCATAACTCGGAAAACCATTTCCATTTCAATCTTGAAATTCTTTTAACACAAATTGGAAATTCATTTCTTATATGAATCTTCTATTATTTGAAAACAAATAATTTTCATTTCAGAAAATCTGATTCAATTATACGAGTTAAAGTCCTTGGGTTAAATTCAAATTCTCAAAACCATACTTTTAAAATGGTTTAAATTCATATAAACACATTTATAACATCTTAACCATAATTTCCAAATCATTAGATTCAATTTCAAATATTGAATTCAAATTCAAATTCAAATTCAAATTAAATTATTTAAATTGAGAAACTTCACCAAGTTACTCAAAATAACTTTTATCTTTGAAAACACCTTTTCAAAAGCTTTAACATTTGACCCAAATCCATTTCCAAAATCAATTGAAATTAAAATTTCAATTTCAAAAATATTAAATTTAAATCATATGTGACTTAACCGATTTCCACGTGAAATCCACATTTGTGTGTGTAAAAGTGCGGTCCAGGGCTTTCACACACAATAGTGCAACATCATTCAATCATCACAGATTCAAATACAATAATATATTTGATAAGCGGTATAAACTATAACGCTTATCGTTTATTCACAGATCATAGATATATATATAAATGTATCACAAATAAATGAATAAATTATACAGAGCTCAATCCATTGAACACAGTATCACAGATCAGATAGGATAATCAATTCAAGGCATCTCATACAATACAATCATTCATAAGTATGGTCAAGCATTCAATAATCATTTATAAGCAGGATTAATTAATTGTTTAATCCTAATTAATTCAATTTATTTCCAATTAAATTAATTACTTATGAATTAGTTATCCAATCCTGATTAATTGATGACAAATCATTTGATATAAATAATTTAATTAATTACTTTAATTAATTTAATGAAATTAATCTCCATTTATTTGATTATCCTTAATTAATCATAATAATTAATTTTCCCTAATTACTTAATTAACTCTAACCATTAATCAATTTCTTTAACTAAATAATTATCTTTAATCATTTCCATTAGTTAATTAACCTTTAACTTAAATTAATTAATCCCAAATTAATTACCTTAATTAATCATCTTTTATTTATCCACACTTTTTAAATCAACATCATTTATTTAAAAGTAATTTATTTTAAGGAGATGGTTCAAACTTGGTTGTTTTCAAAATTTTAAAACTTGATTTATTTGAAAACTTAAAATCTGCTACTATTGTACCCGAGATAACTCGAGTACTTACCCGAGCCAAATACCATTTTTCCCGAGATTAGCTTCGAGCCTCCCTATTTTTCTATGTTTTAAAACCTATTTTTGTTTTAAGTTTTTAAAACCTGTTATACTGTTAAACTCACGCGAATGAACCCGGTAACCCACTCGAGCCAGATCATAGAAACCCCGAGATCGACTTCGAGCACATCACCTTCTTCCCCAATCACTTCGAAACACCAGGTACACAAACCCGCACGTGCACGTGTACACGCGATCGGAGGGACTCTGATCATCGTCGTCGACACCTACCAATCACCGATGATCCACTCGACTCACTCGAGCACCCCGATCCCCTAGTTTCACTGTAGATCAAAATCGAGTAACCTGTTTGGACACTGGAACCCATCCACCATTCCGTAATTCCCCTTGACGCCAATGATCTAGGCCACCATCAACCTCGTTAGTCAACCCCGAGCTACCACACAACCTCATGCATCAATCGCCCTAGGTCTGGTCAAGTCCGATCCTCCATCAACGGGAAATTCCTTCATTAAACTTCGTCGACCAAACTGGCCCATTAAACCCTAAAACGTTGCCTACTGGCCACCACGGCCAATAGAAAAAACTCCGGTTATTTTTTGGATGATCGTTACCCTTCGAAATACCCTCGACAAAACTCACGACCCACAATTCGACGTGGATCACCAGCATTTTACAAAAATGCGAATTTCGTTCAACCTATGAATTCTTGACATATACTTACTTAAAAATCACGAGACTTGTTTCAAAAATCACTATTTCGTAATACAAACATGATTATTCAACCAGATCATTAAAATTAAGATGTTCGTTTTTGCTGATATATATTGATTTTACTGTAAAAGGTTATTTTTCAGAATATTTACTTAATAATTTTTTTACCTAATATTATTTTTAAAAATAACCTTACCTTGTTATCAACAACTTCCTTTCAGGAATCATGCTCTAAAATGTTTTAAATATGAAGATATGAATGTTTTTCTTTGATGGATTTCGGGTTTGTTACACAGAGTGTACACATATATACATTCACAGGCATGCACAACACAATTCATACCATATATCATCATTTTTTACAACAACCACATCACAATCATGAAAATATACTCAAATTCAAACTAGAACAGGTCAGTATACTCACATTGATTTCCAGGAAAAAGAAGAACAGAGCCTTTGAACCAGGCTTGAAAAACTGCAAGTTGAAATCTTTCACTTGATCTCTGGTTTATTTTGATTTAATTTGTTGTTTAAGTTAAAGATTTGTTTAAGTTTGACAAGAGTATATGCTTCAGATTTTCTCAAGTTTTTGATGGACGAAACTGAATGAAGAAGATGATGGATATAAACAAGTTACAGAGTGTTGTTATTTTGTACAAGATGATATATAATTTTTTCCTCTTCCTAGTACAAACATACGCAGAGATTTTTTTCTTGCTTGGGGGCTATGCAGATTTCTTTGGTGGCTAGTGATAATTTTTGTGGTGTACTAGAGATAATGGCATTAATTGCCTTTGTACAAATTTATATTTTATTTTGTTTCTTCCTTCACAAGCCATTTCACTTGTTTTCTTTTTCAACTCAATACATTTTTTTTCTGCCATGTTTCATTTTTGAATGTATATTAGTGTTCCTTTTGCAAGCTAATTCATGTATATATTTATTTGTTTATCTTACTTGAATGTATATTACTTGTTTCATATTTGAGTATATAGTTTTCTTTCATTTGATTGAAAGCACTTGAATAAACTTTTATCTTTTCTTTTATCTTTGTAATAAATAAATTTATATTTTAAATTTGTTGTTTAAATTTAGCTAATTTGTTTACTTTCTATTTTACAGCTATAAAATTTATCTTATGTACCTATTTTAATTTCTATCTCTAACTTAAATTTTTATTGTTTTATATGTCTTCACATATATATATTTTATTTTTATACTTGTGTACAAAGTCTATATATTTTTATCTAATTTATCTAAGATTTAAACTCAATTCAATATATATATATATATATAAATTCAGATTTTCTCATATTCACATATATATACAATATTTAAATTTAAACGATTTAACATATATTCTATTGAAATTTGGGGAAACTCAAATCAGTTTATCAGTTAATTCCACAATTTTTATATAAAAATAAATTTAATTATCAATTTAAATATATATAAAATCCGGGGTCGTTACAACCTTCCCCCCTTAAGAAATTTCGTCCCCGAAATTTGCCAAGGAGACACAAAGATAGATGAAGAATGTTTCATCAAATCAAATTGAACATCTATTCTGTATTTGGCTTACCAAATCAGAATATCAATAACTGATATGAGAACGAATCTTTTAAATTTTACAAAAGATACTCGGGTTATCCAGATCTACAAAATATGCAGTGGCATTGGTTAGTTCGAAAGGATAACTAACCATTCATAGAACATATCCGGACCCAAAAATAGACAGATATATGGATACAATTTCAAAACTTTTAGTTTAGAAACTAAAATATACCTATCAACCATAGCAACCAAAACAACCAATTCATCCAAACAAACAATTCTGACCTATTTGGAGTTTACGTCCCACTTTAATATATCGAATCTCTTCCTGGATCTACTAGGAACCATCGAAGAATTGAGAAGAGATGTTGAACAAAAGAGATTGATAGAGAAAAGGTTGTTTCCTTGTTGTTACAGGGTATTGACCATTTATAGTCGTATTCCCCTGTCCCCTATCTCATCCTCTTCTTGCACTCATACTTACTATCAGTGGATAGTAAGAGAATTTACTGAGGCACATGGACGGATATCTTAGAGATACTCATTCTAGGGTATACTTCACCCTATCTCTAATGAGCTACTTAATGTGTTATACTCCTGAGCTAAAGTTCAACCTTAGCTCTAATACCACTTGTAAAGATCCCGGACTCGGCCTTCGAAAATTGGCACCCGTACTTCACTTGTACTCAAATGCCGTAGATTCAAACGCCGAATCTGGCTCCCCAGAGCTTATAACACCATTAAGTATAACAACACAGCGAAAGAAAGAAATAGATGATATCATATACAACTCCAATAAATACAATATCCAGATTGATACACAACAATGATATCAATAATACACAGCAATATCAGAGATATGATACAATGCTACAGCGAAAATAACAACAATGGAAGAGATCACTCTAAATGATCTACAAAAGAGAATGACTCCAACAACTCCAACATCAGCTTGAACCACCATCACGTTGCACCAAGATAAGCAACGTCAGTCGTCAACTCTGATGAAGTTAACTAGCTCCAGATAATCTACTAAACCTGACTATTTGAAAAACCCAACTCTAGACTGCCCGTGTGGAAAATTGTGGGCACCCAGAGTTTAGGAAGGGAACAATAAACTCCGAGTCAGTCATGGGACTGGTGTGAGCAACAAAACAGTTTATCTTTAAATAAACAACAAAAGAATTTTAAACATTGAAATCCACAATGCTTTTGGAAAACGAAACTACCATAAGGCCTCCCGCCACACACACAATGCAAATGCAGAATTGGAGGAGATTTCTCCTTATGATAGTCAAACATGCTTACTACGCAAAAACTTTTTAATATTATCATTAGTGCATAGTGTAGAAAATCCTTTCGAAAATATAATATTAATCTTAGCCAGCATAGACATTTCGAACTATGCCTACTACAGCTACCATCTAAACAGTGGTGACCACCATAAGTAAATGGCAGGTTCTACAACTAAAACCGTACTGGGATCGTATTGTTTCTTTGGATTTTCCAACAAATGGTCAGGCTAAGAAACTTCTTATGCCACGTAGGAACGCCTCTAGAGGGACGCCCCGAGAACCACCTGGCTCTCTGCCAACACAAGGCCGGTCACCCCCTTCTCGGGTAGTAAACCTGAGATATGCCACCCCCGGTCGTTTGCGACCTTTATCCAAGGCGCCTCGATCACACAGCAACAATCACACAGAAAATGAGATTGGAGCAACCACACAGGTAAATATCTGGGCTCCATACCATGATACCACCTTTTTCTAGAAGGAATGGACATGCCCTAGGGGAGCTACCCCTGAAACCTTGTAGCATCTTTCCTGTTTAGACCATTTCCGGTTTGTGAGGTTCGATGAGGTCTCGTCCACAAAGCTATGCTTTTTCACAAAGCCATGCTTTGATCAACAAATGATCAGAAACACATAGCAACACTTAGCATGCCACACTACCAAATTGGGAGTATATCACTGATAATCTTCAACTACATAACCTCTGAGCTCGTACGTCTCAAAGAAGGGTGTTAAGCTAAGAGAATAAATCTCCTCCACCAAACAGAAATGTATTTGAAATAAATCAGCTTTATATCTCAAAGTGTAGTGTCATACATACAACCATACAAGTCTGTTCCAGGTTCGAACAGAACCGAAGGCACTTCCGAAGAAGCCCTTGCAATCCGAGTATTCACAATCTCGATCGGACTTCCCATCACTTAGGAAATCTCTATACCGGCGCGACTCAGTGCAGAGATAATCGATAGGTTATCCTATCGTTCTCGCAAATACCCGGTCTTCACCACCGATCTTCAAATGCTATCCATATACGACGTATCATTATTTGGAATGGGTTATATGACACAATGTCCTCCCTCGGCTAAACCGAATAATGAGCGCAATATTTAAAAACATATGGATAATGGGATTTCAGTTGAGTAACAATTTATTACCCAAAACTTCACTTTCAAATGGTTTAAACACATTACCATTTTAACCTTTAACATAAAAAGATTCAATTCACAAAGTTCACCTAGTTTCACAAAGACCTATTCATAGATTTTCCAATTCAATTTCCATTTCAATTGGATTTAACTCGTCCAATCTTTAAAACAAAGATTTAATTGATAGCTTTCAAAACAATTCAATTTCGATCTTTTATACCAAAGGTACCCTTTCCAATTTCAAAACAAAGTTCAACAACCTTTCACAAAGATTTATTCATAAGTCGAAAAACCATTTCCATTTCAATCTTGAAATTCTTTTAACATAAATTGGAAATTCATTTCTTATATGAAACTTCTATTATTTGAAAACAAATAATTTTCATTTTGGAAAATCTGATTCATTTATACGAGTTAAAGTCCTTGGGTTAAATTCAAATTCTCAAAACCATACTTTTAAAATGGTTTAAATTCATATAAACACATTTACAACATCTTAACCATAATTACCAAATCATTGGATTCAATTTCAAATATTGAATTCAAATTCAAATTCAAATTAAATTATTTGAATTGAGAAACTTCACCAAGTTACTCAAAATAACTTTTATCTTTGAAAATACCTTTTCAAAAGCTTTAACATTTGACCCAAATCCATTTCCAAAATCAATTGAAATTAAAATTTCAATTTCAAAAATATTAAATTTAAATCATCTGTGACTGAACCGATTTCCACATGAAATCCACATTTGTGTGTGTAAAAGTGTGGTCCAGGGGTTTCACACACAATAGTGCAACATCATTCAATCATCATAGATTCAAATACAACAATATATTTGATAAGCGGTATAAACTATAACGCTTATCGTTTATTCACAGATCACAAATATATATATATATATAAATGAATCACAAATAAATGAATAAATTATACAGAGCTCAATCCACAGAACACAGTATCACAGATCAGATAGGATAATCAATTCAAGGCATCTCATACAATACAATCATTCATAAGTAAGGTCAAGCATTCAATAATCATTTATAAGCAGGATTAATTAATTGTTTAATCCTAATTAATTCAATTTATTTCCAATTAAATTAATTACTTATGAATTAGTTATCCAATCCTGATTAATTGATGACAAATCATTTGATATAAATAATTTAATTAATTACTTTAATTAATTAAATGAAATTAATCTCCATTTATTTGATTATCCTTAATTAATCATAATAATTAATTTTCCCTAATTACTTAATTAACTCTAACCATTAATCAATTTCTTTAACTAAATAATTATCTTTAATCATTTCCATTAGTTAATTAACCTTTAACTTAAATTAATTATACCCAAATTAATTACCTTAATTAATCATCTTTTATTTATCCAAACTTTTTAAATCAACATCATTTATTTAAAAGTAATTTATTTTAAGGAGATGGTTCAAACTTGGTTGTTTTTAAAATTTTAAAACTTGATTTATTTGAAAACTTAAAATCTGCTACTATTGTACCCGAGATAACTCGAGTACTTACCCGAGCCAAATACCATTTTTCTCGAGATTAGCTTCGAGCCTCCCTATTTTTCTATGTTTTAAAACCTGTTTTTGTTTTAAGTTTTTAAAACCTGTTATACTGTTAAACTCACGCGAATGAACCCGGTAACCCACTCAGCCAGATCATAGAAATCCCAAGATCAACTTCGAGCACATCACCTTCTTCCCCAATCACCTCGAAACACCAGGTACACAAACCCGCACGTGCATGTGTACACGCGATCGGAGTGACTATGATCATCGTCGCCGACACCTACCAATCACCGATGATCCACTCGACTCACTCGAGCACCCTGATCCCCTAGTTTCACTATAGATCAAAATCGAGTAACCTGTTTGGACACTGGATCCCATCCACCATCCAGTAATTCCCCTTGACGCCGATGATCTAGGCCACCATCAACCTCGTCAGTCAACCCCAAGCTACCACACAACCTCACGCATCAATCCCCCTAGGTTTGGTCAAGTCCGATCCTCCATCGACGGCAAATTCCTTCATTAAACTTCGTCGACCAAACTGGCCCATTAAACCCTAAAACGTTGCCTACTGGCCACCACGGCCAATAGAAAAAACTCCGGTTATTTTTTTGATGATCGTTACCCTTCGAAATACCCTTGACAAAACTCACGACCCACAATTCGACGTGGATCACCAGCATTTTACAAAAATGCAAATTCCGTTCAACCTATGAATTCTCGACATATACTTACTTAAAAATCACGAGACTTGTTTCAAAAATCACTATTTCATAATACAAACATGATTATGCAACCAGATGTTTAAAATTAAGATGTTCGTTTTTGCTGATATATATTGATTTTACTGTAAAAGGTTATTTTTCAGAATATTTACTTAATAATTTTTTTACCTAATATTATTTTTAAAAATAACCTTACCTTGTTATCAACAACTTCCTTTCAGGAATCATGCTCTAAAATGTTTTAAATATGAAGATATGAATGTTTTTCTTTGATGGATTTCGGGTTTGTTACACAGAGTGTACACATATATACATTCAGAGGCATTGTAACGCCCCACTCTGAGACCCACTGTAACAAAGAGTATTACGGGAGTAATACCGTCTATTAAAGCGGAGAATAGAGTATAGTGGAAGCGACCATTTGTAATCAAGCTATAACTATCTACTGAATACGTCGAAAGGGTGGTATCTATTTTTTTTCAAGTGGTTCGACATATTCAATAAATATTTATAACGAAATTACAATGGCTAAAGATCTATCAGAATAAGCATAGTAATAAAATGATAAAACATCACAGAACAGAATCACATAACAGATATAAAATCCAAGGACAATACATCGTCAATACAGATCCAAATATCATAAGTGGGTACAAAGCCACTGCTCACACATGTGAGTCAAAAATATGTACATATCAAAGTCTGAATAATAACAGAGGCGGACACTAAGATAACCTATCTCAAAAGCATAGCAGATAATGTCCAAGCGGAAGCACAGAAGCTAAGTCCAGAGACCAAACCTGAAACAACTCGGTCTGACCCGAGCGAAAAACACTCGGGTCAGGCTAGCTAAACAATCAGTAATAACTGAGATATATAATAATGCGGTACATAAATAAAACAGTACTTTTCCTAAGAAAAGAGTATTTTGGACCACATGAATATAATGACGGTCCCTAATCATCAATCAATAGTAAAAATCTCCAAAGAGAATATCAGCACCAAAGTGTTGAATAAATAAAATCGCCTCATATCATTGGCGTAGCCAAAGCTATATAAAGTTGCCCATAGGCAATAATCCCAAGAGTGACCAGAGTCTGTAATCAATGCCCAAGCAAAGATCGATGCTCCAAAGAGCAATGGGGATATACTGAAAAGTTAATGAAATCAAACACTGAAAAGCAGTGTCCAGAGACACTGTGAATCCACAGGGTAATCGCACTTACATCGTATGGTTCCATAGAACCAACACCAAATGGAGGTACTCGAATGGATATAAAAATCATCAGATAATACAAGTATAGCACGTGCACCGACCGGAGTCGTTATTGCCAAGTACTGTAGAGTTTTGATCGATCACTCGCACAGATGCGGAACGCGCGAGACGGTAAGATCCTTCCCAGAAGGATAAAGGCCCAGAGGCACATGCCGAAAAAAAACTGCTCCATAAAACAGGTGTCCAGAGACGGTTGCCCAGAGGCATGGTGACCCAGAGGTCCAGTACTGGCTGCCCAGAGGCTAATGTGTCACAAACTTCTTGGAGAGGAACCCGTAAAGTGTTAACGATGAGTCCCATACCCCACGTTCGCACTAAACGGTTTACTAACCAATAGCAAGCTCACACTCCAAACAATAAAAAGTCCACCTCGTATCATCGGTAAACTAGACCCAAAGGTCAAAATGATCAATCGAATAGGTCGGGGATTAACCGGAAAGAAAACACACACGGTTCCATAGGCCGGAGATTTCCTAACCGTTAAAGCACCTTTCCACTTCGCTCGACGTACTAAAAAGTGAGTGTGAGATTTTTTATTATAGAAAATAATGGTGCGAAACGGTTTTATAATTGATTTTGAAATCACTTTAAAATGGCTTTTGAATACTCTCCTATTATGGAGTAAATAGTTTAATAATTAAAAATAACATTATATAATAATAATTTTGAAATCCATTTAGGAGTGAAAAATCCTTTGAAAATAATTCATAAAACACGTGTACGAAATCTAGAGACAAATCTCAAAGAAATCGATAAATCAGACAATCACTGAAAACCAATATTCGTGTTGGAAATATTCTGAATAGTTGTGAACCAAAGTTCGACAATTTCTGATTCGCAATTGAAACCCAAAGGTTCATTGCAGAAACAATCAATTTGAAGCGGTTGCACCAAAATGGTGCAACCGGTGGGTCGGAAACCGGCTGCACCAAATGGGTGCAGCCCATTTTTTATTTTTTTTGAAGCCGGCTGCACCGCATGGTGCAGCCCTTTCTTGTGAACCAGGCTGCACCATGCGGTGCAGCTGGTTCGGTCCAGCCCCAGCCCGCATGGGTTGGGGATGTATTAGCAAGCCCCAGCCCGCCTGGGCTGGGGAATCAACAACAAGCCCCAGCCCAAGCGGGCTGGGGTTCAATTCAAGCCCCATCCCGCCTGGGCTGGGGTTCAATTCAAGCCCCAGCCCATGCGGGCTGGGGTTCACTCAAGCCCCAGCCCGCCTGGGCTGGGGAAGCCCCAGCCCATGCGAGCTAGGGTTCACTAAAGCCCCCAGCCCGCCTTGGCTGGGGGGAGGGGGGAATAGCGGGCCGCCTGTGCGGACCCGCTCTGCGCGCCAGCCCACTAAGGGCTGGCCTGCTACCGGCTAGCCCAACCAGGCTAGCCTGCTGCGCCTGGGCAACAGCCTAGGTGCAACCCAGGCCTGTCCTGGTGCACTCAGACTCCTGTTTCAGCCTGTTTTCAGGCTGAAACATTCCAGCCAGCAATAAATGCTGTTTTTGGTGATTTTGGGGTGTTTTTTTCAAGTTTTTGGCATCAAATTTCACCAATACCAATCACTAACTATCCTATAATGATTACTACACTATATTAAAGGAATCAAAGGGCCAAAGTTTAGCATTACCTTAAGAAGCAATATCACAAACACCTTATGTGCACACCCAAAATGAAAGCAAAGATGATCAAAGAGCTAAGATTCACATGTTACATAATAAAACATGTGTTACTAAATGATTACTGAAATCAAAAGATGATTAAACACATATTAGATGAGGTTTTTAGCAATATACCTCTCACAAAAGCAACAAAGACTACTATAACATCAACCCAAGTTAGCAAAAGATGATTTGGAGGCTATAAGATCAAAAAAACACATAAAACATGTGTTACCAATTAATTTCAGAAATTAGAGAGATATAAAAATGGATTTGAGGTGGGTATTTGCATTACCTTTACATAGAATGACTTGCATAAGCTAAAACTAGAAGGAGATGAAAATAGAGGCCATTTTTGTTATGAAAGCTTTAGGAAATAATTAGGGTTTTGATTAGGGATGAATGAATGAGGTTATGAGAGTTTGAGATAATTTATAGAGGAGGTTTAGGGTGGGTTATTGGGTTAGGTTTAGTAACCCAATAAGAAGAGAGTTATTTACATGTTTCCAAAAATTAGTCTAAGTGTTCATATATGTTCATAAATCTCATTTTTCTTATCCTAACCCGTTTTAAAATCTCTCCTAAAATATTTAACCTTCCAAAAATAATATTTTAACCTCATTTTAAAATCCCATATTTCCCATTTAATTAAAATAGCCTTTTTTTCAAATAAATTTTGTTATTCCAAATCCTTTTATGCTTCATTAAAATAAATAAAAATCCTAACTTTTATTTATTAATTGGTAATGCAAATCCCGGGTTGTTACAGACTCCCCCCCTTAAGAAAATTGCGTCCCCGCAATTCCTTAAGTTAGATGTCGTCTATAACGTCAAATCCACAAAAGAAGTGATAGAGATAAAATAGAGAATTCTCACCCGCAGAAGAAGATGGGAGAAAGCCAGGATAAGAGCGTTTGATAGATTCTCTGGTCTCCCAAGTGCAGTCCTTAGGATTCGGTGACCATTGAATCTTCACGAGTGGAACCTCTATATTGCGAAGGCGTCTAACCTCCGAATCAAGCACACGAAGAGGTCGCTGCTCCAAAGATAAATCAGGTAAGATCTCTACATCAGGCACAGCATGCGGCTCAATGATAGAATCAGGATCGCGGATGCACATGCGAAGCTGGGAAAGATGGAACACGTTGTGTATTCCAGAGAAGTGAGCAGGTAGAGCCACACGATAAGCAACGGGGCCGATGCGTTCCGTAATAGGAAATGGTCCAACATAGCGAGGAGCCAACTTCTCTGTAGAGCTGAAACGCACAACCCCCTTCATAGGAGATATCCGAATAAAGACATGATCACCAATGGAGAACTCAAGAGGCTTCCTACGGTTGTCCACGTAGGATTTCTGACGGTTCTGCGCCTCTTTCATTCTCTGACGAATAAGAATAATCTTCTCAGAAGATTCCCGAACTGAATCTGGACCAAGAAGGAACTTCTCGCCAGATTCTAACCAACACGAAGGAGAACGACATGGCCTTTCGTAAAGAGCCTCGAAAGGAGCCATGCCAATACTAGACTGAAAGCTGTTGTTGTATGAGAACTCTACAAGCGGTAAGTGATCCTCCCAACTACCTCCGAAATCCAGAATACAACAGCGCAAAAGATCCTCTAAAACACGATTCACCCTCTCCGTCTGACCGTCGGTCTGAGGATGATAAGCAGTCGAGAGATTCAGCTTTGAGCCTAAAGCTAACTGTAGCCACTTCCAGAAGTGACTAGTAAAGATAGTGTCTCGATCACAGACGATAGAGCTAGGTATGCCATGAAGTCGTACGACTTCCTTCACATAGAGCTTGGCCAACTGAGGTGCAGTCCGAGTGGACTTAATCGGAATGAAATGAGCCGATTTGGTCAAGCGATCAACAATAACCCAGATAGAAGTATGGCCTGACTTCGATCGAGGCAGACCGTCAATGAAATCCATGGATATCTGATCCCATTTCCACAATGGAATCTCTAGCGGCTGAAGAAGACCAGATGGACGCTGATGTTCGGCCTTGATCTGTTGACAAGTCATGCAACCGCTCACATAACTTGCAACATCTCTCTTCATGCCCTCCCAATAAAATAGGCGACACATGTCGGCATACATCTTACTCGACCCGGGATGTATAGTGTACTTAGTGCGATGACACTCGTCCAGATTGTCGCGCCAAAGTGATAAATCAGATGGTACCAAAATACGGTTCTTCCTGCGAAGACACCGATGAGAATCAATAGAATAATCCAACAATGTCTCATCACTGGATCCCGACTCAAGGAGATGAATATATCGCAACAAGTCTGGATCCTGCCGCTGAGCATGGGCAATGCGATCCAATAGAATAGGTCGAGCTTCCAAGCTGAATAGCAAGATCTGAGGATTAGAAGACGGAGCTCGATTTCAAATATCACACATAGAAAGAGTCTCAAGAATATCCCACTCGGCTATCATCAAAGAAACTACTACCGAGTGTTTGCGACTGAGTGCATCAGCCACACGATTACCCTTGCCAGGGGTATACTGAATGTCTAAGTCATATGAGGCGAGAAACTCAAGCCATCGCTGCTGCCTCATATTGAGATCCTTCTAACTGAATAAATATTTCAGTGACTTGTGATCGGTGTAAAGAGTGAAGCGTTCGCCTAATAGAAAGTGACGCCACGTCTTCAAAGCAAAGACGATAGCTGCCAACTCAAGATCATGAGTCGGATAGCGAACCTCATTCGGACGTAGCTGCCTAGAAGCATAAGCAACTACCCGATCCTTCTGCATAAGCACAGCACCGAGCCCGCTACCATAAGCATCGGTGTAAACAACAAGATCATGGTTACTCTCCAGAACCACTAGAATAGGAGCATGAGTGAGAAGTTCCTTCAGTCGCTGAAAGGAAGCCTCACACTTATCAGACCAAATAAAGCGAACACCCTTACGAGTCATCGTCGTAAGGGGAAGTGCAACTCGAGAGAAATCCTTGATAAACCGACGGTAATAACCCGCCAGACCAAGGAAACTGCGAATATCATGAACGTTCTCGGGTTGCTTCCAATTCTGAATAGCTTCGATCTTGGAAGGATCGACAGAAATACCCTCAGATGATACAATATGGCCCAAGAACTTGACCTTGCTCTCCCAAAATGGCACTTGGAGAGCTTGGCCTTAAGCTGATGCTGATGAAGAGTATCCAAGACGATCCGTAAATGATGAGCATGCTCTGCCTCGGATCTTGAATAAATAAGAATATCATCGATGAAAACCAAAACGAATTTATCGATGTATTCCCATAATACTCGATTCATAAGATCGACGAAGAAAGCTGGTGCGTTCGTCAAGCCGAATGGCATGACCAACCACTCAAAAGAACCATAACGAGTGCGGAAAGCGGTAAGAGGAATGCTATCTTCCGCAACTCGGAGCTGATGAAATCCGGTGGCAAGGTCGAGCTGGGAAAAGACCTTCGCACCGCTCAACTGATCGAACATATCATCTATCTGTGGCAATGGATAACGATTTCTGATGGTCAACTCATTAAGCTTGCGATAGTCAATGCAAAGCCTAAGAGAGCCATCGAGCTTCTTAATGAAGACCACAGCAGCACCCCATGGCGAAGAACTGGATCGGATGAACTGCTTCGCTTCAAGCTCTACTAACTGCTTCCTGAGTTCCTCATTCTCTTTAGTAGACATCCTCGTGGGAGGAGCCCAACTGGGTGGGAGCCTGGAATGAGATCGATGCGGAACTCAATGGCCCACTTTGGCGGCAGGCCTAATACTGGCTCGAATATATCGGGGAAATCCCAAACAATTGGAATACGAGATATGTCTACCTCATCATCTCGTGAATCTAGAGAAAATAAAGTAACATCAGAAAGCCCAACATCTTGAAGAACAATAGCCAACGGAGAGGACGAGTCAGGGTGATGAATGAATAATATCCGCTTCGAACAAATAATTTTGGCGTCGTGCTGAACGAGCCAATCCATGCCAAGAATCATATCAAAGCCCAAATACTCCATAACGTGGAGATTTGCACGAAAAGAAAAGCCACAAAGATCAATATCTATATTCTCACAGAGCAAGCTAAGGGTCATGGATCCACCAATGGGATTCACAATTCTTAGTGAAGAAACCATACAAGTAACATCCAAGGATAAAGCATCTACTAGTTCCTTTGATACGAATGAGTGAGAGGCACCCGTATCAAAGAGAACTCTACAAGATCTACCATGAAATAAAATAGAGCCTTCAAGAATGGAAGGATGTGTACCTTTAGGCTGAGTAGAAGTGGTAGGAGCCTTGGCAGCATTAAGCCTGCCAGGCTTGGCACTAGCTGGAGCAATAGGACAAGCGGAGATCCTGTGTCTCTCCTTCTTGCAGAAGGTGCAATAGAGAGTTTTGGGACACTCTCGAATAAAGTGATCTGGAGAACCGCAGTTGAAGCATTTCTTCGGAGGACGTGTCCCAATAGGCTGAGCAGGAGTCTAGGACTGAGGACGAGTCTGAGGCTGAGTCTGAACAGTGGAACTGCCAGTCTTCTTCTTCTTGTGCTGAAAAGAAGAGCCAGACTTGCCAGGAGGAAACCTCTTCTTGGTGGGGTTTGTGGAACCCACACCACCATCATCACTATGCTCCATCTCGACTGACTCAAGATGTAGAGCTGCATCGACTAGCTTCTCGAATGAGAGCTCAAGCTGTAGCATAAGCTGCCTCTTCAGATATTTCTTCAAGCCCTCAACAAATTTGAGGTTCCTCTTATAAGGAGTAGCAATAAACTCAAGGCCGTACTTGGACAGGGCCTCGAAGGAAGAGACATAATCGGATACGGAGGACTTCCCCTGCTTGAGATCAAGAAAACGGCGAGCAAGGGAGTTCTTCTCGGATTCTAGGATGAATTTGAGCTCAAATCTCTCACGAAACTGAGCCCAAGTAAGTGTGGTCTCATCGATCTCGGCAATAAGGAGTTCGTACCAATCCAGGGCACGACTCTGAAGCTGACTGGAAGCAATAAGAACACGGTCATGATCCGGGATATCCATACGAGTGAAAATGCCCTCGCATACCCGAATCCAAGCCTAGACCTCTAAGACATTCTCGGAGCCACTGAACGGCTTCCCTCCGAGATGAGTAAAATCACTGCAGAGATGCGCAAAAGTAGACTTGCGTGGAGCATCAGCAACTGGGGCTGGAGACTGAGAATGAGACTGGGTGTTCCGAACCAGCTCCATGATCTGGTCGGTGGTCATGAACACGCCCTCTGGATGAGTGTTGCTGGACTGCCCAGCAGCACTGCTCTGACGTGTGGTTCTCCCTCTTCCCCTTTCAGACATACTGAAAGTCAAACGGGAATTAGAGTTAGACATGATTCAATGATAGATAATTAATTAAGGAATACTACGGAATATAACGGATTCTTATACATATTCCTAACTTATCTATCAATAAACATAAGGAAGGGATTTGATTTAATTCGGATCTAATTAAAATGTATTGTACTAAGTGTATCTGTTCTGTGTTTATTATGCTTATTCCTGAAACCAGGCTCTGATACCAAGCTGTAACGCCCCACTCTGAGACCCACTATAACAAAGAGTATTACGGGAGTAATACCATTTGTTAAAGCGGAGAATAGAGTATAGTGGAAGCGACCATTTGTAATCAAGCTATAACTATCTACTGAATACGTCGAAAGGGTGGTATCTATTTTTTTTTCAAGTAGTTCGACATATTCAATAAATATTTATAACGAAATTACAATGGCTACAGATCTATCAGAATAAGCATAGTAATAAAATGATAAAACATCACAGAACAGAATCACATAACAGATATAAAATCCCAGGACAATACATCGTCAATACAGATCCAAATATCATAAGTGGGTACAAAGCCACTGCTCACACATGTGAGTCAAAAATATGTACATATCAAAGTCTGAATAATAATAGAGGCGGACACTAAGATAAGCTATCTCAAAAGCATAGCAGATAATGTCCAAGCGGAAGCACAGAAGCTAAGTCCAGAGACCTAACCTGAGACAACTCGGTCTGACCCGAGCGAAAAACACTCGGGTCAGGCTAGCTAAACAATCAGTAATAACTGAGATATATAATAATGTGGTACATAAATAAAACAGTACTTTTCCTAAGAAAAGAGTATTTCGGACCACATGAATATAATGACGGTCCCTAATCATCAATCAACAGTAAAAATCTCCAAAGAGAATATCAGCACTAAAGTGTTGAATAAATAAAATCGCCTCATATCATTGGCGTAGCCAAAGCTATATAAAGTTGCCCATAGGCAATAATCCCAAGAGTGACCAGAGTCTGTAATCAATGCCCAAGCAAAGATCGATGCTCCAAAGAGCAATGGGGATATACTGAAGAGTCAAAGAAATCAAACACTGAAAAGCACTGTCCAGAGACACTGTGAATCCACAGGGTAATCGCACTTACATCGTATGGTTCCATAGAACCAACACCAAATGGCGGTACTCGAATGGATATAAAAATCATCAGATAATACAAGTATAGCACGTGCACCGACCGGAGTCTTTATTACCAAGTACTGTAGAGTTGTGATCGATCACTCGCACAGATGCGGAACGCGCGAGACGGCAAGATCCTTCCCAGAAGGATAAAGGCCCAGAGGCACATGCCGAAAAAGAAACTGCTCCATAAAACAGGTGTCCAGAGACGGTTGCCCAGAGGCGTTGTGACCCAGAGGTCCAGTACTGGCTGCCCAGAGGCTAATGTGTCACAAACTTCTTGGAGAGGAACCCGTAAAGTGTTAACGATGAGTCCCATACCCCACGTTCGCACTAAACGGTTTACTAACCAATAGCAAGCTCACACTCCAAACAATAAAAAAAGTCCACCTCGTATCATCGGTAAACTAGACCCAAAGGTCAAAACGATCAATCGAATAGGTCGGGGATTAACCAGAAAGAAAATACACACGGTTCCATAGGCCGGAGATTTCCTAACCGTTTAAGCACCTTTCCACTTCGCTCGACGTACTAAAAAGTGAGTGTGAGATTTTTTATTATAGAAAATAATGGTGCGAAACGGTTTTATAATTGATTTTGAAATCACTTTAAAACGGCTTTTAAATACTCTCCTATTATGGAGTAAATAGTTTAATAATTCAAAATAACATTATATAATAATAATTTCGAAAGCCATTTAGGAGTGAAAAATCCTTTGAAAATAATTCATAAAACACGTGTACGAAATCTAGAGACAAATCTCAAAGAAATCGATAAATCAGAGAATCATTGAAAACCAATATTCGTGTTGGAAATATTCCGAATAGTTGTGAACCAAAGTTCGACAATTTCTGATTCGCAATTGAAACCCAAAGGTTCATTGCAGAAACAATCAATTTGAAGCGGTTGCACCAAAATGGTGCAACCCGGACTCGGTTGCACCAAAATGGTGCAACCGGTGGGTCGGAACCCGGCTGCACCAAATGGGTGCAGCCCATTTTTTTTTTGAAGCCGGCTGCACCGCATGGTGCAGCCATTTCTTGTGAACCAGGCTGCACCATGCGGTGCAGCTGGTTCGGTCCAGCCCCAGCCCGCATGGGCTGGGGATGTATTAGCAAGCCCCAGCCCGCCTGGGCTGGGGAATCAACAACAAGCCCCAGCCCAGGCGGGCTGGGGTTCACTCAAGCCCCAGCCCGCCTGGGCTGGGGAAGCCCTAGCCCATGCGGGTTGGGGTTCACTCAAGCCCCCAGGCGGGCTGGGGTTCAATTCAAGCCCCAGCCCGCCTGGGCTGGGGAAGCCCCAGCCCATGCGGGCTGGGGTTCACTTAAGCCCCCAGCCCGCCTGGGCTGGGGTTCACTCAAGCTCCCAGCCCATGCGGGCAGGGGTTCACTCAAGCCCCCAGCCCGCCTGGGCTGGGGAAGCCCCAGCCCATGCGGGCTGGGGGGAAGGGGGAATAGCGGACCGCCTGTGCGGACCCGCTTTGCGCGCCAGCCCACTAAGGGCTGGCCTGCTACCGGCTAGCCCAACCGGGCTAGCCTGCTGCACCTGGGCAGCAGCCTGGGTGCAACCCAGGCCTGCCCTGGTACACTCAGACCCCTGTTTCAGCCTGTTTTCAGGCTGAAACATTCCAGCCAGCAATAAATGCTGTTTTTGGTGATTTTGGGGTGTTTTTTTCAAGTTTTTGGCATCAAATTTCACCAATATCAATCACTAACTACCCTATAATGATTACTACACTATATTAAAGGAATCAAAGAGCCAAAGCTTAGCATTACCTTAAGAAGCAATATCACAAACACCTTATGTGCACACCCAAAATGAAAGCAAAGATGATCAAAGAGCTAAGATTCACATGTTACATAATAAAACATGTGTTACTAAATGATTACTGAAATCAAAAGATGATTAAACACATATTAGATGAGGTTTTTAGCAATATACCTCTCACAAAAGCAACAAAGACTACTATAGCATCAACCCAAGTTAGCAAAAGATGATTTGGAGGCTATAAGATCAAAAAAACACATAAAACATGTGTTACCAATTAATTTCAGAAATTAGAGAGATATAAAAATGGATTTGAGGTGGGTATTTGCATTACCTTTACATAGAATGACTTGCATAAGCTAAAACTAGAAGGAGATGAAGATAGAGGCCATTTTTGTTATGAAAGCTTTAGGAAATGATTAGGGTTTTGATTAGGATGAATGAATGAGGTTATGAGAGTTTGAGATAATTTATAGAGGAGGTTTAGGGTGGGTTATTGGGTTAGGTTTAGTAACCCAATAAGAAGAGAGTTATTTACATGTTTCCAAAAATGAGTCTAAGTGTTCATATATGTTCATAAAACTCATTTTTCTTATCCAAACCCGTTTTAAAATCTCTCCTAAAATATATAACCTTCCAAAAATAATATTTTAACCTCATTTTAAAATCACATATTTCCCATTTAATTAAAATAGCCTTTTTTTCAAATAAATTTTGTTATTCCAAATCCTTTTATGCTTCATTAAAATAAATAAAAATCCTAACTTTTATTTATTAATTGGTAATGCAAATCCCGGGTTGTTACAGGCATGCACAACACAATTCACACCATATATCATCATTTTTCACAACAACCACATCACAATCATGAAAATATACTCAAATTCAAACTAGAACAGGTCAGTTTACTCACATTGATTTCCAGGAAAAAGAAGAACAGAGCCTTTGAACCAGGCTTGAAAAACTGCAAGTTGAAATCATTCACTTGATCTCTAGTTTATTTTGATTTAATTTGTTGTTTAAGTTGAAGTTTTGTTTAAGTTTGACAAGAGTATATGCTTCAGATTTTCTCAAGTTTTTGATGGACGAAACTGAATGAAGAAGATGATGGATATAAACAAGTTACAGAGTGTTGTTATTTTGTACAAGATGATATATAATTTTTTCCTCTTCCTAGTACAAACATACGCAGAGATTTTTTTCTTGCTTTGGGGCTATGCAGATTTCTTTGGTGGCTGGTGATAATTTTTGTGGTGTACTAGAGATAATGGCATTAATTGCCTTTGTACAAATTTATATTTTATTTTGTTTCTTCCTTCACAAGCCATTTCACTTGTTTTCTTTTTCAACTCAATACATTTTTTTTCTGCCATGTTTCATTCTTGAATGTATATTAGTGTTCCTTTTGCAAGCTAATTCATGTATAGATTTATTTGTTTATCTTACTTGAATGTATATTACTTGTTTCATATTTGAGTATATTGTTTTCTTTCATTTGATTGAAAGCGCTTGAATAAACTTTTATCTTTTCTTTTGTCTTTGTAATAAATAAATTTCTATTTTAAATTTGTTGTTTAAATTTAGCTAATTTGTTTACTTTCTATTTTACAACTATAAAATTTATCTTATGTATCTATTTTAATTTCTATCTCTAACTTAAATTTTTATTGTTTGATATGTCTTCACATATATATATTTTATTTTTATACTTGTGTACAAAGTCTATATATTTTTATCTAATTTATCTAAGTTTTAAACTCAATTCAATATATATATATAAATATATAAATTCAGATTTTCTCATATTCACATATAAATACAATATTTAAATTTAAACGATTTAACATATATTCTATTGAAATTTGGGGAAACTCAAATCAGTTTATCAGTTAATTCCACAATTTTTATTCAAAAATAAATTTAATTATCAATTTAAATATATATAAAATCCGGGGTCATTACAACCTTCCCCCCTTAAGAAATTTCGTCCCCAAAATTTGCCAGGGAGACACAAAGTGTAACGACCCAGAATTTATATTAATTAAAATTTGAATATTTAATTGATTTTAAATATTAATAAGTAGAATTAATAAGTCGAATAATTTATTTTTCGAATAAGAGGATTTAATTGGATAATTAAATCGATAGATTAATAGTTGAAATTCCAGAAATAATTGAAATCTGGATTAAATGTGATTAAAAATGATTTATAAAGTTATATTAAATCATATTGAAGTATAGTGATGTTATAGAACTTTTAAAATTAAATTAAAACTTAATCTGTGAAAATTGAATATTTTAATGTTTAATCGACTAGTGAAAATAGCCATTTTTCGAACAGTCCCACAATTGGACGAAACTAGTTCCATTGGATCCGTAATAGTTTTTTATTATCGGATTTCAATTTTCGTAGCAATCGGAGTTGTCGTTTGACCGTGGCAGCTCGAAACGCATCGAAATTGTTTTAATTTTAATTTGGCAAGTTAAAAATAGTCATTTTTCAAACAGTCTTGGATTTTGACGAAACTAGTTTCATCGGATCCGTAATGTGATATTATTGTATGGTTTCAAATTTCGTGTCAATCGGATTTACTGTTTGTCCGGGGCAAGTGAAAACGCATCGAAATCAGTTTAAATTGGTTTAATTTAAATTGATCGTTTAATTCCATAACTCGCACAGATGACCGAATTAGCTCCCGAAACCTATTCCATTGTGTTCGGAACGCGGGGTAAACCTTAGAAACGTCAGCCGGCACGCTCGATTTGGAGTTCGGAAATTTTGGGATGAATAGTGTTTTTGTGAAATTTTCTATAAAAGCACCTAAGCCATTCACATTTGCAAGCAACTAAACTAGGGTTTCCTCGCAGGCTTCAGCCGCTATTTTAAATTCAAAGGCTGAGAATTTCACTCCTTCTCCTCTTAATCTCTTTCAATCCGTGAAGAATTAGCAAAACTTTTCAACTACAATGTTGAAGAGCACGAAGAGAGCTTCAGATCCATACGGATAAGTCGACGAATCATCGACCATAGGCAGATTTTTTTGGCCATGTCCTCCTGCCGTTTGCGCACGTATTTCGATGTTAGATGATGGCCGAGCTCCACCATACTGCAGCCGAGTGTAGTGTTCGACGTGGGCTTCGAAGTGGTGCTTGCTGATCGATGCAGAAGTCGACGTGGTGGTGGCGACTATTAGGGTTTCGAACGGCCTATGGGTTTGGGTGTTTGCGTTTTCACCTGGGAATGGAACGTGATGAGGAAGGAGCAAACAGGGGGCGGCCAGATCTGTTTCAAATGCAAACGTGCGGCCTAGATGAACTTAGGTTTAAAAATAATTAATTAGATTGTAAATCGATTTATTTTAACTCGTATAAACTTTGTAACACTATAACTTTTTGCTACGAGGTCGAAAACGCACGAAACGAATTGCAACGGGTTCATATTGACGAGCACTACGCAATGGAGCTAAATTGGGATTTGTTTGAGCTAGTGAAAATTTTGGTTGAAATTAAACGCTTATTTTATTTCAATCAGAATAAATCACTATTGCGACAACTAAAAGCAAGGTGAGAACTTCTCACTCAATCGAAATAGTTTCAATTTAAATTTTAAATAGTTAGATTTAAAATTGTTGATTGTATGCCTGGATGATAAATTTTTATCTATTGTGTGAAATAGACATTATACGCCGTTATTAAGCGGAGGTTATTTATTAAAAACATATACCGCGATAATTTCACATTGAAGTGGAGTTGGTATTATATATGTATTTGGAGTTGATTTCCCACATTTTGTAGTGGATGAGACCCTATTGCGCCGCATAATAGCGGATAATATTTATGAATCCCATATACCGTGATATTCCGTACTGGAACGAAATTGGTATTGTGCTAACATCTGTGGATGCAGGGAAACAGGTTGGAGGGATCCAACTGGATTCCTCACCAGTATTTATTTGGTTACAGATATTGTGATATATTTGATTATCATATGATGATATATGATGTTTATTTGTCGTGATTGATTATTTGGTGCTGTTGCATCATCGGATCCATTTTTAAAGTTATAAAAATTATGATTTTTGTGAAATATAACCAAAGTGTGATTTTTGAAATAAATAGTTAGTTGATTTATTTTAAATGGTTTAAATTGGGATTTTTGAATAACTATAAACGATTTGTATTAAAAGATTTATAAAATTGATATTTATAAATTAAAATATTAGAATTATAAAACGAGTTTTAATAAGTGTTAAAATGAAGTATAAATGGATTTCATAAGTGAACGAAATTAATAGATTTATAATGTGAAGTTATAAAATGAATAGATTTTTGGTAAAATAAGAGATTTATAAGTAATTAACTTATAAATTAGATTTTTGGTATAAAATTAAGTTATACATTGAATTTGTTAATTCAAGGGTTTTTATAAATCGAAGTTTTAATAAATAGAAATGGAATTTATAAACATTGTTTGTAAATTCGAAATCAATTGAATTTGATAAAATTAAACATATAGGTTATTAAAGGAGATATATTCATGATTTTGGATAGTGAATTATCCTTTAAGTTAAATGTTGTAATAATAAGAGTTTGGTTGGGAATTTTATCCACGATTTTGGACAGTGGATAATCTTTTAAGTAAAATGTGTAGAAACATTGAATTGGGTAAATAAAGTATATTCACGATTTTGGACAGTGAATATATTATTAAATAAAATGGATATGTTTTGGAAAGTGATATTGGAATAGAATGAAAACGATTTAAAGATGTTTTAAAACGTGTTAAGTATCGAAAACATAGATTTCAACATTCATTGTTGAAATAGACGTTTTCGAGAAATAAGGAAATGGTGGACTATAACACTGTTGTTATAGTAAATGGTTTCCGAAAGGAAATGTTTTATATAGTATTGGGAGTTATATATCTATCTAAATTTCGAATCCCTATACTAGTGATTTTGAGTTGTCGTAACGATGTTTTACGTAACATTCATTTTGACTCAAATAAAATTTGTGAAAGAGAACGTTTTCCTTAAAGAATGAAATATATACTTAATTATTATTTAAGTATATCGAATATTTTCCAAGTGTTGAAAATAAATGATTTGTGAATTACTTATTATTAAATAAGTATGGAAATATTTTCCAAATATGAAATGAAAGGTTTGATATTTTATCTTTTAAAGATAAATTGAAAAGTGAATAATTGAAATTTGTTTTCAAATGGTTCAGGTGTGGAAATTATATATCTTGTAAAGATATTTTTGGAAAATAAATGATTTGGAATCTGATGATGCTGTGCAGACCTATTGATAGTTAAATGACCGACTATCAATAATTACCTTGAATGGGTATTTGTTGTTATTTGCTTGAATTTGAATGCCACACTTATTTTTGAATAAGCGCTCACTATTCGGGTTAGCTGGGAAAAGACCTTTGCATCGTATAACCCATTCCGAATATGTGATACGTCGTAATGGATTGCATTTGATGACCGGTGTTGAAGATCGGATATTTTTGAAAATGGAAGGATTACCATCGAGTTACTCTGCATCGGCTGATCTCCGATATAGAGGTTTTATCACCCTTAGTGACGGGAAGTCCGAACGTGACTAGTGAATATCTGGATAGCAAGGACTGCTTTGGAAGTACCTTCGGTTCTGTTCGAGCCCGAAACAGACTTGTATGGATTGTATGTCTAACATTGCAAATTGAGATATAAAGCTGGTTTCTTTCAAATACATATCTGTTGGTGGCGGAGAATTTATTCTCTTAGCTTAACACCCTTCTCTGAGACGTACGAACTCAGAGGTTATGTAGTTGAAGGTTATCAGCAATATATTCCCAATTTGGTAATGTGACATGCTGAGTGTTGCTGTGTGATGATCATTGTTTGATCATTTGTGATATGATCATTTGTTTGATCATTTGTCTTTGTGATCATTACTTTGATCATCTGTTGACCCAAAGCATGGCTTTGTGACAAAGCGTAGCTTTGTGGATAAGACTTCGTCGGACCTCACACCCCGGAAATGGTCAAAACAGGAAGGATGCAGCAAGGTTATTAGGGGTAGCGCCCCTTTAGTGTATGTCATTCCTTCTGGATAGAGGTGGTATCATGGTATGGAGCCCAGATACTTAACCTATGTTGTTGCTGCAAATTTATTACTTTGTGGTTATTGGAATCGAGGATCCTCGGGAAGATTGGTTACGATCAGGGGATGACATATTCGTGTCAGTAGTTACCCAGTTAGGGGTAACCCGGCCTTGTGTTGGCAGAGATCTAACCGTAATGTTAGGTTATTTCTCGGATCGTCTTTCCAGAGGCGTACCTATGTGGCAATGGGAAGTTCCTTGGCCTGACCATTTGTTGGAAATCCAAACTCCAATACGAACCTTGTACGATTTTAGTTGTAGAACCTGCCTTTTACTTATGGTGGCGCCCCACTGTTTAGATGGTAGCTATAGTAGGCATAGTGTGAAATGCCTATGTTGGCTAAGATTAATATTATACTTTTGAAATGTTTTCCAATATGCACTAATGATAATATCCAATGATTTGATTTTGCGTAGTAAGCATCTTTGACTATCATAAGGAGAAATCTCCTCCGATTCTGCGTTTGCATTGTGTGTGTGTGCGGGAGGCCTTATGGTAGTCTCTTTTTCCAAAAGCATTGCGAATATTTTCTACTTGCTTTGTTGTTGTTGTGTTTTAAAGATAAACTGTTTTAAGTTCTCACACCAGTCACCATGACTGACCTGGAGTTTATTGTTTCCTTCCTAAACTCTGGGTGCCCATCAATTTCCACACGGCAGTCTAGAGTCAGGTTATCAGGTCATTCTGGATTCGGGATGCTGTGGAGCTTAGTGGCGAGCTGGATGGCGAGACGTACCACTTGTATATGATATTATTTATTCCGCTGTGTATTCTGTACGAGGACAAGTTTATATAACTGTCAAGTGTTGTATTGTTGTTGTAAACTCTGATGATGATGTAATGTATAAAATGATATAGTTCTTTGATTTAAAGATTATTCATTTATCTATTATATGTTGTTCCGCTGCGAATGTGAGATTCTGATATTGTTTCTGTTTCTATGTTTTTCTGTTGTTTCTTCTTTCTTTTTCTTCTGTCTTCTTCTACCTCTTCTTTCTTAAACCCTAATAATTCGTTTTTCAGGCATTCGATGGCTCGGCAGTCGATACAGTGGACATATTGATGTCGATATTCGAAAGTCGAAGAAGCGGGTCCTTACAACGTGGTATCAGAGCATATGGTTAAGCGACAACCCTGCTTTGTTGGGTGTTACTCATTAGAGATAGAGTCAGTAGTACTCTAGAATGAGTTGAGTGTAATAATAGATACGAGCGCGTATTTGTTAGTGAATATAAAAATGTTTTATATTGTGTTTGCTTATCCGTTGAGCGGTTTGTGAATTTTGGTCGGTATGTGGGACGCCATATTATCGATAGGGATTTCTAAACACTTAAACGAGGAAAGACGACATAGTATCATTTTAAATTGGGTAAATGAAATAATTTTACCTCGATTATATTTTGTATATAAAGAAATAATTTTTCGGAAATTATTAAAGTGTATATAATTGATTGTTTGGTTGTTAAAAATGTAACGATACGGATTTTGCCCGCTCGAAAATCGACATCCATACTTTACATCGTACTCGAATGTCATAGATTCGACCGTTCAAATCCGATTCGCCGGAGCTTATAACACAGTTAAGTAAATAACACAGCGGAATAAAAAGAATAATACCGATATACAACATCTGATACAATATCCAGATACAATGAATATCTATATACATCAGAGATATGATACAACAAATATAGCAGCGGAAAAGAAAACGATAACATCAGCAGCAGAATAGAATGTCTCCAAGATAAGCAACGTCAGTCCATGAACTCCAAGGACTGAACTAGCTCCAGATAATCTACTCAACCTGAATATCTGAAAAACCCAACTCTAGACTGCCCGTGTGGAAAATGATGGGCACCCAGAGTTTAGGAAGGGAACAATAAACTCCGGATCAGTCATGGGACTGGTGTGAGCAACAAAAACAGTTTATCTTTAAAAATAAATAGCAGAGAATTTAAAGTAAATTCGCAATGCTTTTGAAAAATGAAACTACCATAAGACCTCCCACCACACACACAATGCAAACGCAGAATTGGAGGAGATTTCTTCTTATGATAGTCAAAGATGCTTACTACGCAAATCAAATCATTTTGATATTATTATTAGTGCATAGTGCAGAAAACATTTCGAAAGTATAATATTAATCCTAGCCAACATACGACCAATATCGTATGCCTACTATAGCTACCATCTAAACAGTGGTGACCACCGTACGTAAATGGCAGGTTCTACAACTAATACCGTACAAAGTTCGTATTGGAAGATGGATTTCCAACAAATGATCAGGCTAAGGAACTTCCTATCCACGATGGGTACGTCCCTGGAATAGACGACCCGAGAACCTAACCGGATCTCTGCCAACACAAGGCCGGGTTACCTCTGCAAAAATAGGTAACTACTGACACGCGTATGCCCTTCCCCGATCGTCACCGATCTTCCCGAGGATCCCCGATTTCCAACAAACCACAAAGTAATAAACTTGCAGCAACCACAGAGGTTAAGTATCTGGGCTCCATACCATGATACCACCTTTATCCAGAAGGAATGACATACACTAAGGGGCGCTACTCCCTAGAACCTTGCTGCATCCTTCCTGTTTCGACCATTTTCGGGGTGTGAGGCTCGACGAAGTCTCGTACACAAAGCTACGCTTTGTTCACAAAGCCATGCTTCGGGTCAAACAAATGATCAACCTATGATCACAAAGATATAAGATCAAACAAATGATCATATCACAAATGATCAAACACTGATCATCACACAGCAACACTCAGCATGCCACATTACCAAATTGGGATATATCGCTGATAAATTTCAACTACATAACCTCTGAGCTCGTACGTCTCAGAGAAGGGTGTTAAGCTAAGAGAATAAATTCTCCGCCACCAAACAGATATGTATTTGAAAGAAATCGGCTTTATATCTCAAAGTGTAATGTCAGACATGTATCCATACAAGTCTGTTCCGGGTTCGAACAGAACCGAAGGCACTTCTCACGAAGCCCTTGCAATTCCGGATAATTTTCAATCACGTCCGGACTTCCCGTCACAAAAGAGTGATATAAATCTCTATACCGGCGCGACTCAGTGCAGAGACATTCGACAGGTTGTCCTTTCATTTTCGAAAAATATCCGGTCTTCAACACCGGTCTTCAAATGCTATCCATATACGACGTATCACTATTCGGAATGGGTTATACGACCCAAAGGTCCTTTCCCGGCTAACCCGAATAGTGAGCGTAATATTTAAAAATATACGGATATTGGGATTTCAATTAAGTCACAACTTAAACCCAAACTTTCTTTACAAATGGTTTAACAAATTACCATTTTAATCTTTTAAACAAAAAGATTCAATTCACAAAGTTCACTTAATTTTACAAAGATTCATTCACAGATTTTCCAAATCAATTTCCCTTTCAATTCGGTTAACTCGTTAAATCTTTAAAATAAAGATTCAACTTATAGCTTTCAAAACAATTTCATTTCGAATCATCATTTTAAATCTGTTGAAAATAACAGATTTAATTCATAGCTTTCAAAAAGAATTCATTCATAACTTGGAAAATCCATTTTTCAATTCACTTGAAATTCCTTTAATTTAAACTGGAATTTCTTTTCTTATCTAAAAGCTTTTATCCTTTTAAAACAACAGTTTTCAATTTGGAAATCTGATTCATTCATACGAGTTGAAATCCTTGGTTTAAATTCAAATTCCCAAATTAATACTTTAAAATGGTTTAATTCATACAAACACATTTATATCATCTTTTATCCCTAGTTTCCAAATCATAGATTTAATTTCAAACTTGAATTCAATATTTAAATCTAATTATTTAAATTTCAAAACTCGATTAAGTTATTCAAAATAACTTTTATATTTGAAATTATATTTCAAAAGCTTTTCACTTTAAACCCCAAATTTCTAATTTCAAAATCAATTGAAATTAAAATTTCAATTTTAAAAACATCAAATTTAAATTATCTGTGACTTAACCGATTTCCACGTGAAATCCATATTGGTGTGTGTATAAGTGTGGTCCAGGGGTTTTACACACAATAGTGCAACATCAATCATCACATAACAAAATACAGGATATAGTTGATAAGCGATATAACTATAACGCTTATCGTTCATTCACAGATCACAGATATATATCACAGGTAAGTAAACTACAGATCACAACATAAATCAGGGTGTATCACAAAGCATTATATATCAGGAATATCAAACAATTTAACATTCAATAGAATCTAAACATTCACAAGTGAATCTATTAATCAACTGATTTATTTAAATCAGATGTATCAATTTATTAATCCGGGTTAATTATCGTAATTTAATTACAAATTATTTGAAAATCTTTCTTTCAAATTTATTTGTTAACCCTTAATTATTAACTAATCATTCTTAAATCACTGAATCAATTAATCTTTAATTTTTAAATTAATCTTAATTAACTGCCATTATTAGTTAATCCTTTGATTTATTAACAAATAATAAATTCACATTTTAAATTACCATTAAGTTAATTACATTCAGTAATTATTTATTCATTACTTCTCTAAGTAATTTTTATTTTCCAAATTGTCAAGTGATTATTAATTTAAACTTTAGTTAATACATTTAACTTATAATTACAAATTATCAATTACCATTCAAATTATCTTAATGGTTAAAGAATTTAAATCTTAATCTTTATTTACTTAAAGAAAACCCATTTTCCATTTATTAAATTAAGTTTCACTTAAATATGTTTGGAAACATTTATTTCAAATTTTCTTTGAGCTTTCAGTTCAAACTCTAAGTTCAAACGATCATTAATTTAACTTTAAATCACTTTATAAACTAACTTTTAAAACTTTAAATTACAAATTAAAACAATACTTAGTTATGAAGGGGTTTAAATCGAATTTACTTAATCTAGATCTCTTTAAATTTGTTTTAAAGTTTTTAAATTAAAACTTTATTTTATTTTAAAAGTCTGGAAATTTTAAACACTTAATTTTACTCAATTTAACATTGGTTTTAAATTTTTAAAACCCACACTTTAAAAACTGTTTAAAATCTGGTTCAGTTTACACTAGAAACAAATGACCCGAGTCCTCTGTAATTTACTTCGAGAAAAACAGGGAATTTCCCGAGCCAGAATGAAATTTACCCGAGTACGACTCGAGTGAAACTGGGTATTGTCAAAACTGAAAAACAGACCTACCCTAGACTCCTATATTTTACTTCGAGTTATCACGCAAAATTCTCGAGATCAACCCGAGACGACTACCAGAATTCACGAGCTGAACTTCAACTTCCCATCATCAAAAATCCCCAGTGCTACAAACATGCACGGTGCACGTGCACCATGGCTCCGGCCACCTCCGGCCACCCAACAGCACGTCAACACCTCGCCCACCAACCTCAGACAGGGCTGCGATCGCCCAAAACCATCACGGCTACTCCAAACGAAATCGAGTTCGAAACTTAAACCTGGGATTCGAGACATCAACCCACCCAAAACCTGTCAACAACCCATTCTCGCCGCCACGACCACCAGAGTTCATGAAAACCCAGCCACGACTTCGTCAACTCTCCCTCCTCCATCACCCAAGAGCGCGTTGCACTCGATCGACTATCGGCGACGAACTAAACGTTAAACTACGGCACCTCAAAACTAGGTTTAGGAAAAAGAAATCAACGCCACCGCCACCACAAAGCTCCGGCCACCTCCAGACCATTTTTCCCCGACCCACTGCAGCCTCCTCCACCTCCAGGCCAAACGCCGAGCCTTCCAGCCTCCTCGATCAACCACGGCGACCCAAAAACTCCAAAGTAGAAAACCACGAACTGCTATCAAATCAGATCACTAAAAATTATGATATGAACCTTAAAATTCACGTCATCCCCTAAGTATTCAAGCTATGTAATTGAATTCGTAAATGGCGATATTCGAATTTTGTCAAAAATGAAGTTGTACTCGAAATATTTATTTCCAGAGATAATGTCAAATGATTTCTATTCAAATTTATTTTTAAAATTAAATTCAAGGTTAAACAACCAGAAACTCTTTTGATTCCCAGTCCAAATATCAATTGGTTTGGGAAGAAATGATTTTCGAATTCAAACTTGATTCCCAGATTATCAGAGTACAAGTTGATAATCACTTCCAGTATTATGTTTATTCTGAGGCTCTATATATATATATGTACCAGTTATCCATCTATATATGTATATATGTATATCTCCTTCAATCAACAAAGTATCAGACTTTCCCATACAACTAAATTTAAGTTTTAAAAAGAAGCTACTCACAGATAAAAGAATAAAGAGGTCTAAAAAAACAATTAAAGTTGCTCACCACTGTTTTTCCAGGAATAAGAACAGAGCACTTTAATGTTGAAAACAGTTTGAATTTGCATGCTTGATTTAGGTTGAGAGCTTTTAAATTTTAAATTCTTTCCAGGCTGTAGACTTTACTCTTGAACTTTGAATTGCTTGAAGTCTGATGATTTGCACATTTGAAGCTGAATTTGGTCATTGAAAACCTTGCCTTGGGAATGCTTCAGGAATTTCAGAGTTGAAGTTGTTTGAGTTTTGTTTAAATTTTAGAAGATGAAATCACTTCAGATTTTCTTAACTTTGAAGATGAACGAATTGATATGAGGAAGGCTTGATAAAAGAGTGAGTTTGCTGGTTAAAATATTTGGTACAAGGTGATGATAAAATTTGTACAAGTTTTGATCAATGATATTTTCGTTTGGGGGCTATGCAGATTGGTTGTAGTGGCTGAAGTGATGTTGTTATTAATTGCCTTGTACAACATCACCTTATTTTATTTGATTGTACATAGATATTTAGGTTTCTTTTTTTCCTTCTTGCTTTGACTATGCTAGAGATATGTTTGCATTATCCCCTTGGTCCTTTACTTTCGGCTGAGATGATGTTAGTTGGTACATAGGTACTTAGTTTTAAATACTTGAACATATCTTTGCTTCCCAGATGAAACTTGTATATTTTTAATCCTTTTAATATTTGCCTGAAGCTTTTGTTTTGTTGAACTTTGATTTTGTTTTGATGTTTGAGATGATCTGATACTTGAATTCGAATTTGTTTTTGTTTAAGGCTTTGAACTCCTTTGTCCCATTATTTTTGTTTACAGCCTATACTATTTATTTGTTTTTATTATTTACTTTCTATATTTATCTTATATTTCTAACTTAAATTATCTATTATTAATATTTTTACTCTAATACTAATTATATTGTATTCCTCTATATATTTATTTTAAAAATCCATTTACTTGAAATTTAAATTCAAATCAATATATACTTATATATAAAATTTCAAATTTACTCATATATCATATATACATATATATTCAAATTATTATTAAACAATTTATTTACCATTCAAATTCAAATCAGTTGTACATACCTATATATTCATATATATACAAATCGTTTAAATTCAAATGATTTATACAGAATATATTTGAATATCGGGGAAACTCGCTCTCAATTTTATCTATTTATTTTACTAATTTTATCCAAAAATTTATTTAATTACTCAATTTAATTCAAAAATTCATTTAATTATTAATTTAAATAAATTTAAATTTCGGGGTCGTTACAAAAAATATAAATATATATAAGTTAATAAAAGTTGTTTGAGTAAGTTAAATGAAAACTACAATTGTGAAAGAATGAAGTGTATAAACAAATGAATTATAATGTATGGAGTTATAATTAAAATGATTTACAATGGTAAAATAATCTTATATATAAAAGTGGAATTTTATAAGTAAAAGATTTGTAAATGTGATTTATAATCTAAAATAAAATTCCAGAGAAATATTTTTAAAAGGATTTGATATTTTGGAAAAATGTTTTGGAGAGATGAAAGCTCTAAACTCTTTTCAGGTCGCTGGAAAATAATTCCGGTGATGATCGCGACATCATTGGTTATCATTTTCGGGTTTCCAAAAGAGGAATTGCTGCCAGATTATTTTAAATGAAAGTTGGTTAGAAAATTTGGATTTTGTTTTGGGAATTCAAAAGATAAATTTGAATTGATTTCAAAATGGTTTTTGAAAGGTTGAAAAGACTCTAGAATCCTATTTAAAATATTTATAGGAATGATAATCGAGTTGATAACTAGTACAATTTGAATTTGGATAAAATAAATTTAACTTAAAGGATGGAGTTAAATTAAAGTAAGTATAAGTGAATCAATTAAATCCAAGCTGTAATTGTTGAATATAAGTAATCAAGTTTTGAACTTATAATATGAGATAATAAAATTTGACTTTGGTAAAAGTTAAATATAATTGGAAATCTGAATTGGATTTAAAAGTGGAAAATTAAGTTAAGTTAAACAAATGATGTTTAATTGGAATATAACTTAAGTAATGTTAAATAAAGATGATTTTGATATCAAAGTAAATTAATAAAGTGAATTAATGAAATGAAATGATGAATGTGAACTTGAGTTATATAAAGAAAATTCAACTTTAAATGTTAAATGAATTAGCAATTGAATTAATGGGTTGAATATTAATCAATCGAATGAAAATGAATTGATATGGAACAATGGATGTAAGTGTTAATTCATTGAAAGCCAATGAAATTGAAAGTTGAATAATTGAAAAAAAAATCAATAGAATATACATTGGTTGTTATATGATGTTAGTTGATTGTGTATAAATTCATTAAGAGTTAATGAAAGTAAATTAGCGAAATTGAAAGCTATGTAATTGAATTCAAATTGAAAGTAAATAAATTTGAATATAATTGAATTTGATTCAAATTGGGAGTGAACTAATGTGAATGTAACTAATTAAATAAATGAATGTTGATAAAATCCAATGTAAATGAATCGAATATGATTTAAAATTGAAGACTAAATCAATGAATATTAATGAGAAGTGAATCAATATTGATTTGGTATGGATTTGTTGGAGTTATTGGATGATAGTTGTTTGGTGGTTGCATTTGTTGCTATTGTTGCAATTGCTATATTGGCAGATACTGTTGTTGCTTTTGGTATATGTTGTATATTGATATTATTTTCTATATACATGTTCTCATTTGTTTGATTGAGTGTTTAGTAGGTGCGGATGGTGTTTGCTTCGCATTTGGAGCTCGCTTTCGCGCTATATTAGCCGTATACGCTCGACAATAATATATAAGGTACATATCTCAGATTAAATATCGTACTTTTACACTTTTTTCCCTACGGGATGCCTCATCACTTGATGAGATGTATATTTGTGATATATATACACTGTCATTTTTTTTTCGGATCGAGCCGCGCAAAGGAGGCTATGGCGAAATTTTTCGAAAATTTAAGGCGTTAGAATATTTTTGAGAAAATTGGAAAATTTGAAAATTTTGGAAACTTAGTAAAATTGTTGTAAGAAGTTTAACTATTGAATTTTGGAAAAGTTAAACACTTAAGAGATTTGTAAATCAAATTTGAACGGTTTGTTTTGAAAAGTTAATGGGTAATTTTTTCCTACTTGGTAATTTCGAGGACGAAATTCTTTTAAGGGGGGAAATTTGTAATGACCCAGAATTTATATTAATTAAAATTTGAATATTTAATTGATTTTAAATATTAATAGTAGAATTAATAAGTCGAATAATTTATTTTTCGAATAAGAGGATTTAATTGGATAATTAAATCGATAGATTAATAGTTGAAATTCCAGAAATAATTGAAATCTGGATTAAATGTGATTAAAAATGATTTATAAAGTTATATTAAATCATATTGAAGTATAGTGATGTTATAGAACTTTTAAAATTAAATTAAAAGTTAATCTGTGAAAATTGAATATTTTAATGTTTAATCGACTAGTGAAAATAACCATTTTTTGAACAGTCTCAGAATTGGACGAAACTAGTTCCATTGGATCCGTAATAGTTTGTTTTTATCGGATTTTAATTTTCGTAGCAATCGGAGTTGTCGTTTGACCGTGGCAGCTCGAAACGCATCGAAATTGTTTTAATTTTAATTTGGCGAGTTAAAAATAGTCATTTTTCAAACAGTCTCGGATTTTGACAAAACTAGTTTCATCGGATCCGTAATGTGATATTATTGTATGGTTTCAAATTTCGTGTCAATCGGATTTACTGTTTGTCCGGGGCAAGTGAAAAAGCATCGAAATCGGTTTAAATCGATTTAATTTAAATTGATCGTTTAATTCCATAACTCGCACAGATGACCGAATTAGCTCCCGAAACCTATTCCATTGTGTTCGAAACGCGGGGTAAACCTTAGAAACGTCAGCCGGCACGCTCGATTTGGAGTTCGGAAATTTTGGGATGAATAGTGTTTTTGTGAAATTTTCTATAAAAGCACCTAAGCCGTTCACATTTGCAAGCAACTAAACTAGGGTTTCCTCTCAGGCTTCAGCCACCATTTTAAATTCAATGGCTGAGAATTTCACTCATTCTCCTCTTAATCTCTTTCAATCCGTGAAGAATTAGCAAAACTTTTCAACTACAATGTTGAAGAGCACGAAGAGAGCTTCAGATCCATACGGATAAGTCGACGAATCATCGACCATAGGTGGAGATTTTTGGCCGCGTCCTCCTGCCGTTTGTGCACGTATTTCGATGTTAGATGATGGCCGAGCTCCACCATATTGTAGCCGAGTGTAGTGCTCGACGTGGGCTTCGAAGTGCTGCTTGCTGATCGATGTAGAAGTCGACGTGGTGATGGCGGCTATTAGGGTTTCGAACGGCCTATGGGTTTGGGTGTTTGCGTTTTCACCTGGGAATGAAACGTGATGAGGAAGGAGCAAACAGGGGGTGGCCAGATCTGTTTCAAATGCTAACGTGCGGCCGAGATGAACTTAGGTTTAAAAATAATTAATTAGATTGTAAATCCATTTATTTTAACTCGTATAAACTTTGTAACACTATAACTTTTTGCTACGAGGTCGAAAACGCATGAAACGAATTGCGACGGGTTCGTATTGACGAGAACTATGCAATGGAGCTGGATTGGGATTTGTTTGAGCTAGTGAAAATTTTGGTTGAAATTAAACGCTTGTTTTATTTCAATCAGAATAAATTGCTATTGCGACAACTAAAAGCAAGGTGAGAACTTCTCACTCAATCGAAATAGTTTCGATTTAAATTTTAAATAGTTAGATTTAAAATTGTTGATTGTATGCATGGATGATAAATTGTTATCTATTGTGTGAAATAGACATTATATGCCGTTATTAAGCGGAGGTTATTTATTAAAAACATATACCGCGATAATTTCACATTGAAGTGGAATTGGTATTATATATGTATTTGGAGTTGATTTCCCACATTTTGTAGTGGATGAGACCCTATTGCGCCGCATAATAACGGATACTATTTATGAATCTCATATACCGCGATATTCCGTACTGGAATGGAATTAGTATTGTGCTAACATCTGTTGATGCAGGGAAACGGGTTGGAGGGATCCAACTGGATTCCTCACTAGTATTTATTTGGTTATAGATATTGTGATATATTTGATTATCATATGATGATATATGATGTTTTGTTGTCGTGATTGATTATTTGGTGCTGTTGCATCATCGGATCCATTTTTAAAGTTATAAAAATTATGATTTTTGTGAAATATAACCAAAGTGTGATTTTTGAAATAAATAGTTAGTTGATTTATTTTAAATGGTTTAAATTGGGATTTTTGAATAACTATAAACGATTTGTATTAAAAGATTTATAAAATTGATATTTATAAATTAAAATATTGGAATTATAAAACGAGTTTTAATAAGTGTTAAAATGAAGTATAAATGGATTTCATAAGTGAACGAAATTAATAGATTTATAATGTGAAGTTATAAAATGAATAGATTTTTGGTAAAATAAGAGATTTATAAGTAATTAACTTATAAATTAGATTTTTGGTATAAAATTGAGTTATACATTGAATTTGTTAATTCAGGGGTTTTTATAAATCGAAGTTTTTATAAATAGAAATGGAATGTATAAACATTGTTTGTAAATTCGAAATCAATTGAATTTGATAAAATTAAACATAGAGGTTATTAAAGGAGATATATTCGTGATTTTGGATAGTGAATTATCCTTTAAGTTAAATGTTGTAATAATAAGAGTTTGGTTGGGAATTTTATCCACGATTTTTGACAGTGGATAATCTTTTAAGTAAAATGTGTAGAAACATTGAATTGGGTAAATAAAGTATATTCACGATTTTGGACAGTGAATACATTATTAAATAAAATGGATATGTTTTGGGAAAGTGATATTGGAATAGAATGAAAACGATTTAAAGATGTTTTAAAACGTGTTAAGTATCGAAAACATAGATTTCAACATTCATTGTTGAAATAGACGTTTTCGAGAAATAAGGAAATGGTGGACTATAACACTGTTGTTATAGTAAATGGTTTCCGAAAGGAAATGTTTTATATAGTATTGGGAGTTATATATCTATCTAAATTTCGAATCCCTATACTAGTGATTTTGAGTTGTCGTAACGATGTTTTACATAACATTCGTTTTGACTCAAATAAAATTTGTGAAAGAGAACGTTTTCCTTAAAGAATGAAATATATACTTAATTATGATTTAAGTATATCGAATATTTTCCAAGTGTTGAAAATAAATGATTTGTGAATTACTTATTATTAAATAAGTATGGAAATATTTTCCAAATATGAAATGAAAGGTTTGAGATTTTATCTTTTAAAGATAAATTGAAAAGTGAATAATTGAAATTTGTTTTCAAATGGTTCAGGTGTGGAAATTATATATCTTGTAAAGATATTTTTGGAAAATAAATGATTTGGAAAATTATTTGGAATCTGATGATGATGTACAGACCTATTGATAGTTAAATGAACGACTATCAATAATTACCTTGAATGGGTATTTGTTGTGATTTTCTTGAATTTGAATGCCACACTTATTTTTGAATAAGCGCTCACTATTCGGGTTAGCCGGGAAAGGACCTTTGGGTCGTATAACCCATTCTGAATATGTGATACGTCGTAATGGATTGCATTTGATGACCGGTGTTGAAGACCAGATATTTTTGAAAATGGAAGGATTACCGTCGAGTTACTCTGCATCAGCTGATCTCCGATATAGAGGTTCTATCACCCTTAGTGACGGGAAGTCCGAACGTGATTAGTGAATATCTGGATAGCAAGGACTTCTTTGGAAGTACCTTCGGTTATGTTCGAGCCCGGAACAGACTTGTATGGATTGTATGTCTAACATTACAAATTGAGATATAAAGCTGGTTTCTTTCAAATACATATCTGTTGGTGGCGAAGAATTTATTCTCTTAGCTTAACACCCTTCTCTGAGACGTACGAGCTCAGAGGTTATGTAGTTGAAGGTTATCAGCAATATATTCCCAATTTGGTAATGTGACATGCTGAGTGTTGCTGTGTGATGATCATTGTTTGATCATTCGTGATATGATCATTTGTTTGATCATTTATCTTTGTGATCTTTACTTTGATCATCTGTTGACCCAAAGCATGGCTTTGTGACAAAGCGTAGCTTTGTGGATGAGACTTCGTCGGACCTCACACCCCGGAAATGGTCAAAACAGGAAGGATGCGGCAAGGTTATTAGGAGTAGCGCCCCTTTAGTGTATGTCATTCCTTCTGGATAGAGGTGGTATCATGGTATGGAGCCCAGATACTTAACCTATGTTGTTGCTGCAAATTTATTACTTTATGGTTGTTGGAATCGAGGATCCTCGGGAAGATCGGTTACGATCGGGGGATGACATATTCGTGTCAGTAGTTACCCAATTAGGGGTAACCCGGCCTTGTGTTGACAGAGATCTAACCGTAATGTTAGGTTATTTCTCGGGTCGTCTTTCCAAAGGCGTACCTATATGGCAATGGGAAGTTCCTTGGCCTGACCATTTGTTGGAAATCCAAACTCCAATACGAACCTTGTACGATTTTAGTTGTAGAACCTGCCATTTACTTATGGTGGCGCCCCACTGTTTAGATGGTAGCTATAGTAGGCATAGTGTGAAATGCCTATGTTGGCTAAGATTAATATTATACTTTCGAAATGTTTTCCACTATGCACTAATGATAATATCCAATGATTTGATTTTGCGTAGTAAGCATCTTTGACTATCATAAGGAGAAATCTCCTCCGATTCTGTGTTTGCATTATGTGTGTGTGTGTGTGCGGGAGGCCTTATGGTAGTCTCATTTTCCAAAAGCATTGAGAATATTTTCTACTTGCTTTGTTGTTGTTGTGTTTTAAAGATAAATTGTTTTAAGTTCTCACACCAGTCACCATGACTGACCTGGAGTTTATTGTTTCCTTCCTAAACTCTGAGTGCCCACCAATTTCCACACGGGCAGTCTAGAGTTAGGTTATCAGGTTATTCTGGATTCGGGATGCTGTGGAGCTTAGTGGCGAGCTGGATGGCGAGACGTACCACTTGTATATGATATTATTTATTCCGCTGTGTATTCTGTATGAGGACAAGTTTATATAACTGTCCAGTGTTGTATTGTTGGTGTAAACTCTGATGATGATGTAATGTATAAAATGATATAGTTCTTTGATTTAAAGATTATTCATTTATCTATTATATGTTGTTCCGCTGCGAATGTGAGATTCTGATATTGTTTCTGTTTCTATGTTTTTATGTTATTTCTTCTTTCTTTTTCTTCTGTCTTCTTCTACCTCTTCTTTCTTAAACCCTAAGAATTCATTTTTTTCGACATTCGATGGCTCAGCAGTCTATACAGTGGACGTATTGATGTCGATATTTGGAAGTCAAAGAAGCGGGTCCTTACACAAAGATAGATGAAGAATGTTTCATCAAATCAAATTGAACTTCTATTTTGTATTTGGCTTACCAAATCAGAATATCAATAACTGATATGAGAACGAATCTTTTAAATTTTACAAAAGATACTCGGGTTATATAGATCTACGAAATATGCAGTGGCATTGGTTAGTTCGAAAGGATAACTAACCATTCGTAGAACATATCCGGACCCAAAAATAGACAGATATATGGATACAATTTCAAAACTTTTAGTTAAGAAACTAAAATATACCTATCAACCATAGCAACCAAAGCAACCAATTCATCCAAACAAACAATTCTGACCTATTTGGAGTTTACGTCCCACTTTAATATATCGAATCTCTTCCTGGATCTACTAGGAACCATCGAAGAATTGAGAAGAGATGTTGAACAAAAGAGATTGATAGAGAAAAGGTTGTTTCCTTGTTGTTACAGGGTATTGACCATTTATAGTCGTATTCCCCTGTCCCCTATCTCATCCTCTTCTAGCACTCATACTTACTATCCGTGGATAGTAAGAGAATTTACTGAGGCACATGGACGGATATCTTAGAGATACTCATTCTAGGGTATACTTCACCCTATCTCTAATGAGCTACTTAATGTGTTATACTCCTGAGCTAAAGTTCAACCTTAGCTCTAATACCACTTGTAAAGATCCCGGACTCGGCCTTCGAAAATCGGCACCCGTACTTCACTTGTACTCAAATGTCGTAGATTCAAACGCCGAATCTGGCTCCCCGGAGCTTATAACACCATTAAGTAACAACATAGTGGAAGAAAGAAATAGATGATATCATATATAACTCCAATAAATACAATATCCAGAATGATACACAACAATGATATCAATAATACACAGCAATATCAGAGATATGATACAATGCTACAGCGGAAATAACAACAATGGAAGAGATCACTCCAAATGGTCTACAAAAGAGAATGACTCCAACAACTCCAACATCAGCTCGAACCACCATCACGTTGCACCAAGATAAGCAACGTTAGTCGTCAACTCTAATGAAGTTAACTAGCTCCAGATAATCTACTAAACCTGACTATCTGAAAAACCCAACTCTAGACTGCCCGTGTGGAAAATTATGGGCACCCAGAGTTTAGTAAGGGAACAATAAACTCCAGGTCAGTCATGGGACTGGTGTGAGCAACAAAACAGTTTATCTTTAAATAAACAACAAAAGAATTTTAAACATTGAAATCTGCAATGCTTTTGGAAAATGAAACTACCATAAGGCCTCCCGCCACACACACAATGCAAACGCAGAATTGGAGGAGATTTCTCCTTATGATAGTCAAACATGGTTACTACGCAAAAACTTTTTAATATTATCATTAGTGCATAGTGTAGAAAATCCTTTCGAAAATATAATATTAATCTTAGCCAGCATATACATTTCGAACTATGCCTACTATAGCTACCATCTAAACAGTGGTGACCACCATAAATAAATGGCAGGTTCTACAACTAAAAACGTACTGGGCTCGTATTGTTTCTTTGGATTTTCCAACAAACGGTCAGGCTAAGAAATTTCCTATGCCACGTAGGAACGCCTCTGGAGGGACACCCCGAGAACCACCTGGCTCTCTGCCAACACAAGGCCGGTCACCCCCTTCTCAAGTAGTAAACCTGAGATATGCCACCCCCGGTCGTTTGCGACCTTTATCCGAGGCGCCTCGATCACATAGCAACAATCACACAGAAAATGAGATTGGAGCAACCACACAGGTAAATATCTGGGCTCCATACCATGATACCACCTTTTTCTAGAAGGAATGGATATGCCCTAAGGGAGCTACCCCTGAAACCTTGCCGCATCTTTCCTGTTTCGACCATTTCCGGTTTTTGAGGCTCGATGAGGTCTCGTCCACAAAGCTATGCTTTTTCACAAAGCCATGCTTTGATCAACAAATGATCAAAAACACACAGCAACACTTAGCATGCCACACTACCAAATTGGGAGTATATCACTGATAATCTTCAACTACATAACCTCTGAGCTCGTACGTCTCAGAGAAGGGTGTTAAGCTAAGAGAATAAATCTCCGCCACCAAACAAAAATGTATTTGAAAGAAATCAGTTTTATATCTCAAAGTGTAGTGTCATACATAAAACCATACAAGTTTGTTCCAGGTTCGAACAGAACCGAAGGCACTTCCGAAGAAGCCCTTGCAATCCAGGTATTCACAATCCCGATCGGACTTCCCATCACTTAAGAAATCTCTATACCGGCGCGACTTAGTGCAGAGACAATTGATAGGTTATCCTATCAATCTCGCAAATACCCGGTCTTCACCACCGGTCTTCAAATGCTATCCATATAAGACGTATCATTATGCGGAATGGGTTATATGACACAAAGTCCTCCCCCGGCTAAACCGAATAATAAGCGCAATATTTAAAAACATATGAATAATGGGATTTTAGTTGAGTCACAATTTATTACCCAAAACTTCACTTTCAAATGGTTTAAACACATTACCATTTTAATCTTTTACATAAAAAGATTCAATTTACAAAGTTCACCCAGTTTCACAAAGATCTATTCATAGATTTTCCAATTCAATTTCCATTTCAATTGGATTTAACTCGTCCAATCTTTAAAACAAAGATTTAATTGATAGCTTACAAAACAATTCCATTTCGATCTTTTATACCAAAGGTACCCTTTCCAATTTCAAAACAAAGTTCAACAACCTTTCACAAAGATTTATTCATAACTCGGAAAACCATTTCCATTTCAATCTTGAAATTCTTTTAACACAAATTGGAAATTCATTTCTTATATGAAACTTATATTATTTGAAAACAAATAATTTTCATTTTGGAAAATCTGATTCATTTATACGAGTTAAAGTCCTTGGGTTAAATTCAAATTCTCAAAACCATACTTTTAAAATGGTTTAAATTCATATAAACATATTTATAACATCTTAACCATAATTCCCAAATCATTGGATTCAATTTCAAATATTGAATTCAAATTCAAATTCAAATTCAATTATTTAAATTGAGAAACTTCACCAAGTTACTCAAAATAACTTTTATCTTTGAAAACACCTTTTCAAAAGCTTTAACATTTGACCCAAATCCATTTCCAAAATCAATTGAAATTAGAATTTCAATTTCAAAAATATTAAATTTAAATCATCTGTGACTTAACCGATTTCCACGTGAAATCCACATTTGTGTTTGTAAAAGTGTGGTCCAGGGGTTTCACACACAATAGTGCAACATCATTCAATCATCACAGATTCAAATACAACAATATATTTGATAAGCGGTATAAACTATAACGCTTATCGTTTATTCATAGATCACAGATAAATATATATATATATAAATGTATCACAAATAAATGAATAAATTATACACAGCTCAATCCACAGAACACAGTATCACAGATCAGATAGGATAATCAATTCAAGGAAACTCATACAATACAATCATTCATAAGTAAGGTCAAGCATTCAATAATCATTTATAAGCAGGATTAATTAATTGTTTAATCCTAATTAATTCAATTTATTTCCAATTAAATTAATTACTTATGAATTAGTTATCCAATCCTGATTAATTAATGACAGATCATTTGATATAAATAATTTAATTAATTACTTTAATTAATTCAATGAAATTAATCTCCATTTATTTGATTATCCTTAATTAATCATAATAATTAATTTTCCCTAATTACTTAATTAACTCTAACCATTAATCAATTTCTTTAACTAAATAATTATCTTTAATCATTTCCATTAGTTAATTAACCTTTAAATTAAATTAATTAATCCCAAATTAATTACCTTAATTAATCATCTTTTATTTATCCAAACTTTTTAAATCAACATCATTTATTTAAAAGTAATTTATTTTAAGGAGATGGTTCAAACTTGGTTGTTTTTAAAATTTTAAAACTTGATTTATTTGAAAACTTAAAATCTGCTACTATTGTACCCGAGATAACTCGAGTACTTACCCGAGCCAAATTCCATTTTTCCCGAGATTAGCTTCGAGCCTCCCTATTTTTCTATGTTTTAAAACCTATTTTTGTTTTAAGTTTTTAAAACCTGTTATACTGTTAAACTCACGCGAATGAACCCGGTAACCCACTCGAGCCAGATCATAGAAATCCCGAGATCGACTTCGAGCACATCACCTTCTTCCCCGATCACTTCGAAACACCCAGGTACACAAACCCGCACGTGCATGTGTACACGCGATCGGAGCGACTCTGATCATCATCGCCGACACCTACCGATCACCGATGATCTACTCGACTCACTCGAGTACCCCGATCCCCTAGTTTCACTGTAGATCAAAATCGAGTAACCTGTTTGGACACTGGAACCCATCAACCATCCAGTAATTCCCCTTGACGCCGATGATCTAGGCCACCATCAACCTCGTCAGTCAACCCCGAGCTACCACACAACCTCACGCATCAATCCCCCTAGGTCTGGTCAAGTCCGATCCTCCATCGACGGCAAATTCCTTCATTAAACTTCATTGACCAAACTGGCCCATTAAACCCTAAAACGTTGCCTACTGGCCACCACGGCCAATAGAAAAAAATTTGGTTATTTTTCGGATGATCGTTACCCTTCGAACTACCCTCGACAAAACTCACGACCCACAATTCGACGTGGATCACCAGCATTTTACAAAAATGCGAATTCCGTTCAACCTATGAATTCTCGACATATACTTACTTAAAAATCACGAGACTTGTTTCAAAAATCACTATTTCGTAATACAAACATGATTATGCAACCAGATCTTTAATTGTTCGTTTTTGCTGATATATATTGATTTTACTGTAAAAGGTTATTTTTCATAATATTTACTTAATAATTTTTTTACCTAATATTATTTTTAAAAATAACCTTACCTTGTTATCAACAACTTCCTTTCAGGAATCATGCTCTAAAATGTTTTAAATATGAAGATATGAATGTTTTCTTTGATGGATTTCGGGTTTGTTACACAGAGTGTACACATATATACATTCACAGGCATGCACAACACAATTCACACCATATATCATCATTTTTCACAACAACCACATAACAATCATAAAAATATACTCAAGTTCAAACTAGAACAGGTCAGTTTACTCACATTGATTTCCAGGAAAAAGAAGAACATAGCCTTTCTTTTGAACCAGGCTTGAAAAACTGCAAGTTGAAATCTTTCACTTGATCTCTGGTTTATTTTGATTTAATTTGTTGTTTAAGTTGAAGTTTTGTTTAAGTTTGACAAGAGTATATGCTTCAAATTTTCTTAAGTTTTTGATGGACGAAACTGAATGAAGAAGATGATGGATATAAACAAGTTACAAAGTGTTGTTATTTTGTACAAGATGATATATAATTTTTTCCTCTTCCTAGTACAAACATACGCAGAGATTTTTTTCTTGCTTGGGGGCTATGCAGATTTCTTTGGTGGCTGGTGATAATTTTTGTGGTGTACTAGAGATAATGGCATTAATTGCCTTTGTACAAATTTATATTTTGTTTCTTCCTTCACAAGCCATTTCACTTGTTTTCTTTTTCAACTCAATACATTTTTTTTCTGCCATGTTTCATTCTTGAATGTATATTAGTGTTCCTTTTGCAAGCTAATTCATGTATATATTTATTTGTTTATCTTACTTGAATGTATATTACTTGTTTCATATTTGAGTATATTGTTTTCTTTCATTTGATTGAAAGCACTTGAATAAACTTTTATCTTTTCTTTTGTCTTTGTAATAAATAAATTTCTATTTTAAATTTGTTGTTTAAATTTAGCTAATTTGTTTACTTTCTATTTTACAACTATAAAATTTATCTTATGTATGTATTTTAATTTCTATCTCTAACTTAAATTTTTATTGTTTGATATGTCTTCACATATATATATATTTTATTTTTATACTTGTGTACAAAGTCTATATATTTTTATCTAATTTATCTAAGATTTAAACTCAATTCAATATATATATATATATATAAATTCAGATTTTTCTCATATTCACATATATATACAATATTTAAATTTAAATGATTTAACATATATTCTATTGGAATTTGGGGAAACTCAAATCAGTTTATCAGTTAATTCCACAATTTTTATTCAAAAATAAATTTAATTATCAATTTAAATATATATAAAATCCGGGGTCATTACAAAAAGCATATGTTCCTCCTATGAGGCGCTTCTCAGGAACTTTCAAATGAAGTAGTTAAGCTTAAAGGGAAGGTTTCTTCACTTTAAAATGATATGATTGACATTGTCGTGGCAAGACACGAGGCAATCTTCGAAAAAGGCAAACTTACTTCTACTCTTGATGAAGAAAGGAAACCCAGACAACTACTGGAAGTGAGAGTGAAAAACTTGGAAGGTGATCTTGAGTCGTTTAACAGACTCAAAACAGATCTGGAGAAGATGACTAAAGAACACTCTAAGCTTGCCAAAGAAAACTCAAAACTAAACAAGTAGAACAATTCATTAGAAGATCAACTGCGAAGAAAATATAATCTCCTAGATTATCCAAATAAAATCATCAGCGATGCTAGGAAAATGGTCGCTTCCTTTCTTAACATCTCTCTTCCTAATATCACCGAGAGATGTCATGAAGACGCTTTGTATGTGGCATATGCCAACAACATCAAGAAATGCCTAGATCTGGATTTCCCATCTCTTCCTTCCTTGAATGAAAAATGCAAGAGGAAATTAAGTCTTAGAATAAGGAAAGACAAGAAGGCTCTTGATGCAGAGTTCCGTGCCGAGGAAGAAATTAATGCTGGAGAGTGGCTATCATTCGATGATGCTCCTATTGATGAAGAGCCAAAACTTGATGAAGAGGAAGACGACAATGATGATGAAAATGATTATCATGATGATGGAGATGATCGTGATGATAATGATAATAAAGATGGGAGAGGTGATGGAATGGGGCTTTCTAAAGGACCAGGTGATGAGGATGGATCCGGTGAAGCTAATTTGGACTTGACTGTCCAGGATGTTAAAGCCACCAACTTACCGGATCTTATAAAAAATAATTCTCCCAAGATAGGTAGCGCTTCTCGAGTCCAAGGACCTAAGAATAAAGGGAAAATCTCTTCATCATCTGTTCAACTTTCCCAGGTACATGTCATTTTATTCAAATGTGTTAAGTTATGAAATAATTTTTAGTAGACACATCGATTATTTTAATTAAGAAGAAAATTGAAATACTGCTATAAAACCACTACGCCATAGATGGCCTACTGCAACGAAATTACATGGTGTTGCTAGCTATAATGTAACGATAGGTATGTTGATTTTTGTCTATTACAACACTCGCTTCAAGGTGTTAGCATAGGTATCAACAAGATGTTGCAGTAGCTATAGATGTATTCAAATTAAAAAATTAATAAAATTAGCAATCTGCGTGAATACGATCCAACGGTCTACATTTAATCCGATTGTTAAACTGGATCACCGCTACAATTTGCTCCAAATTTTCGTTTTCCTGCTTTACTTTTCATATCATTTTCGTTCTCACTCCCAATTTCCAAATCCCTAATTTCCAAATCATATTTTCGTCTTTTTTTTTCTTCCAAAAACAAAATTAACCGTGAAAAAGGCACAAGGCTAGGGATTATAGGGATCCCGTGCGTTGTTTTAGGTGTGGGGAAGTGGGTCATCAAAGATTCTCTTGTTCAGCTGCTTCCATGGCAAATCTCAGATCCAAATCCAATATTTTTAGACCCAGATTTGCGAGCATCCAAGAATGCGGTTTCATACTTGCTGCGTTAAAATTCTTAAATTTAATAAACTCTCTTTATGAATCCGAGAAATTGAAGCTTATGGGAGAGCTGCTTGGCTGTTATGAGTGCATGCTGAATAGTCTTATTTCTGACGCATTCATGGAGAATGAACAACGTGACATCGGATTTCCCTCCATGGAAGCTAGGCCAGACTTCAATGACAAATGTATTCCCATCGAACAACTTGTTGAAGGGGAATCTATCTTTTCCATTCTTGGAGAAAATTCAAGGACAGTATTTGAGGAAAAACCAGCTAGCGATTGTATGTTGCTTGACCAGACTGTATTGGACTTCAGTTCATCATTTTTAGAAATGCAGAGTTGAAATTGGCCTCAGACGAGTGTAGTTTTAACTTGTTTCTATATAATAGTTTTGATCCTCTGAATGAAGTTGTAGAGGATGATTGTGAGGCGGAGTTTGCAGATATAGCTGAAATAAATGGCACAGGGGTCGTTGGGAGTTTGAACTTCCATAGATCAAAAGAAAGCAGTGCTGGAAAAAAGGCAGGTGGAAGGCTGCCTTTAGCATGTGGTGAAGAGACTGGAGATCCTGTGGTCAAGCTAGCAGCTGCTGTTGGCTCAGGTCGTGGGGCAAAAATGGTTTCAGTAGATGTACGTACAAGGTGTCATGAAAGGTGTTGAAGTTGATACCTGAGGGGAGGACGTGGTGGTTGGAGATGAACGGTTAGTTGTGATGGGGATTGGGGATTTAAATGGAGATGGAGATGGTGAACGTGGTGGGTGTAGGGGTAGTTCGGGTTGTCGGAGAAGGCAGGTAGGTGGTTGTTGTGATGGTGAAGGCATAGGGTTAGTGAGGAGATGCGAATTGGTTGTGACAGATTGTAGAGGAAGGGATTTGTTGTGCTATGTGCAGAAATGGTTCGAGTTCGTTAGGTGATAGGGGCAGGAGTTTGTGGCAACATGTTCGATGAAGGGTAATGTATTACTTATTAACACGCAGCATGTATGATGAAATGTCAATTTTTATTTATCATGGTTTCAGGTCTTTTACCATGGCAGAGCTAAAAGCAAGGTTATTTCAGTTTTCACTGAACAATTTGCTAAGAATGATGGCTGGAAAAAGGTCGGATGATTCAGAAGAAGCCACGAAAGAGTTGCAAAAGTCAATCATCGAGGAGGTGTTCAAATTCGCAGGAGGTGTTCATTTGTGCATCATTTTACGTCGTTTCAAAGAAGGCCCGATCTTCCGAAATCGGATGAATCGGGCGGTGCCCACTTGTTCGATCCCCGCCGGGACTGCGGTGCCCCGGACCCACGCCGGCGCTGCGCCCGGACCCGCTTCTCGGCTCGCCTTCGGCTCGGCACTCGGCTCGTCATATATTTGTCAATGTCGATGTCTATATAAATTGAAACTGCATATGTAATGAGTGAACTGAGTGATGTAGTGAGGAATATCTGTATATGTGAATATCGGTGTTATTTATCATTGAATTGTAAAATAGTGGAGTCAGGAATTTGTACTATTTTAAATGTTGAAATAAAATATTTATTTAAATAAATTACTGTTTGAATATCAAATTATGTGCAATAGCATTTTATTAAATAAAAATTTATTTCTATTAAAAAATCAAATATGCTCTACATTGTGGGCCCCACAATTTCAGAAAGTTAATATCTATAGCAATATTTTGGAATGTTGGTACAGACACTTATGGATGTTGCCATAGACCCAAATAGGGTTCTATTGCAACAATATTTCTTATGTTGCCTTAGATAGTCAAAATGTTGCCTTTGAGGTCTGCGGCAACGCGGCAAAATGCATCACCGAGAAAGTGTTGCCTTTGCCCTTTTTTAGCCTACAGCAACATTTTTTGGCACTTCCTGCATCACTTCTTTGGTGTTGCAGTATGCAATCTATGGCGTAGTGAACTATACTTGAAAAGAAACAAACAAAATTTGATGAATTAAATAGAGATTGGGAAAGCAAATGAAAGATTATAATGAGTTGTACAAAAAATATAAGAAACTTGCTCAAAGCGCGTCGAAGTTAAGATTCTTTAGAGAAAGAGAAATTGCTCCTCAAATGTAGATAGCCCATCATCATCGGGAAATACTTATGAAGGAGAATTCGAACTGATGTCTCTCTTTTGGACGCTAATTGATGACAGAAACGCCCTGGTGGAGTTTCTATACAAAGCTTATTGTAGCGGTAAATTTGTTGATTTTTCATACTTAGATAATAACTATTGAGGTTTGCTTTGATGCTTTCATCGTAGGTATTTGGACGAGTATGGGTCTGATTCCCACCCCGGGATGTGTTGGTACCTTTCCAAAGTAGCATCTGTCCCACTTTCTTCTAGCTTTCTTCCGCTTGAAAAACCTAAGTATAATAAGAAGAGATTTATTTCTGTAAAGTACAAGAACTCAATTTTGTATGAACCCGAATGTTTGTAATATTCAACTTGGTTCACTTATTAATTTTACCAGTTTAGTTCCTTATACTCGGTTTAATTTCATTTCAACATGTTGTACATAATAAAAACTTCTCGCGTAGTCCAGTTCCTAAGGACCTCTTAAGTAATTTTATCGAGTTAAAGAGAGATTTTACAGAAAAACTTCAATTCTTAAAACATTGCAATTGGCAAGACTTGCTTCCTCAAAGATTTACAGGAAGTCTACACGTATTATCCTCGTTTTCTTTGAATTTCTTGGTGACGAAAAGGAAAAGTTTACTCAGTGGAATCCAATCTTATCCCACTAAAATAATCCGTGGTCGTGATAGCCCTCTAGTTTGGGGAATGATAATATCGTCGATTCCCTCCCATTTACACCCCAGAAAGAATTAAGGCTTCCTTCGACTCTATACTTATGTTGTCTACTAAGTCATTTGATAAAGCTAAAATCACAGTCTCAGGACAATGTTGATTAATTGTTTTTGAAAATAGAACGGAGATGTAACCTTAATTTTTGTATTACTTGTGAACTCTGCTTATTAGTGATATAAAAGTTTATTTTTCACATATTGATTCTTGTCTCCCTTATTCTTAATAGAAGACTCAATTTGTGCGTATATCTAATTCTCTAGAGGCTTCGTGAATCATTGATATTAAGGATAGGTTGCTTGCTTACATAGAAGAAAAACGATTATCCCAAGATGACTCAACTTCACGATTTCCGAACAATCCAGTAGCATAAGAGTGGAATGGGAACTACTTCATATTGAAATCGGCGTTTAGGGCTTACAAGGAAATGGCTGCTCGCATTGAGGAGAAGCTTAAGGAAAAGGAGAAAGAGTTTCAAGCGTTAAAAGAGAAACCTAACTCGATTCATTAGTCAAGTCCTTCTATCGATGCTGATGAAGAGAAAGCTAAATTACATCAGAGAATAAATGATTTTGATGTGGACTTAATAAAGAGTCAAGTTCATTGTCAATCATTAGAGGTCATTGCAAGTGAGGGCGAAGCCGGCCTTTCTACCCCCAATCTTGGAAGAATTACTAGATCTCGTTCTTCGACGAGCCAAGAATTCCCTGCTTTGCTAAACCCGCCTTTGGGTTTAAGCGATGAAGCAATGTCATCATGGAGCAAGAAGGTCAAATTTTAAGTCATACAACATTTTGGTAAGAAATAGGATGAGAAAGTATTTCAACGTATAAGCGAATATTAGAGCAAATTTCTAAAGCTCAAGCGTGAAAAATATACTTTCAAACAAAATATCAAAGAGTTGAATAACACAGTCAAAATTTTACGAGAAGCCAATAAGACTCTTCAGCATGCTTTGAATGTTCAGATTGCATCAATTGACGATGCAAATATGGTTTGGAAAAAGGAAAAGAAATTCAAAGTGCTTTAGATGCTGCTATTCACCATGTTATTGACTCCATAATTGCTTGGAATTTAGAGGAGACTGCACAAAACCTCGAACTTTTAGTGATGATTTGCTTTAAACCGGTTTCTTTTTTTGTTTGACTTTTGTACCTACCACTTTGTACATAATATATTAGATTATAATTAAATTTACAATTGAATGAATGTTACCTCAAATCGTGAATTGAATTACGATTTTGATTTGAAATAGCTTGATGATTATTATTTTACTTTGCCATATTTGATCTTTTCGATGTGTAGACTCACTTTCCGCTTGCTCAAAGAATCAAGAACCTTGCTGACTGAGCTTGATTTAAATATTTGATAGTTTTCTTTAGTAACAAAGATTCCTGTTAAATGAATTTGAGTTGAAAACCAACTTAGAAATTGAAGAAGACTAGAAACCCAAATTTTATAATAGTAATAGTAGTATCTAAAATAATACCAGAAATCCATATTTGCTAGTAATAAAAGACCAGAAATTCATATTTGAAAGAAGAATAGAAATCCATATCTAGCAATAATAGTTGAAGATCAGAAATCTTTATCTAGTTAGTGGATGTTACATTTTCCTGGGAGCGTATTTGGCTCATATCTGATAGAACTTCCTTTAGAAGATGGATTTGGATAGATCGGGAGCACTACTTGGATCTAATTTTGATAGTCTTGTTCGACTCAATCTTAGGTGATCTCTACTTTGATCGGAACCCATGTCACCATCATAGATAATTATTTGGGTATCATATCTAGTGCGTATGATTAGCTATTTTAAGAAGAACCAAAGACTTATCCGGCCTCCCTCTAAGAGGTTCTTCAGTGAGGCCTTTGATAACGGCATTGAAGGCTTAGTTTGGGGCTTTAGTGAGGCCTTTGATGATGGTACTAAAGGCTTACTCCATTGTCCCTCTACGAGGTGCTTCAATCAGCCTGCATAGGCAGGGATTGAAGGCTTTTCCCGGTGCTTTAGTAAGGCCTTGGATGGTGACACTAAAGGCTTATTAGAACATCCCTCTAGGAGGCGCTTTAGTGAGGCTTATGATGACGACAATAAAGGCTTATGGCCTTTGATGGCCAGGGACCTCCTGCAGTCATGAGCCTTTGATAGCTGGGGCCTTTGATGGCCAGGGACCTCTTGTAGTCATGAGCCTTTGACGGTTTTGTAGATACACTTACATTGTTTAGAAAACCTTTATTGATGATTGGCTTAATATCTTTGTACAAACTAGTTGAGTTTTCATTGCCTTAGAAAACTGATGATCATTCCTTCTAAGCTCCGGCATTGATTGGTGTCATGCCCATTTGCAACATGATAGTAACAATATACTTTCCATGATTCTTTTTGATTTTTTGGGTCTTCTCTTTTGTAAAGACCAATAGTTAAACTCATCTTTAGTCAAGAAATAGTTATTTTCAAGAGAAGTGGTGAAAATGCAATCTTTTGGAAGTTATGATTTGGAGGCTAGCCATCTTGGCTGATGTTTAACCATTTTCTTGCTTGCTATAGGCATCTCATATTCTATGATTGGTTTCCTCTTTTATGTCCTCTGAACCTCACTCAAGGTCAATGAATGACTTATGACCTTATGCCATTTTTGGGCGAATGTGTCAAAATCACTTGTTATCTCTTTCTCAAATATAGTTCCCTTGGCTTAGAATTGGATGGCCTTCCTTATCTTTAAGAATAAATTATCCTTCGTTGGGCTCCCACTTCCCAAAGCAAAAATTGGAGCAAGGCCTATATGAAATGGATTTATGATCCAATTGTCTGGATTATAAAGGGCAGCCTACTTCTTCTCATTTATAATTTGCAATGCTATTAATCTCAACTCTTGTTCTTCATGAAGTTGAAGGTCACTAGTAGGTGGGCCTAATAATTCGAGGGTCAGAGGACCCTTGTCCAGACATCTTAGAACGATTAAATGGCATGATATTAAGGGTTAAGGTTGGTTATCTTGGAATGGGATATGCTTGGTTAGGAGAGTTCTTTGTGCCCTAAATAAGCAGGCTAGGGAAGTTATACTTGGCGTTTCAATGAAGTCAGAGGTTCAAGCCCACTTTCTAATGCAAATATGTTAGCGAATAAATTCATTAACCCCAAAAGTATGTGGGAAATAGGACAACATCAAAGAGAGGCCTTGTCGAGGCAAGTTGAAGTCGTCGAGGAGAAGTATGCATTTATATCGGCTCTTTTAGTCATCGACGTTATTGGGAGTTTGTAGCCGTATAAGTCAATATGAAGGTCGATGTTCAAGTCAATATGCACAGCATTAGTCAAATCATAAGTTCAAGGAAAAGTCACTATGCTATGCAAGGTACAAGTCCAAGTAAATCGATGTGCAAAGTCAAATGATTATGCAAGTCATAGTGCAAATCGAGTCAAAAAGGCTATGTCCTTGTTTAATTTCCAAGATCCTTATGTGGAGAATTGTTCAACTGTGACAATAGGAAAAATCCCCAATTTAATTTGGGGTTTACAAAGTTTAAAAAGTAAGAAATAAGAAGAGAGAATTCGGCATCTTTCATGAAGTCCCTAGGTCCATATTTATAAGGTTCGGCAAGTGGCAGGCTTCACATCTATTGACTTCAGCATTAGCAGCATCGTCGAACATCAAGGTTGATACTCCATTGACTTCGATATTAGCAGCATCGTCAAACATCAAGGCCAGCATTCCTGTATTCTCATAGCTAAACTTCAGCATCGGTTCGGTAGGTTCCATACTCGACATCTCTGAACTCGGTGTTGATAATCTCTTCTTCATTGTTCAACTTTTATTACCACCACATATTAACATTGATGAAAGGCGACATTAGTAATATCGGCTTTGACGACCCTTTTGGGTGTATTGATGGAACTTGGCATGGCTAATGAATATCATCGATGATGACTCCATATCTTGAGACCTTCTTTGATTGATGGTTGGCGACGTTGAACAGTAGCGGCATTAATGACCCTCGATGTCGATATTTAGTAGCTTACAAAATGCGGCATTAACTGCACTTGTGGATATTGATCACGGCAGTCACCATCATTGCATATGTAGATGTATGGTGTCTCCCAAGCATGTTCGGAAGAGTTGACGTTGTAATAGTATTGAACCTCGGCAACATTCATAACTTGTGTTTCCCTTTATAAGACAGTTTCAATGAGTAGCGACAATGGGATGGAAAACACCATCAGTACTTAATAACTCTGATCACAAACAGCATTAAGAATGGATGACTTTGGCAACATCAACATTGATAGGATGTGACTTCATTCAACATTGTTTCGGAAACCATGAGTCTCGACGTAAATTATAGTACTATTCGACAGTCGTCATGATTCATGGAAGACAACATTCACGCTTCATTGTTTTGGGCTTTATCCAGGCTAATAGATTTTATGCGATGTCGCTATTATTCGGCACTATTTCTTTGAACATTTTCGACAATGGTGATAGTAGTTACAAGCCCATTCAACCTCGCTAACTTTGTTAATATTCATATATATAAATATAATTATATATATATATAATAAAATATTTTTTAAATTATAATTTTGCAAATTTTACTCTGGTCAAATATATATAATTTTTTTATTAATTTCCTTTTCGCTTTTACAATTTAAATCACTTTTAAAATTGAAAACCCATGTAAAATTAGAAAATGTATAGAAAAATTATTTTCAAAAGTATTTTGTATGATATATGTTATGAAATAATTTTATGCAAAATTTTATTATTTGTAATAAATACATATATTCAAATATTTTAAATTATATAAATAATTTTAGGTTAAAAATAATTAAATATATATATATTCAAAATAAAAAATATTTTTTACTTACGATCGAATAAATTTTATGTGTTATTTTTTTTAAAAATTTAAAACATATGATATATAATATTAATCTTTTAAATATGGATTTTAATAAATTAAATTACTTAATAATATTATTTATATATAACTTTTTTAAAATTTTACTTGCAGGCTGTGAGGATCTATAAGTAAGCATACAAATTTATTTTATATAGATGCAATAATATACATTGTCAACCTATTTGTGATAGCATTTCGATATAAAAAATTCGTAATATAATCTAACATCCTATTATATAAATAATATAGCATATAAATATGACATATCAAAGAAAAATGATATTTACCTTTCACCAAAGCCCTTGCATATAGGTTGAAACGTTGAATTGATCCCTTAATCCATATACAAATTCGAAGTTGCTAGCTCTCAAACTGCCTTACCACCAATAATCAAATCAAACTATTTTGATGTAATTTTGTACTTAGATTTTGGAGTTTAAGGGAAGGGATTGTACAATAATATTAGATAGGAAGGAGAGCAAAAGTGTAAACGTAACGATGTAAAAAGATGGCTTATAAATAAGAAGTCAAGAGAGTGAAAAGTGAATCTTATTCTTCTATCCCTCGCTGACCATTTCCAACCTTTTAACATTCAAAATCATCTCTAATTGTCACCATATAGCCGCCCAAATCATGCCTCCTATAGCTAAAAATATAATGCCCATATGAGCCTCAAATCTAGTCTAAGTCCAAACAACATTTAATGCAAATTTAAATCTTATTTAAACGCGTACCGATATCGTATATCGATCGGTATATTTATAACTACTATGAATATACTATTTTAATATTGTTCAATACACATCAAATAAAATTGTATAATTAATTTTTCGTAAATATTAATTAATTTATGACAATTTATAAATAAATTAGATCATATGGTAAAAGAAATATTCAACATTTCGGTTGTATGACTCCTAGGTGTAAGTTTGGTCATTGATTAATATTGAACATTCCAAATAATAAAGTTTGCACATCACTTAACAGGTGAGTGAATTATGGCTAAATTTATCGCATACTCGGTTTCGATAAAATCCAATTTTATTTTATTATGCATTACCCGGTGGTGATAATTATTTAAACCAATTCTCTTCGTCAAAACTATATCACTTTGGACTTATGGAATTTGGTAATGATCAAAATTCCAATATCATCCATATTCAACTATATAGTCCAAACATAAAGTCCTTGGTTCAATAATAACAATTATTATTAATCGAATTACATTAGCTAGAGATTTTGACTTTGAGTTGACCATGATACTACCCCATATAACTGAGGAGACAAATTCTCTCACTTCCAATACTTCCATTCAAATCAACTATAGTTGTTCGATGAATGTCATGCTACGATTTGAATATAATTAAAGTGAAGCTTTCATATTGAAGATCGAAAATATTCTCAAGTCAAGAGAACAACGTAAACGAGTCACATCGATATTTTCTGTTTGACCTAAGTTATATTAACTAATAGAAACTATCGAATGAGTCATTCCATAGCAATCCAATAACTACCAGTATGCAACCCCTTGGTGCCCCCAGTAGACATAAGTAATACAATACCCACGTTTGGAGAGTGTTATGTACTATAACACCCCACCTCTATACCCATACTACCAAAGAGTATTACTAGGTAATACTGTTTGATAATACGGGAAATAAGGCTATATTGGGTTGTCACCCGTGAATATTCCCTTAGGATAATACTGCTATGTATTTAAAAATCGAATAGCAACCTGTCTATACATACTCAGTATCAGCACAAAGCAATAAACGTGTAAGCCTCCAGGATAGAACAATACACAATATAAAATAAAGCACGGAGAACATAGAGTCATCCATGTAGAGATAATATGTAATAATAAATATACACAAGTCCAAGTGGGTCTACAAAAAATAATCAAATGCCCACTATCATCAAAAATACACATAACATGTCCAATATATACATCTTAACAACACATGGATACATGTAGCTACAAATATATAAAAATATATAAAAATACTATATCCTCCATCTATACCAAACATCCTCATATTAGTTAACTTGTACCTGAACTTGAAATGTCTCAGACTGACCTAAGTATTATATGAATAACACACTGGTCAGACTATGTCTAAAATGTAGATAATAATATAAAATATCGTCTGACATTGTATAAATAAGTATGACGCAAGAGGTACGTGTATATCTCAAATGTCAACAAATCTCAAAACCATGCACATAAAAGTTAACTCATCCCCTAGTGAAGTCCATCAACACATCAAACGAGCATATAATTAAGTGGGTGAAACAAGAAAATATCTAATCATCAACCTAGACACCCATAATACAAAAGTTAATCAACCATCAATAAGTACACAATCAAGTAAGGTGTTATAAGTATGGTATCATATGTCTATATATCTCAGGTCATATAATACAAATGGGAGCCTCACAGCACACAGATCACTTCAGTGGGTTAAGATATCCTTGCCTTTGAATAAATGTCTAAAAAGGGTATATAAATAATATATAATAATCATATAATCTCACATATTCAAGATAGGAGCTACACATCAAACAGAAAGCTCCAGTGGGTTAAGAGGTCCTTACCTCTAAATAGATATCTAAAAAGGGTATCTGAATAATATAGTATAATCATATAATCTCACATATTCCAGATGGTAGCTACATAACACACAACACCCTCTAGGGGACAACACTTATAGCACACCCACAGTCTTAGTTACTCCCAATCACCATGACACTATGTCCATTTATGCACTAGGTCACGAGCCTACTACCCAATCGTAATAGACTATTTGGCTAGTGTAGCATTAGGGCATATCATCACATAATCTAAATACCAGCACATAGTACGTATATAATATAACGTAATGCCATAGATCCAGGCACGACTCCGTGATCAGCCAACTAGGATGGACTCTAGTTTATCTAGATAAATAACACACGACACAAATTGGCACACAACGAACCCTTCCTCTAGACATTAAAACGTAAAATAAGAGTGTTCCTTACTTATATAAAGTAATCGAAAAAATATCACGCAGCCCTTACCACCTGTTGTTACTCGCTCGTTTACTCAATGCTCGTAAACTACATTTATTACTATATAATATGAGTATCAAACATCTAAAGAGAACATTTCGAGTTTGGAAATGATGAGAGATGTCGAGCCCGAAGAAAGTAAAGTTATCAGGCATTAAACATTTAGAAAAGGATAACAAGCCTCTAACAATAACAAGAAGGTATCGAACATCTAACAACAATAAGATTTCAAAGGTTCAAGTGTTTAACAAAGCAGTGAAAAGGTGCCGAGTCTCTAAGGATGTTGAACATTAAAGTGGTTAACAAGTAGTGGAGAGGTGCCGAGTCCCTAGTGGTAACAAGCCTCTACAACAGTAAATGTTATCGAGCACTTATCAAGTAGAAGGTGATGTCGAACATTAACAATGAAGAAAGGTATCGAGCTTCTGAAAGACAGTGGAAATATCGAACTAATAAATGCTTAGATATTAAGCTTCTACGAACACAAAAGTTATTGAGCCCAAAGATAACCGGATTGTCAAATATGTAAAAAGGGGATGTCGACCTTCAACACCACAAGGCGATGTTGAGCATAGAACAAAGAAAGGACACCACGGCATTAAAAGATTTTGAGCATCTAACAATAGTAGAGGATAGCAAGTTTCTATGGGATGATGAGCCTCTAATACAGCAACTTTTATCGAGCCTTTATAGTAGTAACTGTTGTCGAGCATCTATAAACAATAAATGATATCAAGCTTCTAGAAAGAAATGTCGCCGAGTTTCTACTAACGAAAGGGATAACGAACTCCAAACGAATAACAAGCTTCAACATTGACAAAGAGTGTAGAGCTTTTACAAGTGATAAGATATGCCGAGCTTCAGAAGACATAAGGGTTGCTAAGTATCTACCATTAGAAGGAATGGCGAGGGGACACGTGTCAGCCATCCAACCTATTAGCTATCTCTATAAATAGACACCCTCCGCTACTTTGAATGGGGAATCATTTTCTTTCTCTATTTCTCAATTTAAAGTTGAAAATCCTAAATCAATTCGGGGATTTTTAGAGCTGATTGTAACTCTTGTAACTTTATTCACATAAGGGCTTGGACATTTAACTTTGCATAGCATAATTCCTTCGAATGTGTACACTTGACTATTATCGAATAATGGACATGCATATGCATTATCTTTGAACTTGGACTTGAGCATAATGGACTTGAACTTGAATGCTAACGGACTTGGACTTGCATATATTCCTAAACTTGCATAAGGCCACTTAAGCCCTTATCCAAATTAGCCTTAGCCTGCTTTGCATATTAAGTTAGCAAAGAAATTTGCTAACATTTTTAACGCTAGAAAGAGGGCTCGAACCTTTGACACTCTACATATCTCTATAGAGGACATTCCATATCTAGCATATCCCTACAGAGGACTTTCCATACGCAACATATCTCTAAATAGGACTTTTCGTATTTCACATAACCTACTAAAATTGTACACGGACTATCTCCGACAAGGATCCTTTGAGCCCCACCTTACCATCGAACCACCCATAACCTTCATTTCCCCGAGGAGCATGTATTAAAGTTAAGGAAGATGGCACTAAAAACTCTAGAAAAAAAGAGGTGGGTAATTCCTTATAATCTGGATAAATGGAGTACAAATACATTCCATATGGGATCCACCTCAATCTTTGCTTATTATCCTACTCTAGGTAGAGAGAACAAAAGAAGGAATGGCCCATTCACAAAGATAAGAAAGGCTATACAGCTCCAAGCTAAAGGAACCATCTTTGAAGATGAAATAACAAAGGACTTGAATAAGTTTACTCAAAGTGGAATAGGGTAATTGATCACCCCTTCGCACCAATCTAGACTCGAGAGTCTTCAAAGAGAAGGCCCACTGTTAAAACTAATGAACCTACCCAATATCACAAAAAAGCCAAAATATGGGCCGAAAACACAATTCCATAGAAACCCCTAATTAGCTAGAGCCCTTTCCCTTACCACCTCCTACGAAGATATCTATCTCCTAATCAAAGAAAGGTTGGATTATCGGCCTTCAGAGAAGAAGCTACATGAAAATAAAAGAAATCTTGTAAAATCCTATTGCTAGTACCACCAAATGAATGTACACAATACCAATCACTGTTGGGCCCTTAAAGGGATGATTGAGAATTTTTTTGGGAAAGGGAGAACTCCAAGAGTTTGTCAACGAGACTTGACTAAAAGACCAATGTATCTACAAATATCTAGTGCTTAATAAAGAGAAATGCTTCATGAAAAAGACTTATAAAATAAAGGGAAAAAACCTTGGATCTCGTCACAAGGGCCTAGTCAAAGCATTATAAGCTTTCGGTCCTGCCTATAAAGCATAATGTAGCACCTCCTAGAGGGAGGTCGAAGTAAGCCTTGGATCCCACCTATAAGGCCTAGCCAGAGCACCGCAAACCTTTGGTCTCACCTACGTGGCTTGGCCGGAGCACCTCCTAGAGGGATAATGGAGTAAGCCATCGGTCCCGCCTAAGATGGCCTGGCCAAAGCACCGACCAGTCCTCGGTTCCACCTATAAGGCTTAACCGGAGCGCCTTCTAGATGGAGGATGGGTTAGACTTTAGTCCTTCCTAAGATGGCTTGGCTAGAGCACCGCCCAACAGTCTTCGGTCCTACCTATAAGGCTTGTCCAGAGTGCCTCCTAGAGGGAGGAAGGGTTAGACTTTAGTCCCACCTAAGATGGCCTGGCCAGAGCATCGACTAGCCTAAATCCTTACCTTAAAGTTATAGAAGGGGAAACCTTGTATAAAGAAATCAATCGAATGAATCTAGTTTCATCTTAAACATGGATTAAAGCAATCGTTTTGAGGAAGAGTAATCAAACACGATCAATCTTGCCCCAAGGCAAAGTCAAAGCAACCTTCAAGGGAAAGGTGATATAACTTTTCAAGCTCATATAATCTCATGACAAAGAAAAATCATCGAATAATCATCCAAAAAACCCAGACCGAGGGAAAGAAACTTACTTTGGAAAACCAGCCAGGGTAATAATATTTAAGCAATGAAAATTCGTTTATGAAATCATTCAGCTTAGAAGGATAAAAAGGCAAATTAATCCACATTTTTACCAAATTTGAAAGGCTTATTTAAGATTTTGTCGACTCGGTAATTATTCCAAAAGTGATTTTCAAAACCAAGCTTTCTAAATTTCAAAGTTCAACAGGATAACTTATTCACAAATTTCTTTGGCATTTACAAAACGAAACGATCAATTAGAGACCGAAGTAATTTCTATATATTATGAAAGTGATCACCATTTACTTTATATTTTTCAAAAAAAAAAGGGATTTAACGAAAAGTGAGTGCTGGAAAGGTAAGAAGATACTTTGCTTTACACTAAAGTGTGAAAAACTTCTTTATAAAAGGAGGAGGGCAAAAATTATTACAAGGCCTGACAAACAACTCTCAAATTAAGGCTCATCTAAAGCATTTTTTGGAGGAAACGAAGAGCAAACAAATCTATGCCTAATCAAAGACCATGGATCATATTGAATAAAATTAAGGTTCTAAAGTAAGTCACAAATCTTAAACAGCTCAATGAGTTCAAATACAAGATAAGAACAAGTGTGACGACCCAGATATTCAAACTAGTCAAAATCATCGAAATCCCGTCCATTCTAAAATAAACAAATGATAACTATCGACTTAATACACATCATAATCTAACAAATATACAACATTACTAAATGTATAAGATATAATTTTAATAATACAACTTATCAGAGTAATCATTTATTCTACTGGATGTACTTTAATAGATACCAAAGTCAAGTACTATAAATCTACCGCTGCACAGCTTTGATGTGAGAGACAGCAATATCCAATCCTACAAACTCAATAAATATGTCAATGCGAAATAAAATGGTAAGCAAGAAAGAAACATCAACACACGAAAAATAGCAAATACTAAATAAGGAAATTATTATATTATTATTGGGGCTGCATCACTACCACTTGTGACTGCCTACGTACCCCTATCTAATTGGGTACTCAATTAGATACAGGATCAAACCAACGTAGTTCTCCTACCACAAATAGGACTCAAGGAGCCTACGATGTATAAACATATATGCAATTCCAAAACTACATAACATATAACAATGCAAATGTAGCTTCCAAATCTAACCACTTAGCCTTATATCCTTTCATTCATAATCCTATAATCTAATTAACTTTAATTTTTTCAAAATATAATCTTTTTCAAAAATAATCTCTTCAAAATAATTTTCAGTTTCATTTCATATTCGTTTGAAATAATAATACATATCTTTTGTCATACTTCTCTTTGGGATTTAGAACAAATAACTTTTGGAAATGGTATCATATAATAATACGGTGTTGTATTTGATATATTTATTTGAAAATCCCAAGTACTCTACTATAAAAGCATAATAAAATATATGCAACCAAATTGGGAGGTTTCACCCATAACAAGGCAATTGGGTCATAACCCTTCTAAATTCAATAAGTACATCCCTGATCTATACCAGCAGTGGACTATACTTAGGCCTGTAAACGGATGTAATCAGATACGGATAGTGCTGTATCCGTATCCGTATCCGAAAATAAAAATCCGTATCTGAATCCCTATCCGATATCCGCGAATATCAATTAAATAATATCCATATCCGTATCCGTGGATATTTTCGGATATCCAAAAATATCCGTATCCGGCTTAACGAATATGGATATTTCCGGATATTGAAATATCCGAAAATATCCACATTCAAACTTCAAAATGTAACTGAAATTTAACTATTTAATTTGGCTTTAAACAAAAGATGAAAAATTGTAATAATACATCAAATTAACAATAACTAATTTGATCACATAAAATCCATACGATAATGTTTCATAATTCATCGTATAATCCATAGCCTAATTCAATCACACAAAATCATAAAAAACATAAAGCAAAGGCATCATACATGTTTTAAATTGTAGCAAATACCATAATTTATATTAATAGCACACATATAAACTAAAATATTGCGTTCTTTCTCCATGGAGTGGTTGAAGCTTCAAAAGATGACCCTACATAAAAATATAAATGTGTATATTAGTTTATAAACAATTAAATTTCATAACTAACCCAAAACTTCATTCACCGGGTATAACCACATCAAAACTTCATTCACTGAGAGTATGCCCTATATTACCTAACTGCAGTTGCATCTTTGATTAGCAAACAAGGCATCATGACTTCAGAAAAACAAAATAAAGTATAAAGGTTTTAACAAAATGATGTGGGTGTTGAGTAGCAGCAGGGAAGATGTGGTAGTGGTTTTGTACAAAGTTGTATGTAAGTGTGAAGTGATAGCAAATGTGAAGTGAAGATTATATGCAGGCAATGTGCGGAGATAGTTGTTTGGCAGTTCAATTTGATAATTGTTCTATATATTTAGCCTTACAAAGTTGAATCTTTCTTACCTTGCCTAATTGTTCTATAATTATATGGATAAGATCAACATTAGCTTACTACATTGCTAGGACATGATTCATCCTCTTTGTCATTTTATATCAATTTTGATTGAATGTCGTGTATTAGATTTTAAAGTCTAGTGCAAAAGAGTGTGATAATTCTCTACATCATATAATATATACGTTTTCTTTTTAAAAAAAAGTATGTGTTGGAATCAATTATGTACTACAATCCAGAATATTACATATACATAACAATGAAAGTGGTTAATCTCTTAGATCATATGTAGCAGTACGTAGGAATCCCACTAGAAAACTAATTAACTTCCTTTTATATTGTATAAAGTCATAATTAAAAGCACATGCAAAGTAGGACAACCCTAATATCTTTAGAAGGTTCATGGATTGAAGTATAGATTGAAGGCATAGTTGTGGTCAGTTTTGAATGATGCACAGAGGTGCACAGTAAACAATAGTAGTGAATGAAGTTGGAAGTGGAAGTGTACTGTGTATGCAGTGGAAGTGGAAGTGCAGGCAGTGTATGCAGTGGAAGTGCAGGCAGTGAGTGCAGTGGAAGTGCAGGCAGTGGAAGTGTACTGTGTATGCAGTGGAAGGAGAATGGTGTAGGCAAGCGCAGCTACGCAGGCTATAAATACATTTGCTACAATTAAGTTGTTTGTAAATCAAGAACACTTACTATTACCCTTTGCGAAGCATGTTTATAACGTAACCATAGCATCATCAACAAACTCGACATTGTGACCAATTAAAAATTTAAAAACAAAAGAATTAAATAATATATAGGATGGTTATTGGTTATTGTGTTGAAAACATGTAGAAAAATATAATAGTTTTTCCAATATCGGATGGCAACCAATCCTTTATACAGCTCAAAGCTTCTACAATATCCGAAGATAATGAAGATCTACTCTCGGAAATCAATCTTCCTCCACTACTAAACGATGATTCGGATGCTACAGTTGATATCGGAACGGCTAAAATATCACGAGCGATTCTTGCAAGTATTGGAAAAGTTGGCCCATTGGTTTTCCACCATGTCAAAACATCAAAATTGTCCTCATCTTCACCCATTGGTAACAATTCATCTTCTAAATACTTATCAAGTTCGTTTTCGAAGCTTGAGAGCTACCAATTTTTTTCTCAACATAATTTCTCCAAGGAGAAGATATGTAAATGATTTGAAAGTACTTATTTTCTTTTTGTTTTATTTTGAGCCAAGCAAACCATGCATGATAAGTTTATATTTGGGGCATTTCACCAGAAGGACAAACTATGTAGTCCAATTAGTTTCTAGGACACACATTCAAAGAAATTACTTTCAAGGCCAAAATCAGCAAAATAATTACTTTCAAGGACAAAGTTAGCAGTCTAATTACTTTCAAGGACATAATTTCATAGGTTTTTAGGCCCTAGAAACTAATTATTTTACATTTTGTCCTTGAAAGTAATTATTTCAGTTGTGTGTCCTAGAAACTAATTCCACTTGCTAAAGAGGCCCTTGTGGCTAATTTCCACTTTATATTTTCTATTATCTCAGGAACGATGTCAATGTTACCACAGGTGCAATCTGCCGAAATAACATAGTTTTGAATAACAAACCGCGAAACAAACCACGATAGTTCAACTCTCAAAATTTTGATCGGACATTGCACTTTTTATCTTGAAATTATACTACACATATAAACTTACAATATCAAGAAAACAAACATACTCATATGGTCATATTAAAAATTTGTAATAACGCAAAATATATGCATGGCTGGTTAAGTAGAACAAGCTTATAATATCACAGATTCACAAACATGAATTATAATTTACTCAGAAACTTTAAGACTTGAATCTGTTCATTGCAAAAGTACAATTACTTTCTTGTTAGTCTTGTTGAACTTTAATAATAATTAAAAAATAAAAACAAATGCGTACCAGTGATTTGCGATTCGCGATAAGGAAACCGCGATTCGCGATGAGGAGCAAGAAATTGCCGCACACAAATTGCCAGACAGAAACCGCAATTCGCGATGAGGAGCAGCGTCACGATGAGAAGCGGTGGAGCGATGAGGAACTGCGGAGCGATGAGGAGTGGCAGAGAGGCAATGTCGATTGTGTGGAAATTGGAATCGCGTGGAATAAATTACTCTCAGATGAAATGCGGCTGTGGTTTTAATTTTTAGGGTTTTGTTTTACTTTTAATATGGGTAGGGTTTTAATACGGGTACCTATGTGTACAGATATGGGCCAAAATACTAGGCTTGTTTATTTGAAAATTTAAATGGAAAGGAATTGGATGGATGGATATTTATTATGGGATATAAAATAACATATTAAAATAATAATAAAATAAATTCGAACCGGACGGATATTTATCGGATACGGATATAGCCATATCTGTATCCGTATCCGAAATATGTTTCGGATATCGGATATCCACATCCGCTTTTCGGATATCGGATAATTATCCGCTTTTCGGATACGGATGCGGTTGGATTTCGGATATTTCGGGTATTCATTGACAGGCCTAACTATACTGCGGGTTACACGAACCCTTCGCCCACTTTTTAGTTATGGATTACTCGAACACCAATAACAAAAAAATCACTTTGTTTCCCAAAGTGACAAATCATTTTGCACCAATATTCACAAATACTTCCAAACACTATATTGTTTATTTCCTCAAAATTTTTGAAAAGCCATTTTAAAACCACTTTGGTTTTAGTCCTCGAAATTCTCTTTATTTATAAAACACATTAAACAAACCATAGTATATCGAGCTTTATATAAAATCACTCGAACTCTTGGATTATTTAAAAATCTTTTGTAAACAATTTCATTCCCATAAACATTTTATAACATATTTTTTTGCAAAAACCACCTTCAAAAACAACTTCATTAAATTAAAGTTCAAAATTTAAATATTAAATTATTATAACTAATTATAATAATTTAATGAACCAATATTATCGTTACACATCTTATAGTCAAATTGTGAAATAAATCGCAAGGTGTTAGCCTATAATTGTTTTCTATCCAACCCATGCACAAGAAAAAAGGTTATTGCTATTAAACCGATTGAGCATAATTCAAACAACCAAATAAACAATAATAAAAAATACATTATTATCAACTATTAATAATCAATAGCTAACACATCGTTTATCCAATATTAATTAATTCACATATTAATTTAACATCAAAAATAATATTTTACTATGCAAGCATAGATAGGGTATTTATTCTGCTAAATAGATATCCAAAGTAATAAATTCAATTTAATTATAGTAGAACGGTGTTTTATTCTGCTAAATAGATATCACAAACGAAGTATAATTAGTTTAACTACGTTATTTTTTAAATCAACGTAATTATATTTTAACACTATTAATCTATTATTTTGTACTTCATTAAAACTATCAACAAAATATACTATCGTTTTCTAAATTTTGATACGAATCTAATGCAAAAATCCATAGGTCAAATAGATTTAAAATGAGCAAGATATCTCATTTTCAAAGTTAAACTTTAAATTAACTAATATAAATTAACTAAATAAATCAACCAAACCTCAACAAACTAGGCCCAAGCCTAACCTGCATTCAATAGTGCCATCTTGTCCATATTCCACCTTCTCTATTTCAATTGCCTTTAACCCAAAAACATGCACAACCTTATCATTGACACAAGGATACACTTCACTGATCGACCAATCAACTTCGCCAGTAAATTCCAATTCGTGAAGCAAGTCCAACCGACCTAACATTATCATCTCTGACCCGCTCTTTCAAATGTGACGATGCTCTCCCTTCATTTAGGCAAGCTAGATCGCAAGCCTCCCAAATCAAAACCATACTCCACTAAACGACCACCACCGACTCCTATTCTATGACGACCCGCACACACCACCCTCTGAATCTGACACCAAACCACGCATGTCCGACCCAGAGCGCACCGATTGCAGATGATCATGAGAAAGAAAAGAGAGGGTGAGAAGAAAGAAAGAAGTGAAGAGAAGAAGAAGAGTGAGAAGCAGAACCAAAACAATACAGACTCTCACATCGTAGTGGAATAACATATAATATAGATTAATAATCTTTACAAAGAGAAACTGTAATATACATAAATCAATATCAGAGTACACAATAAGTAATCATCAACTTGGATGGTTATCATAACCCATCCTCACAAATGCTGATAATTTACAACAACAACAGTGCCGAGCAGCAGAAAAATAAACAGATACGTGTATATGACATGAAGATCTTCAGCTCCCCTGCTGAAGCTCCAAAAGCACCAACTCTGAACCTGTAAATATACTCGGTCTGACCTGAGCGTTGAAGGGGAAGAATGCCCGGATCAGTTTGGTAAACCAGCGTGAGAAAACAGATACAGCTGAATTTATTAAATTACCAAAACTTTCCTTTTCAAAACAAAAGTATCTCGTAAGACACGCCCATACATAAACACTGACATGTTTTTACCTTACGATAACCAAAACACTTTATATCAAATCATTCTATATTATAATAGCGTCTATTGCACAAATAATATTAATATATCCTAAATGGTTACCCATATAGCATTTCGGGGTTATGTATTACATCGACAAAAAAAACCACAAGTTCGTAGTGGAGTTTGGATTCCATACAAATGACTAGGTGAAGGGACTACCTTTCTGAAACTCGGTGCACCTCTAGAGGGATGTACCTAGGGTCGAGATACTCGACACCTAAACCAACACAAGACCGGTCTATCCATCCCTGGATAGTACCGAATATGTGATCACTCCAGTCGTTACCGACCTTTAATCTGTGGCCACAAGCATACATCAACAATAATCAGATACACGACGTCATAGCGTGTAAAGATATATCTAGAAGAGTGATGACATCTCCTAATGGGAGTGACCCACTTAGCCTTGCTGCTTCTATCCCTGTTTCAGTCATTTTCCGGGGAATGAGGCCAAAAGAGGTATCGATTACCTTTCACATATCACATCATCTTTGAATGCCACATTGTCATTTCCGTTGGCTACTAATTTCCTTCCACAAAAATATAACCCTTGAGCTCATACATCTCAAGGAGGGTGTTAAGCTAAGAGAAGTTGCCTTCTCCACCACCACATGATGTACGTTTGTAAAAACCAATGTATGTAATCTTAGAAATGCAATGTCAGACACTCGTCCATACAAGTTGTCAAGGAACAGGACAAACCGAAGGTACTCTCCTGCCACATCCTATCGGATTGGTAGCGATAGCCCTTGCAATAGATATTTCATAACGAAGAGACTACTACTACTAGATGTATATTGGGATTTTAACCCCAAACGATCAACAAGCAGTCCTTCACTATGAAAATCCTAAATATCAATATCATCGACCAACCTGCACAATCTTTGCATAAATGTTGGTCCAAAGTGGTTTTCAGATAAATCTGATCCCGGTCTCTGCGCACCAACAATGCAAAAGTGATTCTCAACTTCAAACAGAAACCAAGTCTCATAGACTTATCACATTTCCAACTTTCAACTTGCTATCCTTCGGCCAAGGAGGAAGCTCGATAGATTGGAGTAAACACTCTACACTACAAGAATCAACATTCTCAACACAAATGATAATCAAGCTTACACAGTCAGTTACATACTAAGTGTACGACTAATTAGTTTCTACATCAAGTTGAGAAACTAAAATGGCCAAATTTAATAGTCGGTTATTTAACTATCAAAGCAATAAATAAAATCTAGCACATAAGTAGTCATTGGGCCTGATTTTAGTAATCGTTTATAAATCAAATCACTTTCCAATTATTCACTTTAAAATATCTTTAAAAAGATAATATTCAAAACCATTTAACTTATTGGATATTTGGAAAACATTTCCATATACTTGTTTTAATAATAAGTAAATTTACAAATCGTTTTATTTTCAAACTATTTAAACTCCATTTTATAATATCACTTTCCAAAACATCCATTTAATTTAAAGGATTATTCACAGTCAAAAATCGTGAGTATAATTCCTTTTATAAAAATCCATATTCAGTGTAACAACCCGGGTTTTGGAGATTACCTGTTAATATTAAATTATAACGATAGTTATAATTTAATATTGTGAATTAAAATAAATTGGAAATTTTTTATTGTTTATTTGGAATAAACAATGAATTTTGAAAATAAAATGGGAAAAATAAAGTTTGGAACTTTATTTTATTTATTTGAGTTAATAATGATTGGAAAATGGTTTTATTTAGAGAAAATGCAATAATTGTATTAATTATTGCCAATTACTTCTTTTAATAATTTTTAAAAGAAGTATGAGATTTTTAAAGGTTGTTTATTTAAATAAAAAGGTGAAAAAAATGAATTTTGGTCATAAATTATGTTTGGAAATGGTTTGAAATATTTTTCTAAGTAGGAAAAGTATTTTTGGTGAAATTTAGAAGTTAAAAACAAGGTTTTACTCTTTAATTTGAGTAAATAGTGTGTTTTTGTAAATTAAAGGGTTTTAATAATAAAAATGTTTTAAAATATAAAATTATCTTTTTATATAATGAAAAATATTTTATTTACTATGTATATAAGTTTAAATATTTTGTTTGTATGAAAATTTGAAGAAATATGTATTGTTTTATAACATAAGATGAATATGTGAGCATTTGCTTAAGTATGTGATTTAATTACTTTGGCTAGTTAATTTATTTCTCTAATTAGGTCCAAAAGGCACATTATCCTACTTAATCAGATATTGAGAAGGTGAGAAACAATTACTGTACGTACAAAGTAATTGCTCCCATCTTCTTCCTCTTGCTTGTAAAAGAAAGTTCACATTTTCTCAAAATCAAAGTTTTAAATCTTCATACTTCTTCAAACAAACTGAAATTTTTATCAATCTAGAGTAAATCTATAGGTAATATCTTCCAAAACTGAGAATTTCATCAAAAATCTTAATTGAGTCGAGGATATGTCTGTTAATGGTTTCCTTTTCCTTTGCATGTCGGTATATTGATTTCTACAGGTTATTTGAAGCTCTTTCTTCCTCAAAGCTTCAATCTTTCGGCTACAATCTGAATTTTGCTCTTTAAAGTTGCAAGGTGAGTGTAAACTCACATTATCTAGCTAGATCTATGCAAAGCAAGAAGAAATCTATGCAAAAAGTTGATCATAGTAAACGTTTTAGTGATAGTTTGTTTATAGTAGATTTCTATTCCATGTTGCTTCTTTAAGTAATTTTATCCTTTTGTTCTCATCATGAAATGCTCCTAGAATTCCTCTGGATCATAGCCTGAATGATGTAGTATGTGCTTGTAAAATTTGGTTTCAAAATTCATTCATTTGTTATGTCAAAATTGCTCCGGAAAATCAACATGGAGTTTGGAAATCGCCTGAACGGAATCGCGTTTGAATGGTCGACCGCCATTCCTGCTTGGGTCGACCTGCATGTCGACCCAGAGGGTCCTTAGGTCGACAGGCCTATCGACCTAAGGCCATATAGGTCAATAGCCAGGTCGACATGCATGTCGACCTGGGGACCCTTGGTTGTCTTGTGTTCTTTTGCGCTTTCTACTTCAATTCCAGCTCAAATTTCCTACTTTCTACTCTATATTCTTGAGATATTTCTGAAGTATTTCATGGCAATGATATCCATTAATGGATTAGCCAAGTTTTAGTGGATTTGAAATTTGAATTGAATTTGAATTAAGTTTGAATTGAATTTGAATCGAAATTGGATTGAATTTGAATATTAGTTTGAGTGATTTTCTTCGTTTTTATTCGTTTTTGAGCATGGATTTTTCCAAACTTCTTTGAAATAATTTTTAAAATTAATGAGCATTTAAAATTATTATTATATGATATTTTTAAAGTATTTTCAAATATAAAATCTATTTATTCTCTATAATAAGGTAATTTTCAAATCTGGTTTTCAAAATGGGTTTCGAAAATTGGTTTTGAAAGCTTGTTTTCTCAAGTAAATTATTATATATATAATCAAGGTTTTGTATTATTCGAGCGAATGAGAAGGAGAATTAAATGGTTTGGTAAAACACGTGGTATGGGACACGTGCGTTTATCTTATCAGTTAATTCCCGACTTGTCTGTTTGATCGTTTTGACCTTCGGGTCGAGTTTACCGATGAGAAGAGGTAAACTTTTTACTACTTTGAGTGTGAAATTTACTAGCAGTTAGTAAACCGTTTAGTGCAAACGTTTGGTATGGGACACACTTTAACACTGTTCGGGTTCCTATCCGAGAGTTTGTGACACATTTTTCTAAGAGATGTATTGCCAGTACTGGGCCTTCGTGTCATTGCCATTGCGGCGTCTGCCATTGCGGCGTATTTGTCTTCAAGACGTTTGTCATTGCGGTGTTTTCCATTGCGGCGTATTTGCCATTGCGGTGTATTTGTCGTTGTGACGTATTTGCCTTCGAGCGAGGTACCTATTTTAGAGATTAGTACATGGTAGGCTTCGGCCAAAAGCACGTGTAGAACTTTTGAGACGATTTCATTGATTATTGTAATTTCCCTAGTGTATAGCATTTTTCATGGTTGGCCATTCGAGCCGTTTTATGTATATATGGCGATTAACTTATGGGAATTTGGGTTGCCTACACTGGCGTTATTTGAGATTTGCCTTCTGGCGTATTATTTGAGATTTGCCTATTGAGTTTATTATGGAGATTTGCCTTTTGGCGTTTATTTGGGATTATAGTCTCCTATGTTGGAGATTTATATTTGATTGCCTTATGGCGTATTTTGAGATGGTGATTTCTTTGAGGTTGTTTTGAGTTGCCGATATGGCAGGTTTAGGATTTCTCCTTTTTGGAGTTATGTTTTTCTCCTAAACTATATTTGATGTTTTGTGATACGCCGATGAGATGGGGCATACTTTTATTGTGAGGTTTGTTATGAAGTTTTATCGCCTTTGAGTTGCATTCATGTTTAGTGATATCCTTATATCACTTGAAATTACTATACCTACTTAATTGTGCCTTGTGAAGTAACCATATACTCTTGAATTATTCCTTCTCACTTGAGAATATTATCACCTTGCCTTATGCTCATGTTATCACTTATCCTTATAAACTGATTTGTTTATCTCGACTGACCCATGTATTTTATACTTGGGACAGACCGAGGTGTTTCAGGTTAGGTACCCTTATGGACTTAGCCTATTCTGTTTCCGCATGGACTTATCTGCTAGCCCTTTTTGTTGTAGTCTTTTTGTCGCTACTCTGATATGCATATTGTTTTGACTCGTGTGTATATTGTGGTCGTCATACCACTTATGATGTATTATTTGTATTGTATTGGGATGTATCAGTATATATGTATATATATCTGTTTGATGTTCCTTTGATGTGTTATTCATTTGAGTTGTTGTATTTTATTCTAATAGATCCTATAGCCACCTGCAGTTTTGTATTAAGCATTTATTGGATATGTCGATCCACTTGAGAGAGGAAAAAAATATAGAACACTAATCGACATATTCAATAGATATTTAAGACAAGACTATAGATGGTCGCTCCTAATCAGCCATATTCTCTGCATTAGCAGACGGTATTACCCAGTAAGACTCTTTATTAATGTTGGTCTCGGGGTGGGGCATCACAGCTTGGTATCATATCTAAGTTCAGAACAAAATATGATAAACACAGAACAGAAGCATATATTACGATACATCCAAGTATAGTACAAGTGTTACAAATCCCTTAATCATCGTGTCTTTTATCTTATTGTGTCCTTTGAGATAGAATTTTAGGATATGTCTAGGAATATATTTTATTCTGTAGTATTCCATAATTGAATTGATTATATCTTATCTTAAGAGTAATCCTAATCGTGATTGTTTTATTCGAGTCCTCTTCGATACGGGTGTTTGACACTCATCCGTATCGGAGGAATTTGTTTTGCTTTTTAATGTTCTTATCTTGTGATTTCTTTGAGGATTGTGAATCCTATTGAGGGGATCCACAATATTTGGTATGATGTTTGAGGATTTTGGGATTGTTCCTTGTTTATCTTTTCGTACGAATTAGCATGCTGTTTTTATCTAGAGTTTGGAATGATTTGAGATGGAGTGGCTTGCGTATTATCAAGCCGCATTCTGTGATTCGAAGGATCCTATATTTAGGTATCCTAATTTTGGCCGATTTGTTGGTTCTTGTTCTTCAGAATGTTAATGATGATTCTGAAGTATCTATATTCACTCTTGAGTTTCGAGATGTTGATGATATATCTCGAATTCCAGTCATTATGACTCTGTTGATTTCTATGAGTTCGTTCGGGTATGACACCCAATCGGGAAATATGTATTGACCTCTTTTCCTATTCTTAGCCTTTAGGTCATCCTTCCATGAGGATGTCCACTAGGGAAATGAGGTGATTCATTGAATTTATTTGATATTGCCATTCTTACTCTTTTTGAGATATCCACTTTTAATACTCAATTGTTGATATACTTTGTGAAATTACTTCACTCGAAATAATGATATGTTGTTAGTGTTCTTCTTCTCATTCGAGAAGATATCTTAACCTTACTCTTATATCTCATTGATCTCTTTTAATCTATTGTGTGGTGCTAGGGTCATTCTTCAGCTTGACCCTACACCGATTTTTCATGAGCTAAGAGTCGTGGAGGATAGCGTTACTCTTACCACATTCTGCACTTGTTATGAGTCTTGTGAGTGGTTCATTATACCATTCGGAATAATGAATGCTCCCGTCTATTCCATCAATCTTGAGGATCGAGTATTCTAGGAATATCTCAATGAGCTCTATTTGTGTTCCTTGATTTTGAGAATAAGTAATAGATCGTGTTTTCAAATTTTTCAAAATTTGAAGATATGTTTCTAAGAGAAATTAGATTTTGTTTTTAGGAAAAACAAAGAATATTTTGAGTGTTATATATAAGGTTTTTTTAAAGAAAATGAATTTTTGTGTTGGGTTGTCCGTCTAGTGCATTAAGAATTCTGGTCGATTCGTTTGGCCAACTTATCGATAGGAATTTCCTAAACGCTATGATGAGATAGTCAGACACGGTAAATTGAGTTTTAATAAGTAAAGTTTGGAAATAATTAATATGGTGGAGTATTAATTTTTATTTTAAATGTTTAATGAAGACATTGAACCATAGTGAGTGTTGGAGGAGTGGCGAAGCAGTTTTGATTGTTTGATCAACTCTGTAGCCAATCGATGGGGTCATTCACTATAAATCAATGGCGAGGCAATACCCTTATATTATTTGAAATTTAAGAAATTTAATACGGTAATTTGGGTAAGTAAAAGTGGGTAATTCTAATTAAGGGGATGTCTTAATTAGAGGAAAATATTATTTGATGCTTTGATTAATAAAATGATGTATTTCAAGTAAAATAATACTTTGGTTTGAAAATTAAAATATTAATTGAATATTTTAGTACAAGTTATTAATGATGACTAAAAAATTTGTTTTGACACTTATTTATTTGAGTAATAGTAGAGGATAGATATAAAACTCTATCTTAAGAGAAAATAAAGAAGTGTTAGTTTAGAACATTTAGTATAAATTTATGAGCTAGTTTTTGTCTTAAACTTAAATGGTATTAAGTGGGTTTGAAATTACAAAATTCTTTTGAAAACAAGTTTGAATTAATTATCAACTTTAATTAGTTTTATGTTGATAATTAGATGGAAATTTAATTTTTGTGACAAGTGGAAATGTGAATTTGGATTGTTTTGATAAATGAACAATTCATATAGTATAATCATTTTAAATTGTGAGAATAATTTGAAACTTTATATATATATATATATATATCCCAAAAATTTATTTCGGTGGATAATCAATAATCATCTCTTGATAATGGAAAAGATTAGTTATCTCTTCCAAAATGAGCTTTCAAGTTAATTGTTTTAAAGTAGATTTTGGAAAGTAAAGCAAATATTTCCACTTAGTAAAATGTTTTATGATAATTACATAAAGTTGATCATAATTTTGTATGTCTTAACTTTCTGGGGAAAAAGAAAATCATTTAATAAATGATTTAGCTAAAAGCTTGTTTGAAAATGTAGTTTGAGATTAAAATGGTTTGGGTAAATTTTAAATTGATTTAAAAGCTGAAATTTTGTTTGGAAAAGTGCTGTACTAAAATAACGATAACTTGAGATTTATAACTCCAAATGAGTTCAATATTTTTGAAAGTTAAAGAGCTTTCAGTAAGCTATACAGTTTCTTTTTACCACTTTAAAATATTTTGCTTTTTACTAAGTCTAAAATAGGTTCGAAAGTGGATAGGCATTTCTGCCCTATTACAAAATTCTCTAAGGTTTAAGTTGAAAGTAAATTTAACATAACTTTCAAACCGTAAATCCGATTTTGATGATCTTTATATTGCTGGAAAGCTTAGACTTAGTAGAACAACTTTTATTTTATAAAAAATTCAGATTTGGTTGTTTTCTGGATCAAAACATGTCTTCTTTACAGTAGGTCTGAAATAAAATTGATCTATTTCCCCTTAATAATTAAATGTAGCGCTTTTTATTTATAAACATGAACTAATATCATCTATTTGAGTTAAGTACAGGTGAAAAGATGATAGTTGGAATATATTTTGAGCAAAAAGAATATATATAAGTTTGTGCAAACTTGCTTTAAAATGCTAAAAAAGGAAGATATGTTTTCAGATTAATTTTAAGAGTTAAATGATGGTATATATTATGTCTCCGACCTAATGGTCGATGTATATTATATAAATTATTTTGGTAATATTGTATACAGCCCTCCGTACAAAGGAGACTCCGTCAATTTTTTCGGAAATTTCTAGCACTTAGAAAATTTGAGAGAGAAAAAAATATGTTGCAAACTAGAGAATACCTATGTAATGACCTAACTTCTTGGACGATTTTAAATCGACAATAAACCACACACGTCAGGCTCAAACCATTCAAAAGGGCAGATTGTTATGGGGTAAATAAGAAAAAGCAGAAAAAGAAAGAAACAAACACAAAATCTCACAATGGAATGACAAAATATAGTAATCAAATAAACAGTTCATGAAGCTTTTTTACAAATAACATTTAATTACACTTTTACAATACAGAATCACAGTTACGTACAACAGAAATAAATAACAATGCAGCGGAACAGTATGATGCAGTGGAAATAATGAAATAAATAATAGTAGTAGTAGTACTATATCTTCATCTTCATCCTCCAGAAAAACAATCTTCGATACACTGAAAAGCTCAGACTGACCTGAGCGAATTGAAAAGACAAAACACTCGAGTCAAATCTAAAATAACTTATGTAAGTTAAATCAACAATAAATAAATATGAGTGTAACGGCATCAGAGATGTTTACGGGTTTTGACATCTCCTATCCAGTGTCTAACGTGAGTGCGGTAACTCAAGAGATGTTCGGGATTTCCATCTCCTAAGGATTCATTAAACTATCTACATACATAGTACAATACGCTATTATAATAGTGTCTACAGTAAAGTAAAGTATTAAAATAGCGTTAAGCCGTTACCCATATCTCCCTTAACACATTTTATATGTTCCCATAGTCTATATAGTACTGTACGCTCCTCCGTAAACTGGAGGTTTACCCAAAGGGCACTCCATAGGTATGGTACAAAACAAACTCATAGAAGGCACGATAGGGCATGTGAACACGACACCCGAGGCAATGCTAGGGTAGGATTCTACCATTTCCGGATCCGGACTGGTGGTAACGCATAGCAGCTACTACCGCCCACCTCGGAACACACTCCCATAATCAAAATCAAGGATGGCCACCAAATCAATCACAAAGTCATAATATGGTATCGAAGAAATGTGCCTAATAGGAGGAATGACCTCACTTGGCCCGGCGTGGCTCTTGTTTTAGTCACATCTAAGCTGACTCACGGGAGTCAGGGCTATGTAAATACCTCATACAGAATCGTTCGCCAAACGATCCTACTTCATTCTGGAATCTCCACCACGTGCACAGTTGTTAAAGTGGTTTCGGTATTGGCGGAGAGTATGACAATATCTGATCCCGGTCATTTTAACAACCAAACGCTTATTACACACCGGATGGTTCTTTTACATTTCCAAAACCATTTCATATTGATATCAAAATATCATATTCAATTCAAACCATATCACTTTCGAAATAATAATTTCAATATAGATTAAACCCTCATTTCAAAATCAACATATTTACTCAAAATATATTATTTAAATCCCAACTTAGGTTATTACATCATTTAATCTTATTTGCTTTTAAATCAAGGATTTAAATATAACCACTTCCACTTTACAATTTAGAATTTAGAAAATAGTATATATAGTTATAAATAGTTTAAATAGTTTAGTATAGTTTGAAAATATAATTTAAATGGTTTGAAATACTTTAAAATAATTTAAAAAGTGGATTAAAATAATTTAAATAGATTTAAAATAGTTTAGTAGAATTAAAATAGATTAAATTGATTTAAAATAGATTAATTAGATTTAAAATAGATTTAAATAGGTTTAAAATAGATTAAATTGATTTAAAATAGATTTAAAATAGATTAAATAGATTTAAAATATATTAAAATGGGTTAATTAAAAAACTTTTTCATCCTTTTTTCATGGCTGCTCCCTCCATCCCTCCCGTCCTTTTATCGTCCTCTCCCGTACTTCTCGCATCCATTCCCTCACCTCTTCTGTCATCTCCATCTTGTCTTCATCGTCCTGCTCTTGACCCACCTCCTCCGCCTCTGCCAACCGTACCTGAAGTCTGTGTTCCTTCCTCTTCTTCAGTACTTTTGCCTTCCTCTTCCTCCCTTCCTCCTCTACTTCCAACTCTTGCTCAACCGTACTGGACTTCTCTTTTCAAGCATAAACCGAGTAATGCGGGGAAGTACATTCCAGTTGAGATGACCCCTGAGTTCAAGAACGAGATTTTGATTCCTCCTTCCATTGTTATTGATGCTGGAGCTCAAATTTGGAGTAACTATCTAGTCGGTTTCCTCATTGATAAGCCTCTATCATACATAGCCGTTATCAATTACCTGAAAAAATATTGGAAACTGAAAGGGTCCATTAAAGTTCGATCAAATGGGTTTCTGTTTCTCTTTCTTCTGTCCTGTGATGATGATTGAAACAAAATACTGCAAGGTGACCCCATAGTTATGAAAAACAAACTCTTTATTGTTAAGCAATGAGATCCATATGTTGGAAATGCCTGTGAGAGTATCTCATCTGTGCCGATATGGGTGAAATCTCCAATATTCCTATGTTTTCTTGGTCCCACATTGGAATAAATTGGTTAGCAAGCAGATTAGGTAAGCTGGTATGTATGGATGAATCAACAGAGAAATTGGAGAGGCTTCCCTTTGCTAAGTGTTTAGTTGAAATTAAGCCTGATCAGAATTTGATTGATTCCTTCCCTGTTCAGCTTCTTGATGGTGGAACTCAAATCATTAAAATAGAATATCAATGGAAACCTGATATTTGTTCAAGTTGTTGTGTTTTTGGGCATTCTGTGTCTAACTGTGATAAACTTAATAAGGTTGAGGTGACAGAGAAGTATGAAAAGAATGATAATTCTATTGAGGACAATGTAACTGAGTCTAAAGCTAACAAGATTGATGCTGGTAAATCTTTGAGACAGAGGAAAGGAAAATGGCAGGTAGTGAATAAAGGCAGAAGTCGGAGGAAGATCTTTTCCAAGTCGAAAGTCAGTAAGGAGGTTTCTCATGATATTGTTAATTCTGGCAAAATGTTAGTGAAAGACAGTGAAGTGATTGAGGAAGGGGAAATATGTAATGATTCGCATGCTAAGTCAGTTAATGTTACTAGTATGTCATCTTTACATGGTAACTCTAGTTTGCATGAAGATAATGGTTTTAGTGTCCTTTCAGATTTGGTTATTAACTCTGAAGTGGATGATGGTAAACTTATTGGTGCTGAGAATGACTTTAATGGTCCTGCTAAGTTGAAGGATATGAATGACAACATAAAGCAAGCTTTTGGAAGTAATATTAAAACAAATTCCCCCCTTTATGCAAACAACACTGAAGGAAATATTGTTTCACATTTGTCAAACTGCAAAAGCAAGCTTGCTGTAAACATCCTCTCACCATCTAATGAATCATCTTTATCCCTCCTTCTTCCTACCTCCAGTCCAAACATGAAATCTATGTCCCTATCTCCAACCAATTCAACAAAAGTTATCTCTTGTGCTACTGAAACAATTCCTTCTACTCAAACTGAAACTGTGCACGTATCTGCTATGCACATGCACCCCCAGTTGGAGACATTACACAACGCTAATGCTATCTCTCCTTCAACTAATAATTTTGTTGCCATCCTGGAATCTGAACATCCATATAAACATATTCAAGCACCCCTAGCATGGAAACCCCCTCCTCCTTCTCCTCCTCCTCCTCCTCCTTCTTCTCAATCCCTTTCCTCTATGAAACCTTCTTTTAGCAATGCAAAAATGTTGCAATCAACAGGTCACATTCCTTCTTGTAACTCTAAATCTCTTAAAACTTCTCTCCATTCTATGCTGGATCTCAACCCAAGTGTTGGATACACAACATCCCCTACCTTTCCTGGTGGTAATCTCAAAACCACCCCTCTAACCAGGGGTAACAAAAAGAAACTCCTTCTTAACCAAATTGTTGATTAATGTTGAACAACATTGGTGTTTGGAACATTAGAGGAGCCCACTCAGAGATTAAATTAAACCAATGCAAAAACTTAATTACCTCTCATTCCCTTTGCATGCTTGTCATTCTAGAAACCAAGCTGAATGCTCCTTTGTCTTACAAGGTAGCTACTTACATTAACTCGTCTTGGATGATGATAAATAATCTCGTTGAAGCGCCTTATGGTAGAATTCTCGTTCTATTTAACCCCTCGTTTTTGTTATTATCCCCTATAATTTCCGCATCCCAGCTCATTCATTCGCACTGTCTCCATATTTCTTCCTCCACTTCCTTCTACATTACTATTATTTATGGTCTAAATTCAGTCTCTGCTCGACAATCCTTTCTTAATCTCCTACCTTCGTTTAGACAGGAAACTCATCCCTGGTTCATTTTGGGAGACTTCAACTGCTCTTTTCAGTTAACTCATAGACTTGGTGGCAATCCCTTGTCTCTTCGTGAAATCAGACCCCTTAATGATTCTATCTCCCAATCTAACCTTATTGAAATCCCTTCAGTTGGTGCCCCATTCTCTTGGAATAACTCTAGAAGATCTTCTCCGCGTACCTTTTCTAAAATTGACTTCTCTTTTTCTAACCAGTTTGCCATAACTAAATGGCCTAATATGTCTAACCTCCTCCCCATGCCTGGCCTTTCTGATCACTCTCCCCAAATCTTATCATTTGGTGCTGCCATGAAGAAAAGAAATTCAAATTTTAAATTTTTTAATGCTTGGGTTCTTCACCCTGAATTTTATCCTACTGTTAATAAAGCGTGGTCCTCGCATTCTTTTGGTAATCCTATGTTTATCTTGCAGTGTAAGCTTAAAGCTGTCAAAAAGGAATTGAAAGCTTGGTCGTTGAGTAAATATGGCAATGGCAACATGGCTTCCTCCACTCTCTCTCTCAAACTTCGTCAAGTCTAGGAGGCCTTACTGTTTGACTCCTCAAACATCGATCTGGCGGGCCAAGAAGCAACCTTATCATCTGATCTTTATGAGGCATTAAAGTAGGAAGGTCTTATGGCTAAATAAAAGACTAGAATGGAGTGGTTCAAGGATGGTGATAGGAACACTTCATTTTACCATTCCTCTCTAAAAGCTAAACAATCTAGAGATCTAATTAGTACACTTATTGACGACAATGGTGAGTACATCACTGACCCTTCTGCTATTGCTAACATGTTCCTTGATTATTTCAGCAAGATGCTTGGCAACAACAATGAATTCTCTCCTTCGCTTGAGCTTCTTGACTCGGTTAGTCTTCCCAAAATTTCTCCTGTAGAAAATGCCATGCTCTGTGCAGCAATTACTGATGCTGAAATTAAAACTGCACTGTTTTCCCTCAATTCTAACTCTACTGGTGGTCCAGATGGATTCAACGCCTTTTTTTACCTCCTGTTGGGAAATTGTTGGGCCTTCATTTGTGAATGTTGTTCTTAACTTCTTCAACAAATGCAGATGATCGGTTCAGTTAATGCTACCAATATTGCTCTTATTCCTAAAGTGAAAAATGCCTGCCATGTCTCTGAATTTAGGCCAATATCTTGCTGTAACACCATATACAAATGTATATCTAAGATTATTGCCAACAGGCTAAAGTTAGTATTGCCTAACATCATCTCCCCCAATCAAGCAGCCTTTCTTAGTGGTAGAAGTATCCTTGATAATGTCTTGATGTCTCACGAACTTCTGAAGGGTTACAACTCCGCTAATATTTCTCCCAGAGCCATGTTCAAGCTTGATATCTCCAAGGCATTTGACTCCTTGCAGTGGGATACTGTTGTTAGAATAATGGGGCTAATGAATTTTCCTCAACACTTTGTGGCATGGATTGAAGCTTGCATCTCCATACTAGGTTTTCTATTATGGAGAATAAATGTAATGGGGGATATTTTCGAAGTAAACAAGGTATTCGGCAGGGAGACCCTATGTCTGCCTACTTATTCATTATGGTGATGGAAGTTTTAACGCAAATTCTTATACAACAAGTTCATGATGGTAATTTCTTGGTTCACCCGAAATGTAAGAATCCTCTCATTACCTCTCTTATGTTTGCCGATGACTTGGTTATCTTTTTCAAACCTACTATGATGACTGTTAGATCCATCATGGATGGCCTTAACAAATTTTACAAAATCACTGGCTTATCGATTAATTATTCCAAGTCTGATCTGATGATAGCTGGAGTGAATTCTGAAGTGATTAGCCATATTACTTCCTTCACCTCTATCATGCAACGTGCTGATACTTCCATGTACCTCGGTATTCCTCTGGCTACCTCTAGAATTTCCTACTCACAATGTATCCCTCTTTTTGAGAGGATCACTACACGTCTTGCCTCATGGACTAATAGGCTGCTTAGTCAGGCTGGATGTCTAACCCTTATAAACTCCATTACCTTTTCTATGTCAGTGTATTGGGCCAGATCTTTCATTCTACCTATCGAGCTGATTGACATGATTAGGCGTGCTATGTCTAATTTTTTCTGACATGGATCTATTAACTCAAATAAGTTATCTCCTTGTGCTTTCTCGAAGCTTGAAATGCCTAAGTCCAAAGGTCGACTTGGAATAAAAAATATTCTCCAATGGAATCGTGCTGCCATGGTGAATCACATTGACAATTTCCTGAATCATAAAGATAATATATGGGTGCAGTGGTCGCGCAAGCATATCACTGGCAACAAGAATTTCTGGACGATGGATATTCCTCAATCTTGTAGTTGGACTTGGCGCTGTATTCTGAAACTAAGATCTGTGATTCTTCCTTATGCTAAATGTAAAATTAGTATCGACGGTCGTGTGTCATTCTGGCATGACCCTTGGGTGAAGTCTGGTATCATTCTGAGTCAACTGCTTACCTTCAATGACCAAGTTCAAACTGGTATTTCCACTGATGCTCTGGCAATTGACTATCTTACTACTGGTAGTGTTGCCCTTCCTTTCTCGAGTAATCAGTATGTTCGACAGTGCTGGAATCTTCTGCATGGGCTTCACATTCCATTATTCCCGCATGATGGTCTAACTTGGTCATTTAGTCAGGACTGTTACAAGATTAGTGGCATGTACAAGCTTCTGGTTTGCCATGTTTCCTCTGTTACTCTCTGCTGGCATAAAAGAATTTGGCTCAGTCATAACACGGAGAGGCAAAACCTGTTTCTTTGGAAGATTTTCTCTAATTGTTTGAAAACAAAAATTAAGTTGAGACAGAGGGGTGTCATCATTGACACCTCTTGTAGTTTTTGTCATTCGGCTGATGAAGACACTCTTCATTTGTTTTTCAGCTGTCCATTTGTCTTCACGTTATGGTGTTCTATTAAAACTATCACTACTGGAAGGACTGCTGCTGTGATCAGTGAGGTTGAATGGGATCTCATTTACAAAGCAAAGAGATGGAAATGTGAATCAACATTTATTCTACTATTTTCACTTAAAATCTTCGTTTCTATGATCTAGGATGAGAGAAATGCAATCATATTTACAGGAAAAAGGAAATCTCTCACCCAGCTGAAGAGTGGTATTATTGAAGGAATGAGGAATGGTATCTGTGCTTCTGCGCATGTGTTTGATCCAGATTTTCTTAATTCTCTTCTCTGATCCTTGTGTGGTTGTCCCGCTGTGTCCTTGTGTTGACTGTTTTTTTATTTTTCCCTTATTAATATGCGTGTCCTTCCTTGTCGTCTTGTTTCTATGTTTCTTGCTTACCTTTTTGGTAGCTTTGTTTTCCTCTTCATTGTTGTTCTTCTTGGTATATTAATAAAATGGTAGGGGTCCATTTTTTAACCCCGCTGGCCTAGCCAAAAAAATGGGTAAATTAGTTTAAAATAGGATAAATTAGATTAAATTGGATTAAATAGATTTAAAATAAATTAAAATAGTTTAAATTGGTTAAATGGTTAAATTAGATTAGCTTAGTTTAGTAGTTTGAAAATCTTACTAATTACAATCTAAAATAACCTTTTCAATAGTTTATATTAAAATAATAAATTTGAAATTAACATCAAATTTAACCATTTCAACAAATCTGGACCATATCCAGATTTCAAATCAAAACCCAATTTCAAATCTTGAAGTATCAATTTAAGCTATTCTAATTTCAATAGATTTCAAAGTTACAATTTCAAACGTCTTCAATAACTCAATTTCGATAAATTTCGTTTATACTTCAAATTCAACTTTAAAATTCCAATTTAAACCCTCTAAGCAATTTACTTAATACAATTTCAAAATTCCAAATTTAATCTTTTAAATAATTCATTTAAACAATTTAGTTTATATAAATCAAATTCTATTTCAAAATATCATTTAGCTGATTTCAAAATTTAAAGATTTAAAATCATTTAATTTAACCAATCTGGTGTCCGTATACAATTTTATACCCTATGGTCAAGTGATACGGATATATATCATTTCAACCCGAAATAAATTTAAATTTATGGGTATATATCATTTCAACCCGCAATCCCAAATTTAACTTCAAATCCATGAAATCGCTTGAGTCTATCATTTCAACTCATAACGATTTCCCCTAATCTATTAGATCATTCAGGTACGTATCATTTCAACCCATAGGGAACTTGTAGTGTCGAAACAATACAACCATATAACATCCAATCATCCAATATTAACAATCAACATCCATCACAATCATCATTCAAACCAATCATTAACAATAACAAGTCACTAATTATCAATAACGGTTACTAACTAGCAATTCAGAATTTAATATTAAATTAATAGCGATAATATTCAATAAAAGTCAGATTTAACTGCAAAGGCAATTTAAATAGACCAAACATCAACCAATCAATTTCTAATCATATCATAAATTTAATTTAACTAACATAATATAATTTAGTAACTATGAGTGGGTTAATACACTCACACTTGATTTCAAATCGATTTGAAATCCAAAATAAGGCTTTAAAATTGAAAAGTCTCAGAAATCATCCAAACCAGTTCCAAAATGTCCGAAATTTCGATACGATCCCAATAGAGCAAACTGCGCATGAATTTGAGTTCGTATGTAAAAGTTATGCTAGTTAGAACGTTTTAAAATCAAATAAAAGGAAACAAAATAAAACAATAAAAGATATTCACTAACCCGCCACGTCACCTTCACTTACGTTCACGTTTCCCTGAATCGCTCGAACACCTGAAACCCTACAACGGCCTCCATTGACCATCAATTCCAGCCGTGCCACCTCGCCCTAGCCCAAAATCGAACAACGCCAACGTGAAGCACTCCCCTGGCCGCACCCACAGCCCAGACTTCTACCACTCCGGTCGAGCCAAGAACGTACGACTGCCGTTGATATGATCATCAATTTTTGGTGAATCCTGACCATATTTCAACAAACGAACAACAGATCTACCACCTGCTCGACACCACCTTCTCAACGCCACCTCCCGATCGTTGATCGGGCGAAGATCTGCCGTTGGATCGTGAAAAACTCAATATGGACGGCTGACATTCATCCTAGATTTCTAGACAAATGGTGCTTAGATGGCAAAAACGAATTGCAGATCTGGGTTACGCTCGTCGAGAACTTCGAAACAGTATATAATTTGATATGGTTTGGAGACTGAATTGTAGCGTTCCATTGAGAAGAGAGAAGCCAGAGAGAATTGTACGTATAGTAATGAGGAATAAAAAGACTGCTGGGGTTTGCAGAGATTATTTATGTTAACACAGCTCGATAATAAAATAAACGCATATCGGATTGGTACAAACGACAAATAGAGACCCAAAAAGCCTGTTTCACTTCCGAAACGAAAGTGGATCATCCCATATATCAATATATATGTTTTCAATATTTCTAAATCCAACAGAACAGGTTTCAAGTCCTAATTTCATCTTATAAAGAAGTTAGCTTTAAAATCAGCTTATTTCAAATTGATTTCAATTAAATTGATTTCTAGGCGTTTCGAGATCGTATGATCAAACGACAAGTCTGATCGCTACGAAACTTGATATCCTACAATAATTCACCGTTACGGGTTTAATGAAACTAGTTTCGTTGAAATCCGAGATAGTGGCCAAAATGGCTATTTTCACTTTAATTAAATAAATTATTATTAAATTGATTAAATCACTTTTTAATTTCAAATCTTATAATTAGCAGATTTTATCATTTTTGATTACTTAGACATTTACAATAATTTAAAACAAATTTATATATCAATTCAGTGTTGAATACTAGACTAATTACAGTGTTCAGTTTCAACTGTAATTTAAATCCAATAAATCAAAATTTAATTCCAATAAATTGATTTAATTTAATTTCAATCTTTTTATTCAATCAATCATTACTTTATAGACATAATTAACATTGTTTATATTTTATTGCATTAATATTCTACAATTATCACCTTTTACCATACTGATTGCAACATTCCATTATATTGAATTTTTGTCAATTTTCACATTAATTAAAATATTTAAAGTCTCAATAAATTCATTTATCTTAGTTTAACACTTATTGTTAAATCAATTATTGCCTTATGTATATAATTAACATTTATGTACATTTGATTACATTCACATTTACAGTCATCGCCTTAACCAATTTTAACGTAATCTTTAATTACATTTAATTGCAATTGATTTCCAATTTAATTTAACAAACTAAATAAATAGGTAACATATAATAATTATCACCATTAACATCTAATCACATTTATAAATTTATTATTTACAAACAAATGTTATAACAACTTACATAATACTAATTCTATTCGATTACAATTTATTGCACATTTTTTCATTAATTAATACAACATTTAAATTATCAATTACACTTTTAATCCAATTATCAATTAATACACAGATTATTACACTTAATTCATAATCTATAACCAATTATAACTTTTTAATCATTTCAATTAGTTGAAATTACATTTAAAGTAGTCATCAATTAGCTTAAATTAATACTATTACATTTCATTCCAGTTATATTCTTATTATTAAATCACAAATTTTTATTTCTTCCAACGTTAAATCCCAAAACCTTATTAAATTAACTATTTTTAATTAACAAAAATTACGGATTATTACAACCTATGGAAGAATTAGAGAATGAACAACTTAAACTTTATTTCTAATGAAGAGTAATGAATTTAAATTTAAAATCTAAGTAAGAAGTTTTGAAAAAATTTCAAGTGTCGAATATTGTGGTTATAATTATAAAAATATTGAATTTTGGACCTCTAAGAATTTTTGATTGAGAGTTTATACATATATTTTAGTTCCTTGTGTTTATCTTACTCTCATGTTATTTTCTATAACAACGTGCATTTATGCGGTGGTTTGAGTATGGTGGCCTTTGAAGAAACCACCTTTTGGTTGATCAATCTTGCCTCTTTTGTGTCTATCTTGTATCGGTGTGGTTCCTTGCGTAGTGTCATACGAAAAATCATATCGATGATCATTTTGTTGGTTAGAGTCCGGGTTAGAGTTGTGCTAAATCCCAACCCTACTCGAGGAGCTTATGAGAAATCAATCTCATTCGATTGATCCTTTGTGTAGCATCTTGTTGTTTTTTCATTCGAAGGTGAGACGCCTTCAAAATCATGTGTGCTGCTCGGAAAATTCAATGGTTCGCTAATTCCAATACTAGCACTTTGGAAACCATAGAATTAATCGAGCAAGCCTTATCTTGGTTTTCTACCATTCTATTTTGAGAGTGAGAGAATTTTTAAACCCGAGCTTGACTATCTTTCTTTTAATTGATGAAATTAATATATTGAATACAAACTCTTCACTAGAAATTACGTGGACGCAATTGTTAAGGGGGAGAGTCTGTAACAACCCTGGTTTTGGAGATTACCTATTAATATTAAATTATAACGGTAGTTATAATTTAATATTGTGAATTAAACTAAATTGGAAACTTTTAACTGTTTATTTGGAATAAACAATGAATTTTGAAAATAAAATAGGAAAAATAAAGTTTGAAACTTTATTTTATTTATTTGGGTTAATAAGGATTGGAAAATGGGTTTTATTTGGAGAAAATGAAATAATTGTATTAATTATTGCCAATTACTTCTTTTAATAATTTTTAAAAGAAGTATGAGATTTTTAAAGGTTGTTTATTTAAATAAAAGGGTGAAATTTGGTTTAAAAATGAGTTTTGGCCATAAATTATGTTTTGAAATGGTTTGAAATATTTTTCTAAGTGAGAAAAATATTTTTGGTGAATTTTAGAAGTTAAAAGCAAGGTTTTATTCATTTATTTGAGTAAATAGTGTTTTTTTGTAAATTAAAGGGTTTTAATAATAAAAATGTTTTAAAAATATATAATTAAATTTTTATATAATGAAAAATATTTTTTTTACTATGTATATAAGTTTACATATTTTGTTTGTATGAAAATTTGAAGAAAAACGTATTGTTTTATAACATAAGATGAATATGTGAGCATTTGCTTAAGTATGTGATTTAATTACTTAGGCTAGTTAATTTATTTCTCTAATTGGGTCCAAAAGGCCCATTAGCCTACTTAATCAGATATTGAGAAGGTGAGAAACAATTATTGTACGTACAAAGTAATTGCTCCCATCTTCTTCCTCTTGCCTGTAAAAGAAAGTTCACTTTTTCTCAAAATCAGAGTTTTAAATCTTCATACTTCTTCAAACAAACTGAAATTTTTATCAATCTAGAGTAAATCTAAAGGTAATCTCTCCCAAAATTGAAAATTTCATCAAAAATATTAATTGAGTTGAGGATATTTCTGTTAACGGTTTCCTTTTCCTTTGCATGTCGGTATATTGATTTCTACAGGTTATTTGAAGCTCTTTCTTCCTCAAAGCTTCAATCTTTCGGCTACAATCTGAGTTTTGCTCTTCAAAGTGGCAAGGTGAGTGTAAACTCACATTATCTAGCTAGATCTATGCAAAGCAAGAAGAAATCTATGCAAAAAGTTGATTACAGTAAACGTTTTAGTGATAGTTTGTTTACAGTAGATTTCTGTTCCATGTTGCTTCTTTGAGTAATTTTATCATTTTGTTCTCTTCATGAAATGCTCCCGGAATTCCTCCAGATCTGAACGTTGTAGTATGTGCTTGTAAAATTTGGTTTCAAAATTCATTCATTTGTTATGTCAAAATTGCTCCGGAAAATCAACACGAAGTTTGGAAATCGCCTGAACTGAATCGTGTTTGAATAGTCGACCACCATTCCTGCCTGGATCGACATGGATGTCGACCCAGAAGGTCCTTAGGTTGATCAGCCTATCGATCTAAGGCTATATAGGTCGACAGCTAGGTCGACATGCATGTTGACCTAGGGACCCTTGGTTGTCTTGTGTGCTTTTGTGCTTTCTACTTCAATTCCAGTTCAAATTTCCTACTTTCTGCTCTATGTTCTTGAGATATTTCTAAAGTATTTCATAGCAATGATGTCCATTAATGGATTAGACAAGTTTTGGTGGATTTGAAATTTAAATTTGAGTTGAATTTGAATTAAGTTTGAATTGAATTTGAATTGAAATTGGATTGAATTTGAATATTGATTTGAGTGATTTTCTTCATTTTTATTCGTTTTTTAGCACGGATTTTTCCAAACTTCTTTTAAATAATTTTTAAAATTAATGAGCATTTAAAATTATTATTATATGATATTTCTAAAGTATTTTCAAATATAAAATCTATTTATCTATATATAATAGGAATACCCTCAAATGAAGCTTTTGATATTACACAATTAACCCTGTAACGTTCAGCTAGAAAGAAGGGATATTTTGGTCAAATTCATGTACCTCTCACCCACGTTTCCCATTATTACCGATAACTCCATTTTTAACTTCTCTATCATACGCGTTTTCGTCTACTAAGAGATTGAATGCAGATGCTCCTCTTTTTGTTGCTTCAATGGATCACTATAATATTTATTATGGTAGCATGGATTCCGGGCACGATGTTTCTGGAAATCCTGAGAATCAGAGAGTAAATTGATTTATATTTGTAGAGGTTTGATTGATTTTGGGATTCTGGGTTTTCTTTCTTTATTGATTTTTATGAATATTGGGTCAAAATGTAAGCTTGGACTGATTTGCGAATTTTCCAGAGGAGAAATGGGTACAATCAAGGGCGGAGAAGAATGAATGAAAGAATGAGAAGAGCTGAGAGAGAAGATAGTATAAGAAGAACCGTTTATGTTTTAGATATAGATCACTTTGTATGTTGCATTTAATTTTAGTTTACATAATTATTAATGTCATTTCATATTATAAATTTCTGATTAATTATGATGATGAATTTCAGTTTACAGAGGAGCATCTTGCCGATATGTTTGCGGTTTGTGGGCAAGTAAGTACCCCTTTTTTTGTGGTTGTATGCTCATGTAGACGCTAATGCTGGAATTTACATTCACATAGTGCGAACTCATTTTTTTGTACTTCAAATTGCCTGACTTGGTTCGCAATAGTAGTTGATACTGTGATTAAATGAGACTGGGATGTGATATTATGCCCTTAAAATTTGGTTTTTGGCTTGGAGTATTTCGTGGGTGTTTGACAACTTAGGGGAGTTAAGGAGCTACTTTTTTGGTATTGGCATTTTAGCATCAACTAGATTATGGTTTGTTTTCATAAGATTACCCAAAGTTTCCATTCTATATTTCTGCATTTATATCAATAATGTGGATTAGTTTTTTCATTCGGCACTTTTTGAATTATTTAATGGCTATTGTTTAGACCGGGTGATTGAAAACCGCTGTCTAAATAGAACACTGGAAAGCCACCATTGTAATTGTTACATAAGGACTATGTTAGCATCTAGCTGTTAATTTAAAGATATATTGGTTAGTTCCAACTATCAGTGGATATTGCATAAGGCCTGAGTTTTTATTTGATAATAAGTTCTGCATGAATCATTTAGGAATATGCTATGTTGGGTTATCAAAGCTGATCATTTTTTGTTTTATTTCAGTTTCAGTTGCAGTACTTATACTCGAGAATAGGATAATTTGTGAAAGCTTTGTTTTTGACGGCTAGATCTTATTCAACAAGTACACTTGGTAAGAAATTAATTTGTGAAAGTTTTATTTCTTTTTATTGCAGGCAAGGTGTTTGCTAGAGCTCATGAGAGAATACTGTAAGAAAAAAATACATACTCACATTGCATTCATATATTGTGCCTACTCTATTATAAACTCTGTGCTTTTATGTAATGTATGCATTTAAATCAGCAAGGCATTAGGGTAGAAACACCAAATGCTATAAATATTCAGTTCAATACTGTACGAAAAAACTACGTACTCATAGTGCATTCATATATTTCGTTGGTGTTTGACAACTTAGGGGAGTTAAGGGGCTACTTTTTATGGTATTGGCATTTTAGCATCAAGTAGATTATGGTTTGTTTTCATAAGATTACCCAAAGTTTCCATTCTATATTTCTACACTAACTATAAAATTCCAACATCATCAGCTATTTACTTTAAGCTAGATGCAGACTGCTTCATCATGCATCTATATTAGAAAGGCTTATGCTGTAGGAGGCTTGGTTACCCAACGTAATCATGTTCTTTTAATATGATTTGCAATTCATAAACAAGTTAATCAATAATCTTGGGGTATTATGTTTGGAAAGAGTGTGTTACTGATGAGTAAATTTGGAGAACTATAGTCTATCATTTGTAAACAGTTATCAGCCTCCAGATTCCATGGTTGCAATGACGTCTAGCACAAGATACCTGCATTGTTTGCATTGGTCAAAGGATAGTGTAGTTTGGGTCTTTCTACATGCATATCACACCTTTCTATTTACCATATGAGATTTTGTATTTGTGAAGTTTTTAACCAACATGTCTTACTGATAAACGATGAACACTTCAAAAATATTAAAGTTGTCATAGATTCATAGTTGGTACATAACATGGACACAAGTGTTGATATTAGTAAATAAAATATGCAATTTTGTACTAAATAATTTTTTCCACAATTCAAATTTGACAAAATTTCTTATATTTATCATGTTCTAAAATCCTTTATGACAAGTATAACCGGAAAAGACGTGTTTAAAGTTTCATTTTTAGCAGGAATTCAGAACATGCAAGTTTCATAGTATGTGAATTTATATTATTATTCATCAAGTACTTTTTTTATATAATTACTGTATGAAATGTGCTGTGATTGAAATCTGAGCTTGATTTTTTTTTTCTCTATCAAAAGTAGCATTGTCCTATTTCTTACCAAAATGACATCTTCTCATGTATGCAATGCTACAAAGGATGTAATATCTGTATGATTAAAGCATGAGTAGTGTTGGAAGCCCTATTGAACTTATCAATCCATGGCATAAAAAAATTCTACATATGAGGCCACTAAGACAATAACAACTAAGCAAAGAAGAGCTTCACGTTGCTGCATGCTATGAAAGATCAGTTCCAAATGCATAAAAGTATAGTTCCAAATGTAATTGAGTTAAATTAGTCGCATGTAATTTTATTATATCAAAGTCTTCTACCTCATTTTTTATAACGATGCACACATTTAATTGAATTGAATGGTTGGTTGGTATTCCTACTGTAATTTCTGTTTGATTAGCAGCCTATTTACCATTTATCTATTTTCTCATATGTGAAATATTTACATTAGTATTGGATTTCCATGCCGTTACATTTATGTGAATATTCTTCTGTTTTAGCTCATTATTGCAGCTATTATATCAAATTTTCAGTATATCTTGCACACAACATATGCCACACGAAGTTCTCATGCAAGTACTTCCATCGTAAATTAAGAAAAAAATTAATGTTGGAAGCATTTTAATGGCTTCATGGCTTCGTATAATCTGGCATTCATAGTTATGCATGAAAACTTCTAAACTAATCTAGAATTTGCTAAATTTTTCCTATGCACACATCCATAGAACGTGTCGTATTTGAAGCTTTTGAAATTATTTAAACACCCTCTTTATCATTCTATGCTAACCTATGGGTATATTTAAACTAATTACAATTAAGAGTATCTTTTCCACCAAACTTTTTTAATATACATTATTCATTTTCAAAGTATCACTGAGTAATGTCATTCTACATTTACCAAAGAAACTTCATTATTTCACTTATATATCAGTTACTTTTCTTACCCATGTATTAATTTATGCGCAAATTTGAAACTTTCGTTTACATCAAATATATAACAACAATAATTTTAAATTTTTATGATCATTATAAAAACATGTATCACATAAACTGTCCCTAAAAAAATATTTTTAACTCCGTCATCACCTATTACTTACTGATGTCGGTATCAAGCCCGGATAAAGGAGGAGAGAAAACATTTTACAAACAAAGGGGCAATAATATAGTCATGCAGGAATAGCAACAAAATAATAGTATGAGCATGCAATCTGAACCAGTAAGCTGTTGCAGCTGTATGATAAGACATGTTTTGTATGTACTATTTTACATTAAAAAAAAAGTTAACTCACGGTTGTCTTCGCACACGTCCAACGGACGTGCCATACATACTGGTTCTCTATAATAAGAGAATTTTCAAATCCGGTTTTCAAAATAGGTTTCGAAAATTGGTTTTAAAAGCTTGTTCTCTCAAGTAAATTATTTTATGTATATAATACATGTTTTTGCACTATTCAAGTAAATGAGAAGAAGAATTAAACAGTTTGGTAAAACATGTGGTATGGGACACGTGCGTTTATCTTATCAGTTAATTCCCGACTTTTCCTTTTGATCGTTTTGACCTTCGGGTCGAGTTTACTGATGAGAAGAGGTAAACTTTTTACTGCTTTTAGTGTGAAATTTAATGGCGGTTAGTAAACCATTTAGTGCGAACGTGTGGTATGGGATAACACTGTTCGGGTTCCTATCCGAGAGTTTGTGACACATTTGTCTAAGAGACGTATTGCCATTACTGGGCATTCGGGTCATTGCACTGCGACGTTTGCCATTGCGTCGTATTTGTCTTCGAGACGTTTGCCATTGCAGCGTATTTGCCATTGTGGCGTATTTGTCATTGTGACATATTTGCCCTCGGGCGAGGTACCTATTTTAAAGATCAGTACTTGGCAGTCTTCTACCAAAAACACGTGCAAAACTTTTGAGATGATTTCTTTGATTATTGTGATTTTCCTAGTGTATCGCCTTTTTCACGGTTGGCCATTCGAGCCATTTTATAGAAATATAGCGATTACCTTATGGGAATTTGAGTTGCCTACACTGGCGTTATTTGAGATTTGCCTTTTGGCGTATTATTTGAGATTTTCCTATTGGCGTTATTATATGAGATTTGCCTTTTGGCGTTTATTTAGGATTATAGTCTCCTATGTTGGAGATTTATATTTGATTGCCTTATGGCGTATTTTGAGATGGTGATTTCTTTGAGGTTGTTTTGAGTTGCCGATAAGGCGGGTTTGGGATTTCTCCTTTTTGGAATTATGTTTTTCTCCTAAACCATATTTGATGTTTTGTGATACGCCGATGAGATGAGGTGTACTTTTATTGTGAAGTTTGTTATGAAGGTTTATTGCCTTTGAGTTGCATTCATGTTTAGTGATATCCTTATATCACTTGAAGTTACTATACCTACTTAATTATGCATTATGAAGTAGCCATATTCTCTTGAGTTATTCCTTCTCACTTGAGAAGATTATCACCTTGCCGTATGCTCATATTATCTCTTATCCTTATAAACTGATTTGTTTAGCTAGACTGACCAGTGTATATTATACTTATGTCAGACCGAGATGTTTCAGGTTAGGTACCCTTATGGACTTAGCCTATTCTGCTTCCGCATGGACTTATCTGCTAGCCCTTTTTGTTATAGTCTTTTTGTCGCTACTCTGATATGTGTATTGTTTTGACTCGTGTGTATATTGTGTTCGTTATACCACTTATGATGTATTATTTGTATTGTATTAGGATGTATCGGTATATATGTATATATATCTGTTTGATGTTCTGTGATGTGTTATGCATTTGAGTTGGTGTATTTTGTTCTGTTAGATCCTATAGCCACCTGTAGTTTTGTATTAAGCATTTATTGGATATGTCGATCCACTTGAGAAGGAAAAAAATATAGAGCATTAATCGACGTATTCAATAGATATTTAAGACAAAACTATAGATGGTCGCTCCAAACCAGCCCTATTCTCCGCATTAGCAGACGGTATTATCCGATAATACTCTTTTTTAATGTGGGTCTCGTGGTGGGGCATCACATTTATCTTATCAAATTAAATTGATTCCACATTTAAAAACAGTGTTTATAATTCACATTTATATTTTATAAAAACTTCCATTTATAAAATCCCTTTATTAACCAATTTCCCATTTGTCTCATTTATATATCAAAATCCCATTATAAGCTTATTTACTTATAAATCTCTTTATTTACAAATTCATTCTTTTGTAATCTCATTATTTATAAAGTCCGTTATAAATTCATTTCTAAATTTTAATTACAAATCCATATACAAATTTGATTATAAATCCATTTCTAATATTTATAAAACACCGTTTAAAAATCCATTTCATTAAATCTCTTTATAAATAACATTCCTTACTTTATACATCTCATTTAAACACTTATAAAACTCGTTTATAATTCCATTACTTTTATTTATAAAATATCAATTTTATAAATCTTATATATAAACCATTTATAATAAGTCCAAAAATCTCAATTTAACTTATTTTGACAATTTAGTTAACTTCATATTACAAAAATAATATTTATGTATCTTTCACAAAACCATAATTTTTATAACATAAAAATTATAACTTTTTATTTATTTAAAATAAATCCATTTCTTTAAAAATTCAAAAATTATTAAAACATATATATTTTCAAAATCATTTTGAAATCCTTTTTAAATTGAAATCATCATTTTAATATTTTAAATTTCCAAAATATAGCCCAATGTTGCAAAAGCGCTAAATAAGGGCATTCACATCCATCATATCAATCATGGCATCAAAACATCATATATCACATGATAACAACATATATAACAATATCTGTAAATAAAAATCAACAATGGTGAGGAATCTTGTTTGATCCCTCCAACTTGTCACCTACAACAAATTTAGATATGGGAAAATATGTACAATGACTGCTTCGAGGCAGACGCGTGCCCAAAGGGTCATCCGCTCATACACGGGAACGTATAGGGTTTCATCCGCTAAAATATGCAGGAATATATCCAACCAACCAATATATATATATATATAATATCATATGTCATCCAAACAATCATCAATCATCATAAATAAATTTACTCTCACTTATATAAAAATATAAGCGAACCAGAAAGAGTGAGTTTTACTCACTTTGGTTGTTGCCGTCGTGATAGTGATTTATTTCGATTAAAATTAAACGAGCGTTTAATTTTAACCAAAAGTTTCACTAGCTCCAAATACATTCAAACTAGCTCTAAAATGTAGTGCTCGATGACACAAATCCAAAGCAATTCGTTTCATGCGAAACGGACCTCGTATGAAGAAGTTATACATTTTATAAGATTACACGATTTTAATAAAATAATATAATTTACAATTCTATTTTTTATTTAACCTTGAAAAAAATCTAGGCCATTCGATTTCTCAAGAGCAGATCGTGGCCGCTCGTTTTCCTCCTTCTTCATTCACATCCGTGCTCCAGATTTTGAACGCAACTCAACCTACGCACATTCGATTCTCCACATGCCGCTCCCTCCACTATCATCGAGACAACGATCGAACAACGCCATCGCGTGTGCCATAGCGAGCTCCATCACTGGCCGGAGCTATGTTGAACTTGGCCCTCCCCATCCTTAGAAAAGCATGCACGAACGGCGCAACTTCCAACGCAAATCGCCGCCAATCCATCACTCCATTTTCGATCGTAGTCGTTGGATTTATAGATATTAAGGTGCTCTACAAGTTTGTAGTTGGCAGATTTTGTTAATAACTTACATATTAAGAGAGATTGGAGGGAAAAGCTTAGAGAATTCGGCAATTAAAAGTAAAATGGCGGCTAGGGTTTAAAACCCTAGAATTGTTGCAAATGGAAGAAAGTGATGTCCTTTTATATAAAATTTTCATGCACTATTCATCCATGAAATTTTTAAACTCCAATCGAAGCATGTTGCTTGGCGTTCATAATGTTTTACCCCAATTCCATACACAATGGAATATATATCAGAGGTCAATTCCATCGTATTTGTAAGATAGGTTTTTGAATCGAATTATTTTAAATTAAATTTACTTAAATAAATTTCTATGCGTTTCAGCTTCGCACGACCAAACCGTAAGTTTGATTGACACGAAATTTGAAATCCTGTAATAATATAACATTATGGATTCAACGAAACTAGTTTCGTCGAAATTCGAAACAATGTCAAAAATGACTATTTTTACACGTTAATTAAATATAAAATTTCCAATTTCTATAAATGTACTTTTAATTCAATTTTAAAAGTTTACTAATTCTATTCTAATTCAAATAGGATTTAAAACAACGTTAGAAATCATTTTTATTCTTATTAAATCCAAATTTCAATTATTTACACAATTTCAAATATTAAATTGAACAATTTAATTATCCAAATAAATCACTATGTTTGAAATATAATTTATTCAACTTATAAAATTTACTTTTGAATATTTAAAATCAATTAAATATCCTAAATTCAAATGACAAAAAATCTAGGTCGTTGCACATTCAGACGAGCAACTCAATGCTAATCTCCGTTTCCACCTGGCCGCCTAGATCGACCACAACCCGTAACCCTAGTTTTCGTTCATCGTCATCAGCCATCACCAAACACCACAAAACCTTCATCAAAAATCCATCATCTCGCCATGAAACCAATGCAGCAGACGTCATCGTCTAATTCGAAGCGGATCGAGAGAAATGATTTTTTTTGAAGTTTATGGCAAAATTCCCTCTCTTACTGTCATCGAGCAACCATGGCCACTACGCTCGATGAAAGCTCTGGCGATCATTTTTATAAAATACTAGGGATGATAACAAATAATTTTCATGTTTTCGCTTTTGGCTAATTAATGATGGATTGCGAGATATGGATTTTTGAAGTTGGATGGAGTGTTTTCATTTACTGAGAAGAAGAAAAGAAGAAGAAGATAATGTATTTTGTGCTAGTGTTGTGTGACTGTTTATATAGGCAAATAAAGCTTCCTTAACCATGAAGTAATGGGAGACCACATCCCATGAATGAAGCAATGAATCAAGGAAAGGTAATGGGAGGTATGGGTAAAAATATGGGAAAAGGTACAGGCAATTTTTTTTGTGTGTGTATATTTATATGTTTGTTTTGAACACAGTTTTATGGTACTTTGCTACAAAATATCACATTCATGTGCGAACCGCGAATGATAGAAATAAAAATATGATCGCTCATAAAAATGCGATAAGATCACAAAACAACATAAAAACACACTGGTTATTTAATTTTGTGAAGTTTCAAAAATACCAACGTTTTCCGCAAAATACATTAAACGAAAATTTAATTATTTTTCGAATTAAAAATTATGGAAAAATCCTATAAATTCATTTAAAAACATGCCACTAAATATCAAGCAGTTATTTGAAACATAGATTTTATTATAAATAAAATCAAATTCGAAGGATTAAAAATTACAGGTCGTTACATTCTTCCCCCCTTAAAAGAATTTCGTCCTCGAAATTCCATGGAGTGAAAAATATAACAAAAACTAAACAATTAACAAAAGTTAAGCACATCAAAAATAATATCACTCATAACCCCGATCGGAGGTATAATGCCTTGTCCTATCCATATTTATTTATCAAATTAGGGTAGTTTCATTTAAAATTCCTAGGTTGATTTACTAACCCGAGGTGAATTTTACTTCGACATCCAACCTAAGCTCTAATACCAACTGTAACAAATTAGATTTCGAACAAGTCAAAATCGCCGAAAACTTGTCCACTCTAAAATAAACAAATGACAACAACCGACTTAATACACGTCATCGTCTAATAAATATACAATACTAAAAATGTATAGGACACACTTTTAGTAGTAAAACTTATCAGAGTGGTCATTTATTCTATTGGGCGTACTTTAATGCATACCAAACTCAAATACTATAAAGCTACTACTACATAACTCTGATGTGAGAGACAGTAATATCCAATCCTACAAACTCAATAAACATGTCAATGCGGAATAAAATGGTAAGCATGAAAGAAACATCAACACATGATAAATAGCAAATACCGAGCAAGGAAATTGTTATATTATTATTAGGGTTGCATCACTACCACTTGTGATTGCCTACATATCCCTACCTAATTGGGTACCCAAACAGATACAGAATCAAGCCAACGTAGTCCTCCTACAACAAATACGACTGAAGGAGCCTACGATGCACAAACATATATGCAACTCCCAAACTACATAACAAATAACAACGCAAATGCCGCTTCCAAATCTACCCACATAGGCTTATATCCTTTCGTTCATATTCTTGTAATCTTATTAACTTTATTATTTTCAAAATATAATCCTTTTCAAAAATAATCTCTTCAAACTAATTTTTTGGTTTCATTTCAAATCCTTTTGAAATGATAATATATATCATTTGTATTAAATGATACTTTCCTTCAGGATTTAAAACAAATCACTTTTGGAAATGGTACCAAATACTCTGTATAATAATACAGTATTGGATTTGATATATTTATTTGAAAATCCTAAATACACTGCTATAAAAGCATATCAAAATATATACAACCAAATCAGGAGGTTACTCCCATAACAAGATAATTAGGACACAGCCCTTCCAAAATAAATAAGTATATCCCTTCATACCAAGAATAGACTATACTGCAAGTTACACGAACCCTTCGCGCACTTTTTAGTTATGGGTTCCCTAAACATCAGTAACATAACAAATCATTTTGTTTCCCGAACTGACAATTCATTATGCACTAATATTCACAAATACTTCCAAAACACCGTATTGTTTATTTCCTCAAAATCTTTGGAAAGCCATTTTAAAACCATTGGGTTTTTAGTCCTCGAAATTCACTTTATTTTGAACACATTATAAACCATAGTATATAAAATCACACATTATATAAAATCACTAAAATCCCATAATTGGAATATTTAAAAATCTTTTGTAAACAATTTCTTTCCCATAAACATTTCATAACATATTCTTTTGCAAAATCCACCTTCAAAAACAACTTCATTAAATTGAAGTTCAAATTTTAAATATCAAATTATTATAACTAATTATAATAATTTAGTGAACCAATATTATCGTTAAAAATCTTAAAGTCAAATTGTGAAATAAAGGTGTTAGCCTATAATTGTTTTCTACCCAACCCTTGCAAAAGAAAAAAGGTTATTGCTCATAAACCGGTCGAGCACAATTCAAACAACCAAACAAACAAAAATAACAAACACATTATTATTAACAATTAAAAATCAATAGCTAATATATCGTTTATCCAATGTTAATTAATCAACATATTAATTAACTTCAAAAATAATCTTTTTTACTTTGCAAGCATAGAACGGGGATTTATTCTACTCGATAAATATCCAAAATAATAAATTCAATTTAATTATAGCAGAAGTGTGTTTTATTCTACTAAATATATTATAAACGAAGTATAATTAGTTTAACTACGTTATTTTTTTAAGTCAACGTAATTATATTTTAACACTATTAATCTATCAATATTTTATACTTCGTTAAAACTATCAATAAGATATACTATCATTTTATAAAGGGGCATTTCACCAGAAGGACAAACTATGCAGTCCAATTAGTTTCTAGGCCACACATTCAAACAAATTACTTTCGAGGCCAAAGTCAGCAGAATAATTATTTTCAAGGACAAAATCAGCAGTCTAATTACTTTCAAGAACATAATTTCATAGATTTTTAGGCCCTAGAAACTAATTATTTTACGTTTTGTCCTTAAAATTAATTATTTCAGTTGTGTGTCCTAGAAAGTAATTTCGCTTGCTAAAAAGGCCCTTGTGCCTAATTTCCACTTTTATAAATGTTGATACGAATCTAATGCAAAAATCTATGGGTTAAACGGATTTAAAATGAGCAAGATATCTCACTTTCAAAGTTAAACTTTGAATTTACTAACATAAATTAACTAAATAAATCAACTAGGCCCAAGCTCAATCCGCATTCAACAGCGCTATCTTCCCCAAATTACTCCTCCTCCATTTCAATTGCCTATAACCCAAAAACATGCACAACCATATCACTGACACAAGGCTACACTTCAACGATTGACTAACTGACTTCGCCAGCAGACTCCAATTCATGAACCAAATACAACCGACCCAACAATATCATCTTCGTCCCCCTCTCCCAAAACCTGACCATGCTCCTCCTCCGTTCAGCCATGCCAGGTCACACCCCCAAATCACGACCGCGCTCCACCAAACAATCGCCACCGACTCCCCTTCACACGAGAAACTCAATACCAATCTCTGTTCCCCTCATCGCCGCTTAAATCGACAATAAACCATAATCCTATTTCCTATCATCGTCATCGGCCATCACCAAACATCACCAAAACTTCATTAAAAATTCATCATCTCACCACAAAGTTAATGCAACGGACGGCGTCGCCTACTTCGAAGTGGATCGAGAGAAATGATTTTTTTGAAGTTTATGGTAAAATTTCCCTTCTTACTGTCACTGAGCAACCATGGCCGCTACGTTCAATGAAAACTCAGGCGATTATTTTTATAAAATACTTGGGATGATAAAAAATAACTTTCGTGTTTACACTTTTGTCTAATTGATGTTGGATGGAGGAGTGTTTTCATTTACTGGAAAGTAGAAAAGTTAAGAAGAAAATGATGTTTTTTGTGCTAGTGTTGTATGACTATTTATATAGGCAATAAAGCTTCCTTAACCATGAAGTAATGGGAGACAACATCCCATGAATGAAGCCATGAATCAAGGAAAGACAGCGGGAGGTATAGATTAAAATATGGGAAATGGTATGGACAAAATATTTTTGTGTGTATTTATGTGTTTGTTTTGAAAAAAGTTTTACAGTACTTTACTACACAATATCACATTCGCATACAACCCGCAAACGACAGAAATAAAAAATACAATCACACAACAATGTGATACGATCACAAAACAACATAAAAATACACCGGTTACCTAATTCTGTGAAGTTTCAATAATACCAATGTTTACCGCAAAATACATCAAACGAAAATTTAATTATTTTCCAACTTCAAAATTGTGGAAAAATCCTATAAATTTATTTAAAAACATGCCACTAAAAATCACGCAGTTATATGAAACATAGATTTTATTATAATTTAATATAAATTTGAAGAATAAAAAATTACGGGTCGTTACAACAAGAAGAAAATACAATGGTCTATTCAAAATATCAACTATTCAGATACAAATCTGTTTACCAATTTACATACAAAAAGTTAGAAATATCAATAAAAGCCGTTCAAGTCTTCCTAAAAAAGAGGTTGAGGGAGCGGATAATGTTGGTATACTTTTTCATTCCCCTCAACCTCAAGAAGACATAAATGACTTTCGCTTGAAGTAGGGGCATCTCTAAGCAAAAAAGGGGGGCTTATGTTATTCTTAAGATGGTCGGCACACCTCTATAAAATGAAGTGTTAATAACATCTGTATCCCGCCCCTGCTGCTATGCTCAACCATTGATTATTTCTAGATCTAGAAAGAATAGTCGATTTTTAAGCCAAAAGCAACTGTTATTTCAAGCAAATAATCTACAAGGGAATTTAATCAGAAGTTCTCAAGCGACATCACCTCGATTATTTTTAGTTGAGACTCAAGGTCCTTCACTTTCCCCTTCAATACTTCAACGGCCGAGGAAGGATCGATAATATGATGAATCGCTACATCTAGTAGTTCTTTAAGTTTCCTCTCCTTCTTTTGGATAATATTGATATCATTGATAGAAGTAGTTTGAATCTTTAGTGCATGTTCACGTGTTTTATTGCCTATTTAAAAGTTTTGACCTTGCTCTCAATTTTTCAACCTTTTGCTCAAGGGCGCATTTTTCACGTCCTAACTCCTCAACCTGACTTTGATAATTATTGAGACATTTCGAAACTTCTTCCTCCAAATTTCCTTTCAAAAACTTGGTGCATTCATATTTATACTCAATTTTCTGATGCAACTGAGCAATTTCTACAGGTCAACTTTTTATCAGGTCAACTTCAAGATTCTCAATTTTCTGATGCAACTGAGCAATTTCTACATCGATCTCGGTCCTTTGGTTTGGGGGTCTAGATCGACCAATTGTATCTATGATCTATTTCATCTCTTTGTCTTTCTCTTTGATTTTCTCCTCTAAAGTCGAGGTCGTTTCATTCATATCACTTAATATTTACTTCAACTCATGGTATTCATTATACCATTTAAATGCTTCTAAGTTGTCCAAAAATGGTATAACTGAAGCATATTGAGAAGTGTGCTTCCCAATGTCTAACAACAATCTGGCTTTAAGTTTATCCAGTCGAGAGAGAAGATCAGGATCGTTGGAAGCAAGCATTAGTTGGCTTTCCTAGTAAGAATGAATAAAAGAAAAATCAACACGTGGAAAAACATGCTCTTTCATTAATAGCGATGAAGTTTACAAACCTAAATAAGTTTAATTTAGATTAACAACTCAAGTGTTATATATTTAGTTTTAATTTAGAAGCAGTAGTTTGAGCTTTTTTAATTGAACCCACGAATATAGGGAGAGTATAGTAAAGGGAGCATTAAATCTGTAAGGAGTATTGAATGAGGAAAACCGAAGATAATCCTATCTCTCGACAGGGGGGCTAGATTCTCTGCATAATAGTTTAACATAGTTAAATAGGATTTCCTTAAGTAAAATGTCTTTTTCATCACCTATGAAGTCAAAATATAACTGAGGGAGTTGTGTGTAAACTTCTTGAAGGTTCCTAAGAAAGTAATATTTTGTTAGTCAAGAGGTTTTGAAGATTAATGTTTTCTCCTTAAAATCCCTTTGTAGCTTGATAAGTTTACTTAAGAGTTCTTTTGAAACAGAAGTGCTCAATGGTCCCTTTACCTGTGTGTTTTAAGAAAAACAAACTAAGCCACGAGGTAATAAGAACGTTGAAACTCATAAAGATTGTTTGAATTACATAATACAACAACAAAATCACTCAAATTCTTATAATATGGACCCTTTGTATAATTCAGGGACAAGATTCTCTTTGTTGAACTTGACCTTCTCTGGAGAAAGAATGTGGGAGGAAAGGGGAACAGTCTCAATCCTGAGATAGTTCTAACATTCTCTAGGAAAAGGATCGATCCCATAATTGTTTATATACCTATTATCCAAATGCCTAAGTAAACCCCCACTGTCTTTCTGTAAAAAGAAAAATCCAGTAAAAAGATTCATAGTATAGATTTATAGAGGAATTCCACTAGGGTATGCCTATCTTCGATAAGCGTCCAAAAAAATGTAGTCAACTCCTCATTCTCCTTTACAACTCTTTCCTGATGAAGGCAAGATCTTTTCAAGAGTAGGTCTACCTGTTTTTCTTTAAATCTTTTAACCATTTGACATAAATGAGATGCTCCTATAATTTTCAGATAGACTTTGTGATCTTCAATCAATTTCTTAATTCCTCTATTCAATCATAGCACAAACTTTTCTCTCTTCTCTTGTAAAATCTTAATGTCATATTTGTTTATTTTCCTTAGCTAAAATAGTGGACTTATTAACTAAAGCTAATAGATAACTGAAAGCATTTAAATATGATAAGCTTTATACCTATATCGAGTGAGCCTATGAGGTAGTAGCCTGAGTTTTTTTTTTGCTATGATAGCCGGGGGCATAGACATCCTTTGATGTAGTGTCTTCTTAAGGAGCATTCTTGAACTTGGGAAGATCAGGAAAGTCCACATCTTGAGCAGATGGGCCCAATTCATGGCCAACTAATCCATTACCACCGCTTCCCGATCCATCAGTGTCCTTGCTTCCATTTCCCCATCCTTCTCGGGATCGTCATCATCTTTTTCACCTTCTTTAGCATTATCTCCCCTATCATCATCATCCCTATCTTCCTTAAGGAAGGGATCATCAAAAGATAATAGTTCCTGAGGATTGATGGTCTCCTCTTCTGGTAATTCATCTTTAGCGACCTAGAAACTCTCCCCATTTTAAGGTCAAACTTCCTCTTGAACCAGTCATTCAGTTTTGGTAGTGAAGGGAACTCCAACTCTAGATAATTTTCAATATTATCAAAATATGCAATGAATAAAGCCTCCTCATAACACTGCTTTTTTATTTGAGGGAGGGCTTGTTCTATAAAGAAGGGGACTTCTTTTTAGCATCCTTAATGATGTTATTTGTATAGACAAGTGCAGCCTCCTTACTTTCTAGTTTATCCTTATAGGTTGAAACTTGTGCAGTCATTTGAGTATTCACAGTTCGGGCCTGCTCAAGTTTCTTTTCCAGAGATCTCACCCTCTCCTTAGCCGCTTGTCTCGTTTTTCTTTCTTCATCCAGGTCGGAGGCAAGTTTATTATTTTCGGTAGTAATTTCATCCCTCTTGGTTGTGACTTCAAGGATTTGGCCCTTAAGAAGCCTAACTTTATCAGTCAACAAGGAAATCTGTTCTTTGAAATTTGGGACTTGATTAACAGATTCATGAGAGGCTTGTTGAAGAAAGAGCATGTGCTCAGCCACTTGTATATATATATATATATGTATATGTATATAATGAATGAAAAATAATTCAAAGTTTGTATTAAATTAAAATATATAAATCACTAGACACATTAACATATGTACCATAAAAAGATGTTGAAAAAGGATGTGGAGGCGATCTTTGGAAAAGAAAAAAGGCTACAGTAGTATCAAAGAAACCACAGATGGGGACTGATAACCGAGCTATAGAAATTATCGAAATCCAAGGGGGTGGCTTGGACCGAAGCTTCATAGGGAAGAGATTCGAGAGGAGGAAGAGTTGTCCAACTCTTGGTACCAACATTGTAAAGAAGTTGTAGATAAGGGATTCATGATCTCTATAACAGGTCTCGGGATGCGAACACTTTAGTCTGGTTTTGAGGATTTTGGTCTGGCAAACTTAAATCAATAACACTAGAATCATAGTTAATGTTGGTTGTAGTTGCGTCTGATTCCACAGCAATAGCGGTAAGCATTTGATCTTCTCCAAGTTTACACTTTTTACTTAGGAGATGAATTGAAGCACCAGACAAACTATCGGAATCCTTCTTTCTTTTGTAAATCTCAATTGCCTTAAGAGCTTCAGTGATAGAATCAACAATGGAGGTGGTTTTAGCGGTTATAGCTAAGGATGAGGAAGGAGCTTTAGCATCCTTCGTCTTAGCAACTGAGATGGCAAGATTTGAACCAAAGTCAAGGAAAGAACCATAAGATGTCGATATAAGAAATTATAGTAAAACCATGTTCAGAGTTTACCATAAGAGTCACACTGAATGAGAGAAGATGGTGAAAAGATGTTTTGATTACCGACAACCAAAGCTTGAATCCCGTGAGCACCTTTTTAACCATTAGGGGCTCCTTGAGCACTTTATGATTCTTCAGAATCTAGGATTACTTTCAAAGGTTGGCTTCGGTCAAGAGTTTACGCCTATCCCTTATGGTATGAGATGTTAGGCTCAAAGCATCGATTGTACTAGCAACAAGAGGATTTGTCCCCTTAGAACTAGGTTCTGAAGGAGAATAGCTATTATAAGAGAACAACATAACATAGTACAAACAATAGAGAAAAAGCAACAAGTCTTACTAGGGATGGAGAAGGAACCCTTAATTCTAGGGGTATAGGACTTGATATAAAAGAGCCAATTTTCCCAATCCTTGGTTATGTTAATCGAATTAGTGATCAAGCTCTTTGGATGAGGAAGAAGGTGATATAAGGTACCCACTAACTACTTCCCCACTTTAACAAGATTTATCCATGAGTGGAGAGTTTCAGCATCGAGTGCAGGGAGGTCAACTTCCCTGGTGAGTATTTCCAAGCAGCTCAGATAGGTGTAAGAGTTAGGAGGAAATATTATAGGAGTGATTCCTAAATGATCCAAGAATCGCACAAAGAACTCTAGGAGGGGAAGGTAACCTAAATGCCAAATGTCGATCAAAGTAAAAGCAAAGAATCCTTTCAAATGATTATCTCTCCTTTCGGATGGGCCAGCCACCCTAGCTTCTATGTTGATGATGCTAAACTATTGAAGGATGGTGTCTACTTCATTTTGAGTGGTTATGACAAATTGGATAAGTCTATAATCTCCTATTTTTGAAGTAGGAAATTTTAAGTGCACCTGAGAAGAAGAAGTTTTAAAATCTTTCTTTCCAACCATTTATCTATCAAACAATATCAAGAAAAAATCAAGGAAGTATCATATATTTATGAAAATAGTAAGTACGTAAGAAAATGTTAAAGAAAATTTAATTCGTTAAGCATAAATATAGATGAATAGATACAAGATGTCGAACCCACAAATAGTTAGTGAGTTCGTAACTAAATGAAAATCTATAATTAGTTATCTAGTTCATGATTAGATGTCGAACTCATAAAATTTATCGAATTCGTAACTAGTTAACGATTCTTCAAATAGATATTGAATTTGTAACTAGTTATTGAGTTCATAATAAGATGTCAAACGCATAACTAATAATCGAGTCCATAACAAGATGTCGAACTCATAATTAGTCGATATGTTTGTAACTAGATGGAGATTCTTTAATTAGTCATCGAGTTTTTGACTAGATATCGAACACGTAAAAGTTATCGAGTTTGTAACTAGTTAGCAACTCACTGAATGGTTGTCGAGTTTGTAACTAGTTAACAATTCTCTGAATGATTGTCGAGATTGTAACTAGTTAACGATTCTCTAAATAGTTGATGGGTTCATAACTTGTTATTGAGTTAGTAGTTAGTTTTCGAATTTACAACTAGTTGGCGATCCCATAACTAATTAACAAGTCTCTAAATAATTGTCGAGTCTCTAATAACTACCAAGTCTATAAGTATATGTCAAGTCTTTAACAACTATAAAGACCCTAATTAGTTGCCAAGCCTTTAGACAGTTATCGAGTTTTTGATAATTATCAAAACGCTATGAATTGTTAGATTTCTAAATCACTAGGGATATGAACTGCAAACAGCAATTAGTTTCAAACATGAAAATTCCTAAATCACGTGAGTATTTGGATCCAAACCGCCAATGAAACCCAAACAGTTCGCAAACACTTGAATCATAAAACCCTAATTCTACAACTAAAAACCTCCCATTTTTATCCTTAAATCGATAAAAAAAATCCTACCTTGAATCAAATTTGAATACAGAAGGTATCAAAAACTTATTTTTGGAAATTACAAGAGTAAAGGAAAAATTACAATCACAATTTGAGTTTTGAGTCATAGGCAAAGCTTTTGAGAGAAGGAAAGGTAGATATATATATAAAAGAAGAGAGAAACGGCAAGAAGTGTTGATTCCTATTTGAATGAACAAGTGAGATTGAAAGCTTCAGAATATCAACAGGCGACAATGTGAAGAGTGGAATTATACTAAAGTATAATATGCTTCTTCTACATAAGGGGGGCGTAAATGTTACTACATAATATGAGTATCAAGCGTCTAAAGAAAACATGTCGAGTTTCGAAATAATGAGAGATGTCGAGCCTGAAGAAAGTAAAGTTATCAGGCATTTAACATTTAGAAAAGGATAACAAGCTTCTAACAATAACAAGAAGGTATCGAACATCTAACAATAATAAGGATGTCAAATGTTCAAGTGTTCAACAAAGCAATGAAAAGGTGCCGAGTCTCTAAGGATGTCGAACATTAAATTAGTTAATAGGCAGTGGAGAGGTGCCGAGTCTTTAGCGATAAAGAGCCTCTACAATAGTAAATGTTGCCGAGCACTAAACAAGTAGAAGGCAATGTCGAACTTTAACAATGAAGAAAGGTATTGAGCTTCTGAAAGACAATGGAGATATCGAACCAATAAATGCTTAAGACATTGAGCTTCTACGAACACAAAAGTTATTGAGCCCAAAGATAACTGGATTATCAAAGATGTAAAGAGGGGATGTCGACCTTCAAAACCACAAGGCGATGTCGAGCATAGAACAAAGAAAGGATGTCGCACCTTTAAAAGATGTCGAGCATCTAACAATAGTAGAGGATATCGAGTTTCTTGAGGATGACAAGTCTCTAATACATCAACTGTCATCGAACCTCTACAACAATTACTGTTGTCAAGCATCTATAAACATCAAATGATATCAAGCTTTTACGAAGAAGTGTTTCCAAGTTTCTACTAACAAAAGGGATAACGAACTCTAAAGGGATAACAAGCTTCAACATTAAAAAAGTGTGTAGAGCTTTTACATGTGATACAAGATGCCTAGCCTCAAAAGATAAATGGGTTGCTAAGTATCTCATCATATGAAGGGATAGCGAGGGAACATGTGTCAGCCATCCCGCCTATTAGCTATCTCTATCAGTAGACCCCCTCCACTACTTCTAATAGGAAATCATTTTCTTTCTCTATTTCTCAATTTAAAGTTGAAAACCTTAAATAAATTTAGGCATTTTTATAGCCGATTTTAACTCTTGTAACTTTTTACACATAAGGGCTTAGACATTTAACTTTGCATAGCATATTTCCTTCAAATGTGTACACTCTACTGTTATTGAACAATGGACATGCATATGACTTTATCTTTGAACTTGGACTTGATCATAATGGACTTGAACTTGAACACTAATGGACTTGGACTTGCATATATTCCCAGCTTGCATAAGGCCACTTAAGCCCTTAATTAGCCTTAGCCTGCTATGCATATTAAGTTAATGAAGAAATTTGCTAACAACACTTCTTACCCATAATAATATCATATAGCATAAGTCAAAAGAGTAACCAGAATAATATTACCGAATGTCACGTACCAGATGGTGTTATTAATCATTTACTCAAAATTCTCATCAAACTGAACTTTACACTATATTATTCTATAGCATGAGTCAATAGAGTAACCAGAATAATATCACTTAATGTCCTATACCAAATGGTGTTGCTAATCAGTTTACTCAACTTTCCCACAATCTAGAATTTCACAAAATAATATTCTATATAACAAGTCCAAAGAATAACCGGAGAAATATTACCGAAAGTCCCATTCTAGATGATAACATAAATCTGTTTATTCTAATTCCTCGTTACATAAAAATATAGATCACCCAAAACACACCATACAACTATTTATTGATTCGGAAAGGGTTTTATTATAAATTCACTATTTCCGAAACCCTTAGTTTATCTTTGAAAAGAACACTATTAGTTTCCAGAGTGGTTCAAATAATAAAATCTTATTCTTTCCAAAAATCTTTAGTTGAAAACCTCTAATATAATTAGAACAAAATCTATAACATTCAATTTCAAATCCCTTAAAACTCCTTTTAACAGGTAATCCATAACTCTAAAAAATTCTTCGATAACTTTAATTAATAATACTATGGAAAGTTTATAATTTATAATTCCTTTAAACAGCCGATTTAAATAATTCCATATTCCAATCAAAATAATTTCCTAAAGTCATAATATGAAATTCCATAACCAATGTGTTTAAACTCCATATTTACAATTTAAAACCCTTTTAGTTCACCATAAAAAAATAATTAAGCCACAATTTTCTTTATATCAACACTTCGAATCATTTAACATTAAAATATAGATTTATAAAATTTACTTGTACGACAAAACCTCAAAATTTCACATTTCAAGGTAATTTATTTCAAAAACTTTGTAAATATTTCTAAAGGAAATTAGATATATTTCCTTTTATTGAAAACAATCTAATACAAAAATAAATTACTTTCAAAAATTATACCTAATGATATTTATATCAAATCACATAAATGATAATTTCAATTCAATAAATAAATTACATTCAACTTACAATTACCATAAAATATTATTTCATAAAATTAAAATCTATTAAATCGAAGTAAAATTAACTTATCACTTTAAAATATGGATTTCAGATATCATGTCATAAACACCCTTTAAATATTTTTATGATCAACAATAAATTAAAAAAATATAATATTCAAAAATTCGCTTATTTAATAAAATTCCAGAAATCATTATTTATATACCAAAGATTTCTAATCATACGATCATCAAAATTAATCCACTTTTATATTTTTCCAAAATCCTTCCACTTTCAAATTTTCCATTAATTTCATTATCTTCAATATTAAAAGGGAAAATCATTCCAAAATTCACTATTTATTTTCCAAATCATTTCTATTTATAGAATACTTAAATAATTTTCCATCACTAATAATATTTCTAATTTTAAATAAAAATCATTCCAAAATCCGCTATTTCTTTCCAAAAATGTTTCATTTATTTCGAAACCTTCAATTCAATTTATTCATCCTCTTCCGATCAATTACTAATGCGATCTCATCACAACGACAATCAATCAAAGCTATGCAATTCAGTTTCATCCAATTCATTCCATATCTACAAACAACTCATCATCAAACAATCAACAAAATTCATATAAAAATAGGATCTAGATCATAGTGGTGAGTTATCAAAATATAACTCACCCAAACAATGCCAAAATACCCAATCGACTATTCAATATCATAGCACAATCATACAATTTTAATCAAGCACAAAATGCAACATAATAGACAATAGTTGTAAGTAAAAAGATTACTCAATGAAATGATGAATGCAAGCATGAATTATATAGTAACTCTAGCCTTAAACCAATTTGTTCTTCCACTAACACGCTGTTCCAACAGCCCAAACTAACACAAAATCGCCATCAGCCCCTCTATTGCCCGAAAGCTTGCGCCCTCCTTCAAATTACGAGCCCAAAGGTCACGCGTGCACACCAAAATTTGCCTTCAGCCACCTTCATTGTGACCAGCCATCACTGTCGCCAGGTACCTTACGTGTACTCCCTCAAGGCGACGACGATACTGCCACCAAGTCGCTCACTACTGTCAACAGTCAACTTCACCCTCAATGCTATGAATTCCATCTCCCCATCACAGCCAAGCTTGATCGCAGATTCCCCCAACCTACCTCGATCACCAGCCCTAAGCCCCATCGTGCGTGACATTCGTTTTTTTCCTTTCGCAAATTTTGGATTTAGGGAAGTTAAGGCAGAAAATGGAATACGAGCTAGAGTTTTAGGAAATAGAAAAGCGGGGTTTTAGGCTATGTTTGGTTTACCGTTTTTAGTTTTGAGTTTTTGTCCATACAAAAATACGAGCAACGCATGTATATTATGAAAAATGGCCATTTTAGAAAACGAATTTAACACACAAAATAGAAAAAACTTTTTTTCATTTTTCGTGTTTTGAGAAAAATGGAAGCACGAGCAACAATTCATCCTTCCGTCGTTCCTCCATCCACTTCTTGGTCCCCTCCAATCTTCCGTTCATCCCTTCCGACCTTGCTTCGTTCTTCTCATATTTTGTAATTAATGTTGAAAACTCAAAACATAAAATACAAAATAAACCAAACGACCCCTTAATTTCTCAATTGGGCTTCGGCTTAAATGATGAATTATGGTGGAGTTTCAGGAACCATGGAGTGTACGGTTCCTTCTATTTATTATTATTTTTTCCTTTCTTTACTTTCTTTCTTAATAATTCTTTCATTTATTTTCAAATAAATTCCAATCCAGTATAAATGATAAATCGTCCATTCTACAAATTATATTGCGATAATTACCTAATTTCATTTTATTTAAATACCTATTTATTTTCTACTATTTTAACCACATAAAAATTATTTACACTTTAAAAATATTTTATATTCGATTATAATATTTTATTCAATTTATTAATACTAAATTTTTTATTAAATAGAATTTAATTATCTAAAAATTTATTTTCAAAATATTAATTATAACAAATGGAATTTGTATTTCTATTTTAATTAAATTTACGTATTATTACGACGTAGAAAACAGAGTTGTTACTCCATAAGTAAATTGCATCCTCATAATTTCTTATAGTGAAACGACATACACAACTCATACCCTGAACTTTCTTCATATTCTATAAACTTGTATCAAACTTAAACTACTCAATCCTTTATGTAGCTCTCACACTCCAACATATCTTACCGTATGCTATGATTTTAAATCGATTCAATTAACGATTTTCTATTTTTTTCATACGATATATTTTTGTGAAAATTTTCCTAGTGTTGGATTTTTCAAAAAAAATCGGCAGAGTCTCCTTTGTATGAGAACATTCTGAAAAATCGAAACAGAATATAATCACAAAATCAATATACATCCCAACATGGGGCATCCTGAAATATGGAAAAATAAGATAATATCACAATATTTATATAGCATAAAAACGTACCTTTATTTTACATTTTAAGCAATTTAGCTTTTCGTAAAGCAAGCAAGCAAGCACCATCACCATTTAATCCAACTATGCTTCATAAGTTCCTATACTTAACTCAAGTTCAAATATCTTCTTCATATAAGGAAGTATAGTTAGTATACATTCGTGTAATGTAAAAGAAACACGACATTCATATATAACCCATTTTCCGCTAAAATTTCCAAGGTCGAAAACACCAAATCAAGTTATGTTTTCTAAGAACAAATTGTTGCATAATGTTTTAACTTTTCGAAACAACTTTCGGATTGCAAAAATATAGATTACAACTCGAGTTATTAAGGAATTTCAAAAGGTATGCAGATCAACTTTTACAAAATATACGTAGGCTCACCTTAGTAATTTCCATTTTTAGTATTAAAAGAATCAAAAATTTACAAAACAGTAAAATCAAAAGTTGTTGCTTATGTTCTTAAATTTCCATAATGGGCAAGACCGTCAGAATTGGATAAACCGTTTTGAAGTTATGGTCAAAATAGTTTAGCTCTGTAATGTGAAGTTTGCGTTTTCGAAACAACGATTTGATTCAATTTCAAAATAGATTTGGCATTAGCAAACTTCAAAATTTTAGAAGGTTATCAGATATACAAATGCATTACCAGAGAAAGAAGAATCGACAAAATCAGATCGCTTCATCACAAGTTATGACCATATTAGTAAGGACTATAACCTCTTTCTCTGTTTTTTAAATCACCAAACATTCCATTTCTTAAAACTTACCTGCTCACTAATCAAATTTATATACCTTCTTGCACATGTCATTAAATAGTGGTATTACTTGAGAATCACTTATGTAAGATAGATTTTTTTTTAATTTCAGATTAAACTCAGTCAAGAATCTAAACCAACGATGCTTCTATCTCCATCAAAATCAAATCCATTATACAATTTTTTAAGGTGGTTTCTAACATTAACATAATGATCTTGGAGTAAAATTCATTTTAAGCAATAAATTGATTCATTCAACCGCATCAATCAACTTATAATTATTTATTCACATCATAACAACAAACAAAATCCATTATATGATTTCAAAAATCAAATCTATAGGCTATGCTCTAGTCAAAGTAATTTCTAATGCTTCAAAATATTAAACAATTTTCATATCACATACTTTACACTAAATCACCATCTCAAATTTTTTTTCTCAAAACAATAAATCACCATTTTTCAAAACATCAACATCTTTCCGAAACTTTAAATATAACTACTTGGAAACATAGTTTTAACGATATCTCAAATATTTTACTTCTTTACATAATATTATATCACTTCCAAAATTTGTGTCCATATGTCTCATCCTAGTGTTTAGGAATCTCTACCGATAACATTGATCAGGTGCATCAACCTAAATTCTTAAATCACTCAATGGACAGGCTAACATGAACTCAGCTAAAAAATTTCTATAAATAACTATATTTAAATATTTTCATATGGAAAAAAATTGTTTACAAAAACCAAAACATTTTATATTATCATACAAAAATAAGTACTTATAATCGAAAATATTGCAATCGCAAAATATGCTCGCTTTAAAATATTAGTCTATCTTCAAGTAATTTTTCCCAAAATCATTACTGATATTTATCATCCAAAAGTTCAATTTTTTCAAATTAAGGTTCCACTTATCTTAAACTATTACCTTTTCCAAAATCTCAAATATCACTTGAAAGTATAATTTTCAATCACTTTATAAAATGTTATCACTATTTTATTAAAGTATATGCTTATTTGAATAAAAATTATTATTTTCAAAACTTGTATAATTCAGTCTAGTAACCATTAACAGCAATACAAACCAACCATAATATCAAGCAAGCATTATACAAGCATGCACGCATTTTCAAACAAAGGTCTCCAACAGAAAACTATCAACCAATTTCCACCGTGCAACTCTGATCACTATTGGATCTTCTAACACAACTCACATGATCATAAATTTAGAACTATAAAGTATTCAATATTAGATTCGAATTAGAGTCTTTTGAGCTTCCTTAACTGAACTACCTCATTCTTACTTCAAATCAACACAAAGGTCTAATATTCACCATCAATACCAACACTAATGATCGGGCTAACAAATTATAACTTCACAACTTCCATCAATTTCTCTATATCTCATACCAAAGACTTACATTCAACAACTAGTGGAAGAAATATATTATATAACATGAAAATTACAAATATGTTCCTAGATGATTGCCCTAGTAATCATCGTATACTCTTATTATCACTTAAATATAAACATTAATCTACCCCACACCCACAGGGATAAGAACTCTAATTCTTATCTAAGGTTAGGACCCATGTCTCTTATATTCTATATAATTCTAAACCTGCTCTGATACCAACCGTAACACCCCACACATATACCCATACCACTAAAGAGTATTACTAGGTAATAATGTCTAATAATATGGAGAATAAGGTGCCATTGAGCTATCACACGTGAATATTTCTTTGGGCTAATACTAGTACGTATTTAAAAATCAAATAACAACCCATCTATACGTACTCAGTATCGCCACAAAGCAATAAACATGTGCATCTACAGGATAGAATAATACACAATATAAAATAAATCACTAAGAACACAGAGTCATCCATGCAGCGATAATATATATAATAATAAATATATACAAGTCCTTGCGGGTCTACAAAAAATAATCAAATGCTCAATATCTTCAAAAATACACATAACAGGTCAAATATATACATCTCAGCAACCCATGGACATATGTAGCTACGAATATACAAAAAGATATACAAATACTTTATCCTCCATCTATGCCCAACATCCACAAACTAGTCGACTTATCCCTGAACCTGAAATGTCTCGGACTGACCCGAGTATTATATAATAACACAGTAGTTAGACTATGTATAAATGTAGACAATAATATAAAATATCATCTGGCATGGTATAAATAAGTATGACACAAGAAGCATACGTATATCTCAAATGTCAACAAATCTCAAAACCATGCACATAAAAGTTAACACATCCCCTAGTAAAGTCGGTCAATACATCAATTGGGAATACAATTAAGTGGGTGAAACAACCAAATTTCCAATCATCAACCAAGACACATGTAACACAAAAGGTAATAAACCATAAACAAGCACATAATCAAGTGAGGTGCTAAATAAGATAGTATAATAATATAATCTCATATATTCTAGAACTACATAGCACATAGAATGCTCCAGTGGGTTAAGAGATTCTCTCCTCTGAATAGATGTCTAAAAGGGTATTTAAATAATATAGTATAATCATGTAATCTCACATATTCCAGATGAGAGCTACATAGAACACAGCATGCTCTAAGGGACTGCACATAGCACTTACAGCACACACCACACCCAGTGTCTTAGTTACTCCCAGTCATCGTGACACTATGTCCATTTATACACTATTATCACGAGCCTACTACCCAACTGTAACAGACTATTTGGCTAGTATGGCATCGGGGCATATCATCACACAATTTGAATATTAGCACACAGCATATATATAATATAAGGTGATGCCACATATCCAAGCTACGACCCTACGATCAGCCAACAAGGATGGACTCTAGTATATATGAATAAATAACACACAACACAAATTGTCACACAATGGACCCTTCCTTTAGACATTAACCCATAAAATAAGAGTGTCCCTCACTTACAAAAAGTAATCAAACAAATATCACGAAGGCGTTCTATACCACATCTTAAGCTCGTCTACTCAATGCTCGTAAACTACACTCCTTACCCATAATAATATCATATACCATAAGTCAAAAGAGTAATCGAAATAATATTACCGAATGTCCCATAACAAACGGAGCTATTAATACTTTACTCAAAATACTCATCATACCGAACTTCACACAATAATATTCTATACCATGTGTCAATAGAGTAATTGGAATAATATCACCGAATGTCCCATACCAGATGGTGTCACTAATCTGTTTACTAAACTTCCCCACAATCTAGAATTTTACATAATATTATTCTATATAACAGGTCCAAAGAATAATCGAAAAAATACTACCAAAAGTCACATTCCAAATGGTACTATAACTCCATTAGTTAGAATTCCTCGTTGCATAAAATATAGATCAACCAAAACACACTATACAACTATTTATTGATTTGGAAGGGGGTTTTATTATAAAATCACTATTTTTGTAACCTTCAGTTTAACTTCTAAAAGAACACTATTAATCTCAAAAGAGGTTTAAATAATAAAATCTTATTCTTTCCAAAAATCTTTATTTGAAAACCTCTAATATAATACAACAAAATCTATAACATTCAATTTCAAATCCCTTAAAACCCCTTTTAAAGGATAATCCATAACTCTGAAAATTTTCTTTGATAATTTAAACTAATAATACCATAGAAGGTTTATAATTTATAATTTCCTTCGATCAATGGATTTAAGTAATTCCATATTCGAAACAAAATAATTTATCAAAGCCATAATATGAAATTCCATAACCAATGTGTTTAAACCCCATGTTTACAATTCAAACCCATTTTAATTCACCATAGAAAATAATTTATCAAACTACAGTTCTCCTTTATATCAACATTCTAATTATTTAACATTAAAATATAGATTTATAAAATTTATTTATACGACAAAACCTTAAAATTCCACATCTCAAAGTAATTTATTTCAAACACTTTGTATGCATTTCTAAAGGAATTTAAATCTATTTGCTTTTATTAAAAATAATCAAATACGTAAATAAATTACTTGCAAAAATTAGGGCTGTTATGGTAACGGTAAATTTACCATTACCATACCATTACCAGCCAATTGGTTACCATTTTCGAGTGAAATCGGTATACCAGTTTAACCGGTATGGTAACGGTAAATTTACCATTTTCTACGGTAAATCATCGGTAACATTTCTTCAATACCAGCGGTAATGGTAAATTTACCAGTCAATTTATAATACATGTATATTCATGTAACATGCTTTATTATAGGCATTTAAAACCAAGCAAATGATTAAATTTAGTTTATTAACCAGGTGAAATAATGTTAAATACACTTCACTTCTTTCTCATTTTATGTCTTTTATTAAGTAACACTATAAATTGTATAATGAAGCACCGTTATGGTGTGAATACGTATTATCTTACTAACCTTTTTTAGACAAACGGTAATTTACCATTACCAGTGTAAGTCTTCGGTATACCAGTCTATCGATAACGGTAAGCAATTTTCGCTTACCAATAAAAATGGTACGGTAACGGTATTTGTGAAATGGTAACGGTAACCATTACCATAACAGCCCTAGCAAAAATTATACTTAACGATGTCCATAGCAAATCCCATAACAATAATTTCCATTCAATAAATAAATAACATTCAACTTACTATTACTTTACAATATTATTTTATAAACTTTAAATATATTAAATCCAAATAAAATTAACTTATCACTTTAAAATATAGATTTCAGCTATCATTAAATAAATTAAAATATAATATTCAAAAATTCACTTATTTAATAAAATCCCAATACTCATTATTTATATACCAAATAATTTTTATTCACAAAATCCTCAAAATTAATCCACTATTATATTTTTCCAAAATCCTTCCACTTTCAAATTTTCCATTAATTTCATTATCTTCAATATTAAATAAGGAAAATAGGTTCAATATTCACTGTTTAATTTCCAAATAATTTATATTTATAGAATACTCAAAACCTTTCACTTAAATAATTTTCCATCATTAATAATATTTCCAATTTTAGATAAAAATATTTTCAAAATCACCTATTTCTTTCCAAAAATAGTTCATTTATTTCAAAACCTTCCATTTCAATTTTGTTATCCATATAGTTTCAATATTACAAATAATGCTATGAGTGGTAATGTTACAAAGGAACTGGTGCCACTAGGTCCTATGTTAAAGATCAATAGTGCCGCACTTCATCACTTCGGCATCATATCTCTTTGGTGACATATCTCTTCGATGATGTATCTCACTGCACTATAAAGTTAATGAGGTATCTCTTCGATGTCAACCCTCAACCACTCCGCATTTCATCACTTTGTGATTCTATATTGTCGCATTCCACTAACAAAGGTGTTATTACCATTATCGACTTCGAGGGCATACGATATGAGACAGAAGAATGGCATCATCTTCCATATGGGAGAACTACTCTTTGTTCACATTGACTACCACCAACACCTCGAAGACATGAGACTATCATTCCACTTATAGCTTCTATGATCAGTGTCAAAGATATAAGAATGGAACAGCATCGAAAGAATAGGAGATCGTATTTCATCAATTGAAGAAGATAGACCAAAGTCGATACTGCATATAACCAAGCACCTCACTTCTTCAATATCGTTCCAAATTGAGATTGATGCTCTTCGACGTCATCACTCAAATAGCACCACGTTTCAACAAAGCCAAGGTTGACGACGCGCTTAACAAATGCCACCTCTTATTGACTTTGAAGATATACAAAATGAGATATAGAGATGACATCACCATATATCATCAAGGTCGAAGGATTGGGGTACCGGGCTTCATCAATTACAGAATACATATAGTGTTGCATGTAACCAAGGATGCGAAAAGGTCAAATACAACCCACTTCAAAAGCCATTAGTGAGTGTTGAAGTGACCATAGTGAATTTCATTGATGCTAAGTTCTATCAACACCACTATCAATCTATTATAATCAAAGCAAGCTAGTCGACAATAATCATGAAGGCTATCTACATTGCAATCCAATGGCACTGTACTTCATAGCACTTCGAAGATATTGCTCTACAATGATGCCAAGGACCATCGACACTAAGTGACACCGCCCTTTCTTATGACATCAAACCTTATTGAATAATGGTCACGAAGTCGAGATAGTAGTTGAGGCCTCTTCAACTCAACATTGTCGTTAGTTGATAAAAAGCGCTAATCATCAGTGCTAAGAGTCATCGACTTCGACACCATACAATATAAAGATGCTCCTACACAACACTTCCTAGTGATGATGATGCCTCTCACTAATGTTGGGTGCCGCTTTTCATTGATACCGTTCAACAAAGAAGCCGGTGTCAAGAACTGCCGATGTCAAACCAACCGAAGATAAGAGAGGCAAAGTGGAGCTGTTCTTCCCTTAAAAATATGGACCTAGGGGTGACATTTTGGGGGACGATCTTTCATTCTCTCCTTCTTTTCTTAAATCAAAGCCTTGTCACCCTAAATCATATTTAGGACAAAATCTAATTAAATATAATTGCATACGATTAATATGAACAAGGACTTAGACATACTTATTACCTTTGACTATCTCTTTTTGAATGTTATCGATATGGACTTGCATATATTCAAACTAATTCGAATTAACTTGCATATATTCGAACGCATTCGAAATCACTTACATATATTCGGATTCATTTGAACTAACCTGCATATATTCGAACTTGTTCGAACTGGCTTGCACATATTCGAATTCATTCAAACTCGTCAAGATCAAAATTTGGTTAGAAGAGTTTTGAATTATTACAAACATATATATGCATAATATGGACATTAGGCTTTGGACATAAGAACATATTTCATTACCCATTGACAAGCTCAATGGATTATTGCACAAGCATGTTTCTTGTTTTCATACCTGTTATGGACATATGATATGATATAGGCTTTTCCAACTATACTTCTTGGAAGTTCATATGAACTCATGGGAATGCTAGATTCAAATGGTTTCAAAGAGTTTCATGCCCAACGAACCAAAGAGACATGTTAACTTCCACGTGTTCTATCTCAAAGGCTTCTGAACATTATGGATCCATTCTTTAATGATTTCATCATCTCAAGTGATAAGTTAGTCCTTGATGTACAAATAAGATGGTGTCAATTAGATCATACTTGATTATGTCATCAAATATATCCAAATCAAGTACCAATTTACCACAATTGGCATCATGTGTGTTATACCAGTTTTTGGTCTAACAGTTTTGGAACAAGAAAGAGGGCTTGAACCTCTGATTGTATTTAATTCTTTCCTTAAACTGATAAAGCAAAGTGTTGTTTCAGGAAAATGAGATCAAGATGACTTAGTGCTCTAAATGAAGAGGTCTTCCAAACAACAGCGTTAGAAGAGAATATAATTCCCAACTTTAACTTGGGAAGTGTAGAACCGGGACAGCCATCAGCATCGACATAACCAACCAACAGCGAGGACAAGATTGAAATCCTAACACAACAAGTGCTAGAGATTAAGGGACTTTTGGAAGCAATAGTTGCTTAGAAATCCTCAAAAACTACTAGGCCTACAGGAGGAGATGAAGCTGAATCTCCAAGCAAGGACTTGAATGCTTCTCTGCTTAGGAATAAAAGCAAAGGCAAACTTACCTTGACTCCACAGAAGTGGTAAGGTGATCAGCAAGATAAAGTAAACTACCAAGGAAGATTAGAAGAAAAACCTGAGGAGTGGTCTAGGAGCTCAATTTCTAAAGGATACAAACCTGAAAGGAGTAAATACTATGACGATAAGTCTTACTTGAGAGACATGGCAAAAAATGGTGAAAGACATGCTCAATATAAAAGGGAAAAGAACTCTGGATGACTGGATCAACAACAATCATTGAGAAGCTCCCTTTATAGATGAAATCATGTCTATAAAAATCCCCTCCCATATCAAGATCTCATCCATTGGGTACGTTCGAACAACCGATCCAGAAGATCACTTATTGGCCTTTGAGAGCCATATGGACCTATATAATGCATCCAGAGTATTGCATTGTAGGCTTTTCCCAACTACTTTTCAGGGAGCAGCGGCTAAATGGACCATCTATTCTTGGAACTAGTTTTCTTATGAATTCTCAGCATAATTCTATATCTACAAGGATTTTGCTATTGACTACACTGTGGTAACTAATATCAAACAGAGGCTAGGAGAGCTGTTAGGCGACCATCTTAAGTGATTCAATACGAAAGCCCAGATGGAAAAAACATGACTGATGGAGATAAGCTGGTAGCAGTACATTCTATGCTGATTGAATAAACCCAATTCTGGTGGGAGCTCTACATCCACGGGTGCAAAGACTTGCAAGATTTCCACTACCAAGCTGATAAGTTCGTTCACATAGATGAAATATATCATGCTAGGAAGAAGGCTCGATCCAAGAAGGAAATAGGAAAGACTAACAACAGCCGCAACCATAAGAAGCCAAGATTGGAAGAAGACTCAAATGCTAACCATGTCGCCCTGAACAAGCGACTATCTTATATATATGCCACAATGAAGGAAAAAGATGACTATCCTATCTCTTACAGAGCTAAGATCGATCTTGAGCTAAGGAGAAGAGGAGATTACTACACTTATCACAAATCGAATAGATATAAAACGGATGAGTGCCGAAACGTAACCATTCTGAAAACAGTAACCAAAGGCCACCTAGCAATGTTGCAAATATGGTAGAAGATGATATTCAACCTGATTTTATTCCACCTCTAAACCAAATTGATGTAATCCATGAAGGCCCGCATTTGGTTGGAAATGGCAAAGGAGCTAGGAGTAGATATGTTAAGGAAGCAAAGGAAGGGATTTTCTCTATCCAAGGGGAACCGCAATTCAAGAACCCAAGATTAAATCCAAATTCATACTTTAACCATCACTCCTCAGGAACTAAGAGGGGTTCGCCATCTATATAATGATCCACTTATTATCACCATAAAAATTGGATTTTCTGTAGTCTCCAAAATTTTAGTGAATACTAGAAGTGCGGTCAATGTAATTTTCAAGCATGCATTTAACCATATGGGACTTCCAAAAGAAAAACTTGAACCAAGCTTCAAGCCTATCTTCGGGTTCAATAATATAGGGTCAACTCTAGTGGGACAAATAAAGCTTCTCATACAGATGGGGGTGCCACCGTATTCTCAAAACTTTGAAACCCTCTTTGTCAACATGGACCAGCCTTCTCATTATAATGCTCTCTTTGGAAGACTGGCTCTGGATGAAGTTGATGCTTTTGTTTCGCTGAAGTACTTTATGGTGAAGTTCTTCATCAAAAAGTGGTGGGGAACCATAAGAGGAGAGAAATTTAGTACTCGAGAAATGTATTTTGCAACTATTGAGCAATATAAACGAGACACCCTTCCTTGTTACAATTCCAAGAAAAACGAATTAATCGGAATAAATACTAGAAAGCCTTTGGATGATGTTTCTTCAAACTCGTCACCCAAAACAAAAACAATGCCAGTTAAGACAGCTAAACATGTATTGAGAAAATTTGACTTATCAAAAAAAAGGAAGGAAGCAAACTTGGTAGAATACAAAATAGAAGACAAAGAAATTGACATCGAACAAGATTGTAGAAACGAGCAGGAAATGATGAAACCAATGGAGGATTTTGAAGAGGGATGCCTAGATTCGGCTGGTACAACAAAGACGGTTAAGATCGGAAAAGAATTAGATGACAAAATCTAAGGAGAGTTAATCTGGTTTCTTCAATCTAGCAAAGATGTATTTGCTTGGACTCACTTAGATATGGTCGGAATAAATCCAACCATCATGTGTCATGCCTTGAACATGGACACAAATATCACACCAGTTTGGCAAAAGAAGAGACAGTTTGATAAAGTTCGTTCCAATGCTTTAAAAGAAGAAGTCAGAAGACTACTTGAGAATGGATTTATCATAGAAGTTTTCTACCCGAAATGGTTAGCTAATCCGATTTTGGTCAAGAAGTCCAATGGGAATTGGAGGATGTATGCCGATTACACTGATTTGAACAAAGCATGTCCAAAAGACTGCTACCCTGTTCTAAGGATAGGTCAGCTAGTCGATGCAACAAGCGGACACTAACTCTTATCCTTTATGGACGCATATTATGGATATAATAAAATTCCAATGTTCAAACTAGATAAAGAAAATACGAGCTTCACAACTGATTGGGGAACGTATTTCTACAAGGTGATGCCTTTTGGATTGAAGAATGTAGGAGTAACATATGAAAGGCTAGTAAATAGAACGTTCAGGGAACAAATTGATCAGAACATGGAAGTATATGTGGATGACATGTTGGTCAAGTCCCAGGAGAAAAATAGTCATCTAAAAGACCTCGAAGAAATGTTTGGTGAATTGCGAAAATACCAGATGAAGCTTAACCCACAAATGTGTTCTTTTGGAAATCAATTCGACAAATCCTTGGGATATATTGTTAGCACAAGAGGAATCGAAGCCAACCCTCACCAAATTCAAGCTATTAGAAACATGATAGAACCTAAAATAAGCAAAGATGTAATAAGCCTGAATGGAAGAGTGGTAGCATTGAATAGATTTGTTTCCAAAGCCACCAATAAATATATGTCGTTCTTCAATATGACAAGAAGAAGAAAAAGTTCAAATGGAGTGAAGATTGTTAGAAAGCTTTTCCAGAACTGAAAGATCATTTGGAAAAACCGCCAATTCTCTCTAGCCCTGTGGATGGAGAAATTCTTTATCTCTATATGGCAATTTCTGAACATGTAGTTAGCTCAGGGATAATAAGAGAAGAGAAGGGAATTCAGCTTCCAGTATATTATACCAGCAAGAGCTCAATGATGCAAAAACTAGATATCCAGTTATAGAAAAGTTGGCGTACTGTTCAGTGCTCCCCACACAAAAGTTAAAGGCCTATTTCCAAGCACACTCAATTAAAGTCTTGACTAATTTCCCACTCAAGCAAGTTTTTAGTAAACCAGAAACTTCAAGAAGGTTGGTTATGTAGGCAATTGAGCTTAGCCAGTATGACATCGAATTCCTACCTCGAGTGTCTATTAAGGGACAAACATTAGCTGATTTTGTCAACGAGTGTACATGGATTATTGAAGAGAAATCAAAAAAAGAAAAGGACCTAAAACCTAAGTGGCAACTATTCATAGACAGGGCTTAAAATAAACAAGGAGCCGGATATGTAATTATAACTCCCGATGGACATCGTTTACATTATGAAATGAAGTTAGACTTTTAAGCCACCAACAATGTAGTAGAATATGAATCTATGATAGTAGAACTTACTCTGGCCCTCTAGTTTAAAATCCTTAGAATTGAAATTTTCAGTGATTCACAATTGATGATGAACAAGCTAAATCAAAAATATCAGATGAAAGATGTCAAACTGACATTATATGTCAAGAAGATATTAAAGATGCTAACTCAATTCAAAGATTTATCAATACACCATGTCCCCAGAGGCAGGAACTCTCAAGCCGATTCTTTGGCAAAGTTGGCTAGTGCATGAGGCGCACTAGAAGCCTAAACTGTGCCGGTTGGCTACCAAGTGAATCTTGGTATAGAGGAGAAAGACACTAGTTCGAAAAATAAAGCTTTAGTGTTGACCAGGTCTCTAAATTTAACACACAACAAGGAAAAGGAAGATGAAGATGAGGATCACTAAGAAAGACCCCCTCATGCGGAAATAAGCGATCAATATAAGGATAATTGGATGACGCCTATCATTAAATATTTGACAAAAGCAATACTACCAACGGATAAAAAGGAGGCAAGGAAGATAAAACATCAAGCCCTAACTTTTATCATGATGAACGAGATACTTTATAAAAAGGGATACTCGCTTCCTTACTTAAGATGTGTCAATCCAGAGACAGGGGTAGGATTGCTAAGGGAAGCCCACGAAGGGTTCTATGGAGACCATTCCAATGGTATAAAGTTAACCAAGAAAGTTATGAGACAAGGCTTATATTGGCCCCAAATGACTAGTCAAGCCGTTGATTACATCAGAAGATGCAAAAAATGTCAAAAGTCCTCTAAGATCCCACGCCTACTGCCAAGTGAATTGACTTCTATTTCAAGTCAATGGCCCTTCGACGTATGGAGAATTTACTTAATATGGCCACTTCCGATATCTAAAGGAGGGGCTAAATATGCAGTGGTGGTCACTGATTATTTCACTAGGTGGGTCGAAGCTGAGCCACTACCAAATATTACATCAGGAAAGGTTCTCAAATTCATAATCAAAAATATTGTTACCAGATTTGGGATTCCATACCAGATAATATCCGACAATGGAACATAGTTTGAGAGTGAAGAATTCACCCAATTTTGTAACAAAAACATAATAATCAAAAGAGTTTCATCCATAGCTCATCCCAAGACAAATAGAGCTATCGTGGTAGCCAACAAAACTATAAAAACCATTCTAAAGAAGCAGCAAGACAAAGCAAAGGGTAACTGGGTAGAAGAACTACCCATGTTCTATAGGCATATAGAACTTCGACTAAGACTACAACGGGTCATACCCTCTATTCCCTAACGTACGGATGTGAAGCCATGCTCCCAATTAAAGTCGAAGTACCTTCTCGTCAAAGGTTTGCATATGCATTCAATCCAAATCAGGAGTTAAAAAAAGAATCCCGGGACTTAATCAATGAGTTAAGAGATAAAGCAGCCATACGAACGACTGAGTATCAACAAAGAATATCTAAGTTATAAAACTCTAGAGTAAGAGTAAAATCATTTTAAAAGGAGAACCAGTGGTCCGAAAAGTCATGGCAAATACTAATAATCCGACGGACGGCCCGCTGGGACCAAATTAGGAAGGCCACTTAATTATATACAAGGTAATCCCGCCTGGGACGTATAAACTTTGCTAACCAGATGACAATGTCATAGTAAGAATATGGAATGCCAAACATTTGCGGCCGTATTTTCCAACAATAGATGAATAAAAAGAACTTATTGAAAGGGAGCAAGATTCTCCTTAGGTCATCCAAGGCCCTAACCATTAAAGGCTCATAACCACAAGAGGTCCATGGCGATCAAAGGTACCAGCCATCAAAGGACCATGATCGCAAGAGCTTCCTAGCCATCAAAGGCCCTAAGCCTTCAGTGCCATCATCAAAGGCCTCAATGAAGCACCTCCTAGAGAGAGGTCAGAGTAATATTTTAGTGAAGCTATCAAAGGCCTCACAAGCACCGGGAAAGCCGTTAACCCCTGCCTACGTGGCCTGGTTGAAGCGCCTCCTTTGGAAAGAACGAAGTAAGCCTTTAGTGTAATTATTAAAGGCCTCGCTAAAGCATCGGTAAAGCCTTTAGTGCCACCATTAAAGGCCTTACTGAAGCACTTCCTAGAGGGAGGATGGAGTAATCCTTTAGTGCCAGCCATCAAAGGCCTCATTAAAGCACCAAAATCTTTAAGAGGAAGATCAATCAAAATCAGAGCCAAGTAGTGCTCCAAATCAATCAAAATTAGAACCAAGTAAAGTTCTAATCAATTAATCTTCTTGAGGAAGATCTATCAAAAAATCCTAGCCAAGTAGCCCTTCAAGTCAAACAAAGTCTATTGGAGGAAAGTCCATCAAATATGAGTTATTTATGCTTCCCAACAAATGCAATTTTCAGCCACTAAATAAGAGATTCAGGTCTTCTTCTATTATTTCCAAACATGGATTTCTGGGCTTCTATTTTTATTTTCATATTTGGATTTTTGATCTACTTCTATTATTCTTAGATATGGATTTCTGGACTTCTATTATTATTGCCAGATTTGGATTTCTAATCTTCCTTTATTATTTCCTGATATGGATTTCTGGACTTCTATTATTTCCAGATTTGGATTTCTAGTCTTTTTCTATTATTTCTAGATATGGATCTCTGGACTTCTATTATTACCAGATTTGGATTTCTGGTTTTCCTCTATAATTTCCATATATGGATTTTTGAACTTCAGTTATTATGAGATATGGAATTCTTGTCATATATAATTATCAGATAAATATTTTTGGTCTTCTATTATTATTAGACATTGGTTTTTGCTTCTTTTATGATTGTCTGATATGGATTTCTAGTCTTCTCTTATTGCTATAAGGACATTTTATTACTAAATGTTAATCTCCTATTATTGCCAGAGAAAATTTCTGATGCCTCTACTCATAACATGACCGGATAATCTTTCGGATTTTTACTTGAAAACTTATCACTATTTATTGATCTCTTAAAATAAGATTACAAACTTAAATTTGCATAGGTAAAATAGACCATATACCAATTCGTAAGTCAATCGAATCCAAAAGGATAATTGCTAATGAAAGTATCGTTCACTTCATGTTTTATAGGAAAAACAAGGCTAGTAAGTGAATGTTGTTAAAGATTAGGTAACACAAAGGAATTTTTGGTTTTACCCTAAAGTGTAAAAAGCTTCATTCATACGGGGGGCTAAATGTTATTCATATAGTTTCAATATTAAAAATAATGCTATGAGTGGTAATATCACAAAGGAATTCGTGCCACTAGGTCTAATACTAAAGATCAACAATGCCACACTTCATCACTTCGGCGTAATATCTCTTTGATGACATATCTCTTCGATGATGTATCTCATCGCACTATAAAGTTAATGATGCATCTCTTCGATGTCAGCCATCAACCACTCCACACTTCATGACTTCGTGATTATCTAGCATCATGTTCCATTAACAAAGGTGTTATTACCATTATCGACTTCGAGGGCATAGCATATGAGATAGAAGAATGGCATCGTCTTCCATGTGGTAGAACTATTCTTTGTTCACATCGACTACCACCAACATCCTCAAAGACATGAGACCAGCATTTCTCTTATAGCTTCTATGATCAGCGTCGAAGACATAAGAATGGAACAGTATCGAAAGAATAAGAGAACGCATTTCATCAATTGAAGAAGATAGATCAAAGTCGATACTGCATAAAACCAACAACCTCACTTCCTAAATATCATTCCAAGTTGATATTGATGCTCTTTGACATCATCACTCAAATAGCACCACGTTTCAACAAAGCTAAGGTTGACGACGTTCTTAACTAATGTCACCTCTTATCGACATTGAAGATATACGAAAAGGGATATAGAAATGACATCGCCATTCATGATCAAGGTCGAAGGATTGGGGTACCGCGCTTCATCAATAACAGAATACATATAGGTCATGTGTAACCAAGGATGCAAAGAGGTCAAATACAACCCACTTTGCAAGCCATCAGTGAGTGTCGAAGTGACCATAGTGCATTTCATTGATGCTAAGTTCTATCGACACCACATCAATCTATTATAATCAAAGAAAGCTAATTGACAATAACCATGAAGGTTATCTACATTACAATCCAGTGGCGCCACACTTCATAGCACTTTGAAAATATTGCTCTACAATGACGCCAAAGACCATCAACAATAAGTGACACTGCCCTTCTTTTGACATCAAACCTCATTGAAGAATGGTAATATTCACGAAGTCGAGATGGTAGATGAGGCCGCTTCAATTCAACACTATCATAGTTGATGAAGAGCGCCAATCATCAGTGCCGAGATTCATCGACTTTGACATCATAAAATATGAAGATGCTCCTACACAACACTGCTTAGTAACGATGACGCCTCTCACCAACGTTGGGTGTCACTTTTATTGATACCGTTTAACAAAGAAGCATGTGTCAAGCACTGCCGAATTCAACCCAACCAAACACAAGAGAGGCGAAGTGGAGCTGTTCTTTCCTTATAAATATGGACCTAGTGGTGCCATTTTGGGGGACAATCTTTCATTCTCTCCCTCTTTTCTTAAATCAAAGCCTCATAACCCTAAATCAGATTGGGGACAAAATCTATTTGATTGTAATTGCATACGATTAATATAATCAAGGACTTAGATATACTTATTGCCTTTGATTATGTCTTTTTGAATGTTATCGATATGGACTTGCATATATTCGAACTCATTCAAATAGACTTGCATATATTTGAACTCATTCGAACTGACTTACATATATTCGGATTCATTCGAACTGACTTGCATATATTCGAACTCGTTCGAAATGGCTTGCACATATTCGAATTCATTCAAACTCATCAAGATCAAAACTTGATTAGAAGAGTTTTGAATTATGAAGAACATATATATGCATAATATGGACATTGGGCTTTGGACATAAGAAAATATTTCATAACCCATCGACAAGCTCAATGGATTATTGCACAAATATGTTTCTCTTTTTCATACCTCTTATGGACATATGATATGACATAGGCTTTTTCAAACATCCTTCTTGGAAGCTCATATGAACTCATGGGAATACTAAATTCAAACGAGTTTAAAGAGTTTCATGCCCAATGAACCAAAGAGACATGTGAACTTCCACGTATTCTATCTCAAAGGCCTATGAACATTAGGATCCATTCTTTAATGATTTCATCATCTCAAGTGATAAGTTAGTCCTTGATGTACAAATAAGACGGCGTCAATTAAATCATGCCTTATTGTGTCCTCAAATATATCCAAATCAACTACTAATTTATCGCAATTGGAATCATGGGTGTTATACCAGTTTTAGGTCTTACAAATTTATTCATCCCCTTTCGATCAATTACTAATGTGATCTCGTCACAACACCAATCAATCAAAGCTATGTAATTCAATTTCATCCAATTCAATCCATATCAACATATAACTCATCATCAAACAATCAACAAATTCATATAAAAATAGGATCTAGAGCATAGTGGTGAGTTAATTAAATATAACTTACCCAAACAATGCCAATATACCTAATCAACTATTCAATACTATAGCACATCAAGCAATTTCAATCAAGCACAGAATGCAACGTAATAGATAATAGTTGTGAGTAAAAGAATTACTCGCTGAAACGATGAATGGAAGCATGAATTATATAGCAACACCAGCGTTTAACCAATCTGTTCGTCCACCAACACGTTGTCCTAAACAACCCAAACTAATACACAATCGCCATCAGCCCCTCGGTCACCTCGAAACTTGCGCCCTTCGAATTACCAACCCAAAGATCCTGTGTGCACACCAAAGTGTTGCCTTCAGCCACCTTCGTTGTGGCCATCCACTACCGTGGTTAGCTACCTTGCACGTACTCCCTCAAGATTGCGATGATGTTGCCCCATGTCGCTCGCTACTGTCAGCAATCAACTTCGCCCTCCAGGCCGTGGATTCCACCTCCCCATCACAGCCAAGCTTGATCGCATCTCCCCCACCTTCCTCGATTGCTAGGCCCGAGGCCCTTCATGTGCGACATGCATTTTTTTCCCTTTCATGAATTTTGGATTTGGGGAAGTTAAGGAAGAAAATGGAAGATGGGCTGGAGTTTTAAGAAATAGAAGAGAGGGGTTTTAATTTCTCAATTGGGCTTGGAATTAAATATTGAATTATGGAGGAGTTTCTAGAGCTATGGAGAATATGAATACTTTTATTAATTATTAATTTTTCCTTTCTTTACTTTTCTTTCTAAATAGTTCTTTCATTTATTTATAAATAAACTTCAATCCAATAAAAATTGATAAACCTTCCATTCTACAAATTATATTTCAATAATTACCTAATTTCATTTTATTTAAATACTTTTATTTTTCACTATTTTAACCACATAAAAATTATTTACAGTTGAAAAATATTTATATTCAACTAAAACATTTTATTCAATTTATTAAAACAAAATCTTTTATTAAAGATAATTTAATTAACTAAAAATTTATTTTCAAATTAATAATTGTCATAATCAAATTCGAACATTTTTATTTTAATTAAATTTACATATTATTGCAGCGTAGAAAGCAAGATTTTTACATGTACCATAATCTCAACGAATGCATCGATATCCAGTCTCGATGCATCTCATCTAGGAATATTTAAAATGATGCGTTTATGATATTGTGATACAATACCTATGGTTACAACTATTTGTAATTACTACCACAAATACACCGTATATGGATTTTCTATTAAATATATTTTGATCAAAGATTTATTTATTTATAACATATTATAACAAATATGTAACAGAAAGAAACACCTTTTTTACAAACAATAATTGATTACACAGTTAATAATTTGTAGTAAATTACAAAATTACCTCAAGGGTATACCCTTAATTTTATCGGTCATTTCATTTATAAATGAAAATAACTATAGTAGAGGAACACGATCCAACGTTTTGTACATAGAGAAGTATTACCGTAAAAGCTTTAAACAGTATCTTAGTAGATTTCTATGCTTGTAGTAAGAAAGAATATAATAAATTGATAATTTGATCCATGGACTTAGGATTCCTTTGCATTTGAACAACATAAATCTTTAGCGTTCTTTAATTTTTAGCCCTTGTATGTGTTTTGCTTTGTCAAATTTAGTGATAATCCTCTTAGGCAATTTAACAAATAGTTAATTTGCAACCTCATAATTTTTTAAGCATATCACAACATAACTACTACCCTAAAAGGCATTTAACAAATGTTAACCTGCTAATTCCTAGTGTGTGAGCATACAATGACACAACTACTTCTTTTTGTTGTTTTGAAAACAAAATTTCTCACTAACATTTTCGACACTAGAAGGAGGGCTAAAACCCCAACAAATTTGTTTTACAATTTACTCCCACGTTAAACCATCACATCCCTCCAAAATATGTCCAACAACCCCCCAAAATATCATCAACTCTCCACACCTCCTCCAATCGAAGCGGAATATACAGACGTTTAGACAAAACCTAATAAGACCTACTTAACATTGCCAATACCTCAATACACATTATAAGAAAACTTACTGTTTACCTACTTAACATTGCCAATACCATACCGACACCATGAGAAGGGGCGTCAGTAAATCATAGGGAAAATATTACCTATGCATCCTTATCGATGCCTTGCCGACGTCAATATATAGGCATTGGCAGGGCGTCAATATGATGTCATCCCTCCCCATAACCCCTCAGCCTACGTCTGCCTTCCACATTGCAATCAAAATGAAAAAATAAAAAACCCAATTTGTCATCTCCTCTCTAGACTACACACACCGCACCTCAAACCCAATTTGTTGCAAGCCTTAGTTGCCGCAAGCTGTCGATTCCCCACCGTTTCGCTTGACTTCAAAGCCCTAGTCGTCAGCAAAGCCTGCCACCTCGAATCGACGTTGATCTCGAATGCCTCCGCCTCCTCCTTTCTTGAATTTAAATCCCACCTTCTCCAGTCATCAGCGAAGCCCCAGTCGCACGACTGCATGTTGAAGATTTCACATCTAGTGCTTTTGACAAATTTGGTGAGGGAAATGATTTCTTTTTCAAATCATATATCAATCATATATGCATGTTTTTATTCACATATTAATAGTTGGTAAAATCATTGCAAGATATATATACACACATACACATACACATATACATATATATATATATATATGTATGTATGTATGTATATATGTATGTATGTATGTATATAGACAAACACATATACACACACTATATGTACTAAGGGATATAATTAGAAATTTTATATCATTTTTCATGTAAAAATTGTTGGATGATGGCTTACATCATTGAGTATGCTTGATTTGACTGGCTGTTTGGATGATTAAAGTTAACGAACCTTTCATTGGATGGATTAGTTAAATATTTTAATAAATTATTTGAAAAAAATTATTATTGTGTTAGTTACTTTGAATTTGGATATATGTGTGTCTACACTCACACACACACATATATATATTATATTTATTTGTATGAAATTCAAACTTATTTTCGATTAACTCTATTAGGAATGGTATTATTTCTATTTACAGAAATATTTTTAACAATTTACATATATTTTAATGTGAATCTGATGTTAAATAGATTGGTCGAAATAGAAATTTTTACAATTACCTATTTAAAAGCTATTTCCATTATATACAAAAGTGTACTATACTTTTATTTTAATTACATAAATTGATTTAACAATAAATATATTTTGATAGTAAGAGTTAAGATTTATGGGTTTGTCTCTATGATGTACATGTAAAAATGTATACTTTTACTCTCATACTTATTCTTCTTTTATTTAAATAAATGACATATTATGGTGTTTTTACATGTTTTAAACCAAAATATAAAAGTGCTTTCAAATCATCATTCACTTATCGACATTTGGGCAAAATGGTAATTTTGTGTGTGAATTAATTTGGAAAATTTTATTTGCATATTTTATTTTTGTTTTGTAGGAAATTGAGTGCAAATTAGAAGTGGTTTCATAGATATATGCATGCACAAAGAGAAAGAAGCCAAAAGAACGAAGAGAGGAAGGAATTAAACCAACATGGAGGAGCTCATCTACGCACTAATAAATGGACCAACATTAAAAAGCAAAAACACATGTTAGTGGAGAATAATTAATTACTTAATGATTACTTGGAAGCTACACAAAGTGAAGGGAAATTTTGGTAGTTTCTTATTGGATATTAGGGTTTTAGAACATGTATAAATAACCTTCTTATATTCATATAATGGATCTTCTTTTTAATACATGCAGTTGTAAATGAAAATGAGAAATAAAAGCTTTTCTAGTTTATATTAAAGTTTGATGGTTTAAGTGTGTTAGTCAATACTTATAATAAAGTTTGATGGTTTAAGTGTGTTAGTCCATATCACAGTTAGACCATACTTATCATAAACAGGAAAATAGGCACAGGGAAGAAGTTGAATAAAAATTTAATCTCGAGGACAACAAGTTTCCTTTTTAATCTAAAGAACACTTTTCAATGTAAATAGAAAATGATAGTTACAACTATCATACCGTGATTTACACTAAAAAGTGTCATTTAGCCTAAAAAATAAATTTCTTGTCCTTTAACTAAATTTTTCTTCATTTTTCCCCTGAGTCTAAAAATCCCTATAATAAATATATCAATTAATTTCACAAGTGGTTAAAAAGAGGGATCATAAATTCATTTTATGTTGATTTGTATGATCATGAGAAGGGATTTGCCTCCAAAATTGCCTTCTAATCTTATAGTTTAATCCCAAATTTTCTCTAGTTTGTTTAAAAAATTAGATAAACACATTTTCAAAATTTTTATTATAATTTGATTGAGTGATTTTTAAAAAAATTCTTTCCTTGTGGGATCGATCTACACTTGGATACGTACTATGATCATACGTCGTGCACTTACGGTTTTTATTACAATATAATTCGGCGGTTTTCTAATCGATAGAAAGTCGTTCCGAACATGTTTTTGGCGTCATTGCCGGGAAAAGCAATTAATTGTGTTTGCATTTGTTGTTATATTTTTTGTTTTCTTCAGTTGTCTTGTTCACTTGTGTTTTGTTCGTGCATTTGTTCACTTGCTTGTTTCGTAAATCTAGCGTTATTATAAGAAAAACAAGAAGAAGAAATTTCACTGCATTCTACAAAAAAATTCTGCTTTTTCGCTTGTTTAGTTTCTATTCACAGCCACATTTTGTTTGCTTCAGACCGCTACAACTTCATTACTGTTTGTTTTTGTGTGCAGTCCATTCCATTTCTGTGGTTCGTTTTTCTATGTTTAACTCACCCTATGACACTTTCTTCTCTGTTTTTGTTTTGCATAATTGTTTTGCATTTCTCATATTTTGTTCTCTGTTTTGTAATTCAACCTCTCTTTGTTTGCATATCTACGTACATTACATTTGTTTTAATTAAAAAAATTATGTAATTTCTATTACATTAAACATTTGTACAAGTTATTGCATTTCTGCATTGCAATTTGAGTTCACTACAGGCAATTGAGTTCTCTGCTCCTCTACAGCAACCCATATCTACACTGTCATCACCAAAATCCTCCTCCTACAACCACCCTGCCTGCTACAATCACATCATCACCACCTACTTCAATTTCCAATAACTTTTGCACACTGCAACCTAAACTTCCTTCACCTGAAACATAACTTCCTACAATCCCCCAACATCTCGACACCACCACCCACTACCTGCATCAAAACAGAGCACTCAACACTCAGCCCAGAGCCGTCAACTTCCTCCATCACCAAACTTCGACCAAATCTCCTGCTTCCAATCACTTCGCCTCTACCTACATTATCATCATCAACACCTGACTATAACTCTCTAGTATCATTCGATCTCAATACACCTACCATTCCGCAAACAGTGAAACCAAACCCTGCAACTAATTCCACTCCATACATCAACCACCTCCTTCAAGCAACAACCCGCATCCATCAGCTACCACAATCTCCAACCATCCTTTGCCATCAACCTCACTGCCTTCATCACCAAACACTTCACCAGCCTCACAATACCAAATCAACACCTTACTGTGATACTTCCCTATTAACATAAACCCTCAACAATAACAAATCAGCCATCAAACTGCCCGAACTCCAGCAACACCCCACCGACCAGAAACTACTCTTAATCACCAAGTCCGATCACCTGAATCACTAGCAAACAACCCAATCATCCTCACCCAATATGACCACAAAGTCGAAATTGCAAACCAAAAAAAGCCAAACACCAACTTCCTTTCATCATCAACACACGAACCAAATCGCATTACTCCTCAAACACGCCACCACTTGAATCGGCCAATATAAACCAAATCGCCATTGACCAAACATCAACTGCATCCTCATAAAAATCCACAACCAGGGACCGCAATGCGACCTACCTCATCAGAGCAACCTGCCTCACTAGAACCCGAAAACCGAAACCAATTTTGGAATCAAAACTCGAATTTTTTTTTAACCCGCGATTTGCCTGTTTTTGTAATTCATGTATTTTATTTGTTTTTTTAGTTTGGTTTTGAATAGAGAGATTAGGTTATGGTTATTTAAAAAAGAAAAAATAACTAGGCTGATTTGCTTCGGCCTGGGTTTGTGTTTGATTTTCTTTTGTTTTAAGTTCACTTGTGCTAGTGTGTTTGCTTTTGTTAGTGTGTTTTCGTTTGCTTGTGTTTAAACTTTCATTCTCCCTACTTTATATATATTAAAACAAAAACAAAAAAATCTTCTTCTGTTATAATATATGTAAATAACAAAGTGAATATGCTGTTATGTTATTCTATTTAGTCCCACATCGTGGAATAAGTTTTGTACCAAGCTGCAAAGCCTTTATATAAAAGAAGGCTATGTAATGTAAATAGATAATCAATCTCTGCAAGAATAAAATTGTTCTCTCTCTAATGACTTCTAATCTTCTTATTTTATAACACGTTATCAGCACGATCTCTTTCTCAAATGTATTGGATATTCTAATGCAGAAGATTAGATCCGTTTTTTTTTTGTAGATACATCCTTTTCTCTTAATCAGTTACTGAAATCAGATCTATCTCTTCCTCTTATTCAACCAATGAAATCAGGTTTGAAATTTTCTAGATATGTTTTTCTAGATTTATTTTGCGATTAATTTAGATCTAGATTTAAGTATTCTTGTTTCACAATTCTATATCTATTTCCTAATTTTTCAGATTTGGATTTAAGTTTTAATAGATCTTATCTTTTCAAGATCTTATTTTGTCATATATCTAAATTTATAGATCTTATTCCACTGTACATGTATTTTTATCATTATATTTCAGATCTCATCCTACAATAGATTCTATTTTTTTTTTGTTCTTATTTTTCTGATCTCATCATACTGTAGATCTCAAAATCACACTCAAATAATATATCTTTGAGATTTATACATTGTTTATAAATAAAATGTTGTGATTTTTTTTTTGAATTTGGATTTGAATTGATTTCAAACTTGCTTATTATTGCATGTTTTTTTTTGAGTTCATTATTTTGGAAAGCAAGTTTTGAATTTGACAATTTCTGTTGTTGATTCAAATAAATTTATTGATCTTGATTGTGTTTTGGTTTATGATATAGATCTAAGTAATCTATACATGTTTGAAAATGAAGTTTTCATTTTGAAAACTCTTTGATTTAGATTTGAATGCAGGCTTTGAAAACTATTTTGATATCTGATTTATATTTCCAGAAGAAATATTTTATTGTTTCTTAGAGAAACAAATATAAAGATAATACGTATCTAGAAGATCGTATTAAGTTTATATGAAAGAATAGGAACCTAAAGTTCATATGTGAGAAGGTGAAAGATTAAAGCTTTCATAAGTTGAAATAAAGCCTTGAAGAAAATAAGCGAGCAATTCCAGAAGAATATGTTGATATGTCCAGAAGACATAACATAAAAACAATATGCTAGAATAACATTACAAATGTGGTAAATACTATTTCCTCGAAGAGAAATAGTATTATTATTCTCATGTTCGAATACAATTATGAAGAGTCATCTTATTTCATTGTGTTTTTTTTATATTGGAGACCTGAAGTTCTCAAATAAAAATTATGCATATAAGTTTGTATTCCTAAAAAAAAGAGGTGGATTATATATCAAAACTCAAATATATAAATTTGAGATGTGAAGCTTTGAATTATTAGAAAAGCTAATTCAGATTATGGTAAATTCTAACCATGTTTGCAATCAAACCTGAAGTTTGATAATGAAAATCAAGTTGTACCACTTAGGATCTAAAGTACTAAATAAAGACTTTATTTTAAAGTAAAATTGGAACCTGAAGTTCTAAAAATATTTGCCAATAGTATTAACTACTAAACTAAATAAATGTATAGAAATTTGTTCACTCCAGAAGTGGTGATAATAATAATAAAAAATCTCTAGAAGAGATTTGTATATTTAGTAATGATAAAATATCTCCAGAAGAGATTTGTTGATATATTTGGTAAAGAATTATGAAGTTGATTTTCTTATGAGAGAAATAATTTGAATCTGAGATGTATAGTTATTTATGATTATGAATGATATGGATAGATCTGAGATGATAATGTTGTTTATTTTAGAAATTCTAATTATTGAGAAATAGATTTTCTCTTTAAGATATTCATTTTAATTTTATTATGAGTAACATTGAACTTAGATCTGAGATGAAATTGTTTTACTTTAAGTATTGTTTTTTCAATTGATTCATATATTTATGATGAAATCATTTTGTTGTAACAATAGTTATATCTTAGACTACATAAAGATTAATTGCATTTATTTTTATCATAAATGTATTAAATGCATTGGTTATTGTAAATTAAATGATGTTGTATGTTTGTGTTTGGAATAAGAATAGACGTATGATTTACTATTTGATGTATTTATTATGACAAGTAATGTTTGGTGTAATGGAAGAAATAGGTTTAACAACAACTTGAAGTTGTGCAAAGAAATTATTTTAACAGAAGTTGTATAACTCAAAGTCCAAGACCTGAAGTCTTGAATTATGAAAAGACTTTCTGATAAAGTTTACAAGTTCGAATTCTTATCAATGTTTTTTTCTATTTCTCAAAATGTACAAAAAGAAGTTTACATAAAATTTGAGAACCTGAAGTTCATAACAAATTAATGAACTTGAAGTTCACGAATTAGAAGCTCGAAGCTCTATTGAAATTATGTAAAATGATAAGGTTGTACTTCTTGAAGAAGTTAAAGGAATTAATAAATCATTATATGAGACAATGATGCTGCATTCAAGAGATTACAAAATCTCCAAATGAGTTATACCTTACCTTATATCTTCATATTTACATTATATTAACTAAATATCCTGAAGATATTATGTTATATGATATTTCAAACATCACCGGATTGAAAAAGTAACTATTAATATAGTTTTGGAAAGAGATGTTTTAGATACTTATTTATATTTATATTGCAAAATCCAACATCCTAGAAGAGATGTTATAGAAATTTTATTTTTGTTACATTGGAATTCCTTGAAAGGAAACACTATATTCCCTGAAGGAATAACCATATAATTTTTTTTGAAGTAATAACAATAATTTATCCAAAAAAAAAGGGATATTGTATACCAATATTACACTCCAGAAGTAGTGTTTCTATCTCTTGCATCTTACTTTCATTTGGTGAATCTAATTTTGTTACTGTATTTAAAGTTTGATATTCCATTTCAAAAGCAATTACAACAAAAATCTCCAGCAAGGATATTTTATGATACTGTAAAGGTAGTAATTATGTAATTTATATAAAAGAAATATTATATATTGATATGGTATTCCAATAGTGCACATATATATCTCCAGAAGAGATAAGTTCACTCTAGAAGTGGTGATACTAAATTATCTCTAGTAGAGATTTATATTTGGAAATGATAACATATCTCTAGAATATATTTGTTTATATATTTGGTAATTTTATTAAACCAAATAAGTGTACATAAATTTGATTATGAAGGATCCTAATTTAGTTTAGATTAGATCCTAAAAGTTTGAGAACTATGTAAGGTGTATGAATTGTTTGATCCTAATTTATTTGAACCAGAAGTTCAACATATTTTCAAACTTGACATTTTGGAAATTATCAGTTAATCTTTAAGGATTCACATTTACAGAGTGATAAACAAAAATTAATAGTTTGGATCCATGTATTAGTTTGTTCTAAAATCAATAACTCAAATGAGAAATAATATGCAACTTTATAATATATATATGTAGATATTCAACTAACAACCCGAAGATTGTTATGAACTCATCTTATAGATTATGCATAGATATTATTTAGTGATTTAAAATTCAATCAACATAAATGTTGAATGACCTGAAGTCATGGATGTATTCAAATGATCTACACAATAAGTAAATTCCTCTAATTGGCTAGATCAATGAATGAGAACAAACTCTAATAAGAAATATCAATTGAATGCATTTTATCAACTGATAAAAGAATTATCCTCCTATTATTAATATGTATGATGTATTTGCTAGTAGCAATATCATAATGGATCAAAATGAGAATCCAAATATGATTATTATTTAATGTGACAATGTTTGTCAACATTGAGGGGGAGGATAAAGGGATATCATTGGTGTTAAATATTTGTTAAAATATACAATGATGCAAAATATTAAGTAACTTGAATAAATTATCAATAATATCCCTAGTAGACTTTCTCCAATATAGATTTGAATCCCTGAAGGATCAAAATGTGTAAACCACATCTGAAATGTGGTTCAAAAGTCAGTTCAAAATATTTTTAGAGTAAGTAATAAAGATGCCAAATAAAAAAATATGAGTGTTCTTACAGAAACACTTAAGGATGCTCTGAAAAAGATCCATGACATGATTGTCAAATAACTCTAGAAGTGGTTTAGGTACCTAAAATATGATAAATAAAGAGATCTCAATAAATCATATCTAGAACTAACATGATTTAATATGATAAATAAAGCGCTTATGTTTATAAATGGATTAAAGATCCTGGATTAGAGAAAAACATGATTGGCCATCATGAAATTCTCCTAAATAAGAAATGTGAACCTGAAGTTCGCAAAATATAATTATATATATATATAATAGAAAAACACACTGAAATTACTGAAGCACATATAGTGCTACATCGTGTTAAATGCTCTAGGCATGATGTTTTTATAAATAATTGAATTATGAAGTAGCGAAAGTGTTTGAAACACTTAAAATACCCTGAAGGTATGAATATTGGTTAAATCATACTAAATGATGAAAATCTACTAGTTCCCGAAGAATATAAATTACTTTACTGCTTATAAAGAATGCAAAGAATAAAGGGTGTAGATTACAACTTTCTTTTAAATATTGTTGTAATGAAAATCTTGACATAATTCATGATGAGTAGATTACTTCCTATTTTTAAGTATTGTTGTAATGAAACTCTTAATATTCATTGAAGTGATAGTTGCAATATGCAAATACTTATTAAAGTATACAAATTCCTGAAGAATATATATAACTTTTGTAGTTATAAAGAATGCAAAAGACATGAAGTGTAGAATACAACCTTCTTCTAAGTATTGTTGTAATGAAAATCTTGATATACTTCAAGATAAGTAGATTACTTCCTACTTTCTAGTAATGTTGTAATGAAATTTTAAATATTCATCAAAGATGTATAGTTGCAATATGCAAAACTAATTTGAAGCACAAAAATGAAAGCACATGAAGTGTTTTTCATAAAAGTAGCATACAAAATGCATAAAATGCAAACCACATTGGAAGAAACAATCTTTTAGAAAATTTGATTGTATCGAATGAAACTATTAATAGATTGTATTATTAATGAGATTCATATTTATGGATCCAGAAGTATCTATAACCAATTTGAGTTATCGAAAGACGAATATGAATTCAGAGGAAAAATTTTAAATCAGGGGGAGCATCCATAAGTATTTTATAATGCACTCTTTTTCCTTAACTAAGATTTTTCCCACTGGGTTTTTATTAGTAAGGTTTTAATGAGGCATTATCTAGATCCAGAAGTATCAACTCCCTAGTGACATTTGAAAATAAGTTACAGTGTACTCTTTTCCCTTAGTTAAGATTTTTCCCACTGGGTTTTTCTTATTAAGGTTTTAATGAGGCATTATCTTGATCTAGAAGAATCAAACGTCTTTTCAAGAAATAACATCTCAAATATGTTATTTAAGTCAAATTGTATTTTTATCATTGACTAAGATTTTCCCATCGGGTTTTTCTTAGTAAGGTTTTAATGAGGCATTAAATTGATCCAGAAGTATCAAACTCTATTTGATGTAGTAAATTATTGAAATATGTCATACTATATTGTAATCTTTTTCCTTCACTAAGATTTTTTCCATTGGGTTTTTCTTAGTAAGGTTTTAATGAGGCATTGTTTTGATCCCGAAGTTTCAAAACTTTTTAGAAAGAAAATCATTTTTAATATGATTTTACAAGTTGCACTCTTTTCCTCGTTCAAGGGTTTTCCCCGCTGGATTTTCCTAACAGAGGTTTTTAATGAGGCAACAGACAATATCTATATCGACTGAATGGATAAATGCAAGCAAGATAATAATGAGGGGGAGCAATCACATACACGTTTCGAAAGGGACAATTTCAAGTTATCAGAGACAGAGCATTCAAGATTTTGAAGATGCATATTCAAGGGGGAGTGTTATAATATATGTAAATAATGAAGTGAATATGCTGTTATATTATTTTGTTTAGTCCCACATCGTGGAATAAGTTTTGTACCAAGCTGCAAAGCCTTTATATAAAGGAGGCTATGTAATGTAAATAGATAATCAATCTCTGCATGAATAAAATTGTTCTCTCTCTAATGACTTCTAATCTTCTTAGTTTATAACATCTTCACTATTTTAGGTTGCAAAAGTAGAAAATCAAAAGAAAGGAATTGCTGCTAAAGAAATTTCTGCTTTGCTTGCGCTAAAAAAATCGCTTCTTTGAAATGAGTTTTCTAATAATTATGCATGCTCCGGTATCGTTTTTTATCTCAATTTTTATTTTTCTTGAATTTTTGGTTGCTTGCATTTAAAAAATAAAATAAAATAAAATTTGTAGTTGCACTGTTAATGCACGTTTAATTTCTGTTTTGCATTATTTCATCTTGTTTTTTTCTAAGGGCGACACCCAAATTCACATAATGTGGGGGATTTCATGTGACATCCTGGAATTTCGAGGAATTTAAAATGCGATAATCTCTTAATTAAATTATTTAAAATTGATTAAATTGTTGTTTTCAAATATAAATAACTAACTAATTAATAATGTGATGTTTTAAAATTATAGTTATAGATTGATTTTAAATCAAAATAATTAGTTGCAAATTTAATTAGTGTTATTTTATAAATAGATTTAAATATTCCTATTATTTATAATTTAATAAGTGTTATTTAAATGTGTATATTTATGTGTTTAGAGGAAAATTATAATTTGAGAATTTAAAATAAAAAGTGTTTGGTAAGTTAAGTTTAAAATAGAAAAATATACATTAGTAAATACATTAAGATTTTAAATAGAAATAAAAATTAATGGTCATGTGAAAATAGGAATAAATACAAGCTAACATAAATAAAATAAATATAACAACTTATAGAAACACTTAAGATAATTCTAACTTTATAAAAACATAGGCTAGAAAACAATCAGACTAATAATTTATACTATAGCAAGTGTAGATATATGCAAGGCCGATTGACAAGGAAGATATCTTCCTTTATTTGTACAGATATATGTATACACGAATTGTAATAAGAAGATTTAAGTTAAGGTAAAAATATTTGTACTATAGCACTGTCTAGATTGGTAGGCAAAAAGAAGTAAGATAACACATAAGTACCATACGAATTGAATAAGAAGGGATATGTATGACATTGCTAATTAATGCTTGTACCCAATGTCTTCATTTCAGCCTCCATAACAAAAAATCTCTGACCCAAAATTTATAAAAATATTGTACCTGTACAATGTAGCCTCTGCTACTTGTTTTATTAAATATCAAGTTCCCTTTTTCATTTCGATTCATTCAAACAATGCAAAGCAAAACAAGCCAAACCCTGTAATCATCTTATCAAAAGCCAAACCTGTTGTTCATTTTTAAACAAGGAAGAACTCAGCCTGTAACCTTCTCAAAATACATATCTGAAGTCCATTCCAGTTCAAAGCTTCTTCAATTTTAAGGAAATCTAGCAATGCACAATATTTCTAGTTTTGAAGTTTCAAGTTTTAAAGCTTTTCAAGTTTTCAGTTTCAAAAGAAATAAAGCATACAAATTTTCAAGCCTCTGCCTTTTTCCAAATCTGGTGAGTAAACATTTTTATTAAAATCTAAATAAGTTAATGAATGTTGCTTGTGAAATCTCTATGATAATGATGCCTACATGTGTAAATGTAGGTGTAGAATTCTAATATGTGATTGTATTCATGTTGTATATGCCTGTTATATATATTGCTCTTCTCTGTTTTATATTACAGAGTTAAGTTTAATTCAAATTTCACTTTTCTTTCTCCTCTGATCTGTGATAGGCTTTAGATTCAAACAAATTTAGTTTGTTTAAACTTAAACTTGGATATAAAAAGAGTTTAAACCTGTTTATATTTATATAGTGTCTGGAATCAAGCTTTAAAGTAAAACAAGAAATTAAATTACAAACATGTTAAAAACTAATGGTTTAAATTCTCTAATTCAAGTATATAACTTGAAATGGCCTAGGAAAATATGATTTTTAAAATCAAAATCACAGTTTTAAATGAAGTAATGAATGTGGATTTTTGGGTTAACTGGAAATGGGATTTCGAGTGTTTCCTGATGATCTATGTAGCTAGGATGGTCGGAATCTTGTCTGGGGATGGACGAAGCTATGGGGTGTTTGGGAAAAATGTCTGGAAGTGGTCCAGATCATCGAGGCGACGTTGAGGAGGAGATTTATGTTTTTAACCCTAATTTAGTCGAGTCTGGAAATTTGCGTGATGCGCCTTCTCTATTGTTTCGAGTGCGATGGAACGCTGGGTATGGCTTCGTAGATGGTCGGGGAGTGTGTGGCCAGAGTTTCTGGTGTTCCGGTGATCGGCGTGGGCAGTTCGAGGCATTTTTCTGGTCATGTCGAGTTCCAGGGTCGAACTGGAATGCTCAATTTCGTTGTGGGGTCATGTTGGATGATTGGAGAGTGGGAGTCGATTGTCGTGGTGATTTGTGGCTTGCCGGAGGTGGTGAGGTACGCCGGAGCGGCGGCGAGACATCGTGCACGTGCACGTGTGCATATCGAATCTGGTATGATTTGGGGAAGACGAAGTTTTTTTCCTCGTGTGTTTGCTCGAGAATTTGGCGAAGTTTCCTCGAAGAGGGGCTCGGGGTTTTGGGGTTTCGACTCGAGTTTGTGCTCGAGTGTTTGGGGAATAATAGCCTACAATTTTTAAACTTTAAAAAAAATTTAACTAAGTTGTTGAAATGTGGGAAAGAGGAAGAAAACTCGGGGATAGACCCGAGTAGTATTCGGGTAGGACCCGAAGTGAGAAAGAAAGCCCAGTTTTTATAAAAGTTTTAAAAATAGGATTTTTGAAATTTAAACAAATTTTGTTAAAACTTTCTTTTATAACATTACTTTATAAATTTGATAAATATCAAATTGTTTCTTAATATTTGTTAAGAAGTGTTAATATTTATTTAATCCAAATTTTTGTTAAGTAAAGTTAATTTTAAAGATAAAAGGTTTTAAAATGTAAATGGTAATTAAGATAATGTTTATCTTAAGTTAAAGGAGTTTTATTATCTTGGAAATTAATTAAGTTAATTAATAAATTAAGTATAATTAATTAATTTAATAAATTAAGAATAAGGATTAATTAAGTAATTAATTTAAGGATAATTAATTAATTTAATTAACTAATGATTATGATTGATTAACTAATAATTAGAGATTAATTGGAAATTTATTAATTAAGAAATTAAAGGTTGATTAATTTGTAATTAAGAAGTACTTAGTTTGTAATTGAGTTTTATTGATTAATAATTTGGTTTTATTAATTAATTAATGAATAAGAAATAATTAATCTATAGAAATTAATTAAGGATTAATTAATTTGTTACTAAGTCTTATTAATTGATAATTAAGGTTTATTAATTAATAATTAAAAGAATAATTAATCTGTAATGAAAGATTAATAAATTTGTTTAAAGGCAATTAAGAAATGAATTACCAATTGTAATGAATCAAATGAATGTGATTGATTCAAGATAATTAATTGTAAATTAATTAAGATAATCATTTGATGGTTAATTAAGTATAAATACTTAATGAAATTGAATAGTATAATTACTTAGCAAAGTAATTAAGGTATAATTACTGGATGTAATTAATTAAATGAAATTACTTAATGGAAGTAAATTAAAGTATAATTACTTGGAAGAAGTAATTAAAGATTTATTACTTAGTGTAATTAATCAAAGGGTTTATATAATTAATTAAGAAGTTAATTAATTAAGGTAAGTAATTTCAAGATGGAAATTCCTGTATATGATTTAGGTTGATAAATGGAAGTGAATAATTTAAGTTAATTATTAATGTAATTAATTAAGGATTAATGTAATTAATTATAGTTAATTAATTAATGGAAGTAATTTATTAAGGATCATTAATTAATGTAATTAATGAAGTAATTAATGGTAAATTACTATGAATGGTTAAGGATAATTAATTTGTGAAATTAATTAAAGAGTAATTACTTGAATGTAATTAAAGGTTAGTTAATCAAAGATGATTAATTAAGATGGAAATTTAGAGAATGATTAATTAATTGATTTGTAATTAATTAATGGTTAAGTAAGCAGGATTTATAGAATGAAGTAATTAATTTAATTCATTTTAAATTAATTAGAAATGAGATAATTAATTTAATTCATTTTAAATTAATTATAAATGGTGTGATTATTTATCCTTGCTTATGTACGGATGGATGATATTGTTTGCCTTGAATGGTTTGAAATCTCAAATACAAGATAAGTAATGCTGTGTGATATGGATTATCTATTTATGATGATAATGTAGATTATCTATCTGTGATATTGTGAATTATCTATCTGTGTGTATATAGATAATGAATTGAATTGTTTTAACTTTAAAACAACTTGGCCTTAAAAGACACAGTTTGGATTTGATGAGACCGGGATCGGGTTTCCAGATTTAGATATCCGAAAACCACATCGATCCAAATTAACGATAGGTCGTGAATCTCAAGTGAAGATGAAGATTCAAAGTGCAAGGGTTATTGTCGTTAACTCTGAGGATGATTCCAAAATGAGTGTAACGAGATAATGCCTTCGGTTTCGTTCGAACCTGGAACGAACTTGTATGGATTGAATGCTTTCAGAACATCGTCAGGTGGACGATGAGCATTCTAAGAGATGTGTTCTCTAAAGGTAATCGTAGCCTCCAGCCTCATCAACCGGGAATGGCTAAAACAGGGGAGGTGCAGCAAGGCTTCGTGGGTCGCACCCACTTGAGAGTAAGGTCATCCCTGTCTAGATGTCCCTTTTTATTTCGGCTAAGTGTGCGGTTGCTGATCACAACCGTGGGGTGATTTTATTCAGAACTATCCAGTAAGGGATGGTTTCGGCTTTGTGTTGCAAGGGAGCGGGCGTACTCCTCGGTACGCTGATCTAGGCCAGGTACTGTGACGGGCGGTACCCTAGTAGCCCTGCCATTGTATGGAATCCAAGATCCAATAAGTGCCATCGGATTTGATTGTATTACCCACTTGTTTGGCTAGTATGCTGGAATTTAATGAATGTAACAATTTAGGCTATTTTCTATTTACTTGAAAACCCTAGACACTATTATAATATCACTGGATTTCCTATCAAATGTTTGGTTAGCGTAAGGTAAAACCTTACCCATGTTTATGTGTGGGAAGTCTTATGTGATACCATTTGTTTTCAAAGGATTTTTAAAGTTAAGCAACTTTAACCGTTTACTCATACCAGACCCATGTCTGACCCGTAGTTTATTTCTGTTTTTCTTAAACTCTCGGGTACTCAAATTTTTACGAGTAGCCAAGGGATTCAGGTTTAGCTTTGACAAATTCTGGAGGAGCAATGGAGCAGGAGGCTTCAGCGTATAGATATATATTGGTTCCGCTGTGTTAGTGTTTATTGTGTAATTCCGCTGTGTTTTATCTCTATGATGTTTTGAGTTGTATCGAGTTGTATTAACTAGACAGGTGTTTATAACTGTCTAGTATGTGTTGTATTATCTGTGGAACTCTGATGTATATGTTACTATGTAATCTCTTATGTGATATATTATATTTTGTTTTGTTTCCGCTGTCGAGATTCTGATGTTGTTTCTTCTTTCTTCTCTATCTTTTCTATTTCTCACCCCTTTCTTTCTTAAAAATGATGCGTCTTTCTGTGTGTAGAAGGGCGGGTCATTACAGTGGTATCAGAGCGATAGGTTGAGCGAATACCTAAGCTCTGGAGTGGTATCTTTCTTGAGAGAGCGTACTTGTAATTTTTATCTATATATATATATATATATTTCTACCTATCTGTTGGGTTACCTGTTTGGGTTTTCCAATATAAGTTATAAAGGTAGATAGGGTAGTGGTGTGTGTAACACGACTATCGATGGTTGGAGTTTGAATGTTTGAGGTTGGAAGTGTATATGTCGAGACTGTAGACCTAATACCATCTCAAGCGAGCTTTGTTTGATGTAAGGATTTTATTGATCTCTGAAGGAAACCTGTTAAGGATTCGGAGTTCATCATTGAAGTGCAAGTTTGATCGCGCTCGTGTGAGCGGATTTTTGAGATTTTGGATCTATCGGTTGGACAGAAGAAAGTGATGGTATCTTGATACCTCAGGATGTAGTAGCTGTGTTATGAGACACAGTGACTATGGATGTCTCCGAAGATGTTTCTTTGGAACAAGTTAAGGAAGTCTTCTGGCTTGGCAGATTTTCTCGAGGTAATTTCAGAAGCTGCAGAGTGGTTCCGTTTCTTCGATGGATTGGCTTCATAAGCGTAAGCTGTTCTGATTGGTAAAGAAAGAGCAGTTTTTCTCTGGAAATAGGCTGGATTGATCGCAAAAGTGACTTGCGATAGTCTGAGTGTTCTCTTGGTCTGTTAGGCATTTTTCTGGATGTCTTCAGGAAGTCAGAGTTTTGTCAGCATCTGGAGATTGAGTTTGGTATCGTCTGGATTCCAAAATTGGTACCGATGGTTCAGCTAAGGAGATTTGGTGGAGCATTTGAGTTTTCTCTTCTGTATCTAGTTTCGAGTTTCTTCCAGCTAAGGGTAGCTGAAGACAGTACCCTTGGCTGAGAACTTATCTGTTTCTGTGAGCAGTCCATTCCGTTTGTGGTGGATCTGTTGTGTTGTGTGTCCAGGAGGTGTTGGTTAAGATTTTTGTTCGAATTCATCGACATTCTTATCTACTTCAGATCAGAGTTGTGCAGCGGAAGCAAGGTGGCAGCTGTTCTATAGTGGAAGCAACCGGAAGTTGCAGTGTTTTGGGATTAGAGAATTTCTACAGGAATTTTTTTGGATTTGAGGCCAGATTGGCAGTGCATCTGTTTTGTCTTTTTCCGGATAGGAGAAGTAAGTTGTATCTACTGATGATGGTGGAGTAGAGTTGTATTCTGGATTTTTGGGTAAATTTGGAAAGGATCTTTTTGTTGAGTTATTTTGATTCAGTTTGTTTATTGAGGTATTAGCGAAGATTGAGCTGGTCAAGGAAAGGCTGTAGGCAGTCCAGGATCGTCAAAGGAGTTTTGTGGGTAAGAGACGGAAGAATTTGGAATTCGAAGTTAGAGACTTCGTTGTTGTTGAGATTTTCTTCGGCAAAGGGAGCAATAAGTTTGGGTAAGACTGTGAAGTTAGCTCCGAAGTATATTGGATTTTTCTGTATTCTTTGTAAGGATAAGTGTTTTGGATTGCAGGATTGAATTGCTAGTTTGGAAGACTGAGATTCAATGTATTTCACGTATCTCTGAGGGAGTACGTGTAAGATTCTGTCTCAGGTTATAGAACCAGCAGTTCAGGGAGTTTTGGTTGTTGAGTCAGACTTGTCTGTAGTCTGATATCCTGTCTTGTTTTATAGATCTAGATGAGTAGGAGCTCAGTAGCTCAGTAGTATAGCTAGTCTGATATCCTGTCTGATATCCTTTGATTTTAGGACGACCCTTCTTGGCTACATCAAATGCTTTAATCAATTATCGAAATGGTTCAATGAAAATTTCTTTTGGTAACATGACCATAGATCTCAACATCTTCAATTTAGAAAATCAGTCAAATGAACCATTTGACAAAACTTTGGAAGTTGGTGTTATTCACGAAAACTTTGAAAACGAGACAATTGACCTTAATAATGAACACGAGGCAGAATACAAATAATTGTTTCAAGATGTTCCAAATGAGATCGATGACACGCTTCCCTTCGAACCTCTCACGGTTGAGTCCGAATCTCAACCGATTTCTTTGAATGAGCAACCTCCTAGGTTAGAGCTCAAACCTCTTCCTTCTCACCTTAAGTACACATACTTAAGTGAAAATGACACTTTTCCCGTCATTATTTCTATAGAGCTTTCTCTTGACGAAGCATTTCTTCTTTCAATTCTTTCAAAAAACAAAGAAGTGATTGGGTGGTCCATTACCAACATTAAGGGAATTAGCCCTGCAATTGTTCAACATCGCAATCATTTAATTGACGAAGCCAAACCCACTCGTGATGCGCAACAAAGGCTTAACCCCAAAATGAAAGATATGGTTCGAGATGAAATTCTTAAGCTCATTAATAACGGTATAATTTATCCGATCTTTGATAGCTCATGGATTAGCCCAATTCATGTCGTGTCTAAAAAGTCTGGACTCACCGTTATCACGAATGACGCTAACGAACTCATTCCAACCCGTACTCAAACGGGTTGGTGTGTTTGCATTGATTATCAAAAATTAAATGCTGCAACATGTAAAGATCATTTCCCTCTTTCTTTCATCAACCAAAAGCTTGAATGATTAGACGGTCATGAATTCTATTGTTTTCTTGATGATTATTCCGCTTATAACCAAATTCCAACCACTTCTGAAGATCAAGAAAAAAAACTTTCACATGTACTTTTGGAATCTTTGCTTATCAGCGTATGCCATTCGGACTTTGGAATGCCCCTACGACTTTCCAACAATGCATGGTTGGCATCTTTTCTGACATGATCGAATGCTTTCTAGAAATTTTTATGGATGATTTCTCTATCTTTGGAGATTCTTTTTCGAATGCTTACATCATCTCGAGTTGGTTCTAAATCGATGTAAAGAGAAACATTTAATTTTGAATTGGAAAAAAAGTCACTTAATGGTCAAACAGGGCATAGTCCTCAAACATGTAGTGACCGAGAATTTAATCGCTATTTAAATGAATATTTAATTATATTTCAAATAATTAATAAATGAATTTTTATTAACAAATAAAACTATTTTAAATAATAATTAATGATAATAAAACTGTTTTCAAAATTTATTTACCAGTATATATAGTTTATGGAGAAATAGAAAATGTGAACGGAGATTATTTTCCAAAATATCGATCTTTCATTGGTTAAAAGTTATTCAAAAGGTTATAACACTATGTTAAACACACATGCACACATTACAAACTACTTTAACATGTTGTGTGCATGTACATATGCATGTACACATTTACACACTTAAACATATTAACATATAAGTCTTATTTAATAAAAGTAAGTATGTATATATACATATAAAAATAGACTTTTTCAACACAGGTACACTAGAGACATGGCATGAATAGTTGAAAGTAAGCGGGTGTAGTGGATGGTTTTGAAGGGGAGGTAAGGGTATGGCTATGCAGGCATATGTATATTTAAATATAAAACAATTTTTGTTATTCAAATTAAATCCTAAGCCTATAAATACCACTACTTCTTCATGTTCTCATTTTTACAAATCTCTTCTTCACTCCAAAATTTCCAAAAAGCCTGAGCTAAAGCATCCATGGCTTCCTCTTCATAAATTTGAAAAAAAAATCACTTTCTTATGCAAAAATCCCTTTTTTAATTCACCAACAAGCAAACATCCACCCAAACCCACATGGCGAAGCCCAAACTAATCATGGGCGTTCTCTACAAGGCCTAGGTCGAGACCAAACACACTTAGCTGAGCCCAATTCAAGTGTCCAAGCATCCAAAAGTTTCAAATTTTGCAAATTTCTAAAGTGTTTTAAGTTTAGGCAAAAAAAATTCTTTGATTTAGAAAATTTCCGGTGAGTAAAACTTTTGTTTTTGGAAAAGAAATTACTTGATTTTGATGAAATATGTGTTGTGAAAATATGGTGTTTATCATGTTGAAAAATCATTTTATTTGGATGATATATGATTGCAACATTGGTTGTTTGGTGTAGATTTGTGTTTTGGATGTTATGTTGATATGTTGGATATGTATATGGATATGGATATGTGATATTGGTTATTAGATGATGGTAGCATTGTTAGAGCCAAAATTGGTCACTAACACCCAAATGTAAAGGAAAGCACCAACTAACAGTCACCGATAACAGATAGAATGTATGTAGAGAGTAATAATATGAAGAACAGTCAAAATTAAAATGAAAGCAGTAAAGAACAACAGATTTTATAGTGGTTCGGCTAACTCCGGCCTACGTCCACTCCAGAAGTTTTCTTTTTATTTATATGAGAATCAATTACGGTTACAATCCGGAGTTTTCAAAACAATTATGGTAGAGTAGCCTTAATGAGGAAGAAGAAGGGAAACAGAAGGAAGATCCCTTTTCTGAACCCCCTCATGCTGTATTTATAGGAAAATCCCGAGTTACTGGGCTTCCTTAGCAGTCCGTGTCCATTAGGACCATAGCCGAGCCAACATCCTTCACCATGGTACGAGCGACTTCCTGTAGAGACTTCCTGTACCGAGCAACTTCCTGTGCCGAGCGACTTCCTGTGCTGACTTCCTGTAGCGACTTCCTGTGCCGAGCGACTTCCTATGCCGAGCGACTTCCTGTGCCGAGCGGACTTCCTGTGCCGACCGACTTCCATGCCGAGCGACTTCCATGCCGAGCGACTTCCTTGCCGAGCGACTTCCTTGCCGAGCGACTTCCTTGCCGAACGGCTTCCATGCCGAGTGGCTTCCAGGCCGAGCGACTTCCACGCCGAGCGACTTCCGCACCGAACGAATTCCACGCCGAACGATTTCAAGCCGAGCAACTTATTCCTCCCAGACCGAACAACTACCAATGCCGAACGACCCATACCTCCCTCGAGACTCCAACATCCCGACTCCCTCGAGACTCCAACATCCCGACTTACTCAAGACTCCCTCGAGACTCCAACATCCCGACTTACTCGAGACTCCCTCGAGACTCCAACATCCCGACTCCCTCGAGACTCCCTCGAGACTCCGACATCCTGACTCCCTCGAGACTCCAACATCCCGACTCCCTCGAGACTCCAACATCCCGACTCCCTTGAGACTCCAACATCCCGACTCCCTCGAGACTCTAACATCCCGACTCCCTCAAGACTCCGACATCCCGACTCCCTCGAGACTCCGACATCCCGACTCCCTCGAGACTCCCACGAGACTCCAACATCCCGACTCCCTCGAGACTCCAACATCCCGACTCACTCGAGACTCCAACATTAAGCCACTAGCCTATGCAAATCCACTTTATCCAATCCAATATCCATCTTCCAAGCGCACTACATCATCTATCCGTCCAGTCGACTTAAACCTATCGTATTCCATTCTCGACAAACGTGTAGTCGATTTAGTTAAAACCGCCGGTCCGCGGCCTTGCCAAAAGGCGGGTTAACACTTGCCCTCCAAAACATTCCTTCCGATAGGAAGGCGTGTTTTGAATAGCCTTTAATCCATCATCCACATTCCATCCATAGCCATACAATCCGATCCGCAATCCAATCCGTTTTATCCTAGTGCCATTGCCGTATCCTTATTCGAATCCGCAACTGCTCCGAGTTGATATCTGATTCCGAATCCAATAACCAAACCCTGAGCCAATTCCTTAGCCATTTGAACCTGTCAACCAAGTTTTAATCAATTCAAATCCAATAACCAATAACCAAATCCATGACCACTCCGGTCTGATATCCTGTTCCGATCCCGACTCTCCGGTCAAGGGCTTTTACGTTCTCCAACCTCAGCTCTCCGGCCAAGGACTTTTAGATTCTCTGACCTTGGCTCTCCGGCCAAGTACTTTTTATATTCTTCGGCCAAGGACTTTTACATTCTCCGGCCTCGGCTCTACGGCCAAGGACTTTTATATTCACCGGCCTCGTCTCTCCGGCCAAGGACTTTCATATTCTCCGGTCTTGGCTCTCCGGCCAAGGACTTTGATATTCACCGGCCTCGGCTCTCCGGCCAAGGACTTTCATATTCTCCGGCCAAGGACTTTGATATTCACCGACCTCGGCTCTCCGGCCAAGGACTTTCATATTCTCCGGCTTCGGCTCTCCAGCCAAGGACTTTTATTTTCACCGGCCTCGGCTCTCCGGCCTCAACTCTCCGGCCAAGGACTTTGATATTCACCAGCCTCGGCTCTTTGGCCAAGGACTTTCATATTCTTCGGCCTCAGCTCTCCGGCCAAGGACTTTGATATTCTCTCCGAGTACATTCCATCACTCGCCGGCGAAGGGACTCATAACTTGCGATCACTGCCCCGTCTCGCCGGTCGGGACCGTGATCGCGAGACCTGTATTATTTATTACACTGATCCAAATCCAATTGTTACAGAATTCAGTTATCAAAGCAGAAGTTCGTACAACAGAAGGAATTAAATGTCCAAAGTGCCACAGAAGAAACCAGAGTTTGCAGAAAAATATAAAGAAAATAGGATTTCATATACTCAAGTAGTACGGTTTTTTGTCATCTCAGAGCATGCCTAGGGACCGTCCTCGATCCCGTACGTGTGTAAGTGACCTAGCTGTATTTCTTTGAGTTCTATTACTTATTTAAAACCATAAATCTTTTTAGTTGATAACGAGCTGACAATGCCTAGACCCAGTGCCATCTTCGTTCGAGGTAGGCAGTGGTTGCTCATGTCCCACTGCCATAGCTCGATTCCTTACATACTGGTGTAGATGACCATTCCTTACATGCTCCTCAATGATATCTTTCAGATGCCTGCAGTCGTTTGTGTTGTGCCCATCCATCTCATGGAAAAGGCAATGCTTTCCCGATGCCCGCTCGTATTCAGAAGGCTCTCTCTTTGCCGGCCTTCGATATTGGAGGCGCCCTCGAGTATCCAAGTAAATCCTTTCTAGAGTCTAAGTTAAATTTGTGTAAGAAGAAAACTTTGACTCCCTTCGAGGCCTCTTCGAAGTGCCACTGTTGCCATTTGTTTTCCTTTTTCCTTTATCGTCTTTACTTGGATCCTCCTTGGGTGGACCTCCACCCCTCACTGCATAAGCTTCATCCTCTCTCACAACTCTCTCAGCCTGCGCATCTTCCTACTTTAGGAACCTTTCCGCCTCATGGTAGAACTCTCCGAGATCCCTCGGTGGGTCCCGTTCCAACTATATCTTGAAATCTGAATTATCTGCAATTCCTGAAACTGCTGCCATCAAAACCATCGATGGATCGGGTCGATCCACTAAAGCTACCGCTGCGTTGAATCTGGTTAAGAAATCCCCGAGTGGCACTCCCTTCCATTGTTTCATCGATTTCAAGGTCATTACGTTCTTGGGTCTGACTATATGGACCTGAAATTGCCTCATTAACCTCTCAATCAGCTCTTTCCAAGTGTCAATAGAACCACTCTCCAGCTGTCTGAACCATAGAGCTGCGATATCCATCAAATACAAAGGGAAACATCGAGCCATGACCTCATCTGATGCCCCCAGTACCTCCATATGCCTTATGTACCTTGTCAGGTGAACGGCGGGATCCGTTCTCCCTTCATACATCTCCAACGTTGGTAGCTTAAAATCCGGATGGTTCCTAGCTTTCCTGATAGTAGGAGTAAAGGGACTCCTATTCACATCCTCCAAGTCTTTATTTACCAATCCACCTCTCACAGCTCGTTTGACCATCTCCGCTAATCTATCATTGTCGCCAAACTGTAATCCTTGTCCGCTACCTTTGATCTGTCCCCCGAGTTCACGAGGGAATCCTATCACATACTCCTCATCACGTACTCCTACACTCCTGTTGGTGTCGGGTTGCACAGCGTCATCTGGTATCCCTCTATGGATTGGTCCAGCATTTCCTGGTGGTGTGCCCCCGAGTCTAGGTCCATCCAGATTGATAGCCGTTTGCTGATTGGGGGCTGCCCTCTGCTGAACCACTCCCTCCGCTTGTTGGTTGAGCGCTTCTGATCCAACTCCACGGATCTGAGCTCTTGCATTTCCTGCTTGTGCAAATTGTTTGAGAAGAGCCTGCATCATCTCCTCTTGTCTTTTCAACATCGCTTCCATCTCATCCCTGGTGATGTAGATGGATGCTTGACCTGCTCCAGCTCCAAAGGAAGCCTCTTGACTTCCCTCTTGATTGCTCCTTTCTGTCACTTGCTTCTTTGTTGGTGGCCTAGCCATTACTTCCTAGAATCCAAGTTCCTAAGCTTTTGAATCCAAAATCCTAGCTCCAAAATCACCGAGTTCTTGTCTCTCAATGAAAGCACCAAAATGTTAGAGCCAAAATTGGTCACTAACACCCAAATGTAAAGGAAAGCACCAACTAACAGTCACCGATAACAGATAGAATGTATGTAGAGAGTAATAATATGAAGAACAGTCAAAATTAAAATAAAAGCAGTAAAGAACAACAGATTTTATAGTGGTTCGGCTAACTCCGGCCTACGTCCACTCCAGAAGTTTTCTTTTTATTTATATGAGAATCAATTACGGTTACAATTCGGAGTTTTCAAAACAATTATGGTAGAGTAGCCTTAATGAGGAAGAAGAAGGGAAACAGAAGGAAGATCCCTTTTCTGAACCCCCTCATGCTGTATTTATTGGCAAATCCCGAGTTACTGGGCTTTCTTAGCAGTCCGGGCCCATTAGGACCATAGCCGAGCCAACATCCTTCACCATGGTATGAGAAACTTTATGTAGCGACTTCCTGTACCGGGCGACTTCCTGTGCCGAGCGACTTCCTGTGCCGACTTCCTGTAGCGACTTCCTGTGCCGAGCGACTTCCTATGCCGAGCGACTTCCTGTGCCGAGCGGACTTCTTGTGCCGACCGACTTCCTGTGCCAAACGACTTCCATGCCGAGCGACTTCAATGCCGAACGACTTCCATGCCGAGCGACTTCCTTGCCGAACGACTTCCTTGCCGAACGACTTCCATGCCGAGCGGCTTCCATGCCGAGCGCCTTCCATGCCGAGCGCATTCCATGCCGAGCGACTTCCATGCCGAGCGACTTCCATGCCGAACGACTTCCATGCCGAACGACTTCCAAGCCGAGCGACTTATTCCTCCCAAACCGAACGATTACCAATGCCGAACAACCCATACCTCCCTCGAGACTCCAACATCCCGACTCCCTCGAGACTCCAACATCCCGACTTACTCAAGACTCCCTCGAGACTCCAACATCCCGACTCCCTCGAGACTCCAACATCCCGACCCCCTCGAGACTCCAACATCCCGACTCCCTCGAGACTCCCTCGAGACTCCAACATCCCGACTCCCTTGAGACTCTAACATCCCGATTCCCTCGAGACTCCAACATCCCGACTCCCTCAAGACTCCCTCGAGACTTCGACATCCCGACTCCCTCGAGACTCCGACATCCCGACTCCCTCGAGACTCCAACATCCTGACTCACTCAAGACTCCCTCGAGACTCCAACATCCCGACTCCCTCGAGAGTCCAACATCCCGACTCACTCGAGACTCCAACATCGAGCCACTAGCCTATGCAGATCCACTTTATCCAATCCAATATCCATCTTCCAAGCGCACTACATCATCTATCTGTCCAGTCGACTTAAACCTGTCGTATTCCAGTCTCGAAAAACGTGTAGTCGATTTAGTTAAAACTGCCGGTCCGCAGCCTTGCCAAAAGGCGGGTTAACAAGCATGGTTATGAAACCAAAACCAAGTGTATGTGATGAATTTTTTGTAAAGTTAGTACCTTGAAAAGTCGCAAAGGACTTGAGATCCGATTGAAAATGAAAAGCTCTTTTGGATTGTTTTTTAAAACTCTTTTCAAAATAATTAAGTTAGTCAAAATTTTAAGTTTTAATTATTTAACAATTTAATTAATTAATTTGTTAATTAGGGTAATTATTATTTTATTAACTAATTAAGTAATTAGGTTAAGTAATTAGAGTTTAAGGAATTATTTATCAAGTTAATTATTTTTAGTTAAGCAAGTTTAAATCATGATTAATTAAGATAAAATAAAATTAATTTTTATTTAATCGGGTTTATTTATTTAATTAATTATTTAATTAGAGTTAATTATTTAATTTATTATTATTTAATTAAAGGTTAATTATCCACTTAATTAAGGTTTAATTTCTTAATTAAATGTTATTTAATTAAATACAATTAAGGTTTAATTATATATTAAATTAGAATAATTAATAATTTAATTTTGATTTAATAAATGATTAATTAAGGTTTAATTGAGTTTTAAACTTATGATTCAATTTAAGTTTATTTAATTTAAAGTTTCTTTTAAAACTCTATCGGTTATTTATTTTAACCACTTTTCTTGTTTAAATAAATTGTTTTAAAACCAAAGGATATCTTGTGCATGTTACTAAGTAGCCAAATGAATTAAAGTGGTTGTAATAAAATGATGATGTGTTCTATTGAAAGTAAGTCGACTTGCACTTATCACAAATACCGCACTTCGAGAACGTGATGAATACAAGAGGGTTAATTTCGATAAGCGGGTCATGATAATCTAAGCATATGAAACGTATGTTCATATGTAAATCTTCACACCCTGATAGTGGGATAGTCCATTATAAATAACTTGACCTTTTAAAATTATCGAACGTTGGTTTGGAGAGACCGAGATCGGATATTAGTTGTTATTTGAAAACCACTTCGAACCAATGTAAACGGTCGAATTGGAAACAATAAAGGCAAGGTCCAAGATGAAGGCTTTGAAGTGCAAGGGCTGTTTACTACTAACCCTGAGGGTGATTCCAAAACTGGTGTAGTGCATATAGTGCCTTTGGTTAGTTCATCTCCTAAATGACTTGTATGGATGAGTGCTGACATTGTGTCAACATATGAAAGGCAATGTTAGCATTCCAAGTGGCAATACTATAATAACGGTAAACGTAGCCTTGGACCTCATCAACCAGGAATGACTAAAACATGGAAGATGCAGCCAGGCTAAGTGTGTCACTCCTATTAAGGTAAGGTTATCCCTATCTAGAGTTCATATTATCAATTCATGTATGCTTTGGTATGGTTGCCGATCCCAACCGAGGGGTGATCTTGTTCGATACTATCCATCAAGAGGTAGGCCGGTCTTGTGTTAGTAGAGGATCCAGGCGAGGTCCTCGGTATTATTTTATCTAGAGATGCACCGTGATGGGCGGTACCCTAGTAGCCAAGTCATTGTATGGAATCCATTCTCCAATAAGTGCCATACATTTTTAGTTGTACCCAAATATGTTGAAACGTGAGATGCAATCATTTATGTGCGGCATGGTCTTACGAGATACCTTTGATTTCAAAGTGTTCTGTAAAACTAAAATTTAAGTTGTTTGAGTTTTACTCACACCAGACCCATGTTTGACCCAGAGTTTACTTTTCTTTTCCTAAAACTCTTAGGTACTCAAATTTTTATGAGTATCCAAGTGATCCAGGTTTCTTACGGAAGCATTTTGAAGGAGCTGGAGCAAGTGGCATCAGCGTAGCTTATTATATTTATTTCCGATGTATTTATGTATGATCTATGTATTTTGTATGGACAGGTAGTTATAACTGTCCAGTTGAAGTTGTAATGTAAAGACTCAGATGTATTATTATTATGGAATGACTATGTGACACCCTATGTTATATATTATATGTTGTTCTGATTCATGGTGAGATTCTATGATTGTGTATTTTCTTCTTATCTTTCTTTTTCTTCTACCCTTAATGGCTCGTCTTTCGGTGCAAGAAAGGCGGTCGTTACAAATTTGGCATCAGAGTCTAGGTTTAGCGAACACTTAGGCTATGGGTTAGGGTCAACTTCGAGAGTGCATATTTGTAATTTTTATTCGTATATATATATATATATGTATGTATGTATGTATGTATCTATGTATGTATCTCTGATGGATGGATCAGCTTGATATGTTTGATTAGTAACCTTCTGTCAAGTTTTATCTCGTTCAAGTATTTTAAGAATTATCTTACTATATCCAGTAGTAAGACATGAGTAACATTGGTAGACGAGGTAGGGGAGCAGGTAGCACTGCAACTACAAATGTTTGAACCCCAAATCCTGGAGGAGTTCGGATTACTGAAGAGGCGGCACTAGAGCAGCCGAGAATGAATTTTGCAACCTTATGCAAGGTTACACTAACCTCGGAGGGAAACCATTTAAGGGGACTGAGTCTATCATGGAAGTGCAAGCTTAGTTGCGATCTTGCGAAAAGATTTTTAAAGATCTTGGTTTATCTGATAAACAGAAAAAGGTTCTCAGTAGCATGGCAACTACAAGAGGGAGCAGCACCTTGGTAGGACTCCCTTACTGCAAATATTCCTAAAGATGAGTTTTCGTGGGCCCGATTTAAGGAAGTTTTTGAAGACCAATTCTTGCCAATAGCGAGAAGGACCCGGATATATTGGAACTTTATGGATTTGAAGCAAGGGGATCTATCTATAGCAGAGTATGAGACGAAGTTCAACGAGTTGTCTTGTTTTGGACCAGAATTGATTAACACCCCATTAAAGAAGAACGAGATGTTTTTTTTGGGTATGAGGGAAGAGAACCATGAGAAAATGACTGCTCATGTTAAAGGTACTTTTGTGGATCTAGTTGATATGGCTCTGATGTACGAGGCCTTGGAAAAGAAGAAGCCTACTTTAGCAGCACCTAGTGGAAATACCGGGGGAAGTGGTTCTAACAAGAGGAAGTTTAATCCAAATTGGAAGAATCAAGGAAAAGGGAGACATGGAGGAAGTCAAGGAGGCAAGCCTAAGGACAACGGTTGTTATATTTGTAAGCAGAAAGAACATATTGCCAGGTATTGTCTGAATTGTGAAGTTCCAAAGCAGCAAGGTGGACCCATATCTCTGATGGTCCAGAAGACTCTTTGTTTCAATTGTCATCAGCCCAGGCATAAGGTAAAGGACTGCCCACTAATGCAGATGGTGCAGCAGCCCAAGGTGTACGCCATTAAGAATGAACCGTCTACTTCAACGGATGTGAAGGGGAAAGGCATCCTTGAAGGTACCTTACTGATTAATGATATTTTTATTCGAGCATTATTTGATAATGGTGCCTCTCATAGTTTTATCTATTATGAATCAGTAGGTAAATTTCATCTTATTTGTAGTATTGTAGAAAACCCTATGTGTGTGTCTAACCCCATAGGTGGTGTAACCCATTTGAATATGATTTTTGAAGATGTGCCAATTTCCTATCTTTCTCATCACTTTTCTTATGACCCGTATGTCTTAGACTTTAAGGGATTTCACATTATTCTTGGTATGGATTGGTTATCGAAATATGGAGCTATTTTAGATTGTAATGAAAGAACTATGTCATTAGTAACCAATTTGGGAAAAATTGCTAAAGTACCATGTTAAGGAACCCGGTATTAATATGTGTAGTTTCTTGTATGCCCTAGAGGCATCCCAAGAGAATTTATGGTTTATTGAAGTTGTTAAGGATTTTCCCGACGTATTCGAAGAGGTTAATAGTTTACCCTCGTACCGTGAGATAGAGTTTCGCATTGATTTGGTCCCTGGTGCAAGGCATGTAGTTCAACCTAAGCGGAGGATAGCTCCAAGGGAGAGAGAGAGGAGTTGGTAAGTCAAACCCAAGACTTGTTAAGGAGAGGACTGATTAGACCTAGTCGTTTGAGTTGGAGATCTGTTGTGCTATTTGCGGCTAAGTCTGATAGATCTTTAAGGTTGTGCATGGATTATAGGGAGTTGAATAAGCAGACCATTAGGAATAAGTATCCCTTACCTCGCATCGATGATCTTTTTGACCAACTTCATAGAGCTACAATATTTTCTCAGATGGATCTAGCTACTGGATTCCATCAATTAAGGGTTGCTGAAGATAGTATACCCTTAACTGCTTTTAGAGACCTTGACTGTTTCTTTGAGTGGTTGTTTATGCCTTTTGGGCTAACCAATGCACCGGTGTATTTTGTAGATCTCATGAACCGTGTTTTCTGAGATGTTCTTAATAAGTTTGTGTTAATTTTCATCGACGACATCCTCATCTACTCCAAATCTAAGGAGGAGCATAAACATAATTTGGAAGTGGTGTTAGAGACATTGAGGAGACATGTCCTAAAGGTGAAATTTTCTAAGTGCCATTTTTGAAAATCAGAGGTAAGATTCTTAGGACATATCATGACAGGAGAAGGTGTTTTAGTGGATCCAGTGAAGGTGGAAGTTGTTCAGGAATAGAAGCAACCGCGGACTCCTACCGAGGTTCGCGGTTTCTTAGGTTTGGCTGGATATTAGAGAAGGCTTATTCAGGATTATTCTAAAATTTCCACCCATTTGAGTAAGTTGACTATGAAGGGGGAGAAGTTTGTATGGACCCCTAAGTGTGAAGAGTATTTCTAGAATTGAAGAAGAGATTGACCAGTGCACTAGTTTTGGTTGTTCCGGATGGAAATAGCGGGTTCACTGTTTACACGGATGCGTGTGGAGTGGGACTTGGTGTTGTTCTGATGCAACATGGTATGGTGATTGCGTATGCAAGCAGGAATTTGAATCCTCACAAGAAGAACTATGCTACGCATGACCTAGAGTTGCTAGCTGCTGTCTTTGCATTGAAAATGTGGAGACACTACTTGTTGGGTAAGGATCCTTCTATTCCTCTTAGTTTCATTCTAATCTTTAGAGACTTTAGGAGTAAGTTTTCTTTCTTTAATTAGGTGAAAAATTTGAGCTCTTTATAGATCATAAATCCCTGAAGTATCTTTTTACTCAGAAGGATCTGAACCTGAAGCAACAGAGATGGTTAGAGTTTCTAGCGGCGTATGACTTGGATATTCGGTATACACCAGGGAAGGCCAATGTGGTGGCGTATGCTTTTAGCAGGAATGTTGTTTTGACTCTCTTGGAGGTTACCTCGACAATTCAGGAAAGGATTATGAGGAATCAGAGAAAGGATAAGATACTAGAAGGATTAATTCAAGGAGTCGAAGGAGGTAGATGTTTGGATTTTGAGATGGATGGTCGAGGTATTTTAAGGATGAACGGACGATTGTTTGTTGCAGATGTGGATGGGCTAAGGCAGGAAGTTTTGTCTAAATGCCATAAATCTAAGTAAAGAATTCAACTAGGAGTTCATAAGATGTATATAGACATTGAAAGAGTATTTTGGTGGCCAGGAATGAAGAAGGACATTTCAGTCTATGTTAGGAAGTGTTCGTGCTGTCAACAAATCAAAGGTGATCATTAGAAGACTGTCGGATTATTACAACCTTTGGAAATACCCAATTGGAAATGGAAAATCATATCAATGGATTTTATCGATGGTTTGCCCAGAACCAGAAAAGGAAATGAAGGAGTATGGGTTATCTTGGATCGGCTAACAAAGAGCGTGCATTTTATTCCGGTAAAACCAACAAGGACCGTTGCTTCCTTAGTTGAAATTTTTATGAGAAAGATAGTCAGGTTGCATGGAGTCCCTGAGAGTATTGTAAGTGATCGAGACCCCATATTTACCAGTCAATTTTAGGAAGCATTGCAAACAACCCTTGGAACAAAGTTGAGCTTAAGCACAGCATATATCCCCAAAACCGACGAATATATGGAGCAAGTGAATCGGATTCTAGAGGATCTCTTGAGAGCATGTATTTTGGATTTTGGAGGATCATGGTAGGATCAATTGCATTTGGTTTAGTTCTCCTATAACAATAGCTTCCAAGCAAGCATTGGGATGGACCTTATGAAGCCCTGTATGGAAGACCGTGCAAGTCACCAGCGTGTGGGTTAAGATGAGAGATACATTAGTTCATGGGCCAGACATGATCCGAGAGGCTACAGAGAAAGTTGCAGTGGTTAAGAAAAGAATGAAGGAGGCCTAAGATTACCAAAAGAGTTATGCGGATAGGAGGCGAAGGGATTTGGAATTTATGGTTGGAAACTTAGTGTTCGTAAAGATTTTACCAATAAGAGGGGCTGTTAGATTTGGAAAGACTGGGAAGTTAGCTCCAAGGTATGTTGGACCCTTCCATATTCTTGAGAGGATCAGACCACTTGCTTATAGGGTCGAGTTGCCAAAGAGATTAGCGGCAGTTCATAATGTGTTCAACGTGTCTCATTTGAGGAAATACGTTCATGACCCACCTTTGATTGTGGAGCCGTCAGTTTAAGCGGAATTGAAAATAAAACCGAACCTGATGGTTGTTAGACATCCATTTTATGTTGTGGATTAGGATGAAAGGAGGTTATGTAACAAGGTGGTGCGACTAGTTAAGATCTAGTTGAGTGAGAATCCTAGAGACTACACTTGGGAGACGGTGGATCGTATGAGAGAAGCCTATCCCGAGTTCATGTTAGGATAATTAGTTGATTTTCTGTTGTATGTATATTGTATGTTTGTTTGCTATGGATGATTAGTACATGTCTTTGTATGTGTTTATGATATGAATATATAGTTTTTGCATGGTTTAGGTTATCTTGTTGATTGCTAATTTCGGGACGAAATTCTTTTAAGGGAGGAGAGTGTAATGACCCAGAATTTAATCGCTATTTAAATGAATATTTAATTATATTTTGAATAATTAATAAATGGATTTTTATTAACAAATAAAAATATTTTAAATAATAATTAATGATAATAAAATCATTTTCAAAATTCGTTTACCAATATATATAGTTTATAGAGAAATAGAAAATGTGATCGGAGATTGTTTTCCAAAATATCGATTTTTCATTAGTTAAAAGTTATTCAAAAGGTTATAACACTATGTTAAACACACATGCACACATTACAAACTACTTTAACATGTTGTGTACATGTACATATGCATGTATACATTTACACACTTAAACATATTAACATATAAGATCTTATTTAATAAAAGTATATACGTATAAAAATACACTTTTTCAGCGCAAGTACACTAGAGACATGGCATGAATAGTTGAAAGTAAGGGGGTGTAGTGAACGGTTTTGAAGGGGAGGTAAGGGTATGGCTATGCATGCATATGTATATTTAAATATAAAACACATTATATTATTTAAATTAAATCCTAAGCCTATAAATACTACTACTTCTTCATATTCTCAATTTTACAAATCTCCTCTTCACTCCAAAATTTCCTAAGAGCTTGAACTAAAGTATCTATGGCTTCTTCTTCATAAATTTTAAAAAACATCACTTCCTTATGCAAAAATCCCTCCTTTAATTCACAAAACCACTTCTACATCTCCTATGACACTTTTTCTTCCAAAACTCAAGCAAACATCCACCAAACCCACATGGTCGAGCCCAAACCAATCATGGTCATGCCCTATAAGGCGTTGGCCAAGTCCAAACCCACTTGGCCGAGCCCAATTCAAGTGTCCAAGCATCCAAAAGTTTCAAATTTTGTAAAATTCTAATGTGTTTTCAATTTCCGACAAAAAGTTCGCTTTAATTTAGAAAATTTTCGGTGAGTAAAATTTTTCTTTTTGGAAAAGAAATTAAATTAATTTTTATGAAATATGTGTTGTGAAAATATGGTGTTTGTCGTGTTGAAAAATCATGTTATTTGGATGATATATGATTGCAAGATTGGTTGTTTGGTATATATTTGTGTTTTGGATAATATGTTGATATGTTGGATATGTATATCGATATGGATATGTGATATTGGTTACGAGATGATGGTAGCATGGTTATGAAACCAAAACCAAGTGTATGTGATGAATTTGTTGTAAAGTTAGCACCTTGAAAAATCGCAAAGGACTTGAGATCCGATTTGGAAATGAATTTTTTTTAGTTTTGGATTTTGAAAATGTTTTCCAAGTTTTTACTTTTAATTTTAAAAAAATTTACATTTGTGTTTTCAAATATGTTATAGCTAGAGTTAGGTGAGATTTCTGCCTAGAAATCAATTCTAGCGAACTGCGCTTATAGCGATTGTCGCTATGGATGCAGTTCGGGAAATTTCGCGATTTCAAGTTTTTAAGTGTTTTCTTTTGGATTGTTTTTTAAAACTCTTTTCAAAATAATCAAGTAAGTCAAAAGTTTAAGTTTTATTTATTTAATAATTTAATTAATTAACTTATTAATTAGGGTAGTTATTATTAATTAATTAATTAAGTAATTATGTTTAGTAATTAGAGTTTAAGGAATTATTTATCAAGTTAATTATTTTTAATTAAGTTTTAAATAATGATTAATTAAGATAAAATAAAATTAATTTTTATTTAATCAATTTTATTTATTTTAAATAATTATTTAAGTAGAGTCAATTATTTAATTAATTATTATTTAATTGAAGGTTAATTATCCACTTAATTAAGGTTTAATTTCTTAAATAAATGTTATTTAATTAAGCTACAATTAAGGTTTAATTATAAATAAAGTAGAATTTATTAATGATTTAATTTTGATTTAATAAAAGATTAATTAAGGTTCAATTTAGTTTTAGACTTATGATTCAATTTAAGTTTATTTATTTTAAAGTTTCTTTTAAAACTCTATATGTTATTTATTTTAACCACTTTTCTTGTTTAAATAAATTATTTTAAAACCAAAGGATCTCTTGTCCATGCTATTAGGTAGCCAAATGAATTAAAGTAGCTGTAATAAAACGATGAAGCGTTTTATTGAAAGTAAGACGACTTGTACTTATCACAAATACTGTACTTCGGGAATGTGATTAATACAATGAGGTTAGTTTCGATAAGTGGGTCATGATAATCTAAGCATATGAAACGTATGTTCATATATAAATCTTCACACACTAATAGTGGGATAGTCCATTATAAATAACTTGACCTTTTAAAATGATCGAACGTTGGTTTGGAGAGACCGGGATCAGATATTAGTTGTTATCCGAAAACTACTTCGAACCAACGTGAACGTTCGAATTGGAAATTGTAAAGGCAAGGTCCAAGATGAAGACTTTGAAATGCAAAGGCTGTTGCTACTAACCCTGAGGGTGATTCCAAAATGGGTGTAGTAGAGATAGTGCGTTCGGTTCATTCATCTCCTGAACGACTTGTATGGATGAGT